>OY992533.1:11371523-12036523 GCA_963921185.1 Dasysyrphus tricinctus
CCAAAAACTGAATCAATTATCAATTGTTGGTATTTTTCCTATGAAGGCAAGAGTAGGAGGACCGGTGGACCAATTATCGAAACTACCGACCTCTAATGAGATATCTCTTTGCTCCCCTTAGACCCCCCACCCATTTACTGGGCTCAAGACCACAATATAAAATAGTTCTACTTCATTCCCACAGTTTCGATCGATAAGAAACCTGAAGCATAATAAATCGATAGGAATGTAAATGAATGAATGTGCTATATTTATAGCATGCCAAAAAAGCTAGCTGATATTTTTCTATTGTTCATAGCTAAGGTTAGTGAAAAACTCCCGACCATAAATTGGTCAAAATTATTTACATGAACGAGCCGACTAGAAAAAAAACATTGTTTCGAGCCACCCGAATTAATATTTTACCAGCCGTTTGTGCCACACAAACCCAACAACGACGACCGCAAGTTCAGTTATACCAATTGAGCAACACCTGTATCTGGGCTGAACAATACGAAATTCTTATGTTGCATGCCACTTCTGTAGCACAGAGAGCTACTTCGATATAAAGCTGATATCGTGCCACTGATTAAACCATACTCCGTGAAGCCAAAAGTCCCAAACTACCAATTAAGTTTCATAAATTCCCCTGCTTGTCCATCCAACTGCCAACCACCAAACAAACTAACCTAACCAACCTACTTAGCAAGAAGTTCGATTCCCCAAAAAGAAAAAAACTCCAAAAAGCTTTACCAGTGATAAATTGATTTATGTATACGTTCAGACTCTTGTGTCTTGTCCTCAATGAAACCGCGCACTGGTGCCTTACAGGTAATAAACGAAAACACCCGACACTGAAAACTGGAATGACGCAACACCTGTTCCACCCGATAAATGCAGCGCAGCGCCAGCGCAAGCGCGCAGTCTCCCCATCCCCCATCGCCATCATAAAACCATCAGCTTCAACTTGGGCTGCAACATTCTTCTAATTCTGTTGCGACATAGTTCGATGAATTAATAGCTCTTTGCCGGAACGGGATATGAACGTTGCCATAAACCGAACACAAAATTAACGGCTCACAATATGGACATCAATCATATCTGAGAAATGGTTACTTTCAGAGCTTGAGAGTGCTAAGGCTGAGACTCAGGGTCATCGTCGGGTCATCGCTGATGGTGTTTGGGATTTTACCGAAGAGCATTCTTAGTTGCAACTACTGTTAAATTGCATGAGTATATGGGGGATGGATCACTGATATTTTTCATTCCTTCAAACGTATCAAACGATGATATGATCAATTGATTTTGTTGAGGTTTCGATTTGAAAAACTCATTTCCCACGCCTGTTGATATTTTTTGGATTTGCTATTTTGATAGAGAACTTACAGACTTCGTCAAATTGTGAAAAAGTTGTAATGAAAATCTGGTATATTTGGTTGCTGTTGTTGTTGTTGTAGGTACGTGGAATGCTGCTGTTGTCTGTTTAGTTGTATTGTGAAAGACAACTTGAATTCAGTTGGTAAGGTATGAGCTAGGTACCTACTTTTCGTGGCATACCGCTGGGAGGAGAACAATCGTTTTTTATTTTTCTTGAAAAGTTATGTAAGCCTGATGGGTTGCATTTGAGACTACTTGTTGGGAGTTTGCATTGTTGAAGCTAACTTTGTGTGAAATTGTTTATGAGATAAAGGTAGCATAGTTGTGTTAATTAGGTTGATAGTTACAATAGGTGACTTAGGCTAGGACCGCACTTGCGATTTTCAGTCGGTGCGATTAAAAAATCGGTGTCGCAACAAATAATTGCCATGCACTCACTTGCGGCTATCTATCGCGCGATTTTTTAGTCGCAAGAAATAGAACACAAAGCTTTTAATATGAATGCACGCACATGCGTCTATTGAATTTCGCGACAGAAAAAACGCTCAAAAAATAGATCTGGTTCCATTTTTTAATCGCTGCGATTTTAAAGTCGCATATGTGTGCATTCACACTTAAAACCATGTGTCTCATTTCTTGCGGCTAAATAATCGTACGTTTGAAAATCGCAAGTGCGTGTATAATTTTTTCTAGTTGCGACTACGATTTTTAAGTCGCGCTATTTTAAATCGCATCGCCAGAAAAATGGAACAAATTTTCGACTTTTAATCGTCGCGATTTCCAGGTCGCATGTGCGTTCATTCTTATTAAAATTCATGTGTTCTATTTCTAGCGACTAAACAGTCACGCGATTGAAGCCTTAGGCTAGGACCGCACTTGCGATTTCAATCGCGCGACTGTTAAGTCGCCAGAAATATAACACATGACTTTAAATAAGAATGAAAGCACATGATACCTAGAAATCGCGACGATTAAAAGTCGAAAATTTGTTCCATTTTTCTGACGATGCGATTAACGAAAGTTAAAATGAAACAAACGGACTTAGATGGTTGTGCTCACATTAGCGATTTAAAATAGCGCGACTAAAAAATCGTAGTCGCAACTAGAAAAAATCATACACGCACTTGTGATTTTCAATCGTACGATTATTTAGCCGCAAGAAATGAGACACATGGTTATAAATGCGAATGCACACATACCCGACTTTAAAATCGCAGCGATTAAAAAAATGGAACTAGATCTATTTTTTGAGCGTTTTTTCTGTCGCAAAATTCAATAGACGCATGTGCGTGCATTTATATTAAAAGCTTTATGTTCTATTTTTTGCGACTAAAAAATCGCGCGATAGATAGCCGCAAGTGAGTGCATTTCAATTATTTGTTGCGACCCCGATTTTTTAATCGCACCGACTCAAAATCGCAAGTGCGGTCCTAGCCTTAGGGAATATTGAATTGAATTTATTGGGAAATTTGTAAAAGAATCTATCTCTATGGAGACTTATATATGTACCTCCTTTAGCTGTCACTTTCCAAAAGTAGCTTTTTAGTACAATTTCATATATCAAAAAAAGTAAAGAATATCTTTAGCTCTCCAGATCAAAAGTAATGACAATCTCTTTTTAAAATATGTATTTGGAAAAAACAAAACAAAAATAAATTAAACATTCTTTCTACAACTTGAAATGGATTTAATAGCAGCTTTACCGAAACGGTAAAAGACATCGCAGCTTCAGTAAATATTCATTTGATTTGTTTTATCTTAACGCAGTAAGAAAATGGCAAAACACAATCAGCTTCTATAAAACCGAGTAACATTTGCTTAATAAGTTGATGTCGATTTACCTAGTTTATCACGTGAGAATTTAGCACGAGTTTTATGGAAAAGTTTAAGAGGCTTTGAAGCATAAATAAAACTTCGTTTGAAGCCTACTTTTACCTTTTATGAAATTTCGTAAATAGATACAAACATGGGCAACTAAAATAATACTTCGTTAGTTTGCTTTCAGAAAATGGTTCCAGAACACCTGGAACTTCGTTAGAGTTTTGTTTTAAGTTAAAATAACTAAACTTGTAATAGTTTCCAAAATAATGGAAAAGCAGTTGTATCGAAGAAATAAGAGACGTCGCACAGTGGTAAAAATGGCCAATCTAGCTGGACATTAGGACGAAAATTCAAGTCAACTGATCGGCGAATGGACTTTATATTATAACCAGAAATGGTTGACTAGACAGAAACTGCATTGAGAACTCCGTTTGATGTGATGCACGTGTTCAAATATGTCACTCTGTGTAAAACATCAGGTGGTTCGCAGTTCTGTACAAAATTTAGACCATGTTAAATATTGTTCTGCTGGTTTTCAAAAGTAAGGTATTCAATTTTTGACTTCTGGATATTCTAATTAATGGTTAGTACAACAAATTTAGCCGTTACCTCATTCGGAAAGGTATTAAATTATCTGGTACAGACTAACGAGAAGTAGCGCTTTAATTTTTCATTAAACTTAGTTTTTGAAATGATATAACTTTTTTTCTCCGTGTTTCTCCGCCTTCCGGTAAGCATGGCCTGAAATAAGAGCATCTTCAAAATACATAAAGTAAAAAATCACACCCATACAGACCCATAGGGCATAGATATCTAATTTTGTTCAGGAAAACGTCCCCGTTCGAAAGTGATGTTTTAGTCAATTGAAATGGTATTTTGACATTGTATTTCGGGTTGGACAAAGTTTTTTTCCTTTGATGTGTAGGGCAGTTTAGTATGAGTATAAAACCAGATTTTCGGGGTTGAAAGCCCCACCAATCGCCCATCATCTTGAAAAAAGGGACGAAAAAGAGTTTCCACGATATCTTGAAAACCGTTAGTTTTAAACAAAAAAAAAATAACTTTTTTTATAGAAAATAAAATTTTCTACAATTTATGTTAATATACTTTTTACGATAAAATTGAAAATAAAAAAGTTATAGATAAAAATAGACGTATGCTTTTACGATTTTTTAGCTGAATCTGATAGAGGAACTAGTAACTTTTCTGAAGTCCTAAAAATGGAAAAGTAGAAACATGAATTGGTACCTAAATTTGTTTCCTGCCTTTTTTTTAATTTAGAGATACACATATAATTGTATAAGCAAACAATATAAAAATAAACGCAATACTTAATTATAAAAAATAAAAATAAAAAAAAAATAACAAAAAAAAAATAATCAATTTTAAAATTAAGAAAATATTCGTTTTTATTTGATTTTTGTCTTTGAACCGTTCCCACAAAAAATGTAGAGTTTATATATGTACATAAGGATTAATTCTAGTACTCTGACAATAGTTTCATTCGATTAAGGGTATACCTAAAAACATCACAAATGATACCAAACATGCATTTTTGGTAAGTATGCGATGTGGTCGCAAGGAAACCAACCACTGTGACCGTCGCAACAGGCGATTTCTAGCATCGCATAAGTGCCACATCATAGCTTACACAAGTGGTGTGAAGAATTTTAATACGATACAAATTTTCAGGTGGTTTCGACTTTTTATTTAGAAGTTATGAGCAATGTCCACCTAGATTGGTCGTTTTTACCACTGTGCGTCGCAGCTTCGATTTCAATTAATTTGAATTATTAATTTATAAAGGCTAAATCCGAAAGAGGAAACAAAAAGTAGCAACTTCTATTAAACTTCTTTAATTAAGTTTTATAAGTTGCTTCGATTGAGCTATTTAACCTGGCATGGGAACTTGACAACAGGAAGAATAGATTCTAAGACCTTGAAGGTTTAATAAAACTTCGTGCGAAGATCAGATTGAGCTTTTATAAAATTTCGTAGATTTATAGAAGAAAAGATACGAACATAAGCAAAGCAACTTCTATTAAACTTCGTTACTTGTTCTAAGAAATCGATTCTATTGCGGATTCCTATTTGCGGATAAATAAAAAAAAAATGAAAGAGAATTTAAGAGCCGTTGAAAGCCCTATTTGAAGTATATTGATTTTTTCCGAAAATTTTGTTTCCTAACCTGCAATGAATGTTGGACTTAATGACAACTTTAAGGAAAAAAGGAGAAAGAAGTTTGAGCTTCTATGCAAATTCGTTTGAATTTTTTTTAAGTTGGTGCCACTTTTTACCCGGATTTTGGTAGAAAATTTTACAACTATTTTCTAAAAGAATTAAAGAGGCTTTACCGCTTTGATCAAGGTTCGTTTGATGACCAGTTTTGGCTTATTTAAAAATTTACAGATTTATCGAAAAAGGAACGAATATAAGAAACTTCTTTAAAGGTTCGTCGATTTTTTCGTAGAAACTGATTCCACTCAACGTAGTCTTAGCAAGGCAAGCTAGTATTTTTGAAGTAGAATTTTGAATTCTTTTTAGAAAAACAAAAGGTAATAGTAAAATTTTAAAGATATTGCAATCTCAATATAAAGTCAAGCTTCGATAAAATTTCATTAGAATTATTATTTTATTCAATACCAAAATAGAACTTGGTGGACAAAATGGAATTGAATTGAATTTGAAAGGTTTGAAAATGAATTTAAGAGGCATAACAGTGTCCTTGTAACATTAGTGAATTTATTTGTTGGAAGATAATGTTATTAAACCTGCATGTTGTATATAATGGAAGCTGTATTGAAAAAAAGTTAGAGGAGTTATAGCTTCTTTCTATGAAACTTCGTTTGAGTTTCATCATGAGCGATAGGTGCCCTTAAAATATTTCTATAAGAATTGGAGATGTGTTGAAGTTTCGTTAAAAGTTCTATTGAATTACAAATTTGCTCGGACTAGATTTTAATTGACATGCAACAAATTTAGTTGTAGAAGCTGCTGAACCAAAAATAGGCAAAAGAGGAAGCAGTTTCTTTAAAGCTTCGTTGGTATTATTTATTGAAAATTGATGCCACTGAACTTGGTTTTTACGTGAAAATTTAACAATAGAAGGTTGACGTTTGCCTCAACTTCTATAAAATGTTTATTGAATATTCTTTTTGAAATGACCTAACCTACCATTGATTCTGTGTAAGAATTTTGAAGCACACTTGTTTACCAAATTAGTTTTTAAAATCAATCTTTAAACAGTCTGCATTAGATTTTGTTAAGAAAAGGGTAAAAGAAGTTGAAGCTTCCATAAAACTTCGATTGAATAATTCTGTTAAAAACTGATATCACTCACAATTTATGAATGCAGCAAAGCGATAGCTATCATTTTCTTGAAACAGAACCAGTCATCATATTAGACTGAGAAAAGCTACATGCCCAGGTCTTCCCAGAAGAAATCCCTCAGTAGAAAATGGGTTCAAGAAAAAACTATTTTTAAAAATATATAAAAACCGATCGATCATTCCTCCAAATAAAAAATCACAAAAAAAAAACCCAAGTCAAGAAACACCGTAACTCAAATGAATTTTATATGCTCCACTTGACTGAGCGCAACATTTCTCAAGTCTACGCCGAGTACTACGAACCCATAATTTAATCATCAACGCTAAATAGAATTTAATTTTTCTTTTTTACAGAAAAATATACAAAGCCAAGGAAGGAGGTATAGAGAAGAGATATATCCTGGGGCAGGGCAGTTATATTATATTCTATCGCACGCATCTTTGATGAGCTCCACATCATACGAGTATACAACGCATTCGAGATGCAGAGACCCAGCCCACCGCAATGATGGAACAACTCCTCAGCACTTGCACCTTTACTTGCAGCCAGTCTATAGTGTGTTGCTTGGGCTTGGACTTGGACTGTGCGTCTATTGAACTTGAAAATAGATTTCCAGGAATGCTCTAGATAATAATAGGCCCATGCAATTTCAGAGCTCACAAGTACCCCATGCCACATCCATATGACGATGATGGTAGAGCGCTACAAATCTATAAAGGTACAAAAGATGCACTTCGTCTTGTCGTCTTCGTCATCGTCATCGTCGTCATGGATGAATGAAGAGAGTCCGCTTCTCCGCTTTGATGTTTCAACGACGATACAAAGGTCCTGTGATGAAACGCATATTTCTTTTGACATATTGCATGCAAGGCTCACAAAATGTGTGAGACGAATTCGCAAACTTGGTCGAATAGCGATGGATGTAAAATAAGGGAATAGTTGGTCTTGGTAGGTAATTAGATGAAGAAGTGTGCAAAAATAAATTGATGTATTTGCAGCGATAAAGGCATGTAAATGCTAAAAACAGTCTGTTTTGAAATATTGTGTATAGTAAGAAAATTAAAAAAAATTGAGAAGCTAGAGAGAACTGTAGGGGCAACTTACGAACCTCTGAGGTAATCAGAAAGAATCTCTGAATTTCGACGCATAAGAAACCTAATAAGTATAGTGTAAAGAAAGCAGGTTTCAACCAATTCGAGCATTCCATTTAGAAAAATAATCGAAAACATCTAGAAAGTCGGTCTATTTTTCGGGGGGATTTAATGTAAAAAGATATGTCATGATATTTTGACAAGCAGATTTTAAACCTGTTTTCTTAGCAACAGGTTACAAAAGCAAAAACAAATCATTATAAGATACTGTGACCTCATATAATATTGGTTTTTCAGACCGCTTTTTCAAATTAAGGTTTTTTAACCTAAAAACGAATGCCAAATGTCCCAGAACAAAAATTACTACTTTCTTAAACTTTTACAAGATCCACAATACCCATTTTGAATTAAAAAAAAATCCGACACCTCTAATGTACAAATTAAGAAAATTAACGTTAAGAACGCAAACACTGATAAGGCCACTAAAAGATTGCGGTAGAATGCTTTCATTTTTTTTTATTCCACAGGAGTTGTGATCTAGATATGGTGCTTGAGAAAAAAATCAATTTATTTAAACTTCTGTAACAGGCTATTAGGTTCTTCATAACAAAGGTTAAATTTGATGTCAAAGTAAGGAGCATGTAGATATGATTGTGCGAAATCGACTTGCAATCTGTCAAATTCCCATCACGTGACATTGCTAAGACAATGTGAAAATTGTCACATTGCTAAGAGTTTGCGGTCATCTATAATCTTCTCCTTCATTATTTACGAGTAGCAGACTTGTTAAACTCTGCAATACGACATAAATATATTAATTCAAATAACTATTAGTAAAGGAATCAAGCTTTAGGATGCATTCAAGAACAGACGAAATTAATGCAAATATTTTGATCAGAGGGGGGAAAGCACCCCTCCCTGCCACCCTTGCATATTTCCTTGGGCTATACTTAAAACTAGTTTTTGGATTGCATACTGTATACATATTCCCCCTTATGTCGTAGAAAAAAATTATTCGACCCTTAATACAAAGGTTCCCAATCTTTTCAACCAGACTGTAAAACCATGGAAAATTAAGAATAAAATTACAACAATAATAATAGTACCTACTACTAAACAAAAAAAAACATCTATTTCACACTTACCCGACTCAGAGTCATCCTGTTGCACCTGAATTGATGATGGTGCTGTTCGATTGCGATTCCTGATGCGAACTTGAGCCTTCGTTTCGGGGTGAATTTTATCGCGTGTGGGTGGCGACTTCGATGAAACTGGCTGATCGGTGTAAACTATAAAAAAAAGCGAACACAAATATAAATTTTGTAAAAAATATTGTTTTGCTAAGTGGAAACGAATATGAGTGTTATTGGGAGTGATAGTTGATCCTTGATGAACATGAAAAAAGTTGGTTGAATTATTTTTTTTATCAGGAATGTACTAGAATAAATCGATTCTTTGTTAAGAGCTGTTGGAATGTAATGTTCTGAAGGGGAAGGCAGACTTAGAGTGAAAAAAATGATTAAGATGGTCTTAATGACGATTTTAAATTTTAATCGTTGAGGTCTATTCAGAAATTCAAGGACATAGGTACTTAACTGGAATTCGCTATAAGTAAGGTTTCCAAAAATTAATGTAAGACCATGTGGCACCTATTGACAAAATTTTCTGTTTAATTGTTGATTCAAGACTTTTACAAAAATCGTTGATCTATGAAAATTTTGTACGCCAATTTAACCACTGTATACAAATTTGTGTATGTAATGTATGTACCTACCCTCACAAAAATAGAAACAGGCCTCTAAATTAATCTTCTAAATTAAAATCCTAAATAGAAATGTGTAGTAATTTATTCAACTAAATATTTTATTCAAGGCTAGGAACGCACCGAATTCTCAATCGCTTTTTATAAGACTCAAATATGTAGAACAGGTACATTAACAGTCACTCACAAAATTATTCGGAATGAAAAGTTTTTTTTTAAGCATGATTTTTTTTTGTGTTATTGTTTTTTTTTTTTTGTTATTGTTTTTTTTTTATCAAGAGCACGATATTCTACCTACCGACATCGTTACTTTTTTATAATCTCAACAGAGCAAGATCAATCATTATAGATTTGATATCTAGATTAATTCCGAATACTTTAGAGAATGATAGTTTTTACAATTAGGTTAATAAGATGCATTTAAATACCAAAACACAAACACTCACTGGATCGACAAAAAATGTATATAGGTATTTTTCAATTGAAAATAATTCAATAGTAAGACAGTTAGAACATTAACATTCCCTACAAAAAAAAGCTTCATCCAAAAATATTATATGTGCTTGTTAAATTTCGAACTTCTTCCCCCTAGATCCGTTCTTAGTTCTTCGCAAAAATATATAAGCCACGCAAACAAAATGTTGATTGTTTTTGTTACATTCTTTCTTTGCTTTGCTATGAATTGCTCGTTTTTTTTTTCGTTTTAGCAAGTAGTAGATGTGATTGTTTACGATTTTTGACTCCTCCTTCTATCAACGGTATTTTTCTGAAATACGAGGAGTCCCAACTGAAAGCACTCAAATCTTCTGTTTTTGTTGTGTGGAGAAATTGTATGCAAAACAGTGGAGGGACAGGGCAGGGCTACCTTCTTTAGTAACATGGTAGCCTGGTACTTCGATGAAAATTTCGTTAAGTTCTTTAATAAAAAAAATTGGTGAAGGAGAGAGAAAATGAAATAAAATTGAAAGAGCAACTTCGAATTATCATCAGATGCTGTGAAGGAGAAAATAAAATGTAGAGCAGGCACGAGGCGTGACTTTTTCGGAAGCACACAACTTAAAACTCAAAAAATAAAAGTCCTTAAATTTAGAATTTATATCATACCGCTTTTTTGCGCCTAATAATATTATAAAGAGTATACAAAATGTATTTCCTCTAGCCGAAATAATTAATTTGAAACACTCTTTGCTATGCATTTGCAGGTACTCATAAGCATTAAGCAAAACGCCAAAGCAATCACAAACAAAACAATTCGCCCAAAAAACTTAATCAAATCGAAAAAAAAAAACACCAACCAATGCATTTCTTATGGATGAAACACTATATACGATTTGCATTCACACACACACAATCACAACACCGAAGATCCAAAGTATAAAACTAAAACTACCCCTTCTTCAATAGGAATGTGCGACAGGAAACGACTCAATACTTCTTTAGTTTTGCTATTGAATTTTCATAATGAATTCACTCAACTCATTCTTCACACGTTGGGCAAACAGAAAGAAATCATCAGATTTTACTTTGAATTTTGGACGGAATTTGAGTTAAGAAGGTAAAATCAGAGAATGCCAAGCTGTTGCGCATTCTAGAGCAAAAACTCTCGTATAGTATTTTATAATGGAGAATGGAGTGATGTTACGCATTCTCAAATGGCTTGGCTTGGCGTATAATGGAAATTTGTGGGTTTGGTTAGATGATGTGCGGATTTAAGCGTTGTTCTCGTGAGTGATTTTATTAAAAGATAATAATCATTTCCCGTGATATGTAATACCTAATATTGGGAAATAATTAATTAATATAAGAGATAATTTATTAATATTAGATATCAAGAAAATATAAATCGTTGACATACTATAATAATAGGTCAATGATGTAAATGTATTTAATGTATCTACAATTTGAATTTTCGAATATTAAAATTCTTTGCTATGAGCATTTTGTGAACTGTCTTACGGAAGCACTCATTCCACTCAATATATGGACGCTTCGTCACTGATGTAGAGGTAGGTATTTGAATGCGAATAGGGGGATTTACATAAACCAACATGCTCGTGGCTTAATCATTTGAACGAAAGAAACAACCACTTGACAACTAACGTTGTATGTATTTAATTATTATTTCGGAATCACGTAATCTCTCAAACATATAAAAATGAATTAAATGAAAACACCATTAATTTGAGATTACAAATTTAAAATTTTTATAAAATTTATTTATTTATTTAAAAAAAACTTTGGCATTAGATGCATTTCGGCCGGTCTACCAGCCATCATCAGCAACACGACTGACAGCAAAATCTCTTTATTTAAAAAAGCTTACATTACATACATTGTTACATTTTTTACAGATCGCTTATAGATAGTTAACAAGTTACACAGTAAAATATTAGAATATAAAAGGTGTGAAAGAAAGAAAAAAGAGAAATATCAATAACATAGTTAAGTGTAGCAGTGAGGGGGGTGCAAGCAACAGATAGAGAAAAAATTATAACACAAACAACTCAGACTCAATGTTGCCCATATCAGCGTTTAAAGCTGCAGCATTCCTGTGTATATATAGGCTTTCAAATGCATCCAATTTTCGGCTATCATGCGCGCACTTGAGGAGTCGGACGTTGTCAATTGTTGTTGATAAGTGTTGTTCTTGTATCGCATGCATTGCGAAAGCGGACTTTCTCACTTCGTTATTTTTTATGTTGTTTTTGTGTTCTTTGAACCTCGTTCTCACTGAGCGTTTTGTTTGGCCATAGTATTTTTTGTCACATTCATTGCATGTAATTTCGTATATGCCGGACTTGTCAAGTGTTTCTCTTTTGTCTTTGGTAGATGTTAAAATATTTTTTAATTTAAATGGGTTGGAGAATACTAGCTCAATGTTATTTTTCCGGAACGATGTTTTTAATGTATTTGTTATTTCTGGGATGAACGTCAAACTGGCTCTCTTCTTATCTCTTTCTATTGTTTTATTTTGTGAAAATAATGTTGATAGGTTTGATCTTTCTCTCTTAATTGAATGGCGATGTATTATTTTGTCGATTATAATTTGGTTGTATCCATTGATTTCTGCAGCATTTTTTATATAATTATACTCTTTCATGTAATTTGTTGTAGAAAGTGGCAGACTCACTAAACGGTGGGCTAAAGAGTTTAAGGCAGCTAATTTGTATTGTATGGGTGTGTATGAACCACTTGGAATGAATCGCAAAGTGTTGGTGTTCTTATGATGGATTGCAATCGTAACTTTGTTGTTTATTCTATGAAGATCCAAATCGAGGAAAACTAAGCGGCAATTTTCTTCTATTTCATAAGTGAACTTGATTTCAGCATATTGTTCATTCAAAATGGAAAGTAAATTATCTACTTCTGAACGTTTAACGATAGTTAAAACGTCATCGACGTAGCGTTTCCAAAAAGGAGGCATTATTTGTTTGGCTTTTAATTCCATTTCGAATTTCGACATGAAAGCCTCTGCAATTAATGGGGATAAGGGATTTCCCATACTGGTTCCAGCTTCGATCTTGAAAAAACGGTTGTTGTATTCGAAGTAATTCATGCTCATACACATTTCAGCTGCATTCATATAAACGTTGATTTTTTCCGTTGGAACATTATGTTTTATAAGATGAGATTTTAAAGATGATAAAGCATGTGGTAATGGAATAGAAGGAAACAACGACTCAACATCAAACGATACCATGACATCATCATCCTCAAAAGTAACCGATTCTAATAGCTTTGTGAGTTCTATTGAATTTTTTACCGAGCAACTTTCAAATTTTGGTAGGATGTTTATTTCATTTACTAACCATTTAGCAATTAAAGTACAAGGTGATTGAATACAAGCCACAATTTCACGCATTTTATCTCCCGGTTTGTGAATTTTTGGGAGGCAGTATAATTTCGGGACTTCGGGATTTGAAACCAGATTTGTCCATTTAAATCTTTCACCAAAAACCTGACTTATTTGTTTCCTTATTGCATTGGCAGCTGTAATCATCCGATTTAATGGAGAGCTTTTTATGTGTTTATAACCGCGATCAGCGATTAACTTCATTGTTCGATTTTCGTATTCACATTTGTCCATTACAACAACTTTATTTCCCTTGTCAGCTTTCATTACAAATATATCTTTTTCGTTAATTTGTTTGGCAATTTGTATGTAGTTGTTATTGCTTCTATTTTTCCCTTTCTGTTTATATTCGAGGATGCTTTGTTTTGTTGATATCCGAAAATTGGATGCATTTGAAAGCCTATATATACACAGGAATGCTGCAGCTTTAAACGCTGATATGGGCAACATTGAGTCTGAGTTGTTTGTGTTATAATTTTTTCTCTATCTGTTGCTTGCACCCCCCTCACTGCTACACTTAACTATGTTATTGATATTTCTCTTTTTTCTTTCTTTCACACCTTTTATATTCTAATATTTTACTGTGTAACTTGTTAACTATCTATAAGCGATCTGTAAAAAATGTAACAATGTATGTAATGTAAGCTTTTTTAAATAAAGAGATTTTGCTGTCAGTCGTGTTGCTGATGATGGCTGGTAGACCGGCCGAAATGCATCTAATGCCAAAGTTTTTTTTAAATAAATAAATAAATTTTATAAAAATTTTAAATTTGTAATCTCAAATTAATGGTGTTTTCATTTAATTCATTTTTATAACGTTGTATGGTTTTTGAAAGGTTTAGAAAAAAAAGTGTTGATTTTGTTTCTTTATTTGTTTGTCCTGTGCTATGTGCAAAATTGTTTCTTAGCAAGTATGTAGTAGTAGAAGTTGTTTGTCAACGATTTTTGACTCCTACTAGCAACGGGATGATTCTAAAAGAAAAAACGCGCAGCTCTCTTTTTTTTTTCTGTGGTGGGGAGAAATTTTATGCAAAACAGTGCAGGGGCAAGGGCACCCTCTTTGGGGGCATGATCGCCTGGTACAGCGACGAAAATTTTGTAAAGTTCCATTATGCAATATGGCATGAATCATCGAAGTATTCAGAGTTGCTGGCATGGCGATGGCGGTGAGATGAGATGAGAGAACTTCACTGCCATATCATTATATCTAGTTCAAGAATCAAGATCATAAGCAAACATATGTAACAGTGTGTAGATTGAGAGAGCAAATGAAAAAATATACAATCTCACCTTGTTTGAAGGTGTTAGGCACTTTCACTCATTAACGAAGTTTGAGTGTAGTTGTTTGCGAAATTCAAAAACTATAAAATCGAACAATTTTTACCTACTTCTACTGCGTGCTCGCCTGGTAAAAAGAACTATTTTTTATGTAGACAGCGAGAAAAAAAATCAAAAATTAAAACTTTGAAAAAGAATAAAATTTCTCTCTAAATGATGTCACTAACGACATCTAGCGGCTGAACTATTGAAACTTCAGAAAATTAAATTAAACTAAAACATAACAGATCATCACCAGGCGAGCATGCAGAAAAAGTAGGTTCTGCTATCCTTTTTTTTATACAATGTTTCAATTTCAGTTGACGTTGAGTATGTAGTAGAAGTTAGTGTACAATTTTTGACTCCTCCTTTTACCAACGGTATTTTTCTGAAAATATCGAAAAGTACCAACTGAACGCACTCCAATCCTTTTTTTTCTGCTGTGTGGTCAAAATGTTTGCAAAGCAGCGGCGTACCTTCTTTGCTTGCATGATCACCTGTTACGCCGATAGATATTTTGAAAAGTTCTATTATGACAAAAATTGGAAGGAGAGAGAAAGTGAGAGAGCAATATCGAGACAATCCTCGAAGTATCTGGCGGTGAAGCAAAAAAAGAAAGAAGTATATACTGCTACTTAACACAGACTTAGAATAAAAAAATTTTGAAGGTGGATAATAAATGGATACCTATTCGTTCGGTGTATGCACTTAGCGAAATTTGAATGTAGTTGTTTACGAAATTCACATTTTTTTAAAAAGCTTATGAACTCTGTAATTTTTTGTTTTTTCTTCTGCATGCTCGCCTCATAATTTGGTTCAAATTATAGGTAGACAGCGGAGAAAATTAAAATTAAAAATTGAAAATTTGAAAAAGAATACAAATTCTCAAAATGATGTTACTAACGACATCTCGAGGTTGAACAAGTGAAACTTTGGAAAGAAATTGAACCCAAGAAAAGCAATTTGACAGAATAAAAACATGATTATTCTTTAGTTTTGTGTGCGTTTGAGTTGTAATTGTATTTGCAGTTTTATCATTTTATATAAATTCTATAGTATTCTCATGAAGAAAAAAGTTCGTGGCCATCTAGTGTCCAAATATAATCCTAATTTTTGTTAAGGGATCTCGGTAAGGCGATCACAGCGAACCTATCGACCAATTTTCAACCTACAAAATCGTGTTTCATGAGAATACTATAGACTGGATATACAATGGTTTTGTTTTTATATTCCTTGTTTCTTCATGATCGATAGTGAAAGAAAGTAATTTGTACTTAGGTACTGATTTAAGGGCGGGGCCTAACTACGGAGCTTTCACTATATGAAAAAGCAAAAACATTCGGATATTGGATCTTAATGCCTACTCGTCCGCATGCTCTCCTATTTTTGTTCTAAGGCGGTATTCACATTGGACTGAAGAACTGGATTTTGTTTACTTTTCAGTATTAACATGTCGCTTCCACTCCTTCAAAGATTTGGAATGTGTATACTAAAACGACACAAAAAATTCCAGTTCTCAGTCCAATGTGAACACCGTGAAATCGACCCATATACACGAGACACGACACTTGTGTGCACTGCACATTATTATATACATAGATAGGTAAGCCGACAAGCAAAAAAAGGTGTTTGTTCCTCTATTTCTTTGCTAGAACTGCGAAGCAAGTTGTTTGTTTTCAATTTTTGACTCCTCCTACTAGCGACGGCATTTTTCTGAAACAAGAAAAGAGAGCCAAGAGCAGTTTTGTGAGTTGTGTTTTGAAATTTTATGCAAAACAGTGTAGAGACTGGGATTCTTTCTTCCTAAGCATTGTCGCCTGGTAGATCAAGAGAATTTTGTATGAAAAAATGGGTCAAGGGGAGAAAAAATAGCAAGATCGAAAACGATCATCGAAGTTTGGAGTTGTTGACATTGCAGTGAAGGGAAAATGAAAGAAATGCTCGTTTACAGACTAAAAATGTAGCAGTGTTTACGTGGACGGTGGACATATACGATCGGTGAATGTGTTTACGGAAGTTCGAGTGGTCAGGGACCCCCCACATCTGTTACCCACAAACAGCCGTGATACCAGACTCAATCTTCCCAACCTAAACAGGGTCTAAGTGTACACACCAGTCTGGTGTGTATGGGTGTCTTGCAAAAATGTATCATAGGCATTGTATATCCAATCTATAGTATTCTCATGAAACACGATTTTGTAGGTAGACATTTGGTCGATAGGTTCGCTGTGATCGCCTTACCGAGATCCCTTAACAAAAATTAGTATGACATTTGGACGCATAGATGGCCACGAGCTTTTTTTCTTCATGAGAATACTATAGAATTTATATACAATGTCATAGGTTCATAGGTAAGCCGACAAGAAAAAAATGATGTGTATTCCTCTACTTCTTTGCTTTGCATTGCTTTTCTATTTCTATATCAGCTCTTGTACAAAGTTGTTTGTTTTCGATTTGTGACTCCGCCTACTAGCAACGGTATTTCTTTGAAGCAAGAAAAAAAAAAACCAAAGCAGAACTCAATTATTTTGATTTCACGGCAATGAGGGATTCTTTCCTCAGGAGCATGATCGCCTGGTAGATCTATGAGATTTCGTGAAGTTTTATGATGAAAAATTGGGCGAAGGAGAGAGAGAAAGGCAACATTGTTTGAAGGTGAATTTATTTAGCGAAGTCTGAATAACCCTGTTCCTTGGTTTAGTCCCAAACAGTTTCAAACAGTTTCAGACCGCCAGATTTGGTGCGGACCAGTACAATTTTTCAAGTGTGGAACGACTTCGGACTACATCTGGCGGTTTCAAACTGTTTGAAAGTCGCCAAGGAACACACCTAATATATGAATGGTCAGGGCCGCGGACTGATAACGTTACATTTTTACTTGTTTTTGGCCTATAACTACGGTGACCATCCGTCCTCTTTTTAAGAGGACAGTCCTTTTTTTCGGTAGCGTGTCCTCTCTATTTTATTTTCTTAAAGAGGACAGTAATTTGTCCTCCTTTTACTGAATTGTAGTCCCAATGTCCTCTTTTTATCTTTCAAATCATTTTTTTACGATTAAAAATACATAAAGTACCTTCTTCATCACTAAATCACTTAGATATAATACGTAGACAGCACTGGCTTGAATCCAAAAGCTTTGCCAATGTATAAGAATTTAGAAAATTTTTAGAAATCAATGATAAGGAATTATTTTACAAGATTACTTGAGTCAAACGATAAGTTAATGAAGAATAAATTTGTCCCCAAATAATAAATGATTTGAGCATGTGAGTTTTGCTATTATTAAGATCTTGAAATGTCCCGACCGAAAGAGTGTTATCAATTTTAAATAACATTTGGACACTCGAGAAATCACAATCAAAAAGAGTTGATCTACTTGAGACCAGGTGCAATTACAACTTCGATTTTTTGTTGTAACTTATAACGCTTATGAATGCATTTTTTTTTAAGCAAAAGTTTCTTATGAAAATAATTCTTTCTTAACTTTTCAACGTTAGAGAAAAGTTGTCCTCTATTTTGTCCCTGAAAAAAAGGTCACCGTACCTATAACTCGAAAAATAACTATGCAAAGCCAACTCTTGGAAGTAAAATGTAACGTTATCAGCCACTTTAAAAGTCTATTTCGAAAACTATAAAAGATACAAAAGTGTTGTGTGAACCGAATGTGAGACATACGGAGCTCTATATGAGCATAAGAAAAATGTCAGCTTTAAATAGGTGTTTTTCGACTTATGAGCGAAAACCTTGCAGAAATGTCACTTTATCAAACCGTGGCCTTGACCATATACGGGTATGTAATAGATTGAGAAATTAAAAAGCAACTTACGGATTCTGTGAGTTACTAGGCGAGCACGCGGACAAAGTAGTAGTTCATTTCTTGTATGTTTTTTCTTTCTCAATCAATCATGGATAAAAAAAACATGCAACCAACTAAATGAACAAAAAACAACTAACTACACTCTTCTTTCATTTAAGGTTTTACAATACTCTTGTGTATGAATGAATTGTTCTGTTAAATTTGCAGTTTCGTTTTTGTTTTCATGTATTTCTTTTTAACGAAAAATTGACCATATGCTAAAGCAAAAATAATCAAATATTGAGTCCCTTATACTTCCACATGCTTGCCTAGTGACATATCGAATAGGGGGGTTTACTTGGAACAACATCTTGTCAAACATTGTTGGCAACCACCAATGTTTGATCATTTTAAATTCAACAAAGTTGTCAACCTAAGTTGTATGGTTTTCAAAATATTTTGAAAACTTGTTCCGATTCCATCAACCAATGTTGTCAACCATTTTGATCCATATGAAACCCCCATGGAGTTTATTTGTCGTCTCTGTCTGTATTACAGAAGTGCTTTCCTTAAAACAACGCCAATGCAAGGAGCAGAAGAAGTAGTAGTAGTACTATTAAGTAGTATGTAGTGCGTTGTAATTCAATATACAGTAAAACCCAGATAAGTGCCTCACTATAAATGATCCGTTTTGAGAGAAACTTATTCATGTTTGGGCAATTATGAAAAACACGTTGAATTGCTCAGAAGCACTTATTTATCTCTTCTATAAAAAGTTAAATCACGATTTACTAACAGCAACAAAAACATTTATTTAATAAAAAAAAAAAACAGAAAAAAACATCACATTGGGAAGTGCATTTCAAGTATGAACTATTTTATTAATAGATATCAATTGCTTTAAATACACGTACATTATGTAAGTACACACTCATCAACAACCGTGGTTTTACAACCGATTTTAAATGGCATATTGGCAACATAATAGAAGTAACTTATTTCAGCTTAATTTAGAAAAAGTATAGGTACAAAATAAGAAGCAGGCAAGCGGACAAGGTAGTTATGCGAAAGGCACTTATAAACTTGAGTTTTATATACAAAATTCTTTAGCACCTACAAGAGAAGTGCTTACTTGGGTTTTACTGTAATTCAAAATAGATGATCAAAATATCAATTAATTTTCATGTATTTATGGAGTTACGATATCTGTCAAGTTCATGAACATTTTTTGTTGTATGAAAAGCCGCAAACCAATTTTAGTCCTTGAACAACAATATCAAACAACAACAGCTTCTTTTGTCCACCAACTTCAGTTATTCTTCTCATTTTTAATGGCTTGGGTAATTGCAAGCTGTCAAGTGTCAATAGTCAACAAAAACCATCCATTAATCTCAAAAAGTAGTTCACTTAGGTACTTGCGAAGGTTAATTGAAGAAATACAAAGGTTAAAATGTGATATCGATACAAGTGAATGACTTTGGAGTCCTATAATAGATATTTTTTTTCTAAAGAAGACTACAAAAATAACTGGCAGATTTGACTAATTGACAATATCTAAATCAAAAAAATTTGAAGGTAAAAGCTATTTGTGGTTTGTAGTTTAGTATCTATTCATAGATGTGAGAGGGTAAGGAACTTAAATGGAAAATCTAACAATTGAGATATCAAACAAGATACTAAAGGTGGTGAGAAGAGACGGTGTAGTTTAGATATTTTGTTGTTCATAAAACAGACAAGCCTTAGGAACAAATGTGACCAAATATTTGCTGAAATGTTTAACATTTATGGAAGGTAGAGGTTTAAATCGGTTTTATATTGCTCTCCTAGAATCAGCAAAATATTGTTATGTTTTGGGTATTTTTTTTTTTTTTGTATTTTTGTAATTATTTAGCACGTGATGTCAAACAGAATGAACAAATAAAAAATATTGAATGCATTTTATTTGTTCATTCTGTAATTGAATTTTATTCATGAACTTCACAAAAATTAAGTAAATATATTGATTTACTGTTTATAGTTTTTGGCAATGCATAGTTTTCTGTATATTTTCTTAAAAGCAAATCTATTTTTCTGAATGAACAACGATGTACTTTCAGCGTTTGCACTACTTAATGAAAGCCCGTTCAAGACACAATTACTCGGAACAAAATTTTAAATGTTTAAACGTTTACAAATCATACCCTTCGTAAATCAGAAATACAAATATGAAATGATATTCAAAACACGAGGAACAGTGACTTATTCAAAAATAAGGAACCTACAGACAGACAGAGTACAGAGAGCTATTTAATTGCGTGCTAGCGTACGTACGAGTATCTCCCTATGAAGGTGCCTAAACCTATAATAACGGGTGATTTTTTAAGAGGTTTAGAACTTTAAAAAAAAAAAAACACAAAAAATTCGAAAAAATGAATGAAATATTTATTTGAATCGATAGTTTGAACCTTGCAATTTAATGTTTAAAGATAATTTCATGCAAATGTTGACCGCGGCTGCGTCTCAGGTAGCCCATCCGCTGAGTCCAATTTTGGCATACTCTTTCACACATATCGGCCGGTATCTCACGAATGAATGCATGGATGTTGGCTTCCAGTGCGTCAATCGAAGCGGGCTTGTCCCTATAGACATTAGCCTTGACATACCCCCACAAAAAATAATCTAATGGTGTCAAATCGCACGATCTAGGCGGCCAATTGACCGGCCCGAAACGTGAAATTAACTGTTCACCAAACTCGCCTCGCAATTGCGCCATTGTTTCGCGTGCTGTGTGGCATGTGGCACCGTCTTGTTGAAACCACATATCATGCAAGTCAAGAACCTCCATTTCGCGAAAAAAAAAGTTTGTTATCATCGCTCGGTAGCGTTCACCATTGACAGTAACGCTGCGATTCGCATCATCTTTGAAGAAATATGGCCCAATAATGCCGCCGGCCCATAAACCGCACCAAACAGTGGCTTTTTCGATAAAAAAGCGGATCCTCGGCCAGCGAACCGAGCACGAATTTTGATAGTAAAATTCAATAATTTGCAAGCGTTGTTCATTTGTAAGACGATCCATGGTTAAATTGCAAACCAAACTGAAGCTGTTTGACAGTGACACAAGGTACTAAACACACGTCAGCTGTCAAAACCAGTGTTGCCAAAACCAAACCAGCTAAAAAATCACCCTTTAGCTTTATAAAAGTTCTCACGCAGTCATAAAAAATAAAATTCTTACAATTCTTCAATGTACCCCACTCACGCTACGCTACATAAATTGACCTATAATTTGTGTGCACAAATTAAAAGAAAAAAGAAAAAACATAAAACAAAAAAAGGTCACACGCTACATAACGTGAGTTCGTCGTTTTCTTTGAGTTCACTCTCGATTTCATTCGGCATGTAATCGTTTTGTTGTTATTGTGCAACTGAATTCATTAAACATTTTTTTTTTTGTTTACAGCACATGAAGATATTCCAATAAAAAAATGTCGTTTTGTAAGAAATCATAAGACAACTGAAAGAAAAGTGATTTCCACAAAAATACAAAAAAAAATCCAAGTCATATACTGCAATGTACCGGGGGCGGGCGCCCAGAAGGTTATTTGAATTATTCATGACTTCAGTTTGGTTTGTTTTTAAATTTTTCGTTTGTTGTTTTGATGGTTTTTGTTTTTGAGTAAAGAATAAATGAAGGTAAGTCTTTTATTGTAATTATACAGATTGTTATGTAAATAAATTCTACAGAGACCAACCATATGCGATGCCCAATCCTGTCGGATGTTTGGTATTTTGAAATGTTGATTTTGCATATCAATCGATTGGGCAATAATTTATTCAATCCTTTAGAATAAATATTTACATTTTGACTTTTATAAACCTTGACGAATTGACATTATTTTGAAATGGTCCTGAGATCTTGATTGAAATTGGAGTGTTTGGAGAATTCAGAATTTGGTTTGATAAAATTCAGTGATGTCGCAGTTATTTGATGAATTTTTCAGTACTTAATTGACTTTCAATACAAATGTCGAAAACACTTCAAATTTTTTTTACTGCCTCACGTGCTTTTTTAATGTGCAAATTTAAAATATATTGTCTGCAACCAGATCTAATACTACAAGATATAAAATGCCTTGAAAGAACATAGAAAATTAAATTTTGTAAGAAATATCAAATTTGCTCCTTCCTTCCAGGAAGAGTTTCAGCGGGGAGGGAAAGGACCTCTTGTGCATAATAGACAAGAACTCTGACCTTCTCCTTTAAGTGAAAGGAGACTTGCTGAGATATGGTCTCGGAACCGTAAAGGTAAAGAGGCATGATGGCAAAGGGGAGTCAAAATCTGGTGGTGGTGCAAATCAATTTGCATCACGCTGAAGCAACAACGCAAGACCTAATGCTCTTCATGTCTCAAGAGACCGTGAGTGTGGCCTTAATCCAAGAACCATGGATTCGTAAGAATCAGGTTCAAGGATTGAGGTAAAAAAATTACAAGCTGTTCCACTCCACGTCAGAAGGTGAAATAAGAAGTTGTATTCTAGTGAAAGTCTATTAATGCTTTCTTTGTATCTAGGTGCAGCAACAGAGGCAATGTGGCAATCAGCCGTACGAGGAAAAAGACCACTTCACGAGGGACACCTTTTATGATGAACTAGTGAAATGAGAACGGCCATCGAAAAACACGCCATATATTAATATAGCCAAAATGAGGAAATAAGAGGTAGACTGGATGTCATATAGAGCCGAACTTAACTTATACACCAAAGAGTTAAGAAGGGCCAAGAAGGATTCATGGGCTAGGCACTGTGAATCCATTGAGAACATAAGCGAGGCGGCAAGACTTCGGAAGGTTCTTACCTTTAACCCCACGACTCCGGGATATATTAAACATCCCCATGGATCATGGTCGAATTCGAGCCAAGAAACACTTGAACTCTTTGTGGAAACACACTTCCCTGGCTGTAAGTCCTGAGGTTTCAGGTTATACACAACCAGACTCCTTAGAAATTTTACAATCACAACCAGAATTGAAACAGATTATCACAGAGCAGAAGATTGTGGGCTATAAACTCGTTCAAACCCTATAAATCAGCTGGACCAGACAAGATTATTCCGGTATTTCTTCAACATGCTCATAATCACTCCATGGCTTAGGGAAATCTTCAAAAGTTGTGTTAAACCTAGATACGTCCCTATCAGCTGTAGAAAGGTCGAGGTTTTTTTATTCCAAAAGCTGGAAAACCGACCCACTCGACTGCAAGGGATTATACCAATAAGTCTCTCCGTTTTTTAACAAAGCAGGAGGAAATATAAACAGAATTCTTCACATAGAACATAGAAGTCAAAAAAACTCCCTTTTTCTTTTCTTCCTTTGTAATTTACTGCAACAAAAAATAACTGAGCAAGCGAATCCAACAAATTTCAGTTTCAGTTTTTAAGGGGAAAAATGAGGAATTTTTGAGAGGAATCCTGTTTATATTTCTGAGCCCTCTGAGTCCTCCGAGATCTCAGAAATATAAACTGGCTAATTGATCTGCATGTCAGAGACCTTCTCAATCCAAACATTTTGTGCAACTACCAACATGCTTATCTTAAAGGTATGTCAGTGGAGACTACGTTGCACGAAGTTGTTTCACAAATTGAGAAAAGTCTCGAGCACAAAGAACACACCCTGGCAGCATTTTTGAACATTGAAGGAGTGATTAACAACGTAAAAACGGAGTCCATTAAATCTGCTCTGAATGAGGTTGGAGTTGAGTCTGCCATTGTGGACTGGATTTATACCATGCTCAATGGTAGAATCATAAATTCGCAACTTGGAGATACGATTGTTGAGAAAACAGTTACAAGAGGTACTCCACAAGGAGGGATGATTTCATCTCAAAAACCTAACAAGGTACAGAGACTAGCCTGTGGGAATAACGGGAGCGCGGAGTCTACGCCACAAGCAGGGTTGGAAATTATTTTAAATATTCCGGCACTAGACGAGTACATAAGATGCACAGCAGCCAAAAGCGCAGTTCGACTCAAAGAACTAGGTCACGGGTCTATCTCACAAAGGTATGACACAGGACTTCAATAGATTTTAGCAAACACTTCTTTATTTCAATACCCGAAAGACATGGGTAGAAACCAAACTCACTAATTGGTGAACAGGGTATCCCCTTCTCTACTGACGGGTCAAAAATGGAAGAAGGAACAGGAGCAGGGGTGTTCTGTGAAGCTCTTAATATTAGAGAATAATATAAACTCCCAGTGTAGTATCTTTCAGGCTGAGATTAACGCTATTGAAAAAGCGGCAGAAATGGTACACAAGAAAAAACTGAGCTCATCGGAGATCACATTTTTCGGTGACAGCTAAGCCGCTATCAAAGCTATAGCCAGTGAGACTATACGATCCAAAGCAGTAGAAAATGCTAAGGTATACTGAACAATATTTGTAACTCCAACCAGTCAAACTCTGCTGGGTTCCTGGACATAGCAAAATAGAAGGGAATGAAGTAGGAGATGAACTAGCAAGGAAAGGGTCAACATCAAAGAGGAACAGTAGTAACCAATTAGATATGGGACCAGGCATTCCGATTGGCGTGAAAAAAAGGAAAATAGACCTAATAACGAAAGAGCAAATCAATAACTCCTGGATGTCCAGGAACGACTGCGTTATCTCTAGAAGTTTATGGCCTTGAATTAATGAAAAAAAGACTCAGTTATTGTGAGTAAAAAGGAATATTAGAATCTTGATAGGGGTACTAAGACTAACGGGTCATTGCGCCATTGGCAAAATGGCCACCAGAATGGGGGTGTTCGCACCCGATTTCTGTAGAAGCTTCCAAGATGTCGAAGAAATTGAAACCATTAAACACCTGCTCTTTGACTGTCCAAACCTTCAAACAAATCGCCTCCGTTATTTCGGAAACCTGGATCTAGCGCAGGTCTCAATGGAAAACATGAGGAAATTCATAGAAAGTGAAGGCTGGTTCGCAAACAAACCAGTCTATGTGAACCAATAGTTTACGAGCATTTCTCCTTTATTTTTGTAAGAGGATCACAATAAACCCTTAGGCCCCCGTATATGCAACGGCCTCTGTGCTGTGCACGCCTCTCCTAACCTAACCTAAATACCTTTTAGTAAGGAACAATTAGGTTCAAAGGTTTAAGAAATGAATGATTATTTGGGACAAGTTTTGAACTGAAAATGCTACTAAATCCATCCTTGCGTTTCTGATATAACTCGGAAACTAAACCAAATTTCCTGTCGAAATGAATCATTTAAAAAATGTATACGAAATTAAAGCAGGAAAACTCAATGGAAGATAGTAAAAAAAAAGACAAAAATCAAAAATTTCAAATTTGTTTTACTAAATTGCCTTAACTTTTTATTTTTTTTTAGCTTTTTTCGGAGCAAATATAATAGGCCAGGAAAAATGGGTTCCGAGGTTGAAAAAATTAATTCATGAAATATTAAAATTGGAATCGACGCAGAATTGCAACCTCTATAACATATCCAAAGTCCCCCAAAATCCCCGCATTGGCTTTTTGTGTAGATGCATTTGAAGATGTGCAGACGGGGAGAATTTGGAGGTCTATCAAACTAGAATATTTGTTTGGGTAAAACCTGATCATATGATACATGCTTTAAGGGTAGCTTTTAACGCTGAATCTAATGAAACCAAATTCAAAATGATACAACCACCCAAAAGGAAGTTATAGTCCTTTTTATGTAATCATGAGTTTTTTTCAGGTACAACAGGTAAAATATTACCGAAAACCCTTTGAAAATAACGGTATGTTAAGGAAACTTGGAATGAATGTTTCATTTGTCATAGGAACTTAGAATCAAGAGAGTCCCTAAAAATATCCATGGTGAAAGGGTGTTTTTTTTAAGGGCGAGGGGCAAGTGTAGAATGTTAACCATAACACCCACGAAAAAACTCTTACACTCATGAAACTCAGCGTTAAAAGCTACCCTTAAAGCATGTATCATATGATCAGGTTTTACCCAAACAAATATTCTAGTTTGATAGACCTCCAAATTCTCCCCGTCTGCACATCTTCAAATGCATCTACACAAAAAGCCAATGCGGGGATTTTGGGGGACTTTGGATATGTTATAGAGGTTGCAATTCTGCGTCGATTCCAATTTTAATATTTCATGAATTAATTTTTTCAAGGTTCCCATACGATTTGTGCTATTTTTCCTGGTCTATAAGCTCAATACATGTTCAAACGAAGTGAAATACAGACTCAAGGCATTAATATGACCTGTTCGACATGACATGTGAAATTTTCCATGTAGTACCAACCTACCAAAGAACAGGCTTTCGGACAAATACTGCGAAAAATGATAAGAAATCGTTAGCAGGTCAATACGTCAAAATCTGAACCTAGCCTATTCTTGAAATGTAAAAAAAGCTGCTTGTTTGTAACTTTACTGGAAGGATCTAAGCAATGCTCGGTCCCTGAGATACACGATGTGAACTAAGCAAGTTAGGAAGTCAGCAAGGTCACTCGATTGCAACCTTATTTGGTGAACTGCAAAATCGAGAAGAGAAATACAAAACAAAATTAAAAAAAATGTTTGCCAAGGTCCCATTTGTGGCTGTGAAAGTTACCCTATCTAACTTCACAGACGTCAAATCCGTGGAGATATCTTGGAGTTAGATTGAGATCTAAATTGACTGCAAAAACTTATTCTAGAAGATATTAACAAGGGGTTAACTCCGAAACTAGGAAAAGCTAGAAAAACTGCTTCTCAGTATGTTTTTTTCAATCAAAACTTTATGGAATTAAAGTGATATCATAAAAAAAAGTTTAAAATCACTCATATGACTTACCACGATTTGTGATCTCGTTGCCGGCATTTTTATTATTCTCATCCTGTCCATCATTGGATGTCTGATGATTACGATCCATGCCACTTCCATCATTTGGATCATTAATCTCATCTTCCTCATCATCATCATCATCCATATCATTGACATCGGCATTTATTGCTGGATCCCAAGAATCAACACCACCACCCGAATTTCCCATTCCGGTTAGTGTGTCCTTGTGATATGAATTATGGCGATTACGTGATCCCATCACAACACAACCTGTGATCGTACCACTCGTTTGTTGTAATATCGTTGTTGCTTGACCACCAGGAAATGTTGCATTCCTTTTGTGTCGGCCTTTTGATTTGGGAAAAGCCGCCAATATATTCAACCACCATTTGGACTCTTCGGGGCAGGTACCCTTAATAAAGGTAACACGATCTGGTGCTGTGATGGCAACTGAATTTGTATGGCCGGTAACATCTTCGGCAGTGGTGACTTCGATGACTTTTGTCATATCGATACTTGCTTGCGGGACTGTTTCGGGCTAAAACAAAATGAAAAAAAAAAAAAAAATATTGTCAAAAATAATTTTAAAAAATGTTTAAAAGAGAAGTGCAACAAGACGGAAGTGGTATCTACGTAAGGTATATTATTTCGAACACCACACTGTTAACAAAATTTATACTTCATCAGTGGTAAGAAATTATAAAGCCATTCTTTTAAAAAAACAATGGGAGATCATAAGAAGTCTTAATCCATATTTTTAGACTAGATTGGCCGTAATCTTTAATTTGAGTGATTTTTGTTAAAACTTTATCTACTTTTTATGTTGATTCTGACGAAAATGCTGTTGACAAATCGTTAACCCTTTGTTACCCAAATGATTATTTTTCTCTATTTCGTAGACTTACAGTTGATAAGGTGGTTTCAAACTTAAACTACTAAAGCAAATGGAGAAATGTTCGATAAGGTGGTTCCAGGCTGTAACCACCAGGCAAAAAAGGTTTAAAGCCCTTTCCAAGTGACTTAACACCCTGGACAAAACGGCGATTTACTGACCAAACAGAATGGTGTGGCTGTAGCTGTGGCTCGTAGCACTGTCAAAGTAGATACAAAAATAGTATACAGTGCTGCAATTTGAAGCTGTAAATGAAGCAAGAAATGTTTGGTGTAGCGGAAGTTGAACGAAATTCAACTCTTGCTACAACTTACAGCTACATTCATTCTGTTCAAGTGGTTAAGATCAAAGACCTTTTGAAATAACAACACCGAGATATGATTTGTGTAGAGCATTCTCCACAACTTTGGTCTACGATTATCTAACATTTATTAACTTTATTCTGGAAAAATGGAATAAAATCAGGGTTTGTCACCATTATTGCATTTATTTCCAATTTTGTTTGTACAATTTTAAAATTTATTCTCTTAAAGAACATTATTTTCACGTTCCAATACAAGATAAACGGAGTAAGACAAAATTGAAAAATCAAGTTAAGTTTTATAGGGGAGAGGTCAAAGGGTCCCAAAAACAATTTTATGGTAGTACATAATTAATGGCCAGCATATTCTTTCCTTTGCCATCATAGAATAGCATCTATTTGCCAAAGCAACATAATCCCCACAATTAACCCCTTTAGGGAGCTTGTTGTTCATATTTTTTACTTTGGAAAATAATACCTTCAGGAGTGAAGTGCATCTAGATATCTAGAACCTAAGATCTTATAACAAATATCCACAAGATTGTTATCGGCGCTGAGTGAAAAATTATGAAAATCCCATTTGATCAGGCTAGCTAAGACCTGCAATTTATTTACTTCATCCTGCGCACTATAAGTTGGTTGTACAAGCAACATGGACAGCTCCATGACAGCGTAGCCAGTAGGGTGCCAATTAGTGACTGAAAACATCCTTGTTCTAAATACCCCATCGTCGAAAAGGTATTACCTATAGATGTATCTAGATACTTTGAAAAGTGTAAGGTTTGGTGTCGTGTTAAATATCGCATGTTTAGCTTGTTCTTTTCATACCGTTTTTTTTTTTTTTTTGTTGGCGAGAAAATATAAAAAATGTATCTTAGCCACTCCTATATAAAATTTCTTGACATGTGCGAAATTATTACGACGCGACTCAACGATGTTATAATTCATAAAGTGTCAATATTACGTGACCCACACTTTAGGCATGAAACTCATATTTTTTGCCTTTTAAGCTTACAGACACTTTTTGTTTTGATGTGGTATAGAAAATTAAATGAACAACCAGCCAGTTTGAAGCTCGAGATGAAATTAAAGCCACAGATACTTATCGCATGTTCAGAGACCTCTGGTGTAAGATTGGCAATGCCAAACCAGAGCCAGCTGCTCGAATTCACTTGTAGTAAGTTCCAAAGAATCGAAAGTGGTCAGAAAAATCTTGATCTCCTTGCTGTAAAACGGGTAGGTAAAGGTAAGTAAGTAAAAGATTGCACGCGAATTAAAATCAACTTAATTTTTTTTGGTTGCACTTCAGGCTTTTCAATGATATGGCAAATAGGGTGAGAGGAAAAGGGCTTTTGCATGATGCGAGACCAAGTTTCCAAAGGAGGACTGAATATTTGAGGCTGAATTTTTCATAAATACCTATAATTGCGACCACCATAGCAAAAAAAAACAAAATACCGGTGCGGTAAATTGTCATAATTAAAAGCGGAATAAACCAAACAGGTGGTAGACTACTTTAATGGGTACTGTGTTACGACGCACGTATTTCAATATCCAGTACTTTTAACAAAAACAAAGAAGTACTTGTTTTGTTGGAATATGTCTTGTATACCTGGATACTTGTTCATGAATTCTCCTCTTTATAAAGGAAGACCTATATGAACAACTAAAATCAGTGGTATATGCATGACGGTAGGTAGAGTCAGTTGCCCAACTAATTGATATTTAATTCATACATATTTTTATAAAATTGGTCTTCGTTTGAATGCAACCTAAAGAAGATTTTTAAACTTAGATTTACTAGTTTTTGAATATCCTGGATACGTCCTTGAGAACAATCAAATCTAGCAGAGTCTTGAGTAGAGTATACGTAAGGGAGAACAAGTGTAGCGAGCCTTCTACCCAATGAAAAAAAGAATGTTTTGCTTTATAATTTACGCACACCAAAGGGGTTATGACTACCCTTACAATAGGGTTGGAGTTTAAAGGAGATAGGGATGATTGATATTTAATTTCTGAATATCGTAATGGGAGGAAAAAACAGTGATCCCAGGTAAAGCACTTTACACATTCGTGTAGTGCGGCTAACGAAAGAGTCTTTGTTCTTTGTATGTCTGAAGTTCGGCTCAAGTATCAACTGATAGGCATTTCGTGAGGTGCGGACATCTGGCTTTTTCACCGGAACATTATTGTAAGAGAACTCATAAGATAAGGAGAGACAGAACACATTTGGCCGGTATTCGAGAGAAATCAACCTAATACATGATGGAATATAGTATAGGAGCACTTGTCCCTCCAGGTTTAAGAACATTGTTCTTGTCAAGCTTTGGGTGAATATACACATTTTAGATTAGAGGAATAAAAGAATCTCTTGCAGTACCTGAAGAAACCTTAACACTCAGCGGCACTTTTAGGGACATCAAGTATGAGGTGGTGGCCAGTTAGGCACATACTTAGTATTGAAAGTCTTTCGGTTTCATCTATGCAATTACCATTCATTGATAGTGTCAACGGATGTATACATTCGTTTGGTTTTAACGACAGGAGACAGCACTGAGTTTTGGACGCACTAAATTCCACATTGTTTCTGGTCCCCTATTCAACGGTGGTATGTCATGATCGGAATTCGAATTTACGCTGTCATTTCAGATCCATAGAAAGAATAGGATTAAAAGTCTGGACCCGAATAGGAAAAGTTACGAAAAACTCTGAAGGTTGCGTGTAATTCGTCGGTTTAAATGGATAAAACAAGGGAAGAAGCTAGGTTAAGTGGTAGTATTTCTACAGTCGAGAGAGTCATTTAAAGTTCTTCATACCGAAAAGGAAAAACAAATAAAATAAACCACCACTGAGTTGAACCATTTGATACGACTATGGGTGAGTTACAAAAATGCTCAACATGAAAATACAATTTGAATCCAACTATTCCGTTTAATTTGATGCTTTTTCACTATAGAAAAAACGACTTTACGCCACTTGTTCTTTCAAGTCTTAGGAAGCTTACAAAACTGCATTTGCTTTTTTTTTTGCTAACTTCGTTTATGGGTGGATTTATTTGATTTTCTTGTTTTTCGGTATGCAAAATGCTCTTTTTAACTTAGTATCATGATAAAATAGCTTTAGCATTGTACTAAATCTTTTTTAAATTTTGCGCCATTGACTTTTGAGTCTTTATTCAAAATGTCGGCAAAAGTGTAAAAAATTATGAAAAATCTTTAAACCTCATTGTTTTGCCTTTTTTCTACTTTCATTATACCTGCTGTTTAGTTTATGTATGTTTGTTCCGAAAGAACGTACAACTTTCAACACCTGACACGAAAATCCTAGGACTAAACGAAGTTTTTTTTTTTTTTCGTCCAGCACTATTCACCCGACTCCGAAGGTATTCTAACAAAACTTTGTCTGTTTTTGACTCGGGTGTTTGTCGAAAAAAAAAACACAATCACGATGGTTGTCTTGTGTTTTTGAAACGTCAATTTTTTAACATACATAAATAAGCAATCAGTGGCAGTTGAAGTTAAAGATAACTACGAAGAGATATATTTGACAATCAGGGAAATGTGGGTAATTCATTTGCCGGGTTTTTCAATTGAGCCAAAGTTGTCTGGAGGGGGGGGGGGCAAGAGGAGAGATTTACCTCCTGGCTCTGGAAAATACCACGCTAAAATGTTTGCTATGAACTTTTAGCAAAGCCTTCTCCTTTTTCTGTCGATATCCATGATTTCTCCACCGTCTTTCTGGGAAAAAATGCTCTCCCTGGTAGATGATTCTGTGGTTCTGTTTTTATTTCAGTGGCAATTTGGCTAGTTGAGTGCGGGAACCAACTATTTTTAAGAAACAATTAAACTTTGGTGGTAGGTATTGCTTTTATATTTTTCCGTAATTTATTAGAAAATTGTTTCTCCTGGTAAAACAAGGAGAAATGGATACCACCTCCTTTACAGGAAAAACATGGTGTCTTACATAGGTTGTGAAGAGTGTTATAAGGCTAGTGCATGTAGGTTGGGTCAAGACAGGAAAAATATCGTATGGTCTATTTCTCCCCGGTGGAAAGGGTAGTTTTCAAAAACAAAAAGACTAAATATAGGAAAAAATGATATTAAAAAACAACGACAATACTAACACTGTCATGCTATATCAGGTCTTTTCAAAGCCAAAAATTCTTTCTCTAATTTTCCTACTGTAAAATACCTACGTTTTCGGCAAATAATAATTTTGAATTATTTTTTCCAAAGTTTACCATTATTAAGTACTATTTTTTTTTTGGCATTCCATGGCTCTTATCAATTCTTAATCAAACACTAAAAACTGCATGATTCACTGTCCAACAATTTACGGGAAAATCAAAAATAATAAAAAACTCAATTAACTCAATTATTAATTGAATTTAGAGTGTTGGGGTTTATTTTTAATTTTCTCAAAAACTTCAGGAAATCAAATCATCCGGTTTTTAGTGTTTTATTAGGAATTGATAAGATTACTGAATACAAAAACAAAAATAGGACTGAAAACTGTAAAATTTTGAAAAGCAATTTTCTTTTTTTAGGCCCCAGTCCTATATTGAAAATTGAAACTCATCATTGAAAATTTTGTTCTTCCATTTTGAAGTGTTTAGAAAACAAAACCATTTACTATTTAGGTGGTGTATTAAAGCTCAAGACTTATTAATATTTCTTTTTTTTTTTTATAATGAGCGCGCACTAAAGGGGTTTTGACTACCCTTAAGATGATGAACACAGTGCGAGCGATTAGGAAAATAGGAAAGGGTTAGAAAGGAGATACCGATGCACATTGGTTTTGAAGTTTTGAATATCAAAATGGGAGGGGAAAATAGAGCTTGGTAAAGCATTCCACATTCGTGTTGTGCGGCTAAAGAAAGAATCTCTATACTTGACAGTACGTCCGAAGTTGGGCTCAAGGGTAAACTGATGAGCATTCCTAAAAGCACGAGTATTGCGGTTGAAGTTTTTAAGGGGAGGAATGCAACTGGCTATTTCACTAGAACACTGTTTATAAAAATAGCGACAAAATAATGTGAGACAAGAAACACTGCGGCGGTGTTTCAAAGATGTAATTGATAGCGTAACAGTTCTGTCACCTATCATTTTTAAGGCTCTATTTTGTATTCTATCTAACAAATTCAAGTGAGTTGTAGGGGCACCTGCCCAGATGTGAGAGTTATACTCAAGCTTTGGTCGTATGAAGGCTTTATAAATTACAGCCAGTTCAGAGGGGGAGAAAAATTTCTTACATCGTCGAAGAAAGCCTAAACACTTTGCAGCGTCTTTGGCAACTTCGAATATGTGATCATTCCATAAAAGGTGGTCTGTGATGCACATACCCAGAACTGAAAGTTGTTCATTTTCTTCGATGCAAGTTCCGCTCATGGATAGCGGCATTGGGGGTGGGTTTTGCTTTAGGGACAGCAGACAGCATTGGGTTTTTGAAGCATTAAATTCTACACGATTTTTATTTCCCCACTGGACAATGCTGTCTAGATCAGAATTTAATGAGCTTATCATACGCTGCCGTTCAAGTTCCACATCCGAAGAATTGGGAAGTGAATCTTGAAACGAATATGAAAAGCTGAGGGTGCTGTCATCTGCAAAACAATTTAATGGATTAGAAGTTTCAGACAAAAGATCATTAATGAAAATGAGGAAGAGAGTCGGAGATAAAACGGAGCCCTGGGGCACACCAGCATTTATTTTGTGAATATCAGACTTGAAACCATCCAATACAACTTGTATTGAACGGCCAGATAGGTAATTTCTAATCCAACGAAGAAAAGATTGATCGAAACCAAATGCACGCATTTTCGATAAGAGACCTTGGTGCCAAACTTTATCAAATGCTTTTGAAATATCAAGTGCAACAATCTTACTTTCTCCAAAACGATGTAAAGATTTGTTCCACTGTTCGGTGAGATATACCATCAGATCACCAGTGAACCTATTGCTACGAAAGCCATACTGCCGGTCATTAAGAAGCTTTCGTTCTTCAAGATATTTCTTGAGCTGATAATTTATCAGCGTTTCCATGACCTTGGAAAGAAGGGACGTAAGTGCAATTGGACGATAATTAGAGGGAGAAGAAGATGCGCCTTTTTTAGGGACAGGCTGGACAAATGCTGTTTTCCATCCAATCGGAAAGAGACCAGTAGAGTAGGACAGATGGAAAAGCTTACGCAGTGGCTTTGCCAGCGTTGAAGAACACCTCTTCAGAACAATAGGTGGGATACTATCCGGGCCAGCGGATTTGTGTATATCAAGATCTTTTAAGACTCTTGCAACTGCACGAGTGCGAAAGAAGATTTGTCCCATGAAATCATTACCGCTCTCAAGTACAGGAGGAGTCATAACACTCTCTGGCAACGTCGAATTAACAGCAAACTGTGCTGCAAGCAAATTGGCTTTCTCTAGTGAGCTGACAAAGGGAGTGTTATTGGAGACGAGCGTTGGAACCGAAGACGAAGTGGAGTTTCGAATATTTTTTACAAATGACCAAAAATTTTTACTACCTCTGGGACATTGTAGTATTTTTTGCCGTAATTTTTGGTCATGCAAAAATTTGGTTCGACGAATATGAACGTTACAAGTCTTTCTAGCTTGTTTGAACTTATTCCGGTTTTCCTCAGAAGGGTTGGCTTTATATCTACGGAAACTTACTTCTCTTACTCTGATAGCCTCTTTACAGCTCAAATCAAACCATGAGTTCTCTTTCAGTTTGATAGATTTTATCCTGTGAGGGATAAAATTTCTCATTCCGTAAAGAATCTAGTTTGATATCATATCTGCACTGGAGTCTACGTCACTATCGAGGAAGCATAGTGACCAGTTAAAGTTCCTGAAGAATTCATTGAGACCGTCCCAGTTGGCTTTCTCGTTTTGCTAACGGTTCTCTTAGGAGTTTTCTCTTTAACTGAGTTTTTTTGGCACGAGAAATTGGCAGATATGACACAATGGTCTGATGTGCCTAGAGGCGATAATACACGTAAAGTGTATTTATCAGGGTCCGAGGTAAGAAACAAGTCTAGTGTGTTGGCGGATTGACCTGCAACGTCAGGGATTCGCGTTGGCTCGTCAACGAGCTGAGTTAGGTGGTTTAACTCAGCAAAGATCTCAACATACCTTCCTTCGGGTGTTGTCTGGCCAGAAAAGCGAAGCCACGAAGAATTGTGTACATTGAAATCGCCCGCAATGACGATTTCAGTGTGAGGATAATGGGCAACAATTCTTTGAATGGAGTCGGACAGATAATCAAATTCGTTAGAAGTTGAATCTCTGTCCAGGTTAGGGCTCCGATAAATAAAACAGGTATGGATGATGCGCTTATTAACCGTGAATTTAAACCACATGAAATTGAAGTTTGTGTTTGAGCACAAACCATATTGAGGTTGAAGTTGGTACGCAACATCATTTCTTATATAAACGGCGAGACCATGATGAGGAAAGAATAATGGCACTAGGTTATACCCATGTAGATTGAATTCCGTATGATCGGTATTATCACCTACCTGGGTTTCACCCAATGCCAAAACAGCTGGCCTGTTTAACGCAGTATAAACATACGCAGCGTAGAAATTTTTCCTTAGCCCACGAATGTTGCTAAAGTCGACCCTAAAATTTCCTACCATCTTTTGAAATATTCAAAACTCAGAAAAACCAACTCAGACGAGTTTCTAAGATGAGTGTCAATTATGTTCCAATCTGACTTCACAGAACAATTTATTGCTAGTGTTATGCCTAAGCAATAAAATGTTCTGATCCGCCCCTGGTTACATAACAGACAAACAGCTATCCGCCCGAGAATCAGTTTGGCTTAATCAATGTACATTGAGTGAGAGTCCCCATGCAATGCAACAATAACTAAGCCAAATCGACTGCGAAAGATGAGAGGAAAGGAACAAAGGATTACCACTCGTTGTGTTGCGATGAATATTTTTTTTGCACATTATAGGTGACAATGGATTTGTTGTTATTTTATGCACTTGCACTGATTTAAATTTGATGGGTATGCGGCGCGAGAGTTTTTTTTTTTTTTATTTCACTATTTGGGACTATTGAATTTTTGGTTTATATTTTGATTAGGGAAATTATTTGCACTGTTTTTTTTTTATTTGTTGGCCTATATTAATTGAGGCTTGAGACACACTGGTATGAAGACAACAGATATGGTACAACGAGACGAACTTTACTTTTAACACGGAAGACTTTCACATGACATGTGCACTCGACGGGAGACTGATCGTGTCAAAAAAAATTTTCAATTAGGCCCAACCTTCCACATAAAAAGACTTTGAAAATTTTAATGATCATTGGTAAAGTTGTTCAGTCCTTGATATCATAAAACTCATTATTGTGAAAGTGTAGGCGAAAATTAATGTTTTTTTTGCCTATAAATAATAATGATAATAATTAAGACAGGACCATTATTTTGGCTTCAAACAAATCACTGATTTCTCTTTCTAAACGCCTCGAAATCAATCATTTAAATAATTTTCAATGCTGAGTTTCAACGATAGCTATAACTGAAGCCTAAAAGCATTTATTACAAAACCCATTTTATTTAAGAAGTACATTTTTGAATGGAATTTTTGAAAGGTCCTTAATTATTCCAAGAAAATCAAAATCACAAAAAATAGTACAAAGCATCTGATATCTAAAAGCTTTAGTTACGAGAATTATTTGTTCCAAAACAATTTGAAATTGGGGAAAAAATCAACATATTTTCAAAAACTTACGTGTTCGTCCACGGAATATGTAAGCTCGCCATCGTCGTACAGCACAAACCACCTTCGTTGCCATCTCTGAAACAAAACAAAAAAATTGCAAATGATAAAAATGTCTTTTCTTAGAACTGTATATGTATTTTTATGTTTAAAAACTTATTTTTTTAAATTTATGTTAAAAATAAACACCCTGTAGCAATAAAGTAGGATATCAAGTAGTAGTAGTAGTAGTTGTAGTAGTAGTAGTAGTAGTAGTAGTAGTAGTAGTAGTGTGTGTAAAGTGTGATTTTAATACAAATAAAATAATAATCACATAGTGCTTTGTTTACAATAGTAGGATATCAATAGAATTGTGAAGCAAACAAACATAATTGCAGTAAAGATTTGTCTTTTGACAAAAACAATCCTACTTCAAAATACCTCACTACATACCTATAAATGTATAGCAAATGCACTTTTTTTTTATATAAAAAAACGTTAGTTAATAATCTCTGTCTCTTTCGCAATGCGGTTCAATTATCAACCTTGAGGTCACCCATATAAACTAGACTACACATATGATTGACACTCTCTTTATTACAAAATAGAACACCGGTGGCATTCGGATCTTCTTTCCAACTATCTACACAAACAACCTATTATAGATACCTTACTGCATAACAAGACTTAATTATAGACTCTATTACGGACTCTTTACTAAAGCTTGACGCTATGTTGTCTTCTGTATTCTATAACAGCCTTTTGTTTCTGTAATGAACTATGGTGTACCTTCTAATCTAATTACGTCGTCCGTCATATTTTCCTTTATGTAAAAGTATGTAGGTTCGTTCGTCTATGTAATACGAAAATGCTTTTCTAATGAGATTTTCTTTTGTCACTTTCGAGAATTTAATTTTTCTTCATATTAAGCCTAGAAAAGAATAATAAAGCAAAATCTAACCACCACCAGCCCTGAGACATTCTGACTTGCCATGCAAGTTGCAACGATGCCAATTTTTTGTTGGAATGATTTTTTTTCTTGTTTGTCTTTTCAAAGTCTACGAATACGTGATTTATGAGAATCCCCGTGTTGGTTTTCATTTCATATGAGAGTAACTCAGGATAGGAACAACAACAACAAAAATATAACGCTCTATAATCACCAGTTCTTTTCAGATTTGGAAACATATCCCACAAAGCTTAACAGGGTGTATTCGTCTATAATATAATATAATTCTCTTAACTAAATGAAGATGGTATGACCCCCACCGTCTGATATCTTACAGTATTTATATATTTAACTCGTGGTTCAGCAATTTTGACTCACCGACTTCGGAGAATGTCCTGAGACTCAACGATAGGTTAGGCATTAAATTGGCTACTATAACATACTTGAACCTTGAACCATTGTTGAACCTCAATAATTCCACCAAAATCAGCCAGTAAAAAGTGTTGAACCACGGGTGAAAATTTGAACCACGTTTCTAAAACTGGTCCTAAGAGCTGACAGCAAATTTTATAGGGGAACACATAACTAATATATGAGGATGAGGGTTTGTAGGTGCATGCATCTTGATATCGAGTACAAAAGCCTGGCAGGATTTTTTTTTTGCTCCCGTAGTGGTGACGAGAGGTTGAAAATAGCGGTTTTCCAATTTTTGTGTGAGGGGTACAACCACTTCAATTCATTTAAAAAAAATGCGAAATTGCCTAAAAGTCCACAGACTACTTTTAACTTTAAATCATTAATACACAAGATATAACCATTTATGACCCACCATATCGAAGATATTTGGAGAGTTGAATAAAATTAAAATCAACAACAAAATGTCTCCAAAATAAAGGCTAAGTAGGTTCGCTTAAAAAGTTCATGTCTTGAGTTGAGCTCTATTTCAAAGGGCGTTAAAATTAAAGTTCGTGGACTTAGGAAAAATCTCTTTTCTTATATGTGAATTGAAGTGGTTGATGACACAAACATTTGGAAAAGCGCTATTTTCAACCCCTTGTCTTCACTACGGGCGCCAAAAAAAGCCTGCCAGACTTTTGTCTTCGATATCAAGATGCATGCACCTCAAACCTTATACTCATATCGTCGGCCTAGAGTGAAAAGCACGCTATTTTGCAAAAAAGTGTTCGCATTATTTGAATAAAACCAAATTAACATTAAGTATTTTTCAACACTCGTTATTGCTAAATTCAGTGAAATTGAAAATATTTGATAGATTTCTGTATTTTTTAGCAATTTTTGAAGTGATCTATAATGATAAAAACAAATTTACTGACGACTCTTAGACTTAACTTCTCAAGGTTACAGGACCCGGAATTAAACGCTCGCCCATATTTTAAGGGTCCGTCCATACGCCAGCGATAGTAAATAAAATAAAATTAAATTAAATTAAATTAAAAAAAATAAAATATAATAAATAAAAATAAAAATAAATAAAATAAAATAAAACAAAACAAAATAAAATAAAATATAATAAAATAAAATAAAATAAAATGTTGTAAATCAAGTTCGGCTATAAAATCTTGAATTAAGAATAAATAACTTATAATTTGAAGTTAGAAATATATTTTTCTTAAAGTTGCACAATCTTATAATTTTCTTTGAAATAAAATAAAATTTTATAGGTACCTTCATTTCAGAATTACAAGAAAATAAAATCCAGAAATAATAAATTAACATTGAAATAAAACCCTACAAATGCAAGTCATTTACTTTTCTGTTCTGACTTTGTTTTTGAATTAATTTAAGCTTACACATGCTGAAAATTTTCTTGAAGCTGTGTTGTATCAAAAATTCTTAGATTTTTGCACTTGTGCTAAGAATTTCTGAGTTTACCTAAACATTCGTCAACGAATTAGCTTATTTTCACGCTGTTTTTCTAGATTTTATTTCGTTTTTTTTTTTAAGTGTACATTCGCACTTTAAGAATATTTATTCCCAAAAGGTCTTAAATCTGAAACAACCTGTGCAATGATATCTACTATCGCTATGTGCGCGTAATTATTAAGAAATAATTATACAACCACAGTTGTTGTTTGTTGTGTGTGGTGCGGTACAGAAAATTGTTTTTCCGTCTTAGCTTTTTGTTTTATTGGTTTTGCCTTTTTGCTTCCTTTGGAAGTTTCATTTCGTTTAATTTTCACCGGGAAGTCCATGGAAGAAAATTCCTTGAACCGCAGACAGTTGAAGCTTGAAGGGGTGAGGAGGGAGGGTGAGGTTAGGTCGTTGCGACGGTATGTTTATTTTTTTCCAGATATTATGAAGCATTCAATGGGAACTGGGATTCATAATAATGCACATAAGCCTAGTATATGGTTTGCAATTAAATATCTACTTACAACTAGTAGCTACCTACTATAGTGAATATTATCATATATTATGCAAGTATCGATACTCACTCTTATACGAGATAGGGTACTTAGGTTGGCGGCTTTTGGGGGTAACTTATCGGTTTGAAATATTAAAGAAAATGTATCTTATTACCTAAGCTTATAGAACACCGCATTTTATTTCATAATCACTCATAAAGATACTTCAAAATAGATTTGAAGACAATAATAGTCTCTAAGTTATCTTTAAATTAAATATCTATGAATATAAAGTACCTATAGATAGGCACCTATAATGGCAAGTATGTAAAACTAAAATTTTCAATTATGTATGTACCTACACACTCTAAAAATATCTATATCTAATAGGTATTTTGTAATTAAGAAGAAAGTTAAGTGGTTTATGGGTTTTATGGTCGAAGCCATTTTAATAATATCAAGTATCTATTGACGACTTCATTTATCGCAATATATGCACATAATATTGGAAAACACTGTGCCTCAAAGTTTCAAGCTTCACAGAGTTGATCAAACTTATGAAGCATGAATCGGCAATCTATTTTTTTATAAACAATAAAATATATAGAAAATGTGGGATGGAAAAACACGTAAATGGTCATAGACATACATAGAAACGTTTTTATTTTTCATTTTCATTTCCATTTACAATTTAAATTGCCAATAAATTCAGGTCAATAAAATGTGAATTTTCTGTGATTTATTGATAGGTCTTCAATTAAGGCTGTCGTTAGACGTTTTTATTAAAATAATTTGCAGTACTTTAAGAAAAATGTGTCAGCAGACAGATTTGAATTATTATTTGACGCCATATAGAATGTGTGCATGATTATTTTTTGTCTGTGCATTTTAGAATATGTGAATAGAATTTAAAATTGGGGGATTATGTGAAGAAAAAAAAAAGAAAAAGAAAAAAAAAATTTGGAAATTTTAGTACAAAAATAAATAAAGGAATGAACGTGCTTGCGATAGGTATTATGTCACTCAGAATATTTCCCTAAGAAAGTTCCCGATACCGATGTCTCAAATATGGGAAAAAAGATTCCCGATAAATAAATACAAATGGGTATCACCTCAACTATCGGTATGTATCATTTGTTGGAACTACTTAAGGTAATGAGACGGACATGCATTAGTTAATTAATAAAAATACAAAATTGATTAAAATAAAAAAAAATTAAATTCCTATCTTGGGCCTTAGTTCTTTTTTGTTTTTATTTTTAAAAAATTATTTTGTTTCGGGCGTGGTTACACCCTTCTTGAGACAATTTTTACAAAGAGATATATGCACAAATTATTGGTTTGTTTATATCTGTTTTTTAATTTAATTTAATCTTTAAAAAGACAAAACCCGTATGAAACTACATTTTGTATTCATTTTATTTCTCATTAAAACAATCAAAGTGTCAGCAGAGCAAAAAAGGGATAAAAAGTGTTTTTGAGAAAGAGATAGCATTTCTCTAAATTACTTTTCATAATTGCAATGTGTCCCAAAAGTGAATATACATCATAAACTAGTGTTCTGTAGGGTTCAATATTTTTTTTTTTTTTTGTGACTGAGTGTACCTACCTTGAAATTATTTTTGATTTTTAATTCTGAAATGTCAAGAAAAATCTGCCAGAACCTGACAAATATTATTTGAAAGTCACATTTTTCATACATTGCTTGCGACATTTTTACATTTATGGATATAGTGCGTACCCACTCACACTTATCGAAGTTCGAATAAGAAATTGTACGTTCTGCTTTTATTTCATTTGCAGTTTATTAAAAATGAGAGAAAAATGGAAAAATGTAGTGTCATACGAAAGAAAGAGTAACAATTTTTCAAAATTAAAAACAAAAAAGAACTAAAGCCCACAATAGATATTTTAATTACAATTAAAGAAGATCACGAAAAAGGATATAAAATACAAAAAATAATTAAGTAATTACATATTATAAGAAAAGAATAATTTCTTGCGTAAATGACCTTATTAGTTCTCAACAACCAGAGAAAAAAATTCAAACTTTGTCAGTTGTCACACAGTGAACTAATTACTGTTTTTGAGTGAATTTTCGGAAACAGTAAAAAAGGTCAACTTTCAACTACATATGTATATCGCATGATTGAGTCCAAATGGGGTTTCGGAGAAAAAAATTTTAAACAGAGATTCGCTGGAAATTGTGTAAGCTTTTAATTGTACTTTGATGTAATTTACGAATACCTAACTATATTTTTCGAGCCATAAGTGAAAAGCTCCCAAAAAATGCATTTTTTCATCATTGTTTGCATTTTTATTGTGGCGTCACGAAACTTTAGTCGTAAACCTCAGACTCAGATTCAACAAAAAAAAAATATAGAGAAGGAACAAAACTAAAAACTAACCCACAACTTGTTCGCAAAGGGCCCTTTTGAGAACAAATTGACTGGACTAATTTGTCAAAAATTGACAAAATCAGGCAAAAACAAAATTTTGAAAACCTCATTTCTTTAAATTTTGCCCACTAATTCAGTGTTATTTTATCGGACCGGAAATGCGCAAATAATAATTAGCAGTCGAAACACTACAACTGGTGGCATCATAAAAAAAATATTGTTTTTGTATCTTGTCCGTTATTATAATGTGTTCGTACAGACTAGATTTTGAGCTAGCCTTAGCCTTTAATATAAAAAACACCGTTAGAGCTACAAATTTTTAAATTGCATAAATATGCATATTCAAACATGTACCTATTCATACAAGTAACAAACATAGACATAGACAACCAATGGTTGTTGAGCGGAAATTCCCTTTTTTAAACTTTAACTTCAAATAAAATTGCTCTTATGTTCAAGACACTGCGAGTTTAAGAAAATTGTATATACAAACATAGAAATTATGAGAGCAAAATGTAGAGAAGCATGAAATACGACATTTAAATTAGCTAAAACAACTCTTTTGACAGTTTGAGGTGAAAAAAAGTATGCCATCTTTATTCATGATGGAATATGATTGTATGGGAAAAAAAATTTTAAATCGTCGGAGCGGTTTTTCTTAAATTAATTTTTTATATAGAAAATTCTTAAAACATTTTTAAGAACATTTTTTGGTATGCAGATTTAAATTATATATTTATGTGTATATAAAAACAAAATTTGAAAAAAAATTGTCACCCGTTTCTGAGATATCGAATTTTCAAAAAAAAAGTTTGAAACTTTTCTTAAAAATCCAAAAACTTTTTTTGAAAATTTTGATATGCAGTATTATTTAATCTTATCCGAAATTTGTATATAAAAAAATTCATTTAAATCCGTTAAGGTGATAACGAGAAAACTCAAAATAAAAAAATACGTTCTATGATAGGTACTACTAATAGTTGCTATGTGTAAAATTTTATAATTTTTTATGGTAGATCGTACTAGTTTTAGTATATGAAAAAAGTTTAATCAAAATCGTTGGAGTCGTTTTCAAGCAACAAAATATTTTCCTTTGCGGTTTTCACTTTTGTATGGAAGGTACCGTTATTTTTTGATAAATGTAAAATTTTTTCTAAAAATATTTTAGAAAGTACTAAAAAAGTCTTAAATATCGAGTTTCAAAAAAATCTATGATGCCGTTTTCGAAATATTTGATTTTCCAAAAAAAAATTGAAATATTTTTTAAAAATCCAAAAAATATTTTTTCAAAAATGTTGGTACACAAAACTATTAACATTTTTTGGAAGCTTCTGGATAAAAAAAATAATTGAAATCGGTCATACCATTTTGAAGAAAATCAAAAATTAAAAAAATGGTTCCTTGGGAGGTACCATTAATAACCATTTTTGAAAAATGGTTTTCCACCCAAAGAAAGCCTTTACTAAAATAAATTTATTGAATTTTTTTTAAGAAAAGTTGTCGAGCCGTTTTTGAGAAAAATATGATTATGTAAATTTGCCAAAAAAAATGTATGACAGGTACCGTTATTTTTGGTTCTAAAAAAAAATGAAAAAAACGTGTCGGCAGAATCACCAAAAACCACTAAGTACCAAGTTTGCAGATAATCGATCGAGCCGTTTAGGCTGTAGACGAACAGACAGACAGACAGAATTGTGCCACCCACTTTTTTGGTGTTCTCTATCATCGTAATATCATGTTTGATTGTTATCTCAAATTTTTTTTTTTGCACGAATCCAAAACTTGCCTTATAGTACCTATAATCGCAAGTAAAAACTATTTATAAAAGCTTCGAAATTAATTTTTGCGCAACAAATTAGCATTCAAAAAGCTACAATTTTTTGCATTAACAGTATCATTTTTTTTTGGATTTTCGTCCGCTAACTTCGGTCTTATTTAAGCGGAAACCACAGCTCAAGCTACAAATTGCGCAATAAAAATTCAGACTATTCAAAAAAGTTGTTCAAATTATTTTAAATTCGTCCCGATAACTTCAGACTTATTTTAGCAGAAACTTGAAGAACAAAAAATGAACTCGAGTTACAAATTTTTGGTTTAGCATTCAAATATCAAAATTATATGATTCTACCAAAAAGTGTTCGTTTAAAATAAGGGACGGCATGAACAAACAACAAACGGGCAGACAGCATGTGATGAGCTAGGCTAGGCTAAAGAGGTTTGACCTTAAACAAATATGTTGTCATTAATTCCTGACTTATGAATGTTTAAAATTTCAAGTCCATCGGAAAGTTAGATTAAAATTGATATCAAAATTTTATCCAAATAGAAAAAGAAAACAAAGCGAGATAATAAATACATTTTCAAAAACCTCCATCAATAGATATCTACTTGTATATGTACAGTTTAACAGAGATGATCAGATTACAAAATAAATAATGATTAGTTGCCAATTAACTGCTAATTAAATATGCACAGAAATTTATAATTGCCTTTTTTGTGTGTCAAAATAGAATATTTCGCTAAGCTGACGTCACTTAAGCGAAAAAAACTCACTAATAAAATAGACAAACGATTCGAGGAGAAATATAAACTTTTTTGACTAATTAATTGCTGATTAGCTTCGCATAAAAATAATGAATTTCTTCTGAACTTTTTGAATTAATAATTCAAAAAGTCCAATTAAATAGTGCTAATTTTTCAAATTGGCTGATTTATTTCAAAAGTATAGGTATATGGAATTTGTATTATAAAAACCTTATCTAATTTCTCTTTTTGTTTGTGAAACAATAGGGTGTTAGTTAGTGAGCGAAACTACATTTTTTTGCAAATAAAAAGAGAAAATAAAATGTTTTTGTATAAAAACAATAATAAGCAATTAGTTAGCAACTGGTTGGAGTGCACGTGTCAATATTATTAAAATTGTCAATATTATTATTTTTTTCTTTAAAATTGTTTCGCTAAAATTTTGTCGAATAAGCCGTTCAAATAGTTATTTGTAGATACGCGTTATAAATGAGCAGCTAATTAGCAACTGTTAGGTATGATGTGAGTATTTACTTTTACGATATAATATAATGAACTATACTGTAAGACCTTAGGCCTTTAGTCCCGTGTAATTCAAGTTGCATTTAACCTGCAATGCAAGGAACTATATATGTACCTTGTAAGAAAAAGTAAGATAATAGGAAAAAAGTTTGTTGTCAATCTCATTAAATCCCACGGTTCCTACTTCGATTTTTGTTCATCCAAATTGATATTGTTGTTTGAATGGCATATTAAAGTACCTATTTAAACCGGAAGGCCCATGGACATTTCTTATACCTATTCTATTTATGGTTAGTACAAAAAAAAAAAAATTCTTAAAACATGTTCAATATCTTAACGGAAGCTTTGATCAAACAAAGTCAGTCACATACATATAATAAATATCTAATCGCAGCATGAAGCAGTTTTGTGATGTAAGCCATCAGAATGTGATGCGCTAATTGAATTAAACACGCATTAATTAAATGAGGCTTCAATAATAGGTACACCTACAACCTCTAGTAGCGAGAGAGAGTGAGCTCTGAGAATAGATTTAAACACCCATAGGCAATTAATTTATGAAAAGTCATAAAAACAACCCACGAACAAACGCGACTCCACCATCATGCGATTTAGATGGCAAAGCTTAAAAAAACCAACATCAATAGACTCAATGCTAAACATCTTCCATTGTTCATTTAGGTGTTTTCTGTATGCCTACAAATGTGATGGAATTTTGATTTTACAATTTTTGCTATGACCTATGAGTCTCTAATATATTCAACAGTTGGTAGTTGGTGCGGTTTTGAAGAAAGGTTTTGATTTATAGTCATCTTTTATGAGTTTTTCATTTAGAATACAATCAACTAAAAGGTGTATTCACAACGACGACGACCACAGCACGGCCAGTTCAATTGGATTGACCTTTAGAAAATAAATTTGATGTGGTGACTGGTGATAGTCAAAGCTTATTCTTAAAAGGTCATTACTATTTTGACAATGGAAAATATTTAAGAGATTGAATTATGGAAGTTGTTTGTTTTCATTCTGGAACAAAGCCAGTGAACCAAAATGAAATATTAGTTCAAAAACCATCGGCATGAGTTGAACAACTTTTTCTTGAAATGAAAGAGATTTATTCACAAATGTCAAACTTTTTTAGGCCTAATTAAGCTTTTTCACTCATAGCCCAGAGCTAGGTACAAAATAAAAATTCTGACGGGACAAAAAATGTAGATTCAGCAAGACATGTAGCTAGCCAGGTAGAATTACAGGAGTGATCGAATTCAAGCTGTAAATAAATGAGGTTATTACTTTCATGACGCGATATTTTTGCTCCCGCACTATTCCCTATAGATAATCACTAGGGCTAGGATTCTCATGTACTTAAAAGTCGGAAATATGCGCTTAAAATATGTCCTTAAAAATGGAAAATATGCAGTCAAAAATGGAGAATATGCCCTTAAAACGACCATTTTCCAAAAAATACAATGAAAAAATAATTTTTCTTTCAGTTTTTATTAATTAAAATTTAATTCAGTCTTAAATAACAAAATAAAGGTAAATAAGAAAACTATGTTTAAAGTTTTCAAAAACAAAACTTTAGCTACTTAGGTTGGGTTAGAAGGGTTGGCGATGTGGTGTACCACATCACCTCACTCGGGTGTCAATGGATCCATTGCGCTCCCCAGGATATGTGAGATATAGGTAAAGGAAGGGTTAGGGGAGGGAGCTAGTGGGAATTTATGGAAGGGTGACTCCTTAAACCATCCTGAATTCTGAATGAATTTTAGAATGCTTTTTAGTGGCAAAGATGAGACGTTCACCCAGATCGTCGAAAAAGTATTCTCCGAGGGCTGATTTTCTAGTCTGGCTAGGCTGGGGCATTCACAGAGGAAGTGAGATGAGCCCTCTTCCACCTCTTCGTCCTGACACCCACTACAAAGGCCAGATGAGCTGATGACCATTCTGGTTAGGATTCCAACCAAGAGAAACAGTTGAGGTCTGCTTAGCTTAAGTAAATACTTTGTTTTTCTTTAGAAATATCTGGCCACAGATTCCTAGAAACCCGACACGTGTCAATTTCTGACCATCTGTCGTTAGCGGCCTTGAGGAATCTCTGGTGAATTCTACTTTTTTCCTGTTCCAGTGGCTTAAGTACCTATGGTACAGATTGGCTCGGTTCTAGTTTTTGGCCTGTTCGTCTGCTATTTCATTACTATAAATGTCACTATGTCCCGGGACCCATCGAAGGGTGACTGAGTTTGATTCGTCGAGCAATCTCAATTCACTACGGCAACGATCAACCAGATTTGACATTGTGACAATTGACGAAATGGCCTTAATTGCCGCCTGGCTGTCTGTGAAGATGTCAGTGTTTTTATTTATCAGTCCACATGAAGAAAGATATTTTGCAGCCTCACAAACTGCAAGCACTTCCGCTTGGAAAACACTGCAGAAGTTTAGGAGTTTTATTGATTTGTTTAAGGGTGGGTTAACTGAGAAGATGCCTGACCCTACCCCAGCTTCCGTTTTGGAACCGTCCGTAAAAACCGAAATATGATTTCCGTTTAAGACCTGGGTTTCCTTCCAGAATTCCCTTGTTGGAAGTTCTGTTAGTACAACTGGGTTAAAATCTATGTACGGTGAAATGTAGTCCGTTTGAACGTCTATGTCAGTGTAGTTAATTATGGTTCTGTGTCCGTAGTGGCCCCGTTTCCAATTTTTACACTCTTTGAGTCGTAGAGCACTTTTGCCCGCCAACTCCTTCGTAAATAAATCTAGTGGGGATAGTAAAAGGAATGTTTCTAGGGCTGCAGTCGGTGTAGTCCTCATGGCACTTGTTGTACCAATACACGCCAGTCTCTGAATTTTAGTCATGGTATTAAGATTTTAGCTACTTGGCCTTTGAAAACTTTTGTAAAAAGAAAAAAGAACGTTTTACTTGAACTGACAGAGAAGAAATGAGTGGTTTTCAACAAATTTTATCTAATAAACAGCTTTCGTTATTGTTGGCCAGATTTAATGCATTATTTACGCTTTTCATTGTAGAAAACCCTTCGTTTTTTTTCAAAAACAGTCCTATTTTTTTTATAACTGCACCATAAGAGTTGAGTTAGAGTAGAGTCGGGGCACATAATGCATTATCTCTCAAACCAACTAATCGACCTATGATTTTCATCTCAAATTTCGATTCATGCAAGAAAAATATGAAAGTATGCACTTAAAATATGCAGCCGCTATGAAAAAGCTTATTTACCTCAAAACGGCTCTAACGGTTTTGATAAAAAGATCAGTGAACTATTATCTGCATGGTGTACTTTTAGATGAAATTTTTTTTTATTAACGTTACCTGCCATATGGAGCAGGAAACTAAGTCCCCGGGAACCAAGTCCACCGAGGGACTTAGTTCTCATTTAATGGGAACTATATCCACTTTAACAGGTGCAAGTTGCCTCCTGCAACTTTTTTCTCAATAACGGTTCCACTGATTTCAACCGCCGAAACTTAACAAATAAAACAGAAACAAGATACGCTCATTAAATACGCCCAAGTTACCATCTTATGGTCTTTCTATGACCACACAATCATCTTTCACTATGAGCGAGTGACGGCATTTTTCAATTTAGTACATTTTAGTACTCACGTTTTTATATAGTGAGCTCGGGAATCATGTTGCACGTGTTTGTGAAGTGTTAAAACCCTATGAAAAATGAAATAAACTTTGTTTTCATTTCACAGTTTCACAGATAGATACTTTACCTCCTATATTATTTTATTTATCATTTTCCTTAGTTAAGTCCTCGCTTTTTTTATGAATTTATTTTGTGTTAGTTTCAATTGCCAGTTTCTTTCTTGATTAGTGCTTAATTCTGCATTGCAATTGAGTTTTAATCATATTTCAGATTTTGACTATACTTTTGTGCTCTCAAACAATTGTAACAAAAGCAAAGTAAATAATTATCTGCATAGATGCCCACTTATATACCTATTTAAATTATAATTTTCAAGGTTGTTCAATCTGCGAAATTTCTTGCGGACTGCACTAACTAAGTACGTTCTAAGATAAACGATGTTTCTCATGTGCATTACGCTTAGCCCATTATAACTAATTGAAAACCTCAATTGTCAATTTGATTCATATACATAAAGAAAACTATCTCGGGCCCAATAATGCACCCGCAACGTTCAACCTCGTAAAGCAATCATAATGCATAATTATTTACTCAGAAAGTAAGAAGAAAAAAAACAAATAAATAAATCAAGAAACGCATTTAATTAGCTTAACAAAACAAATTGCACATTTGCGTGCTGTGAGAGCAATGCAAACAAAATATAACAATCAGTTAAATCAACATCCTCCAAAAACAAGGTTACCAGATGTAAATTTAAGGAAACAAGGGGCTTACGTTACGGAATCTGAAGCGAGTCGTTTTTTGTAGAGGATTTGATTTTCTCACTACAACTTTAGATTTTCTTATTAAAGAAAGTAGAGTATTCGATTAGATATGTCGAACGTTGATAGTTGATGTCACTTGAATCGAAATGACAGAAATATTTTGTAAGAATCAGATGATTGAAATAATTGAACCAAGTTGAAAATAGCAATTCGAAATGTATTCCATAATCAGGCCGAAGAGTACCATTCAAGTGAATTTTCTATAAAAAATCATTCAACTCAAACAAAAGATTTGTACATTATTCAAAAAAACTAAAATATTTTAAATACTTTTAGACAAAACAAAATTATTGAACATTTTCTATTGAAACATGGAAATCTTCAATGTTTATGATTCATACAACATTTTCATTTTTTTTTTAATTTCAAGGGGACTGTGTGAAAATTAAAACCATACAAATGCAGTACAGACTGCATTGAAATTTCATTAGATATTTCAATCCAGTAGGTATTTTCAATTTCATCAATTTCCTATAAATTCTGGATCCTTATTCTAAAAATTTTCAGAAAGTATCAATCGAATTTTAAGTTAGGTACCGAAGGTAACCCTGTTCAAAATCCAATTTAAATAAAACCTAATTTTCTGCTTCTTGTCAGATGTTTTTTTATTTATTGTTTTTGTAAACCAAATGCAATATTTCATTACAAACTAAATCCGTTTATTCTAAAGACTGTCAGACAAATTAGGACACACTCAAGCGAAAGAACTGCATGCGTGAGTTTTTTTTTTGGTTCCTCTCAAGTGATGGAATGATTCATTATTATCCGCAAGCTCAGTAAAGAATGAAAAATTAGGGCATATTAAAGGCAGAATAATGATCTTGATCGATGGTGCTGACTAGGTCAACATTGAACTCATCTTGTCCTGAATTGCATAAGTGATGGAAGTTAATTTATTTAGGTTCCATTTGAGTTGCTGTCAAGATTTTAATTTTTTTTATTTTTTGAGTTCCAATCAAACATGTTAAAAGCTGATCCCACAAGTTTGTATGGAAACTTACATTAAATGCTAAATAAGGTTCATACAGAAGTGCGTTAAGTGAACAATTAAAAATTAAAAATAAACAAAAACAGTTCATGCCTTTCTTAAATTAAGATTTCAATGTTTTTGTTTCACAGCAACAACTATGTATACATTGGCTGATGATGAATGAAAATGAGGCATCCATATAAGGCAGATTTTTAAATAGTCTTTATTTTGAATACCAGCCCAATACTGAATAAAGACCGGATTCAATATATTTCTTTTATAATACACCAACAAATAAGTACATTTGTCAGTGGAACTACATATTTATTTCAAAATTTTACAAAAACATCATAAATGAACTTAATCTTAATCCAAGTTAACTCATCATAGATAAATACTTGTTTTCTAATTTGAAATATTATATTCATAAGATCTATTAACAATCTTGACAAATTTATCACAACTTCCGCTCCTACACTTTGCATAGGCATAGCAACAGCCATAGCCGCACACCAGATCAGATACAAAAAACAACTTCCATGAAATGCATTCAAATCAGATTTCCCTCTAATTGATATGCAAATTATCGCACAGCACACCCATCCTCCTGCTTCTTCTCAATTAAGCTCTTGCTCTTCAAAAAAAAAAAAAATAAACTTATAATACGCTCGCGATAAGTTATTCTCGAAACGAATTGAGATCAGTTCTCATAAATATAACAATTCGAAAACTTCATCCATAATTCCAAGAGCATCAAAGATGGTGCTAATATCACAGTCAAGCTTCATAATAAAGTAGTGGAGCAGGGGTGGATTAAGGCTGACTGAAGGCCTAAGAACAACCTTCTTTTGATGGCTTTAAAATGACACATCTTCAAAAAACAACATTTATAAATGCGTCAGGGTTCGATGAATTTGAAAATAAAATGGAGGATAAAATATTAAGGGCCAGATTTTCAATGCCATTCTATGGATATCACAGTTAAATCAGAGTTAGCTTATCTTGAAATAAATTAACCGTGAGTTTACTCAGAAGCAGTTTTTTAGTTGAGGTTCAACTTTATCTTTCAGTTGTAAAAAATATATTGAAATCGAATTGCGAGTTGTGACTCTATGGATATCACATAATTTAATCCTTTCAGTATCGAAGTCGACATGGAGTCAACACGAACTGCCCTTAGTTTAGCCCATGAGTTAACTCACCAAATTAGGAGAGTTAGCTCGGAGTTAGCTTAGGATTTAAATTGGCTCGAAAACACTTTCGTGGAGTTAACTCAGGTCTAACACTGGAAAAACTGGCCCTTAAGGGGGAATATCTCAACAACGGGCGGTTATTTTCCGATTTAAGACAAAAATATTGTCTTGTCCGAAAAATAAAACTAATTTTTTAAGTGTTTAAGTGGCTCAGAGATATAAATATGAAAGAAGGGGCTACAATGTTCCTAAATATGAATTATTGGGAATATCGTTTAGGGTGGGTTTTTCAGTGCGAGATTATCTTAGTCTTTTTTCAGTCAATTTTAATTCTAAATTAACTCCGAGTAACCTCACTTAAGAGTGTTCCGGACTGAAATGGTGATTTCATGAATAAGATTGCGAAGCGTGTACTTGTCCGATCAAAGCGATTAAAGTGTCTATGGACAGATAAACTTATTTTCTATGCCATCATTGGAAAAAAAATTCAATTTTGTGCTCTAAATTTTGGTAAAAGCCTCTAAGAAATCGAGAAAATGGCTAAAATGGCTGTTTTTCAAAGCAAATGTAGCCTACACTATAGCATTTTTTGCAAAAAAATTTTAAATAACATAAAATTCCATATTTTTATTATGCCACTATTGGAGAACATTTTTAATTTTGTACCTTATACAAATTTTAATAATGCAAAATAAAAATGCTTGTGAATTTTGAAAAAACCCATTTTTGACAGTCAATTTTTTATACCTAACGGTATTTTTTTGACAAATTTTTTTGCAGTGGATATAAATTCAATATATTTTTCATGATTTTCATTAATTATGTAATCAAATTTGTATCATTTGATATTGAAATTTTGAATTCTTAAAATGCACTTTTTGATAGAAAATTTATGTAAATTTAGAAGTTAAAATCAGTTACTTTTAGAAAAAATTGTTTTTAATACAATAATACGCCTACTAGTGACCAATTAGTAAAAATCCAAGGTTATATAAAACAAAGTATCTGATGAAAGTGAAAAAAATGGTCTTATATATGCAAAAAAAAAAGTTAGCAAATGACTGGTTTTGTTCAGTTCGGAACACTCTTAATGTGGTGAGTTAGCTCAGGGACTTAACGGAGGGTGATTTTCCATGTGGCGCTATCTCGATTTCTATAGCAGAAGGCAAAAAATATGAAACACATAGTGTTGCACATCAATTTCAATAGATTTTTGATAGCTGAAAAATAAAGTTAGTCCTAAACAGATTTGCTTCTGAGTTAACTCAGGGTAAATTTGTTTTCAGGATAAGCTAACTTAAATTTAACTTAGAGTCAACTGAACACTGAAAATTTGGACCTAGTACTCTTATACAAAAAACGTCTTCGGTTAAAGTTTTTAGCTTTGTTAGTTGTTGCTTAAAAAAAACAAAATTTGTTTTCTCCATTTTGGAGATAATCAGAAGGACGTGTAAGTAAATCTTTCCTGCGCGTGGCAGTCACCTTGTCGCGGTGCGTAGGCTTAAGTTTCAAAGATTCATCTGACCTGCTGCTTTTTGGGGCAACCTAAAATCAGTGGTGATTTTGAGGAGTAACGAACTAAGAACTGCCCCCCCTAATCCAGGGTGTTAAGTGACCCGTGCCCATTGGATGGTTTGCAGCCAGGGGTTATACCGGCTGTATTCTAACGGAACCTCTTTGATGTTGGTCGAATTGAAGAGTAACTATGACCTTACCATACCATGCGGAGCTCTGGTATGGCTCGACCCCATTACTTCTCTAGCTACTCGTGGGATTAAAATGCCAAAAATTATAAAAAAGAAAAACAACAAAAACCACACAAAATTTAACGTTCCGCGGGATATCACCGCGAACGAATACGCGGATCGAATGGAGAAAAACCTTCATCCGAGATCCGAGACCGGGAAGCAGTTTTTTCCTCAAGAGAAAACCTCAAGGAAACAACTCGCCGAACGGGCAGCTCAAGGAGAACCATCGAACATTAGCCAGGGGAGAACACCTCCCAGACAAATGGAAGATGCAACTCCGGGTACATCAACCTCCAGCAAGGGGAGAATACCTCCCATGCCGGAAAAGATATTGCTAAAACCATAGAAGGCGCCGATAGTGGGAAGTCACCACTAAAAGATACCTCTCTGCCACATAAAAATCGAACAAGAAGGCCAAACCGATATTCTGGTCCACTTCCGGGGCTGGGAAAACCAGGAGGCCTGGATGACCCACTGAGGAAAGGACTGAGTGGTTCGGCCTCACGATGGTACCTCCGGTTTTTATCAGATGGGATGTTCCCACAAGAAGCCAGGAAGAAGGTAGACGAGAGGAAGTCAGATCAGGGTAAGAGGAAAAGTCACCACATATCTCCTCCCCTAAGGCAAGATGTCAAAAAATACAGGACGTCGGCAACATTTGCAGGACCAAGCACCGCCAATAGTAAAGCCGGCGAGCATGGGCTCTCCTATGCAAGTGCAGCGTCGAGTGTGAGGATTGCGGTTCTGCCAAGGGAGTACCCTCAGGTTTCTCTTAGTGCCGATGAATTATCGGCACTAGAGGAAGCCATTATTGAGGAAGTTTCACTTGGCTGGAGGTGCAAACTTAAATTCAACGGTCTGTACTTCAGAACAGGGCTCCTTTTAGTTGATTGCGCTGGCCAAGACACAGCTGATTGGTTGAAAGAGAAAGCCTCAAAATTGAACACCTGGAAGGGCAGTGAACTGATGGCGTGTATGGGTGATGATATCCCCAAGATGTACACAATCACGCTATTCCTGCCAAGAAGCACGGGGCAAGATGATAAAAGATCCTTGGCACTTATTGAGGCCCAAAATGAAGGCTTGAAGATCAATGCCTGGAAGATCCTCAGAAGCAAAGTCGAGGGCAAGGGGCAGCTTCTTGTGATTGGCATCGATGGTCAGTCAGCTGAGACTATAATGAAAGCAGATTACCAGCTACATTATAAGTTCGGGAAGATACCTGTCACAGGTCTTCGGAAATCCAACAATCTAAATCTCCCTAAATCCATAATGGCCGCAAATATTCCGGACCCCAAACCTGTCACATCCTCCCAACTCAACAACCTCCCCATCTCTCCTACATCCCCCATATCCCACACCATAAACCCCGATGCACCCACTAACATCCAACCCAATCAAACATCCCAACCCCCCCAGCAATCCCCAACCCTTCCCCTACCTGCAATACAAAGCCAGGCAAAATCACTGGAAATCGAGGAGACACGTCAAAAAAGCGAAGAGATGGAGGGCATAGACCTCTCTCCAAGCCGATTTGACAAAAATGAGGTGCTTCCGACCAATGAGGAGGAAGATAGATTACTTGAAGATGAAGGGGCATTTGCCCCCATCTTATAATAAAACAAAATGACTGGACGCGGGATCAGCACCAAGCTAGCTCAGGTGAATATCCATCACGCTAAGGCAGCATCAGCTGTCATAGCAAGAAAATTCAATGCTGATAACCTGGGACTAGCACTGATCCAAGAACCCTGGATATACGGGGGCCAAGTTAGAGGCCTAACATGTAAGGACTCTAAATTAATTTGGGATACGAGACACGACTCTCCCAGAGCATGCATAAAAATAAGAAATAATATAAATTTAATATGTCTTTCAGAATTTATGACGCGGGATCTGGTTCCAATACAGGCCCAAATTTACATCGAGGGCAGTCCCCGAACGATGGTAGTGGCATCTGCATACTTTGCCGGTGATGAAGCCAATATTCCACCAACCGAAGTAAAGAAGCTTGTGGAGTACTGTAACTCAAAAGGACTTCCGTTTATGGTGGGATGTGATGCTAACGCCCACCATACATCATGGGGAAGTACCGATATAAATCAAAGGGGTGAGTACCTTTTAGAATTTATTATGGAAAAAAATCTAAATATATTTAATGTAGGGAATACCCCTACCTTTATAACTAGAAATAGAAAAGAAGTCTTAGACTTAACGTTTGGAACCCCGAACCTAAGCTGCTTGGTAAGAGATTGGAGAGTTTCTAGTGAAACTTCAATGTCTGACCACAGAATTATAGTGTTTACCTTAGAAAACCTTTTCACAGAGAATACCTCTGGAAGGAATCCTAAGAAAACAAATTGGAATCTTTATAAAAACGTTCTGAAGGCAAACCTTGAACACCTAGGTCCAGCTGAGACGACAAATAGTCACCTGGAATTAGAACACGTAGTTAATGAGTTTAGTGGGGCAATAAATGAGGCATATGAACTCAGTTGTCCCCTTAGGCCCATTAAAAGACAAGGAGATGCTCCCTGGTGGAACAATAATTTGTCGAAACTAAGATCCAGGGTAAGGAAACTCTTTAATACCGCAAAGAGAACTGGAGAGTGGGATAACTACTCTGCAGAAATGACCAAATATAACAGGGAAATACGAAATGCCAAAAGGAATAGTTTTGCTAAATTCTGTGAGGGAATTTCTACTACACCTGCAGCAGCAAGACTACATAAAGCTCTTGCGAAAGAAAAGACACTAACATCATTGGCACTTCGCAACCCTGATGGTAGTTTTACAGAAAATGAGGAGCAAAGATCGACTCTCTTGTTAAATACTCATTTTCCGGGCAGCTTACCAACATCAACGGTAGGAAACACAATAGAGAGAATACCTCTCAGACCAAACCGGGAAGACTGGAAAATAGCCAAAACTATCTGTTCAGGCAATAGGATTGAATGGGCAATAAGCACCTTTCAACCTTTCAAGTCACCGGGTGTAGATGGTATTTTTCCAGCCCTTTTACAAAAAGGAAAAGAGGAATTAATGCCTTATCTTATAAAAATACTTCAAAGTAGTATTGCACTTGGGCATACACCAAGTCTATGGAGAAGAGCCAAGGTAATCTTTATCCCAAAAATTGGGAAAAAAGATACAACACATCCAAAGTCCTTCAGGCCAATTAGTTTAACATCCTTCTTACTGAAGACTTTGGAAAAGGTAATTGATAACTTCATCAGAGCAGAAGTATTAATAAACAAACCTTTAAACCATCGCCAGCATGCTTACAGAGCGGGAAGATCTACAGAAACCGCCCTGTATGAACTCACAAACACCTTACGTATGGCCTTAGACTCCAAAGAAACGGCCTTATGTGCGTTCTTGGATATTGAGGGCGCCTTTGACAACACCTCACATGAAGCCGTTAACAGGGCTTTAGTAAGGAAGAGTGTTCCCGTCACTATAATCAGATGGATAAGTGGTATGCTAGGCACAAGAACTGCGGAAGCTTATGCAGGACATAGTGTCCAGACAGTCATCACAACAAGAGGCTGTCCACAGGGAGGGGTTCTATCACCCTTACTGTGGAGTCTTGTAGTAGATGAATTGCTGGAAAGTCTATCTTCTCAAGGAATACGCTGCTTCGGTTTCGCCGATGACATTGTTATAACAGCTTTGGGAAAATTCGAAGAAACTCTCTGTGATATTATTCAGAGAGGATTGACAATAACAAGAAAATGGTGTCTATCAGTGGGATTGAACATTAACCCCACAAAGACAACGATAGTCCCTTTTACTAAAAAGAGGCTTCTACCACGCATGAAACCTATCCGGTTGGCTGGTGAAGAAATCGACATCCAGAAAGAGGTTAAATATCTAGGTATTACACTAGATAGCAAACTTCTCTGGAACAAACATGTCGAGACAACTGTCGGAAAAGCCACAAAAGCTCTCATGATATGCAAGAGACTTGCAGGTAAATCATGGGGCTGTAAGCCAAATATCCTGAGATGGATGTACACCATGATGGTAAGACCCATCATTACCTATGGGGCGGTCGCATGGCACAAAAGAACCGAACTTAGTACAGCTAGGAAATCACTAGATAAGGTACAAAGGCTCGCATGCATTTGCATCGCCGGTGCAATGAGAACTTGCCCTACAGCAGCTATGGAAGTCATTCTGGACTTGACCCCACTACACGTGGCCATAGATAGTGCTGCTAAGGGAGCCATCATGAGATTTGCAAGGGAGGGAACTGGGACGGGGAAAATCATTGGTCTTAGGGAAAGACACTCGATTTGCACGTCCACAGAATCAAACCTTCTTGACATTCCAAGAGATGGCATGATTAAAAAGTATAACTTCGTTAAGAACTTTCATACGGAGCTAAGTAGCAAAAAAGAGTGGGTAGACGAAGACGTAAACTACACTCTTAAAGCAAATACCATCAAATGGTATACTGATGGATCTAGAACGTCTGAGGGGACTGGGGCTGGAATTTTTGGGCCTAGAACCAAACTTTTCATACCGATGGGACAGTCCACCAGCATTTTTCAGGCAGAAGTTAATGCCATAGGGAAATGTGCAGAAAGAAATCTCGAAAGAAAATATAAAAACCAAAATATTGCAATCATGTCAGATAGCCAGGCCGCACTCAGAGCACTAAGCTCGTAAAGCATTAGCTCTAAGCTGGTATGGGAGTGTGTGGGCAGGCTAAATGAACTGGGCAAGAATAACTATGTTACTCTTCACTGGGTACCTGGGCACGTTGGCATACAGGGCAATGAAGAGGCAGACTCCTTAGCAAAAAAAGGAGCAATGTCACCCATAATGGGGCCAGAGCCTTATTGCGGATTAGGAGAAAACGTGATTAAAAACAAAATCAAAACAACAGAGAGGGAGAAAAGATCAAAACCTGGAAAGAGCTCCCTAAGCTGAGGCAGGCCAAACTTCTACTTGGGGATTACAACCAAGCACGATTCCAATCCTGCATCAGCTTAAATAGAAATAGACTTAGAATAATAACGGGATTCCTCACAGGCCACTGCAAGTTAAGGAGACACCTCCGAATTCTTGGCCTGGAAAACAGTGCCATATGCAGATTTTGCAATGAGCACGATGAAACCCCGAACCACATATTGGGTAGATGTGATGCACTTGTGCATCAAAGACAAAGGCATCTGGGAAATCACCAGATAGAGGAGAAAGAACTATCCTCTCTAAAAGTACTCCAAATACTCAAGTTTCTTAAAGAAATCAATTTGGAGGATGAGCTGTAGAATGAGTAACCTCATCAAGCTCTAGTAAGGGGGCACAATAGATCTTAAGGTCGCAGTGCACTTACACCCTTAAACTAATTCATTCATTCAAGTAAATCTTTTTCCTGTTAATATCTTTATAAACGCCACATTGACAAAAGAAATTGCAAGGTTGAATTTACAAAGCTTTCTTCAAAAGAGAATGTCAGACTTTCTTATATGAGGCACCACTTTAAAATCGTCTTCAATAATAAAGTTAAAGATTACGTACATATGGCGCCCCCCTGAAGAAAAGGCGCCCGTGAATATTGAAACTATGTTTATCAATTAATTCGTTACTGGTACATATTAATGTGCAGAGTGGAACAAACAATTTTAACCCGCACAAATAACCGAAGGTGGGCAGACGAGGTGTATAGGCACTTAATTATAACATCATCTCTATGTCGTGGTCCACGTTATGTCGCGTCGCATCGTTGGTTGTTGGTTGCATTATGCCACATGTCGATCGACCCTATAGGAGGCACACACCTTAGGCTTACAATGTGCATCTCAAAAAAACAAAAATTAAAATAAAAACCCATCATCATCATTTCAGTATCACCGATCAGCTATCTGCATCTGATGGATGTGCAACAACTCAAAATATCAGGACAAGACCAACAAGAGACACAACCCACCGCATTATTCACCTGACATATTTGCATTTTTGTGGATGCTAATTTATTAGCAAAAACCCAATGATAATAGTGATGGGACATACATGAGTAGAAAGCGGTCACACACCTATATTTTTTTTTAAACAACATATTTCTCGTAATAGTACAGTGGGGTAGGAATTATGGTAAAGTCGGACAAATTTCAAAACAAAAATTTTAACTAATATTGTAACCCATTTTCAATTATCATTAATTTGAAACCCTTTGGTTCATTATTAGTCCTCTTTTTCATGAATAATTTTTGAATTTGAAAAAAAAGACTGGCGGTGGATAAGCCAACTTAGGACTAACAGTCATATTTATAAGCTTTGTCTAACTTTAGACAGCTGTCCAACTCCAAAAACTTTGTTCACTGTTGTCCCAAAGTTATTTAGCTTGGACAACGGCATCGGTTGCTCAATATTTGTCTTGCTTGACATTTTATTTAATTCAATAGAGCATATTTCCAACTATTAAGAACTTTAAAGAAACTGCCTAACGGAGTAAGTTCCAATTTAAGAGAAATTTCTGCAGAAAATGGGAGTGGCAATGGGCGTTTCACTTAAAATATTCTTTAATCTAGGTAATTGTTGTTAAAAAAAAGTCTGAATTTATGTCTAAATATGATAAAATAAAGGGTCCAAGTTCAGGTGGTCGAACTAGTTCGAGTTTTGGAAAAAAAATCAGAAAAAGAGAGCGGCGGCGGTGGGCGTGTCATTAGTTTTATTCTCTAACCAGTTGTTGTTGTTAAAAGTCTTGAATTTATTACAGAAAATGAAAAGACAAAGGTTTCTAATCTTTGAATCAATTAATTTAGTTCCGATTTTTGAGGAATTTTTCAAAAAAAAAATGGGAGTGGCAGTGGTCGCATTTGTGGATATTTGGTTGTCTCTTACATATATTTTGTGAAAAACTGTCTTTCATTTAAATTGAAGGACAAATATGATAGGTTTAAAGTTTCTATAGCTCTATTGGGCGAATAAATTTCAGTTTTCAACAATTATCTGGCCGTTGGTTGGGCAGAAATTTTGTTTTAAAGATTTTGATTCAAACTGTCTTCGCTTAAATGTAAGAAGAAAAAGCATAAGTTCCAGCTTTCAAACTGCAAGTTTTTTTGATTTTATCCAATAGTTTTTTTTTCAGTGTTAAAGTAGTTTTGCCCCACTGTGTTTTTGTACATACGTCATAATGTATGTAGATGCATCGCTGAAACATGAACTCGATCGAACAAAATAGATCTGCCACTTCGGATCGGACGAACGAGTGTTTGCTAAGACATTTGTTTGAATTAGTTCGCGATAAGTGAGCGCTATACGCGGGCGAGCACGCGCGCCTTAAGAGAGATGGACGACCAATGGTGGGCATAAATCATGCATTCAGCCTTTCAGGCTTCGAGACAGATGGCAAACATTAAAACCACATGCCGAAGTGACATGCGACATACAGACAGTCAGACAGGCATACCTACACACAGATAGATAGAACAAAATTATTATGGAATTTTTGCATATTTTAGGGCGTTGGTTTTAAAGAGCATTGGCAAAAATTATATATTTTGTTTGTCCAGAATGTTAAGTGTGTGTGTGGAACAGCGCACTACGTTTCGATCTGGAGTGTTATTATTGCGACAAAGAAGTATTCAAGGATGTGAAATTAGCATCTCTCCCTCTGATGGTGTTTAAAACCAAGCTGATTTATGCAACAGCACAGAACCAAATCAAAGCAAGTATTTTGCATGTCACCTTTTTTTAAGAGCTCTCAACCTATAATTTGTGGAAAGAAAAAATAAGATAAAAATAGCGTCAAGGGTTTTGTTGGATTCTTAAGTCAGTTTTATAATAATTTGCATTGCCCGCTCAATTTTAGTATTTTGACTTTGATATGCTAAAACAGAATTTTGGTTTTCAATCCGAGGTTTATTTAACAAAATAGCCACAAAGAAAGAGGCTTGATCGTTTTCGATAATCGAATTTTTGGGACACAAATTTTAAGAACACAACTTTTATGTACAAAGTTTACGGTGCTTAATTCCACTAAGACAAAACGAATTAAAAATACAGAATTTTGGAAAACAAATTGCTGTCTTAGAAGTCAAAAGAAAAAGAATATTCGACAGAAGAAATTCCTAAATAAAATTTAGGAAAAAAAAAAACTGAATTTAAACAGAAATTTAGAATTAAGATTACAAAAAAAATTAATTCAAAAATTGTGAAAAACTAAAAAGATAAAAAACAAAAAGAAATTTTAAACTTTAAATATAAAGTTCTGGATATAAATTTAAAAATAACCAAAGAGGCCAACAAAAATTTAAACATCAATTTGTTAGAAAATTTGTTAGAAAATTCAATTTTTTTAGTAAATCGGAGACTGCAAACCTGAATTTTGGATATATTTTGAAAAACATATCTTGAAATACGAAATCCTAATTAACCGAATTTTGGAATTTCATATTCTTGGCACAAGTTTACTATTTTTTAGTTTCTGAATTTTGTTTTTGAGGAATTTTGGAGTTTTGTTCGAAATTAAAGGTTTCCGGTTATTTTTTTCTTGAAAATTTTTCGATGTTGGAAATCTAATTTTTTGGACTTTGGAAATTTACGATTTCTCGAAATTAAGATTTCATCAATTTTGCGTGATTTGATTTTTGCAACATTTTTTGAAAGGCAAAGAAATATGCACAAAACTGGCAACTTATTTTTTTGTGATTCCTTATTTCATAAAAAATTGGGAAAACCTTTCTTATGGGTACTAAAGATAAGGTGTCAAATTTTTGAAGGTCAACATTTTTTTTTATTTTTAAAGGAGAATGAGCATAGACTGCGCCCCAAGTGTGGTAACACTTTCTTTCCTATATCAATGGAAAGGTCTGAATGAATGCTATTTTTTGTTGTATTGGCATAAGTCTGTATCTCGTGCAGGGAAAGTGTTATAGCCCAATAACTGTTATAGGTATTAAAGCACACTGCAACAGTTATTAGGCTTTAACATTTTCCCTGCACTAGATACAGACTTATGCCCATACAAACAAAAAAAGCACTTATTGAGACCTTTCCAATGTTATAGGTCAGAAAGTGTTACAACATATGGGACGAAACGCTCATTTTCCTTTGCCTTTTCAAAGTGGTCTTTTGGGGTTTTTGGGATTTATAGGACACCTTTACGATTTTCCGAAATTAAGATTTCATCAAATAAAAACTTAGTAATAATCCAGCACAATGAAAAGGGTTGCCATTCAGAAGAATAGCCTACAAAAACGAAAAAGTTATAAATTTTTGAAGAAAATAAGGGAAGTAGAAATATCAAGAATTCAAAACAGGTCATCAAGAATCTCAACAAAAATATGGACAAAAACTCTCTTTTTGAACAAATAATACAAATGAAAAAAAGTAAAAGAGCTTCATTATCGTCTATTCCAGTTTTAGAACATTTCACCATATTTCTTGTTCTTCAAAAGTTGTAGCAAAATGCTTTTACAGATTTGATACTCTGACTAAATGAAGCCACAAAAACGAAACAAAAACTGTTTCCAAAAAGTTTTAATTTTTGAATTATAAAAAAAAAGAGAATCACAGTTGGCAGAAAAATCTCACAAAAATCATCAAAATCCTTTCTTAAGCCACCAACCATGGAATCCAAAACAAGTTTTACGATTTTGCACTAAATCGTATTCTCTTCAAAGACTGAGTAAAGTAAAATTCTGAACGAATTTTGACCAAACTCAACACGGATTTAACTTTGCTTTTCATACTTTTTCGATATTCTAAAAAAACGCGGGATTCTTAAGTTTCGAACGTATTCTTCTCCAACTCTGGACGAGTTTAGTGAAACTTAGAATGAATTTTTACGAAACTCTAAAAGAATTTTATCAAATTTCTTTTTATAACCTAACGATATATTCGACAAACAAAGAACTCTAAATATGTTTTACGATAAAATTCTAACGAAGCTCTTCACGAGCTTTATCAAAGCTCAAAGTTCAGGGAGTAGCCCTGAACGAGTTTTATGATTTCGCACTAGGAAAATGTAATGGGTTCTAGTAAAGTTCTGAACGGATTTCATAGAAACTCTTTCATTCGAAATTTTGAACCATCCCAAAACTCTGAACGAGCTTTTATGAAATTATTACCGAAATTTAAAAAAAATCAAAGCAAACACTTAAACCCAAGTTAACATCAGTTCAAAAGAGAGCTAAAATTAGATGAAGATCTTCGCTTAAATTCATAATCGGAGGGTCACTCGCTGATCACGACTTAAGGGCCGGCAAGGACGGTATCAACGTAAGTTTTTTTCAGCCAAATTCTTTCAATTTTATAAGCACTTGGGGTAGGCTTAAGGTCATCAGGAAAGTGGCATGCTTACTTTTACTCTTTCCAAGAAAGCGCTGCGACGACATGCCCAAACCGTCATTACGGCTCCAAGCTAAGATCTTTATATTTCTTCAACCCTCCACCGAAACCTTAGCAAACTGTGTGACTTAAGTGTAAGCTTTAAGTGATGGTTTTATTCAGAAATAAAAAAAAGGCGAATGGTCTGCTAGAGTTTTATTATTTCACACTTTATCCAATTTTCCTCTCAAACTCTGAGCGAGTTTCATTAAAATTCTTTAACGAATTTTTATGAAGTTCTCCACGAGTTTCATTAAAATTCTTTTTTATCCCACCGATATTTTAAACAAACACAGAACTCTGAACGAGTTTAACGATTTCATACTAAATCCATTTTTTTTTTCAAACTTTGAACGAGTTTAAGTAAAATTCTGAACGAATTCGAACGAAGCTCTCCACGAGTTTCATTAGAATTTTTTTATATTTCACCTGTACTTTAGATAAGCATGGAACTCTGAACAAGTTTACCGATTTCGCACTTAGTCCAATCTTCTCAAACTCTGAACGAGTTTTATTAAAATTCTGAACGAATTTAAATGAAGTTTGCCACGAGTTTTATCAAAATTCATTTTTATCTCACCGATATTTTAGACAGAAATGGAACTCTAAACGAGTTGAACAATTTCAGATTTAATCCTAAATTTCTTCCCAAACTTTGAACTAGTAACAAATTTTAATAAAGCTCTCCATGAGTTTCATTAAAATTCTCTTATATCCTGCCGATATTTTAAACCAACGCGGATCTCGGAATGATTTCATCCTAAATTCAATTATTATCTTCTCAATCTCTAAACGAGTTTTAGTAAAGCTCTGAACGAAATTTAACGAAGCTCTCACGAATTTCACTTAAATTCTGTTGAAGTCCTTTGCTGATATGCTAGAAAAGCGAGGAATTCTGAACGAGTTTTACGATTGCACACTCATTCTTATTTTCGAATTCAGAACAAATTTTAACAAAGCTCCCCACGAGTTTCATTGAAATTCTTTTATATCTCACCGACATACATATTAGACAACCCCGGAACGAGTTTTACGAATTTTCACTTAATCCTACTGTTTTCCTAAACTCTAAACGAGTATAATTAAAATTCTGAAAATCGGAAAAACTGTCTACTCATTAAAGAAATACCCTAAAAAAATGGAGGACGTTTCAACTAGAATGTGTTTTTTTCGCCCCCCTGAAACGTAGTAGGTATTATTGAAATTGCTTGAAATATTACAAACAGGAAGTGTAATCGGAATTCCTTGCTGTTTTCAATAAAATTTGAAAAAAAAACTAAATCGTTTTATGACAGCTTCTTTTCTAGATTAGCTAAATTAAAAATATGATTTCTTCCTTGAGAGAATTACTTTAAAATTCTCTGTAACTATAAAATTTGTATTTAGATTTGCTCAAGTTCGATGTAGGTAGGTACAGTGGACGACAAAACTCACTTTTTTGGACTTCATAATAGTAATGTTAATTTAGAATAAAACCTTTAATTTTCTTAATGAAACCAATACTTCACTCAAAGAATTTATAAAAATAAAATTTTTTTTAAATATTTTTTTTTTAATAAACAATGTCGGAACTATATAGCAGTTGGTTTTAGTTTGTAGTTTTTTCCCACTCTCCTTTGGCTTTTCAAAGTGCTCTTTTTAGGTTTTTGGGATTTATAGGACACCTTTACGATTTTCCGATATTAAGATTTTATCAATTTTGCGTAATCTGAATTTATGCAAAATTTTTACTAAGCTAAGAAATATATAGCTGGCAGATTATCTAATAAAATTTATATTTCAGAAAAATTTACGAAAACCTTTCTTGTAGGTACTAAAGATGAGGTTTCGAATTTTCGAAAATCAAAATTGTTTCTATTTTTTTAAATTTGTATTTTCATAATGCTCCTTCTTTTTTCTCTCTATGGGTTTTATTTTAGTTGTGTAATCGAGTAGGTAGTAGGTACAGAATGTGAAAAATGTACTTTGGAATAGCCAGAATTTTTACCCTCAGTCTTTTTTTTGTACTTAAATTCAGTCTTCAGCAGTAAAAAATTTAAGAATTTTAATTAAAGGAAACTTTTAATAAGCAGTCAAGATTTATCTATGATTTTAAGGTCAAAGTGTTGGGTATGTGTGTGTGTAGGTATGTGTCAAAATTAAGTTAAAATTCATAATTGAAATATTTAAAATTTAATTTTGTTAATTTTTTTTCTTACAAATAAACATTTAATCTTACTCAATAAATGGTGTCCGACATACCTGCAAAAATAAACAAAAAACAATTTTTAGTAAGAAATATTACAGAAGTAATCAAATATTTATGTATTTTATATTTTTTTATAAATAACAATAACCATTAACTAACCAATCTGTGTCAACTGTACACGAAAAAAGAACGTCTCTCACTACATTAAAATCGTTCCCGCCATCAATGTATAAAGATAAGAGAACCATTAAGTGCAGCTTATAGATTTTCAATCATAATAAAACTAAAGCCTGCATATTAAAACCATACAAACCCCTCACCCTACTGCTCTACCACAAAATATATCTCTGAGAAATAATTTAAATTTTTACAAAAACAAAAAAAAAAGCAAAACTCTATGGGTAAACAGATTTTATAGCATTTTTATGGGATTTTTAATATTTGTTCAATAAACATTAACCAACCGAATCGTATTGATGGTGGTTTTCGATATGCCAAGTGAAGGGTTTTAAAATAACACTCTTAAATGGTAGTTTGGCAGCGCACTCTATTTCAGCGTTGAAGACCCATTTCAAGGATTTTCAATTGTGGTTTAATGGCCGTTAAATCGAGATGAATATTCGTTCACGAGTATGATTCTTTAGAAATTAGGTTATGCCTGAGTCTTTTTTATAGGGTAGATTTGTATAATAAAATGCCCTCTATCAGCAGTTTGAATCAAATTTTATTGACTGTGTAATGGATTTTGGGATTGAAATTATGTTAAAAATCGTTAAATTACAAAAGGTTAAATGAAGCGATAGAGAGAGATTGAGATTGAATATGGAATAAAAATGAGTCATGGTTGATTCTGAGTACGAATATGCAGAAATTGGTGTTCTTCATATCGTCACAGCGTTTGCGATATAAAGTGGTTATCCGCACGGATGTATTCTATCATCGCTTCCTTACCTTATGTCAGAATCGGAACCAACTATTGGGAATAAATACATAAAACATCATTTTCACCTTTTAAGTTAAAAACCAAGACCCATTGTGTATCTTTAAGATGCAATTAAACACACCTGCTCAAAAATTATCTGCGTTTTTAGCTAAGTATAGTTACAGCTGATCGTGCTAGCTTTCCAACTATGAAATTGGTATTCTTAAAACACGATTTTTTTTAGCTTAATATTAAAGTTAAGTTTATTTATAGACAAGAAAAATGAGTACACAACAAGTATACTCTATTTCCATTTATGTTTTCTAACCAGAAGTGTAAAATGTCAATATTCCAGAATAACTTGTCTCAATCGGGTGCAACAAAAAAAAAAAACTATTCTCAACTCCCATCAATATGCCCACCATTCGTACATATACCTCGCACTGGATGGTGTTTCATCCTCTCTCTAAGTCTTCTCCTCTTACGTCACTGTTCACCATTCAGCACCCCAGCACCACTAAATCTATGTCAATTGCAATCAACTATGCATCTCATCATTAATAAACAATTTTCCACTTCGGTGAAAAAATAATAAAACAAAAAAAAGAAAAACCAGGAGGAACATTATTCTCCTCCTACAAGTAGTGAAGAAGTATGAAGCTGCCTTCGCTGGCAAAAGTTGATTAAAGTAACACGCGCGCCCGAACGGGCTCCAGCTTCATCAGCACATCCAGCCAGTCAACCAGCCAGCTAGCCAAGCAACCTGCTTCCTGAAATCTCGTTTCTTTAAACACCTCAACAAGATTATCTTCAGCTTCTGCTCCCGGATCGTCTTCTCCGCCTTGGCGTAGCCAATTTTGCAGCGCGCATTTTAAGCTTCCAGTTTTCTGCGTTAGGTTTGGTTCTCGTCATAGAACCATATGTCCGTCCGTCGTCGTCGTCATCATCGTCATCATCATCCAGACCTTGTACAACATTTCGCTTGTGTATTCCGGACGCACAATCTCGAAACATTGATTCACTATTTTAGAGGCCTTAAGGCTATAGTGCTTCGGTGGTATGCGGTAGTGGTGATATGGTAGAAGTGCTGGACGAACTTGTTGCCTGGCTGATTGCTACAGCTGCTTCGGATGCTGGTGTACATATATATATAAGTTTGCGCGAAAACAAGTGCGCTTCTGCTTCGAAAAGTATCTGAAGTAATAATAATAATAATAACTAAGGTATAATAGCATTGATGCCATCAGTGGTCTTTAAAACTTTGAACAACCACACGTCTCTATACGGAAGGAGCACGAGGGACATTCTACAGGAATTCCCTGGGCCATAGTTGGTAGCCGTTTTGTAACACATTGATGGACAACGAGCTTTGTTTCGTATGAGCATTATACGAGAAATCTATCAGTTCAACTAACAGGGGTGGATTCATCTAAAAGGCGCAAGAATTCAATTGGAGTGGTAAGAGGTTGTAGAAAACTGTAAGAGGTTTAATCAACTAAACTTTGAACTTGATAAAATTTAATTCAATTATATCGCGATTCAGATAACGATTGAGCAATTCGTATTGACTGAATAAACTGAGCTTTTTCAAATTGTGCTCAGTGACACTTTGATGATATTTTCATATTCTTAATATCAAAAGTTTGTTTTCCCATTGTTCTTCTATAACCTTCTCTCCCAAACCAACGCGAAACATTCGCCGACGACGCGAAATCATTCACAATAATACAAAATATGAAAGATACACAATGCTAAACAACAACAAAAAACTGTCTTTGCGAGTGGGCCTTTAAAAAACTGAGCTATTTCAACTTTTGCTCAGACACGCATTATATTTCATAGGTATCAAAAGAAATTTCTCTATGATTTATTCTATTCACATCTGAAACCAAAAAGTTTATGAAAGACAACGTAGCCCAGATTCTATTCCCTTGTTTTTAATTCCAACATTGATAGAAAAATTGAGCAATTTTAGTTTAAGCTAATTTTTGGAAGAATTTAATCAAGCTTCTATAAGGGTTTGTTGTCGAAGTATTTATATCGAAACTATTTTCAACAGGATTTTCAATTCAACCCTTAGTTGAAGCTGAGCTGTTTCCAATTCGACTGAGAAACTCATAAAATCGTAGATCAGAAGTAAAAGCCTGCACCTATACACGCTCTACTCGCATCTTCATGTGATATTCATATCGAAAAATGTTTTTTATCAATCCTTATAGCCTTTTCACACCGAACCCAAAACCTGGCTTTCGCGAAAATATCGGTTTTGGAGAAAAACATAATCGAAAACACAAGTTTTATTATACATTTTTTGTAGCTTCAGGTTTTCTTAAAACACAAGTTTTATATAAAATCAGTCGAAAACATGTTGGAATTCAGAGATGAACAAAACAAACATACCTTTAAATAAGTTCAGCACCTATTGAAGTGTCAAAAAAGAAACTGATTGGATGCATCAAAAGAAATAGAAAACAGCTGACGGAATTCTGTCATATCAAATATAAAATTCGAATTTCAAAATAAATAATTTTATTTAAAATTGATAAATAATTGTTTGTGGCAAGTGAAATTGTTCATATGGATCCTGTTTATAAAATAAATCACCGTTTTTATTTAAAAAAAATGAAAGAAAATAAAAAAAATTTGCGTGGTTTGTGTAAAAAAAACTGGAATGTCAACCGAAAACGTGTAGTCTTCAGTGTGAATGGTTTTCGCGTTTTTGAAAAGTTTTCGCCGAAAACCTGTTTTGGGGTTTGGTGTGAAAACCCTATTACTTAAAAAATGAGCTATTTTTAATTTTGATTCAAAGCTTATCAAGTTAAAGACCAAAATAAAGGCTTGTGCTGGCTCTGCTTGCTGCACCTTGACTTGGTTATTGAATTATTATTAAATAAATTTTGCCTCTTGTAGACAACATTTATTGAAAAGCTGAGCTTTTTTACAGAGGGGCCTACGCATCTGTCAAGCTTTATATCAAAATAAGAGCCAATAGCTGTACTATTTATACATGAAAAACAATATATTCAACAAAGCCTACGGCTTGCTCTTTATTCTTTCAAATCCTTCAATTTTTGAACTAAATGACTATATACAAAATCGATAATTAGTTAATCGATGATAGATCTATAAGAAAAATTACAGGGGCTGACCTGCTGCCAAACTGGAACTGATTTCAATTGTATCGATTAAACGAGCAACATTTTATTTTATTTAAAATTTCTACATTTTAAGACAATTTATTAGAAAAAAAATGTATCGATATGGAAATCATTTTGGGAAAAATAATAATAGGCTTGTTATCATCCAGAATTAACATACATATATGTATATGAAGGGTCCAGGGGGAAAACGGCTTGAGTCCACTTTAATTGATTCCGAGAAAAACGTAGTTGTAAATATATTACTAACATAATGGATAATTTAAAGAAAAATAAATAAAACTAACAATTTTTTTTGTTGAGCACGAAGTACTCAAGTAAGCAAACATATATTGATTTTAACATCTTGAAGTTTTTGCATGATAAGCTGACATGAATCAAAAGGACCTTCGATGTTTTAACCAAAATTTTGAATTTTTTGATTTGAAACTTTCTTTTGAAAGAACCGGACATGATAATTGGAAACGGTTTTTACTTTTTATCCATACACCTCTAGATTTTCAAAATAGAGTTTAAAAATAAAATAGTTTTCACAAGCGTGACATTGGACCGTTTTTGCAATTCAATTTGTTAGACAGGACCTCGACAGGATGTAGTAGAATATCTAATTGTTTTTGTTTTAATTATTTACCTGACGTGTCGCTAGGTCAATTCACAAGTTTTTCTTTTTTTAATATCGCTTTGTTTAATTTTTGGAGCAAAAAAGATAGTTTTGGAAAAAAGTTTTTTTTAAAAGTGTACTATTTTGCGAGTTTTCAAAATCCTATGTAAAGAGAGCTATACTACATCAGATAGTACCCATACAAATCTATAAGATGTCATCATTAGTTTAATTTTTTCAAAAAGTGGATTTGAGCCGTTTTTCCCCTGGACCCTTCATATATTAAGCAACATTTTTACTAAATTGAAAAATTTGGTTTAGATTCGATTGGAATTTATATTGATTTATTCGTTGAGTTATCGATTTATGGAGTTATCAATTTATTGAGTTATCGATTTTTGTCTCTTTAGATTTTGATTCATATTCAAAGAACGTATCTGTATTTTTTCCTTTTTTGAGATAAAGATGTTTCTCTGTTTCTATTTCTATCTTTTTGTTTTGTTGATGAATATTTTTCTGTCGTTCCCTAAAGTAAATAACGCTGTTCCCTAGTTAGTTTTTTAGATTTACAATAACGCCTGAATGGTAGACAATTTTTTCTTAAAAAATAGCATGGTTCCTTGACCGAATGTCATTTTTCTTAAAAGAGTTTTTTATCATTACAAAAGCAAGTAAGTGCTAATATTTTTAAAGAATAAAATAGTTAACATATCAAAGATGCCAAAACTGTCTCTAAGTCAAAACTGCTTAAAAGTCAGATACGTTTTTCTTCACATCAGTATTGATATCTTTCTTAGCTAGAGTTTTAGTCAGGTCAAATGGTAACAACATTTTTCACGGCAAATATGAGAATTCGTCAAAAAACGTCAAAAATTTCGACATTTTTTGTCTTTTTTCCTTATTTCTCAAAAATTATTTTTCTTTTGCAAAAAGCGCTTATGCAAAAATAAAGACAATGAGATTACCTACAATCTATGCTTATATCATTTTTTTGTACGACTTATGGTTTCTGCGGAAATAGTCGTTGAAAAACAGCCAAAAATCCGTCATTTTTAAAAAATTGCATAAACGACTTTTCTTGTATTGTTTTCTTCATTACATGAAATGTAGGCCATGAGTTATTATGTTATTTGCATTTTCTAATTGTAAAAAAAATCTAAAAGCATTATATTGCAGTGGTTAAGTGTCTAAGTTTCAGTATTCATGTCCATTCAAAAGTGTTTTATTTGTGACAAAGATTGGAGTATGGTGGAGTGAAAGTGGTGAATGAAAAAGCAATTGAAACGCTCCTTCAAGCCAGCAAGAAGAGAAAAGACGAAAGGGAGCTTCTTTGGCAGGTAACAAATCAGTGAAAGTGCATACAGCCTGCCAAAAAAGCTATATAAATGGTAAATGGTAGGTAGAAATGGTGGCAAGAGCGTAACACTCGCTCTTTGCCCAATTAGCACTGGATTGCGCCGTTTTGATACCATAACTCGTTTGACCTGTGTATTAAAGCGGACTGAAGTGAGGATTTGGGGTTTATTCTCTGAGGGGCTTATTTCTCAGGTGTCCCGTTCCCTGGGTTGGATGTGAGACTTCTTCCAGTGCGGGTTAGAGATCATCTTTCCCAAGAAACCAGAAAAGCGTTCCTTGCTTTGAAATAGGACGGCTGCGAAGTATGGTTGAGGTACCTTGTGAGTCAGTAAAAAAACAAGAGTTGGGTCATAAGACACTCACTCGATTGGATCGCATCTCGATTGGATCTCATCTCGCCCGAGCTTGCTACTTTATGCCGAGCTCGGCAGGTTGTAGAATAGCAACGAAGCGCGATCGATCCGACCGTGTGATCATCATTGCCATTGAGCATCATGAAGCCCCGCAGAAACCCGGGTTTCTATTACTCACAGTCTTTTGATCTGGGGGGGAACATGATGCAGAACGCAACCGATTTTCGTCTTAGATCCATTTCGTGGCGTTTAGAAAAGAGATCAAGTCTTTGATCTTCATTTCGGAAAGTTCGTTTAGGTCCTCAAAAAAGCCATTCCAAACGATTGTGCTCAAATTCTGGCTAGAGCTGTATACATTTACAGTGAAAATGTAAGACTGTTTCCTTTTCTTGCTGGTCTCCACAGCTGTGACAGTGAGTAATGTAAGGAATACCTAGCCTCACCGCATGTTCTCCAATTGACCAGTGTCCAATGCAGGTTGCTACGACCCTGGCTATGTCCCGCTTGGGTCTAGACATAAGATCAATTGTTCGGGACTTATTAAAGGCGGGCCAGATCGTTCTGGATATTTTGCAGTTGGTTAAACTGCTCCACCTACGATTGGATTCCCTAAGGAAAATTGAGAATATATTGCCCTTCACAACTCCAAGGGGAATGTTGACTCTTTCCGCAAGCGAGATGTGAAGGGCTGATCCTTGCCTGGCTATTTCATCTGCCCGTTCATTTCCCTCAATGCCACTGTGACCAGGAACCCAGATAAGAGTGACCATGAGGTTAATATTTAGACTTTCGAGCTCATCTCGGCATTGTTGGACCAATTTAGAGGATGATGTAGCCGAATCAATGGCTTTCACAGCCGCCTGACTGTCTGTAAGGGTGGCTGTATTACGATTTTGGTTTGGTATCTTACATGCCTCCCTAATTGCCAGTATTTCAGCATGAAATACACTAAGAAAATTCGGTAGCCGAAATGACTTAGAGATGTTGAGAGACTCAGAGAAAATTCCTGAGCCAACACCACACTCCATCTTTGAGCCATCAGTATAGATAGTTGTGTCGAAGTCTCTTGTCACGGCGCGGCGTCATCATCTCAGTCCCCTCTGGATGGGAATAAGACTTTAAAATCTTTACTGAGGCTCATTGTAGGAGCACGGCAGTCAGTGGGAGTCGAAAATATATCAGTGGGAATCTGAGACCATAAGGTTTAGCAACCCAAGAATTTGATTCTATAAGTCTTAAGGCACTGCAAGATACTAGATATTTTATGTGTAGATCAAGTGGTAGAAGGTGCAGAAAAACGCTTGAGGCATCCGTTGGGCAAGATCGAAGAGCCCCTGTGATACCAAAACTAGCTGTTCTTTGAACCTTTTTGAGTTTGTCGATGTTATATGCCTTGTTAAGTGCGGGCCACCAGACAATCGAACCATATGTTAGAATCGGCCGTACCACTGCAGTATACGTCCATAAGATCATCTTCACTGCACCATACTCCACTCTTTATCACAAATAAAACACTTTTGAATGGACATTTTGACTGTTTGGAATACTGAAACTTAGACACTTAACCACTGCAATATAATACTTTTAGACAACTACAATTAGAAAATGCAAATAACATAATAACTCATGGCCTACTTTTCATGTAATGAAGAAAACAATACAAAAAAATAGTTTTTGCAATTTTTTTTAAAAATGACGGATTTTTGGCTGTTTTTCAACGACTGTTTCCGTAGACCATAAGTCGTACAAAAAATTTTTGACGTTTTTTGACGAATTCTCATATTTGCCGTGAAAAATTTTGTTGGACAACTTCAGATTCGTGTTCAGCGACCCCAAAAACATAAAGGGAGCGACTAAAAATAATTACACCAGAACTTTCCACTTCAAGTCCCTTTTGAACACCATTTGACTAGACTATTTGGGGAATTTTCGATTAACCGATTTATCGATTTTTTTCATATATTTTTTTATCTATAAATTGAAATCCTTATAACGTTATGAATGTCAAATCTATTAAATATATTATGTACGAAATCTTTCCGAATCATATATAAAATTACTTCAGAAGATTTCCTCTGGCAAGACTGACAAGCTATCGATTTCTTTTTATTTAATACAAATTTTGCTCAATAAATGGGAAACTAGGAGTAAAATACAAATTGGCTGTAAAAGTTCTGTTATTGGGATTTTTTCCAAATATTCCAAAATTTTATTTATTTTCAAATAAATCGAAATTTTAAAGAGATATTCGATGGATGGCAGCACTAGAGATTTATTTTCCAATTAAGTTTTTGGTTAGTTGAATTGTTCTTTTATTAATAAAGGCAATTGGTTGCATGCATTTAATTCTATTAATTGACATTTTTTCTATAGCTAGTTGCACTTCAGGCATTTTGGGTTATATCCAAATGAGCTTATCACTTAACAGTGTTATCGATTTTTAGTTTATAGATTTTGATCCATAAATTATTGTTGGCAGCATGTCAGACTAAATTCTTACTGAATGGCTTACAAGACATAGAAATATTAATATAGAAATAACCATTTGCCATTTTGGCAAACAAAAAAATCAAAGTCTCAAACAGTGTTCTACATTTGAATTATATTTCCTCAAAAAGTTAGGCGTGCATCCAAATGGGATTTTGCACAAATTCCTTGTAATTAAATTGCATTAATTCACTCGGTCAAATGGTCAGCGATTAGTTTCGGCCATAAATAGAAAACATGAGACATACAACAAAAATTCAGTTGATGTTGACTAAAAATAAATATAAAAGAACTTTTTTGAGACACAAAAATAACTATCACTGCGACTGCGACAACCAACGGACCGAGTTGAACAGCCTTATATTTCACTAAATTTGGCCGTTGTCCAATTTCCTACATATCGTGTCGTCGTCGTTGTCATCGTCATCCGTGATGCACTTAAGAGTGCAAGAAAAGAATCATGTTCGAATGTTTTAAATCGATCTATATGGAGTAGGGTGACCAGGTGCCCGTAATTTTTTTTTCAGCTTTTTGGGTTCTGGTGATTTAAAAAGCTACTTTTTGATGAATCCATTTTTTGTTTTATATTTCAATGGAATTTTATTTACTTTTTGTAGGTTCTTAAGTCTGAATTTGAGGTAATTTTTAGACTAAGGTTTAACGTTTGCGTATGTTGAAGTTGAAACTACTTTTTAAATTATATTTTTAAAACGTTTTAACCATTTCTGTGGCAGTGCAACACCAAAAAGTAATAAAAATTAAATTTTGGAAAGAACCTCAGAGCAGATTTTGATTAATGATTTATTTTGTGTCTTGAATTTATTGAATTGAAATTTTTCCTAGCCAGTCGGCCATCAGGTCATGTGGCAGTCTTATTAAAATAAGTTATCACAAGAAGCTATCGAATAACCGAGCTATCGAATAATCGAGTTATCGATTTTTATTCCATACATTTTCACATTCTATATTGCGGTTTAGAGTTGTTTGGACTTGAACTATCGAAAAAACGAGTTACTGATTTTCATTTTATGCTTTTACTTTTTTGTTGTAACTTAGCCCAATTTGAGCAACTTGAATTTTACAAACAATCAACTATTTTAAATTTTCAAATGTTATTTAGTAACAGAAACGAGTTATAATATTGTGCTTTAATAAATTGGTGGCTTACAAAGTTTTTAATACGCTTCTAAAATTAAAAGATTCTTGGAAACATTTATTTGTTATTCAAAATGTCTATCACTGTTACACAAAAATTAATCTTTATAACAAAAAAGAAATGGTAACCCTATTTCATGGACAAGGAAATTTAAGTTTTTTATTGATTGCGTGCACTCAAGAGTCGAAATTTTTGGGGTGTGGCAGATTGAAAGTGTTGCCAATAAATTGTTGGCAAATTAATTTGAAATTAATTTTTAATAAAACCCATCAGGACTCTCCAGCAACAGCAATCAGTTGCACAATTCCATCATCATAGACACCAAGACTGAATAGCATCTTCAATTGTGTGTAACAATAAGTTAAGCGATGCGAACTTACAATCTAACTTGTTTTTTCTGTTGCAATCGCTGATGCTTTATGTACCACAAAGCTCTATTCAATCATCGTTTCAGAGAGATACAAAAATTATGACCAGCATCGTAGAAAGGTATAACAGATGCAGTGTTTAGTTTGTCCGTAAGTGCTTCATCATTTTGTATGAAATATAGACCATTTGAGAAAAAATACTAAATCTTACATCACAGAATCAATTCATGACTGAGCTTAACAAGTAAGGGGAAAGCAAGTAGAGAGAATCACAGTTAATACATAAATTAATAACAATCCCAGGTCTAGTCAGGGTGTTGTTTTTCATACTCTTGTGTTTGAGTTATCGATTTTCTATTTTGCAAAATACTATTTGCTTGACTGAGCAACTGGAAAAAGTGTGCACCTAAAATTTGGATTTTTATGGGGGTATTATTAGGTTAAAACCTTTGATATCTCATTATAGGTCTCATTAGACAATTGCCATAGAAGTGATGCCATTTACCAAGTAATTTCGATAAATTTCGATTAAATATATGCTAAAAAACGATCGATTTCGTAAATCATTTGGAGAATTTTTCATGTTTGTCAATTAGAAATTGATTTCCGAAATTTTCAATTTATTGGACAAAATTTGAACACAGATCTAATGAAACAGATTTTAAATAATTGTATGTTTTGGAAAAAGAACTCGATCGATATTCGTTAATCATATTTTAGGAAAGAATTCAAAATCAGGCCTGGGCCCTGTAAAACGATTCGATTAAACGATCGTCATTTGGAAGAATTAAGTGGAATGGTTTTAGAGAAGGAATGAAACTGGCTTTGTCGCTAAAACACTGTTCATAAAAATAGCGAAGTTCAAGAGATGCTAATGTTTCCGTCAAAGTATAGTATCACTCCTTTCACCTATCTTTAAGCTTTGTTGGGAATTCTATCCACAAGATTAAAATGGGTTACTGGAGCACCTGCCCAAATATGAGAATTATATTCAAGCTTTGGGTGAATGAAGACTTTGTAGATTACTGCCAGATCAGAAGGGGAAACTTCTTGCATCTTCCAAGAAAACCTACCCACTTCGCAGCGTTTTCGGCGACCAACGTTGAATACTTAATCTTTCCATACTGGGCAACGCTGTCAAGATCCAAATTTAATGAGTTTGTCATAACCTGCCGTTGAAGTCCCATATCCGAAAACAGGGATGTGAATCTTACAAAGAATACGAAAAGCTGAGCGTACAGTGATCAGTTAAACAACTTAATGGATAAGAAGTTTTAGACAGGAGATCATTAGTAAAAATGAGAAGGAGAGTTGGAGACAAAATGGAACCCTGGGGCACACCGGCACTTTTATTGAAAGGTCGAAAAGTTTTTTTTTTTGAATAATTACCAAATGTATTCAAATGTTATCATTAAGCACCTGATTTAAATTCATTGAGCAAACTTTACTGAGCATAAATTTCGATACTTCAAATGCTCTGTAGGTAAAATTTCAAAACCACTCATTGCTCCAAGCTCATGTAGAAATAATTCTTTTGAAATTTACTCTATTTAAAATAAAAAAAAACTATTAATCAATATCTCACTGAAGCATTTGGAAAAATTACAATATTTTCAGTAATATCTTTATTCAAATTGTTTTCATTAAGGAAATATTCCAACAAATATTGACTATTATTTAAGAAAAATTCAAAGCCAACAGCTGGTTAATTACATACTTTGACAAATTCTTTGTGAACTCACCTTCTCAACTAGCAAACAGTCAATATTTCAAAAAGTCATGGACTTTGACAGCCAAATAGAGACGAGTATCTGGCTAAGGCCCATAGTAAAATTATTGAAATATGTCCGTAGCGCGGTATTGCTAACCAAATGAATCATAAGGGGGTCACAGTTTGATGTGGACTTTGGTCTGGTGAAATCCTCAGTTCATACACTTCTTCCACAACAACACTGGAATCGCCTTATCCGTCATGGGCGACAGCCTCAAATGAATGAAAATCGAGTATACCCCAAACCTATGATTTGTATTATTATATGAAACTCCACGGTTGGAACTCTGTTGATCCGTGAGAATAAAAAGGACAGATTGGAGGTCGAGCTCACACCTATAAGGAAGCAGTCAAGCTACATGCAGATAACCAATAACACCCACATATCTATAGATAAGGATGTAGTTTTCGATTTCTTAGAAAGATCGACATCCGAAGTGACAAGTTTGAAAGCTTTCAATTTCTTCAACACCCAAAAATATTAAAATACCTCAAAAATTCGATATCGTCGATATTTTTTGACATTTTGCGAGCAATTAAAGTACAAAAAATCAATATTTTGAGATTCAAGGGACTACCTGCCATCTAGTAACTTAATTTATTATAAAAGATTACTCTTCTCTTCATCAATAAATATTTCGATTTGAATGGTCTATTAGTCCAAGTCCATGATCTATCATAACAGCAAGCCAAAGTAGAACCCAGATCCGATTATTTCCTGGTCACTCGATATTGCAATTTGAAATTGAATACAATGTTAATCACCATGCCCACTTGCTGACTTGATCAACAAATATTTTTTCACTGACACATTCAAATGTCTTTTGCCAGCCTTTATAAGCTTGACTCAAAAGTAGCTATAGCCAACATTATATTCTTTCATTTCATGATGGCCCACTGGTGTGCACTCTTAATCTCTGTAATACAAGTCCAATGACAATGAAATTTGTTCCACAAGACATCATGACATTTCAATATGAGCCAAAGTTGCCGCACTATTATACCGTTATACCACCACGTTTATTTGCGGCATTATTACAATCGACTTTGGAGAAGAATCCCATTCCGACTTTATTTCTCCTCAAACCACTAGATTTCCATTTGTTGTGAATCATCATCATCATCATCATCATAATCATCATGTTCTTCATCATCATCTTCATCCAGAAACTATTAAATACCGTTATCTTTTGATTACACAACACGCCGCGCATTGCTAACAGTTGTAATGTGATGGTGGGCACACCAAGTCAAAGGATTGATTCAATGACCGTCTTTGGTCTGATCGTCGTCGTCGCTTAATATAACCAACCCAATCTAACCTAACCTAACCAAACCATCCATCCGCGGCACTGCACCGCATCATCAACCAAAAGGTGCAAAAATAGATAGAAACACAAGTCTTAGGATTAAACCGAAATCCAACAACAACAACAATAACGCAACTATACACGACGACGACGATGGTGATGGCGACGACTTGTAGTACACTCGATTGGAATTTCAACAAGTTACGTTCTAGACACTGCCATCCACGCCTTCGGGCTTTCTGGAGATGATAGTAGATGAGTAGGTAACCAGGCACTTTAAGACTTGAAGGTATTACGTTCCTGGAATGCCAATGCCAAATACTAGGTGAGTTCTAGAGAATCAGCACAAAATAGAGAAAAAAAACACTTGACAAGAAGAAGTTCAGGAGATGAGGAAATGCTCTCTCTTTCTTGTTGTGAGGAGCAAAAAAAAGAATAATTGACAAAAAAAAAACACCAATACCGGAAAATTGCAAGTGGCTCATTTTTACACGAATTTTAGATTTTGATTAAAAACTTTCCGTTTTAATGGTTAGAACTTTAAAGATCAAAAGTATTTAAAAACTTCCGAAAATTGGAAGAATTTCCGTCAACAAAATTTGCACCCAGCAATTTTTTCGCTCAAATGTGCCCGAAAAAAGGTTTAAGCGAAAAGCTGGAGACAAAAGTAAATTCGTGATTTGGTTGAAGGAGTGTAAGACGTGAGAAATTTGTGTTTTGTACGGGTTTATCACTTGTTAGTGGGCTATTTGCTACTGCACCCCCTTTTTCACTCTTGATTTAAAGACTCAGGAATGCATTGAGGAAACAGTCTGTATTTTCGTTAAATCAACGATTCTCATATCAAATTACAGAGACACTAAGTGCATAGTAAATATTCATTTAAACACACATCACTTTCTCTAACATAACAAAAGAGTAATAAATCTGCTGGAGAGGTGCAGCAACTTAACAAATACCAGACTTGATTTTCACATCAAACTCACGCAATATATACTTAGTCAAAAGATGTACAAAATATTATGGTTAAACTTCCGTGTAATTTGATTTTAAACGCAAGCACATGCTCATAACAAAAGCTTAAACAAAACAATCGCACACCTGAAACTGAACAAACTGTAAAATAATCCCAAACGGGGGTCAAAAGGTGGCAAACAAAAGTATCTACGTAGGTATAAGAAGCTAAAATCCGATTAAGAGTATATCTAAATGGGAAAAGCTGCAAAACCTAACAATGCAGATGACACTATATTGCTAAAAACGTGCGCGTAATGTATTACGATAAACAGTGGAACAGAAAGCCACACAATTTGGCAAGAAAATATACGAAGAAGGCTTGAGAAATCGCAAGCTTTGGTTATGAAAGAAAATACTTAGACTCACAATACCCACTGATAGACTGGACACACCCTGCAGGATTATCTTATAGTTTTGATGAAATTCTTTGTGAATTTTTCATCCAGTTCCAAAGACTCATAGATGTTGATTAAGTTGTTGCTAGACAAAACTAGAGTTTACCTAATGAAGTTTCCATAAACTATTGTTTAGCCTAGGAACAGCTTTAACAACATCTATGAATATGCCCCAATGGCAGTCTGATGGGCATTAGAAAATAGCGCCCAAGGAAAAAGCCTCCGAATTGATTTGGAAACATCGCCAACAAAAATTTACTTCCCAAAAGTAAAGAAGAAATTGAAAATATTGCCAAAAATTACTTTGAACCCAAAGAACAAAATGGAAATATCGCCAAAATAATTAGCATGTAAATTGTTTTTGTAAAATTTGGCCATATTCCCTCAATTTTTCAATTTCAATGAATACCCAAAGTTTTTAGAGATGTTCGGCATTATTTCCTAACGCCGACAGTCTATGTCTAAGCCGATCTCGCCCCATGAGAAAGATAACTCAATCAAGGAAGCATTTTGTGGGCCTCAAGTATGACGTCAAACTTAATAAAAAAGTCAAACTTATTGTACGCTTGAACATTTTCGGCCACATGAATCTAGGCTCATCGATGAAACGTCATTGCATCAAGCACTCAAATTCAATTTCAAGGGACTTTGGGATACCCCATACCAACGATCCAAGAAGTTGCAATAGTATTCAGACATGCTTTCAGTGTTTAAGGTGTTTGAATATTCTGAGGGACCAATATACATAGATAGGGCTAGCAACGAGACAAAAGAGTATTGGCCTTTGAAAGCCGCGAAAAGACCGAGACGATTTTTTATTTACACAGGGAGACGATACGGTACTTTTTGAACTGAAAATCATCGAGTCTCGGTGGAATATATGACATTTCTTCCACAATAATCTTTGTTTTACGAGACCGAAACCGACTTTAATATTTCAATTTCAACCAAAACGAGATTGTGTGTTCATACCAACTCGTGTCCAGCTCTAATCGCAGCGTGGAATCGTACCAGTTCTGTGCATTATAGCTTATGTACGGAAAATCAATATATTCCCTAATTGCTTGCTGACAGATAAACTGCCTTTGGTTCACTTGGTTCGATGGTCAGTGCCACAAGACGGATGAAGCTATACCCTATCAGTCAATGTGGCGCACTTAAACCAGAACTGCTGAAAGAGTCATCTGCTAATAGCTCTTTGGGTGAAAAAGGACGACGGTACTCTTTTTTCATTTCCATTTTTACTTCTTCTTCTTCAAAAGGGGTTGGCTGTTCCAAGTTTCCTTTCGTTCCCAATGTCAAGAAGAGTAGGGTTAGAACAAAAACATAGATAAATCATTTTTTGTCGGGTTACGGATTAAGGATAAACGCTTCCCACCAAATGGATGCATTTAGTACCTTGTGTGTAAATTTAGCAAGTCCATGTTTTCATATTCGATTGGAATCAAAAAGGAGTAGAACGATAAGAAAATCCAAACGAAAACAAAAAAAGAGAAATCACAGTGAAGGGGCGAAAGTGGTTGATTCTATCGAGGCAGATGTGCTACAGCAATGTCAATTATCATAAGCTCCTCAGTGGGTAAAATATATTCGGTCTTTATCACTTTGGATCCTAGAAACTTTGAAAGTCGATCGGTTTTGATCATTTTGAAAAAAAAAACAGGAATGATAGATCAATACAAACCATTTGATGGACTAAAAAGTCATCTAGGGTAGCTTAAAGGGGAACAAGCTATACCAATATCTAATTTTGGCTTCCCATTCAAGCTCCTGGAGCAGATAGCTCGCAAGAGTGGTGTTAACATGGAAGGCACTATCTTCAACAGGTCTTCTCAACTGCTTGGCTATGCGGACGACTTCGACATCATCGGCCGCTCCAAGAGAGCTGTACCTACTTGAAGCATTCACAGCTATTGATGAACAGGCGAAACGCGTTGGTCTTGAAGTGAATGAGGACAAAACAAAGTATATGCTATCAACAAACAAAGCCTCATCTGTCCATCGCCTAGGACAGAACGTCACTGTTGGTAGCAGTAATTTCGAGGTAGTCAAGGAAATCACCTACCTCGGAACAAACATCAACTCCACGAACGACTTCTTAGTGGAAATCCGACGAAGAATTACCTAAGCGAACCGATGCTACTTCGGTTTGGCCAAACAAATGGGTTCCTTTCCATTTTTTGTCTTTCTTGAAAGACAAAGTGCACGCTACACAAAACGCTTATTTTACCAGTTCTACTCTACAGCGCCGAGTGCTGGACGATAAGTAAAAAAGGGGAATTGATACTAGGCACATTCGAGAGAAAAATTCTTCGGCGGATATTTGGTCCTATATGCGAAGAGGGCGATTGGAGGAGAAGATTCAATCGTGAATTGTACGAGCTGTACCAAGATGTGGATGTAGTCCAAAGAGCCATAACACGTCGACTATACGGGCTCGGCCACATCGAGCGAATGGACAACAACGCTCCAGCCAAGAAAATCTTCGAATCCCAGCCCCCAGGTTCGAGACGACTAGGAAGACCGAAGGCGGTCACACCGATAGAAGACCGCAATATCGAAGGCAGAGACCCTTCATGGATCGGGGGCCGGATAAGTAAGTAAGTAAGTATTCAAGCTCATTTGCTGGTACAGTATGACTTAAGTCAAAATTGCTCGATAAGAACTGTTTCAGAATGCCGATTGAGTTTTAAGACTTGCTATTACCGCTGTTATCAGTTCACAATGTCACCAAGCTTTGGTTTAGCCTAGAAGTATTTAGATGACTGTTTTTACGTGGATCTACTTTAGTCATGGAAAGTGATACGAGTGCAGTATTGTAAATGCATCTGCTTTTCGGGCCCAAGAAGGAATATAAAACTGGTTAAAACATGAACTTTATTGATATTTGATGAATATTTTCACTGCTGAACTTATTAAATGATACATTTATTTAACTTGGCGACAGCTGCACACCACGTGCTTCGAATTTGGATCTCGGATTATCTGAGGTCAAATAATGGTTGAAGTATACATATGCAATTGAGAATAACGACACTCTTGAACCTTGAACCATCTTCAAACCTCAGTTAATCTGTCAAGATGAGTTAAAAATGCTGAACTATGGAAACAAATTTTAACCAAACCTCCGACGCATGCAGCTCTAGTCCAGCGTATGCCCTAACCAATTCACCAAGAGTAGTTCTTTTTTCTATGCAGGTAAAATCTACTTCTATCTTATTGGTAATGAATTTGTAATAAAACGACACTGTAACCTGAAAGAACAACACAACTATCGGATCGGATAGTTTACCAGCGGAGCTATTCAAGCAAGGAGGGAATGTGTTGAAGGAGTCGACGCACGCATCAACTCTTCAACCATGTTTAGGTGGAAGGAAACATACCTGATGACTCGGTCTGTATCAGCTCTTGTTGTGCCCTTAGTCACAGAGTCCACTTGAAAAACGTCGCAAACAAGATCCTATCCAACGTACTGTGTCAGAGTCTTAAGCCGTTCTGTAACACTAAAATCGAAAACTACCAGTGTGGCTTCTGGCCAGGTAGTTCGGCCATAGAACAAATATTCACTCTCAGGTAAATTCTGGGAAAGACCAATGAATTTCAAGTCAAGACTCACCATCGACTTCAAAGCCATACATGACAGCATTTATCGTCAGGAGCACTTTATAACGATGGTTCAACTTGGGATCCCGGGAAAACTGATCCAGCAATGTGCAAAGGGAAACATTTCTCCCAACTTTTCTAGATAGATATGAACAGGGTTTCAGCAAGGATATGCGCTATCATGTGATTTTTTCAATCTTCGTTTTGGAGCAAATAGAGCGCAAGGCAAGCGTTAACACTGAAGGCACCAGTCGTCGAATTTATCAGTGGTCGAATTAACAAGTAACCACTTCAAATTATGGTATACTAGGCTGCTCGAAACGTTAGCGGTAATGCCAAAATCACATAATTCAGTCACGTATTACTCAAAAATTGATGTGGTAATTCGGCTTGGATTGGATCTTCCGAAAGAAAAATTCTTGGAAGGGTATTTGGTCCTGTGTGCGAGGGCGAATGGAAGACAGAACTCTGAGCTGTATCAAGATATGATTTAGTCCAGAAAATACAAACACTCCGTTTTCATTGAGCGAATGGACACATAGGTATTTTCCGGTCAACCGAGTCTTTGAATCCCAGCCCCCATGTTTGACATAAAGAGGAAGAGGAAAACCGAACTTCCGGTTCAATGACCAAAACAGTAAACCATCGTGGATACCAGTAGACTTGGTCTAGATGTCTGGAAGCAGCGTGCTCGGGATCTTAGAGTATGGAAGGCTATCGTATCTTAGACTGCGACACTTAATGTATTGGGAGTCGGATAATTAGGAAAGCGGGTTTTATTGAATTTATCTCGAGTTTTTCATATAAATAACCCCACTGTTCAAGATAACGTAATTCCAAATATCAACTAGGCACGACTTGATGCCACCATCAACCCGAATCAACACTTTTTCTTCTTCAATTCAAAATCAAACTTTAAGTAGGTATAAAAAAGTATCTATAGGTACCTACGCGAAGTATGACGAAGACGAAGAAGGTGCCGCTGGAGCCGGACGACGCAATCGAAATGTATATCTATGCCGGTATTGTATTGGATGGATGCTTCAGGTTAGACGTCTTTTGCAGTGATGCGCAAAACTTAAAAAAATAAAAAAAAACTGAATGACATAATTTTTTGTTGCGACATTTTTGTTTTTGTTCAACAAACTGTGAGATATTTGTTCCAAGTTTTGTCTATAGAGATACTTTTAGCAACTGTATGTCCTACATGCACATCACCCACAAGTTAAAACAGGGCTGGATTTATATTATTTTATGTAAAAACTTCTGTCAGGTAAAAGTTTGTCGGTCGAATTTACTAGCAGGTGAAAAATACATCAAGCAGTCTATGATCAAAACTAGGGTTTGAAGTGGCAAATTTAGGTATTTGATCAGCCAAGTAGCACATGCATCGGCAAGAAACTTAAGCAATCTGTAGGCTCATTTTCACAGAACTCAAAGAGTAATTCGTCTGGTTAAAACGAAACTAATGTCAGGTAGGTACTTCCTCATAGATCTGGTATGCTGTTAAGTTTTCATAAATAATTCTTCAGAAGATAATAAATGGGATTTTCTCATTAAATTGAGGGTTTTTCTATTACAACTTCCTAAGAATAATATACTTCCTACGTGTGGCTAAAGCCCCAATATCGCAATTCAATATAAAATCAAAAGTTTCGCTTGCAGCAGTAGGTAAGTACAAGATGATGTTGTCTATAACTCTATCTATGCCTACACACTCGCACTCGCACAGCAAAGCCCGTTGACATGACAGATTAATAGGAATTAATATCAATGACACCGTTAAGATAAATGGCTAAAACGACTTAATCCCTGTCAAATGCGAAGTAAGTTCGTCATTATTTATGATCGCATTGTTGCAACAATGCACACTTTTTATGCCTTTGTAAACCTATGGAAGTGTGTGTATAGATAGGTATGTGTGTGGAATAGCACGCCTTTATTGTTGTCGCCTTTCTGTCAATTTAAATGTGTGTCTTTGTCATCGAGAGTCTTCTTAAACTCACGTTTCGATTATAACAATTTCTTCATCGCGATCTCAGGGAAAAAAAAGTCTCACCCAAACGGGGGCTTTATGAGTGACATAAAAAAAGAAATAGAAAAAAAAATATATCTTAGATGTCATTTGATGTCTTCCATAGCTTAGCTATAATGCAATTCCACAGTGAGGTTAGGTTAGTTTTTTTTTTAATTTTATTTTTTTTATGACAAATGTGCTGTGCCACTTTTCAAAATAGGTTCGGTACTTGTTTTGAGTGGGCTTATAAGCTTGATGCTAATGATGAGTAGTTTAGTATATTATGCTCATTATGTGAAGAAGCAAAATAGGCGGTGTAGGTATTCAAGAAATGTGGAAACATTTGTCAAGCTTAAATGATGACAAAGTGGTTTGAGATAGTAAATTTAATGATTTTATTGATTAAGATTAAGATTATTAAAACAGATTTATAATTTAACTTGAAAAAGTTGTTTTACTAAATTATTTGTTTTTGTCTGCTTGTTTTTGATTTTAACCTCGATTTACCAACCTATAATTATAGGTTTGCCTTCACATACCAGATGAACTTGAAATGAACGCTAGTTGAATAAGGAGGCCAACTGCATTTAATTTCAAAATAGGGGTCATAGTTTTGTAAATGGATAACATAGATAAGAAAAACCAACCAAACAATTTTGAAATTGTTATCCTCGATCCCTACTATACTGTGGAGGAGGTACCCACTGCACTACACTGCCATCCGAGGAAAAAAGCACGTATATGAACTGCTCGATTAACGCAGGCAAAAAGTGAAAAAATTGCTTTATTTTTAATGTTGCATTGGGCATATCGCTCATCTGAGCGTCTATACACTTTTCCTCGTCTGGTCGTCTGGCTTGAGGTAAAATCTGAACTCACCTGTGAAGAGCACTCGTTTCCAGACGTTTTCAGACCAATTTTCATGGTTACTCTATGGCGTCCGATGTTCCAATGAGAAGGGGAGCCGTTGCTGGGCTGCATGGTCTCAAACCAGAATCCCTAATTCATCTTCTAAAAGTTCATTTGGCACATCCAGATGTCTGTGACTAGCCTCAACTGACCCAGCCGTTTTAAATAAGGTCTGGAACTGCGACAAGGGAATCAAACCCACCTCCAGAACATCCTCTGTCACACCCTACTCCATCAAACGCACCACCAAAAAAAACTTTGAAAAGGTTATTTAAAAAAAAAAAATGTTCTTTTGTCCCAGTTCCAAATCCACCTCCAAAGCCTCTTCAGAACCTTTTCCATCAGACCCACCACGAAAATTGCTTTTGCATAGTACTAAATACTTAAATAAAATTTTTGCCAATTTTTTTTTGTCCGCCAAATTAAAAGTTCCGCAGCCATTTGACTTCTGGAGACAATCGGAGCTATACGTTGCAAGATAATCACCATGTGACATTGCATCGCACGAAATCGTGATTCGTTTGCTTTCATTTTGACATTCAAATTTTGTCGGAGGGATCTCCGATTTTCAATCGGAATGGCTACGATGATAGAAATTTCGTACCTAAAATTGGTATCGAAGTAGAATTACACCATTGAAGTTGGATGTCTATCAAACTGAAATACCTATTTCTTTTAGTATACAACCTAATCATAAGCCAATATTCTTGTTGAGATGTTGACCTTGCTTTTGGCCTGCGTTGCACCTTTTCTAAAGTTAAATTGTTCTTAAAATATTGAACAGCACTAAATACCATCGTTTAAGAGCTTATTTCACATATTTCCGTATGATTTTCCATCTGCATGACGATTGACAATGAGGGACCGAGCTTTAACATCGCAGGATTAATTTTACTCAGTATGCAAAACTCCGGAAACAGTCCATTTTTAATATTTTGAAAGCGTAGATCTAAAAATTCTTATCTACAACCTTTTAAGCCGCTTGAATTTTACAAACAAACATAATTTATGACCCGTTTCTAATTATGTCCACGATAAACTTTTGTCCATTAAGACAATTCATGGGCTTAATTAAAAATAACGGAACTCTATCAACTTGTTTTGGTTCATCGTTTAGTTGATGAAACACGAAGTCAAGACAAAAATTGGAGAGGTTTACTGCAGAAACACAGAGGATACGGAAGGAATAATAGTTGATTTGAAATCGTAACTAATTACTTGCACGCCACTGTACATATTAAATATTAATTCCCTTTAAAATTATCCAATAATAAAAATCTAAACCTTAAAAAATTAACCATTCCATAAAAAATTAAAATACCAAACTTGACCCACGTGCCACGAGTTAAAAAGTGCTCTTCCATCACCCCTACATCACTTATCAGCAAAAATATATAGACTGATAAGAAAACAGTTTTGTTTTTATTTCTCTGCTTTGCATTGATTATCTATTTCAGTCCAATGTAGGTCGGTACAATACAAGATGTTTGTTTTCGATTTTTGACTCCTCCCACTAGCAACGGTATTTTTCTGAAAGAAGGAAAGAGTTCAAACCGAGCGGCAGTAGCAGCACAGCGCTCAAATTCTTTGTTTCTGTGACGTTGGATAATAATTAGATAATGCAAAACACTAAACAATACAGAGAGAGGGATCCTAATTCGGTAGCATGATCGCCTGGTACTCCTGGTAGATCAATAAGAATATTTTTAAACCTCCATTATTATAAAAGAGAAAGAACACACACAAGCTCAAACGCCAAAAATCGAAGTGTATGTTAATGAAGAGTTGCTCTTATGGCGGTGAAGGAGAAATTGAAAGAAATACACTGCAACAAAAGCAAAAGTGGACACCTTCGGTGTATGCATTTAGCGAAATTTGAATGTAGTTGTTCGCGAAATATAAAAATTAAAAAAAAACTAAAGATTTGAATACCTTTTTATTCCGCATGCTCGCCTGGTGGGTAACTTGAATTTATTAACATCAGCGGAACAAAATGTAGATTGGAAAATTGAAAATTTTAAAAAAAGTTCTTAAAATGATGTTACTAACGCCATCTAGTGTTTGTACAAATGAACGTTAAGAATCTGATACAACATAATCTCATCACCAGCACCAGCCGAAGGTGAGCATGTAAGCAGAACAGAGATTCAGTTTTTGTATGTTTTTGCTTTTGCATACCTTTTTTTTCATCTTTTTCAACCAATCACGGAGTCATAAAGAATAATGCAAACAACCAGATGAAACAAAAAACAAATCAACCAACTAAATGAAACAAGAAACATCATTCTTTCATTTAAGATTTTTCTATTGCTTTGTGTTGGTTTTAGTTTTGTTTTTGTCTCCTGATTTGTATTTCCTTGTTTTCGATTATTTTGATTTTATAAGAAAGTAGTTTGTACTGTTATTTATGGGTGGGGCTTAGCTTAGAAAGCAATATACCAAAGCAAAAATATTTCAATATCCCTATGCCTACTCCTCCGCATGCTCGCCTAGTGATTCATTTATTTTATCTTCATTTTTTCGGTACTTTCAAACAAAATAGTGTTGTAGTAGGTAGTTAAGGTTGCAAACGAAAAAAGCGAGACTTGACTTGAGGTATTAGACATCTGTAGGTACATTACTTACTTTTCAAAAATGGATAAACACAAATTTAATAATTTTTCCCCCCTTGTTCAATGTGTATACATCTGAAACCCATCCGCGCCCCCATAATTCTTCTAATTCTGTTCTCTTCTTTGCATTGCTTTTCAGCATCAGACCTTCCTCTCCCCTGTGCAAAGTTTTTGTTCACCGGTTGAGCAACAAGTACTAGTAGAAGTTGTTTGTTTTCGATTTTTGACTCCTCCTACTAGAAACGGTATTTTTCTGAAAGAAAAAAGAGAGCTCAATGCGTCAAACATAACTGACGTAGAGAAATTGTATGCAAAACAGATCAGGCGCACGGATTCCTTCTTCGATAACATGATCGCCTGGTAGATCAATGAGAATTTTTTTGAAGTTTCATATCGAAAATTGGGTGAAGAAAGAGCATGTTCGAACTTCGAACCGTCATCGGAGATCAAGTTAGTGGCGATGAAGAAAACCGCTTTCGTTCTGTGTATGCATTTATCGAAATATGTATGTATGTAGATGTTTGCGAAACTCAAAAATAAAACAACCTTATGAATTTTGTATACCTATATCACATGCTCTCCTGGTAATTTAAATTTAATTCTTGGTAGAAAGTTGGAAAAATTGAAAATTTGAAAAAGAACAATTTTCAAAATGATGCAACTAACGACATCTAGTGGTTGGACAAGTGAATGTATAAAAGAAACTGAAGAACATTTTGAGCAATAAGAAAAAAGGTACATAACCTTATTAAAATCGAATCACCTTTACCAGGCAAGCATGTGGACGGGGTAAGGAGTCAGTTTTCGTATGTTTTTGTTTTTGCTTTTGCTTTCGTTTACATTAACAAAATTCAAAGGAGACAAAGAACATAACAAATGAAATAAAAAACTACAGCTGTTTCATGTTATATTTTTCTATATTTTTGTGTGCGTTGAATTGTAATTGTGGTTGTTTCGTATTTTGTTTTAGTATTCTTTTTTTTCATGATCGATTGAGAAAGAAAATAATTTGTACTGTTATTTAAGGGCGGAGCTTAACTATACGAAAGTTTGACAATATGAAAAAGGAAATAATATTAATATTGAATCCCTACTGTCTCTGCCTGGTCGCCTAGTGACACAGTACACAGTAATATCATTAGAGTTTAGATTTTTGTTTCTTCTGCGCATATATCAAAATTTGAGTCAAATGTCAGTATTTGTTGTTGTTTTTACGTGTGTTTTCTTCCTCACGCTCAGAGCCATTTTTTATTTTTGACTGACAACCTGCGCAGTATAATTAATACCTTAGATTTGTGTTCTGTGGCCTAGTGATACCTTAACGAACTTTTTTTTGTGTATAAACGAAGTACCTTCCTAGTAGTAAGAAGTAAGTAGTAGTAGGTAGTAGATATTGAGCTGTTGGTAGGTACTTGCTAGTAGCAAAGAATATAAAGTTACCAAGAAGTATTATCTGGATCTTAAAATAAAATCCGATTCCGAAAACTCTTTTCGAAATAATAATAAAAAGAAGGAAACAAAAAATAATTAAGAGAAAAGCTCTTTCACATACAATCTTGGCAATAAGCACGCATACCATTATATTCAATATTCGTATTATAACTATAAGGTTAGTAAAAGGATCATAACAGTGTTGAATATTAAAAACAAAAACAAAATGCCTAGTAAAATAAAATTAAAAAATAAATAGTTAACAAAAAAAAGTTATTTTTTAGATAATTGCCCCTCAACGGGGAAATATGCTGCCCAGTGTTGCCCCCCCAACTGATTGAAAGTGTAGTGTTTAGGAAAAAGAAGTGTAGTAAAAACGTAGTAGAAAAAAGAACAGAATAATTTTACAAATTTGTAATCCTTTTATTCACTATTAAATATTTATAGATATACAGGGCCGGACAAGCTATACGTGCAAGTGGTGCAAATGCACAGGGCGCTGAACCCAAGGGGCGCCTTGAGCAGGCATTAACAAAGCCACTTCTCGTAACCACTACCTATACCTACCTACTTTTTTAATTTGTATTTCTCACACCAATAGTGATATCCAGTATATAACTATATATATCTATCTACTATTCCAAAAATAAGTCGATATCTATCTTCTTATTCTCACCCACAGCAACAAAAAACTACATCACAAAATCTTTGAAAAGTGCACGATTTTGTTCGCCTTTATCAACAGATACCTACATATTTGTTATTTTTCTCTTTTTCAAACTGTCGATATTATTCTCAGCTCACTCACCATCGTGTGTGTGAGTGAAGGCATTATTTTATTTTCATAACCCAAACCCACCCCTATGCTGTGCAACAAAAAACAAAATTCTTCAACTGCAAATACAGACCGAGACCATTAACACTACAGCTAGCATGGTGATAACATGCGCACGATAACAGTTTTTCTACATGAAATCGAAGCCAGAAATGTTAATCTAACAGAAATTCTTAGATAAAAATTCATACTCGTTGACATAACAGCGCGCAAATTAAAAATTTGCGTCTATGAATTAAACTCTTCTGGTAAAGTGTTTTTTATGTTTTAGTTTGGCATTGGCATCTATCGATGAGTGAAATATGAAATTGTAGCACTGTCTTATTGTGTGTTGAGACAAAGGATTGAAATATGAAAATAATGAATGATGATGATGCGATGATTTATGATTATGATGATGTTTGTCGTTAATGAGGGAATCTTGTTTATTCAATTTCTCTTTTTCTCTATTTTTTTGTTGCCAGGCATTATTTTCATTAAGAAAAAAGAATTTTTTGACTTATCTAATTTCATTATTTGTGTGCCAGTGTTCTTATTGTGGTCAAACTAAAAAAGTCAAAACAAAAGAAAGGAAAAAGAATCTATATTGAGAGTATGTAGATCTGCCGCAGAGTCAGAGCCCAGTAGTAATTAGTTTATATAACGTCTAGCGTGTTTACATTTTTGCTAAAGGCTGAATATAATTCTGAAGTATAAAATCTTTTTGTATATTTTAATGAATATTAAAGTGGTTCTTACATAGTTCGAACAAATTCAGTTTTTATTGTGTATTTACAAAAGTGTTGTGTCCATCTACAACCTAGGTACCAACATAGTTAAGAGAGTAGGTAGGGACAAAATAAAAAAAGCATTGCAAAGTCTACCCCTTGGGTAAAATAAGGTTATGATTTATTCCACCATTGACCGCAATTGATGGGCGGTAATGATGAAGTATGCGCAGGGCGCTAATTTCACTCGGGCCGGCCCTGTAGATATAATAATAAACCATAACGTATGTATACACAACTCATAAAATATTGTTATATAGTAATAAATAAACTATTTACGTCTCTACAAACCAAAAAAATACATTTGAGGATAAATAAATCACTTAAAGCATTATAATATACAGGAATCCAAACAGCATTCAGCTATTTTTACTTAGGTTTTTTGATAGCTGAAAAATATCTTTTCATTTGGTACTCCTAGCAATACAAATTCACAAAATAATTAAATTTGCACACTATTTTGTGGAACTCCATCAAACATTCGAGAATAATTTAAAAACAATATGATCTGGCAAACTGTGAATTCCATTCTGGAAGTGGATTGTGGAATTGAGGATGATGTGTTCTGGGCTTACACATAAAGTATTGGTTAAGATTTAAAGCTACAAAAACACTATTTATTTTTAAGAATTCAAAATTTCTGATGTAAAAAAAGTAGTGTTTGGAGGAGCGTGCGTAGTGTGTGCTTTAAAAAAAAAAGTGTAGTAAAAACACTACAATTGTAGTAGGGGGGCAACGCTGATGCTGCCCCTTCCCGTACTGTTTTTCTGTTTTTGACCCAACCCATACGCCTTAGAGTTTTGAAGCAGCTTTTGCCAAGCACACTGTATTTGTCAGTAAACTAGTAATTATACTACTTGTTGTTATAAATATAGAAACTATTGATACATTATGAAAAGCTGTCTCTTGGAGACTCTTTTGTCTACAGACACGATGATCGTAGAACGATATTTTAGTCAAAAACTTGTTCTTAACATATAAAATCGACAGTTACTGAAAAAAGCGCGAAAATTTCGATTTATTTAACTTTATACCATGTTGCGTTCGACGCCCGACTCATCAAAATATCAGAACCAATGTCTGCAAAAGCTCCTTTAAAATGTAAATAACATTAAAATAAAAATAAAATTTAGTGTGCCAAAATTGTGTATTTCAAAGTTCTGTTAATCTTTAATAAAAATTAATATAAAATGCTTAACAGCCAATTTCTTCACAGAGTACTAACGTTAGTATTTGTAATAGTCCTTATGTTGATACTCAAATAAGTATCTCTCATTTATTAATACTTGTGTATATGGAGGAGTTATAGATTTGAGTATATAGGTACTTTAGGACTAATACTGGTACTAAGGTTAGGACTCTGATGTGAGGAAATTGGCCGTAAGACTTTTTAAACATTTTACGGTACAACTTTGACTCATTAACCTATATGTACATGTACATACGCTGATAAGAAATGCGTCCTTCAAAGCCCTACACCTACACATTAGTTATAGGACTACCACTACCTAATCAAAAACGTATCTTTGATTTTCTCACATAAGCCGCTCAAAGTCCTTTGGCATTCTTCTATACGCGTTTATGTATAGTAGGTACCTTTAATTGAATTTCTTTATAAACTTTTGTTGATCCATAAATTTAACAAGATCTACACAAACCCACACACACACTACAAATAGGTACCATACACAATTTCCATGATTTAATTTGATATAAATATCCTCCGGCTTCGGCGGCGGCTTAAGCAAGAGTAGAGTGATATGTTTCTTTTATCCTTTTTCTTCAAATAATAATTTTCAATTAAATTCCGGCTGTCGTCTGACTGAGGGGGATTTTTTTTTAGACATTGTTACAATTGCATGGGCGAATCCCTTTGCCTTTCGTGAGTAGCGCCTGACCTTTAAAAGATGTCAGATTTTAAACGCAAATACTTCATACACAAAGCACTCACACCAACATACACAAATAATAATGTCCCCTGGAGCATTTATAAGCGAGCTTCATTGAAAAACCATTGTGTGCAAGCATTTCTTTCAACAACAGGGACGGATTTTACTCAAAGCAAGGTAGACAATACATATGGGCTCAGAGAGTCTTTAGGGGCCCTCAGAGATATGAGAATACAGGCTTATTCATTAGAATCCGCTAAGCAGATGAATAGTTATGTACTGCATATGGACCTACGTAGCTACTATTCAACGTTGTATGAATTCTAATTCATATAAACTTTTTCATATACCCGTTATAGTTTCGCAATGTTTGGGTAAAATAAAGTAGCAAACAGAGGAAATCTACTACGTTTTATACAACTCATAAACAAACATCAGCTGTTTGTGAAAAATCAATAAAAGAATAATGCTGCCAGTTCGGGTTTTTAAATGTCTGTGTTTATAAATGTATTATTCAGGGCTCTCATCGCGTAAATGTGAAAACGGTCGTCGCGTCGTTCAAACGATTGCAGTAAACGACATCGTCAAAATTGTGCTTCGTAAAATTTCACAAGTGTGTCGTTCTGTATTATTTTTAGTAATAATAAATATGTAAAGGTTTCGAAAAAAAACTCATTTGATATTTTCGGTGAATTTTTATTGACAAAAAAAAACAAAATTTTCTTTGCTTCGCCGCACAGTGGTTCGTTTGTTGAATTTCAGGGAACAAAATCATTTTCTACGCCAATTCTTAACACAAATTACTGAAATTTGATACACTTAAGGATTTGGGGATGCTGAATTCAGTGTTACTACCTAGTTTGTTTCTACTTCAAACAGGGGCTACACGATTTCGGTCAAACATGTTCCCAAATTTCAAAATTTTAAAAATAATACTGTCGAAGTCAGAAAATGAGTTAAATTTTTGTTTAAAATTTCCTTAAATATGTGCCTTTCATATTGAAATGACTCCAACACTGATTAGTACAAAATTTAAAGAAGATAGTCCAAAATGTTGAGAAATGTTCCTAAGGAATTAACACTAATTTAAGTGCTGGTTTTAAAATATGTTTGTATTGGAAATTATTTTTAGACTTAATCTGATCGAATCTGAAAGAAACTTGACAATTTTGACGGCTGGAAGTCGCCAATCAAATTTTAGGTAAGGCCGCTAATATGATTTTTCAAGCGCGGGACTAAAGGGCGTACGCAAGATAAAGCGAAAGTTGAAAACAAAGCTAATTCATCTCGACTTGATCGGCTCGACCGATTTTGATAAGAACCTCCAAACTTTTATCGCTTTTAATTCCTTAGAGAACTCAAGTGATTTCAGGCAGTAAGTTGCGCCCGTTTGATAGCATGGCGTTCTTCAAAAGTGTGCCAGCTAGACGATTGAATTTTGTTCAGTTGCTATAATCGAGGTTAATGGGTGTTGTATGGGAGTTCACGCAGTGAATTAAAAAAAAATACAAAAAGATAATTAAGTGCCCCAAAAGAAAATATTATTTTCCGCAGGGCCCTTCAAAAAGTCACTCCCATCCTGTTGAACAGACTTCTAAAAAATTAAAAAAAATACAAAAAAGGAACAAAATAAACTAATGCAATCAACTCAAACGAAAGTCGAGCAAAAATTGAATGATTTACGAGACTATCTGCCTTCAGATTTGGGTCTGGGGTTTTTTCTTCAGCCCAAGTCAAGTCAGTGTCTGCTGCGTTTTTCATGTTCGAATTTTTCTTTTATTTATTAATTTATTTGAGATTCTTCTAAGAAACGCTTGCAGTTTTTTCTTCTCTGTTGCAAAACCGCTTACCGCCCATCAGCCAACAACACGCTGACTGCATCACTCCTTCGCCCCTTAGAGGAAATTAATTTGCCAAGAATTGAAGGAAAATCACGTGGGCAAAAGCAAAATCAAAACAAAGAAAAAACAAGGATGGTCTCCTTCAAAAATTATGCCTCCTCTTGCAACAATCAGGGATTTGTGCCAGGGAAAAAAAGAAACTGAAAATTATTATTTTCACTGAGACTTTGGATGAATTTTCTTCTGAGGGCTACTCTCAGAGTGGAAATTGTATGTGGGAAGAGGCGGGCCCTCTGTTAGTCTGTCTGTCAAAATTTTGAAATGTGAAATAAATTAAATGTTTCTAAATAGAAATCAGAAGTTGTATATATACCAACGGACTTAGTAGTAGGTATCTGTTGTATTGAGATTGCAATGCATTTTTAGCATAACAAACTTTAACAACCATCGATAAACAGTCGAATCCGGTCAAATGAGATGGAAATTTAACAATTTTTTTTAGAAAATGATTGGGGACGTTTCCATATATAACACCACTGTTTAAACAGGTATTGTTAATTTTCAGCTACATTTCACCACAGGACCGAGGCTTTCTACTGTTCGTTACATTGGGCGAGACTTCTTCCTAGGTACCTACAACCAAACTTCGTTATCAAGTTGGGTAAAGTGCAAATCTATGAAGCCATTTTAGTAGATTTAGACTTAATTTTTTCCTATTTTTTTTTTTTTTTTTAACTAATCGGGTTTGACTATTGATAGACAAAAGGAATGTACATATATTGCGAGATCAAACAAAAGCTCACACATGTTTTGCAATTTTTAGCAGAGTGCTAAAAGGCTCAAATTTCATAGAACTGACATTGACTTGGATACAAAAGAAACTAACAAACTGAATCGACATGAGTTCATAAAAAAAAAGATAAAATAACACTTTCAAGTTGTTTGTTTAAATTGTCAAAATATCAAAGGTATAAGAGTTTATTTGGATTTTATTTGAAAAGCAACAAAAAACTTGAGCCACACCTTAATAATAATTAGCAAACTATTGTTAAGGTTGCAGACATCAGAATTTGTATGAAATATTTTTTCTTTTTCAAATCAAACCTGTCAAAAGTTTTAGATTTTGTTATTTTCACTGCTGCTAGATCGAATTTGTAGGTGGGTTTAACCTACTACTGTGATCATATTTCAATCGTTTTCATGGCTGTTTTCCAAATTGATCCTGTGATTTTTTGTATTGAAGTAAAAGTAAAGGTAGCAGTCTGTTGGACTAGGTCTGAAGATCGAATCCTAGCATAATGCCACCTTCTGCTTCTTACGAAGAAGTGATAAATCCTCTTCCAAGAATATTACTTGTCATCACTAAGGGCCAGTTTGTTCACAGCTTATCATCTTCAATCAACGATTATTGCAAATGGTAAATTAACGAAGTTTTTTCTCAGTAAAAATTTTAATCAACGAATCCATAGATCAATTTTTTAATCATTATCGAAATTGCTAATCAGCTTATTTTTGTTGATTAGAACCATTTAATAAAAGCCTCTGAAAGTCACACCAAAAATTCAGAAAAACCAGAAATTCAATTTATTAATCTAAAGTCAGAGTTTTTGATCATCGAAATTAGTAATCAGCCTTCGGTTTATCAGCGCCACTTAATCAGACTTTTCACCTTAGATCTAACAATTTCTAGATTTAACCCACAATGATCAAACTGGTTTTAAGTGTGTTTTCATTTGAATACTTTCCCTCCAAACTCTCGGGGGTGACTCTCAGATAGGTGTCCACCCCTCTGTGAGTTTATTTAATGACTGTATCCACTTGTCAGTTTTATTTATTATTTATAAATAAATAAATATAAATAAATTGGGTGGCGCAACAGCTCATGTAGAACCAGGGCCTAGTGACTTACAACTCACAACCATTCCTGTGTGCGTGTTTGTTGGCAGGAATGGAGGGGACCTACAGTTTTTTGCCGAGTCCGAACGGCTAAATTGAGAAGCACTTTTTCATGACAAGTATACTCTTGGAGGATTTGTCAGTTCCTCGCAAGAGGCAGTACCTCGAATAAAACATTTCTGTTTTTAGGTGGCACGGCTGAGAATCGAACCCAGACCTTCGGCATGACAGTCCTACGCACTAACCATCAAGCCACGAGGTACTACATTTATTATTTATAAATCTCCTCAAAAACAACAAGGCAGCTGGACTGGACGGAATACCAGCTGAATTCCTGAAAGCCGATCCCGTAGCAGCGGCTAGTATTTTACATCCGCTGATACAAAACATTTGGGAAAACGAAAGCTATCCCAGGGACTGGAAGGATGGTGTGATTGTTAAGTTGCCAAAGAAAGGTGACTTAAAGAATTGCAACAATTGGCGTGGTATCACCGTTTTGTCCGTTTTCCCAAAACTAATGGCAACAATCATACTCGAGCGAATAAAGGATAGAATCGAGTCTACACTCAAGAGGCATCAAGCTGGCTTCCGCAGTGGTCGATCGTGTGTCGACCATATCAACACCCTGCGTATCGTCCTCGAGCAGTCGATGGAATATCAATCACCGCTTTACCTCATGTTCGTGGATTTTGAAAAGGCCTTTGATCGAGTTAACCGAGAATGTATATGGAGATCGTTGCTTGGTAGAGGAATTCCACCAAAAATTGTTGCCATTATTAAAGAGTCCTACAACAACGCGAGGTGTTTTGTTTTGCACAATGGGCAGCTATCCGACTCCTTCGTAGTGCAACAGGGTGTGAGACAAGGGGATGTTCTATCGCCAATTCTCTTCCTGCTGGCGATGGATGACGTATTGACGGCCAGTGTTGGTACAACTGAGCGACAGGGCATTCAATGGAGACCGTTCGAAAGGCTCAGTCATTTAGACTATGCCGATGACATATGTCTACTGGCAAATAACATCAGTGGGCTGAACGGGATGTGCCAAGCACTGCAAGTGAAGGGAGAGTCGAGTGGTCTAAGAATTAACAGCAAAAAGACAAAAATAATGCTCACAGGCCGCTCCACACAGCAGCGTATTATTTTACAGGAGACGCCAGTTGAAGTAGTGGAACAATTTAACTACCTTGGCAGTATTGTTTCTGCAAACGGTGGTACGGATCTGGACGTTAAAAGTAGAATAAATAAAGCTCGTGCTGCCTTCGGTACTCTGTCCCCAATTTGGAAATCCAGTCAAATCTCCTTACGCACTAAGTTGAGATTCTTCGAATCCAATGTCAAATCCGTGCCGTTATATGCTTGTGAAACCTGGAAAGTCACGTCTACCATTTCGAAGAAATTGCAGGCTTTTGTGAATCGCTGTCTTCGCCACATCCTAAAGATTCGCTGGCCACAAATAATATGAAATGAGGAATTGTGGCGCAGGACAAGTCAAGAGCGGCTGGACGTCGACATAAGAAAGCGTAAATGGCGTTGGATTGGTCACACACTGAGGAAACCAAACGATGAAATTGCAAAGCAGTCCTTTGAATGGAATCCTCAGGGTGCACGGCGGGTTGGAAGACCAAGAACAACATGGAAATCAACTGTCTTAGCGGAAGCAGAATCCCAGAGAAAGACGTGGCCACAGCTTAAGTACCTTGCAGCAGACCGTGAAGGATGGAGACGTTTTGTTGACGCCCTATGCCCCAGCCGGGGATACAGGACACGATGATGATGATGTTTGAGAGTTGCTCGCAGGCTTTTTGCTCTGAAATTGCACCTTAACCCTTTGTTCCTATTTTCCTCATTTCACAGAACAACAGCTGATAAGTTGGTTTCAAGTTAAAACTCCTGGGGCTCGAGAGAGAAATGTTTGATGAGGTGGTTTCAGGCTGTAGCTACCCGGCAACAAAGGGGTTAAAGCGTTACTACGGGTTTCGATGGAGCTTTTTAGCTGCGATCAGTGTTTAGAATTCCTTCAGTGGGGTGAAAGTGTATTCCTTCCTTACCTCACTGGATTTTAAAATTTCCACTTATTATAGAAAAAACAAGTTCGTTCATCCATCGGGTCTATTTATATTTCTCTATTTAAAATTTATTATCAAATAAAATTCATTAAATGATTTTTAATTAAAAGCAAAACAGCAAAAACTTAAGGATTCTGCGGAACTACAATAAATTCCCGCTCAAATCATTGACGCTGCGCTGCAGACAAAATGCCTGCACTTCCAAGTTTATAATCACGCAATTCTCGCACTGACTTCCGTGTTTCGCCAGCAGGAGGCAGCAGCAGGTACCTTAACTTATCTTCATATAAAATGCGTTAATAAAATTATGACCTGAGATGGTAATAAAAAATATTCTCGATGAAGCTCGGCTCCACCACTAAAAACCCGTCATCGTTTCGTATACAGGTGATTGCTACCGAAGACTTTGCATCGACTATGGCGACGCAACGCCATGTTAACATATCGCACTCTATACGAATACAAGCTGGCCAGACGCCCAGTCGGTCGTTGTTGTCGTCATCATCGTTATCGTCATCATGTGTTTCGATAGAAAGATACAAAATGGAATGTTTAGCTATTTAAGTAAAGATTTCTATGCCTAGAACATGAGCATTGACGATACTTTTTTGCCTCCACTAAGGATTGAGGTGTGTCTTATGGGGAAAGAAATATTATTAAATGCCCACATATGGACAAACTTAGAACGTTGTTAGGAAGGCTATAGAATGTAGGCAGGTATCTACGATGGAGGATATAATTTTATGGGATAAACCTTATTTGTTTTAATGTTAATTTTTATGAGAAACTTTGAATAAGACCATTCGAGAATTGTATGTGCTTAAACGGTTCGCAGGGAGTCCTGACCGTTGCGACTTCTAAAGAGACGAAAATTATGATTTCAAAGTTTTGTTAATTAAGTGAGATATTTCCTTTATTTTGAAACAAAACCAAATGAAAAATTGTTTAGTAGATGGAACGAATTTGATTTTGTGTTATGGACTTTATAGGGGAATAAAGGAACAATATCGCTGAAGGGTTTTTTTTTATTGAATATGTTTGGTTGGGCCATTAATATGTTTAAAATAAAAAAAAGATACTAAAACCACCCACGCGTTTCTGAGAGAATGGTCACACTGACCAATTTTCAATATTTTTGTTATAACTCGGCAACTAAGCTAAATAGACAATTTTACGCAGAAAACTTTTAGTTCAAAATTGAATTTCTTATCGAAACCATTTGGCGGGAAAAGTTAAAAAAAAAAATTTGTTCGGAACAAAGATAGGCCCAAAACGTGCTCAAACGAAAGTAAAGAGAAGAGCCTCAAGGCATTGTTCGGAAAACAATTTAAATTCAAATTTGATAGAGATATATAGCCATTCAAACTTTACCATTTCTTGTCATTTTTCGCAGCTTTTCCCCAAAAAGCTAATTTTTTGGTACTAAGACCATGATCCGGATCTGGAAACAAAACTTTTCTAGACTGCTAAGCGGCGAAGATAACCAAAACTCCGCTGTTAGACAGAATAATCCATTCAACCTGGACGATGATGGTCAAAATTTCCGTCCACCCGACCTAAATGAAGTGCGGTTAGCGATAACCAAGCTTAAAGCGGACAAGGCTGCTGGTGCAGATGGCCTTCCAGCCGAGCTATTCAAGGCAGGAGGAGATGATTTGGTAGGGAGTATACACCAACTTATCTCCAAAATTTGGTCGGATGAAAGTATGCCCGATGAATGGAACCTCGGTATAGTGTGCCCCATCCACAAGAAAGGAGATGCTTTGATTTGCGCCAACTACAGAGGTATAAGTCTCCTCAACGTCGCATACAAAATCCTGTCATCTGTGCTGTGTGATCGCTTAAAACCGTTTGTCAACTATCTGATCGGCCCTTATCAGTGTTGTTTTAGGCCCGGCAAATTGACCGTCGATCAAATGTTCACACTTCGACAGATTCTGGAAAAAACCCAGGAGTTCCAAATCGATACACACCATCTCCTTATCGATTTCAAAGTCGCGTATGATAGCGTAGACAGAGACAGAGCCATGTCGCATCTCGGCATCCCTGCTAAACTCGTCCGCTTGTGCAGGATGACGATGGAGAAATCTCGCTGCTCCGTCAAAGTCGGCAAGAACACCACCGAACCATTTGATGTCAAGAAAGGTTTGAGGCAAGGCGATGCGTTATCATGCAACCTGTTTAACATCGTACTTGAAGCAAGTCAACAACAGAGGTAAAATTTATCAAAAGTCAGTTCAACTACTTGCTTATGCAGATGATATTGACATCATTTGGAGAACGAAGCGAGCTGTTACCGGCGCATTTGCAAGTATTGAATCGGAAGCTGCGAAAATGGGTTTGGCTGTTAATGAGGACAAGACGAAGTATATGCTATCATCGAGAAAAGAATCTCAACATCGTCGACTCGGCCAAAACGTTATGATGGATAGGTACAACTTCGAAGTCGTCAAGGACTTTGTCTACCTGGGCTCCACTATTCCATCGCAAAATGACATCAGTGCAGAGATCAAACGAAGAATTACTCTTGCCAACCGCTGTTTCTTCGGGCTAAGAAGGCATTTGAGTAGTAAAGCCCTCTCTCAAAGAACCAAGGAGACCTTGTATAAGACCCTCATCATCCCGGTTCTGCTATATGGGGCAGAAGCCTGGACCCTGTCAAAAACGGATGAGAATCTGCTTGGGTGCTTTGAAAGGAAAATTCTTCGGGTGATCTTCGGTCCAGTATGTATCGATGGAGTATGGAGGAGAAGATTTAACAACGAGCTTTATGGGCTTTTCAGCGACGTCGACCTAGTCAAAAAGCTGAAAATACAGCGGCTGAGATGGCTGGGACACGTGGAGCGTATGGACACCGACGCACCAGCCCGACGAGTCTTCGAATCTACCCCTGATGGTCTACGCAGCAGGGGAAGACCCCACCTTAGGTGGCGCACACAAGTGGAGAACGACCTCAACCAACTTGGAGTGCGCAACTGGAGGCAGCTAGCTAGGGACCGAGCTGGCTGGAGAGGCTTGTTGGTTGAGGCCGTAGTCCACCCTGAACTGTAAGCGCCATCTAAAGTAAGAAAAGTAAGTAAGTAAGACCATGATGCCTGGAAAATTATTTTTTAAACATCTACCTTATATCCTGATAACTACTTTTAAACGTCCATATCCTGATGCTAACAGTTCTTAGATTTTTTAAGAAATAGGCATAGGTATTAATTTTTGTATATTAAATTTGTAAAAAAAAAAAAACTAGGTACACCTACGATTGATCCACACGAAAATTCATCAAACTTCCCACTGTGAAAAAGAAGATAAGGAAGACAGAGAATGGTCGTTGAAGTTTCTTGCTTCCTTCCAGAAGTTGTATGGTTTTCAAAATATTTTGAGAACTTGTTCCGATTCAATCAAGCAATGTTGTCAACAATCATAATGTTGATCCATGTGAACCCCCCTAGACAAAATAATCTTGAAACTCTTTTGAGCGAATCAGCTGAGAACAAACAAAAACGAAAAACACAAATACAAAGGTATAATTAAGTTCTCTGCTCGGACTTAAAATTTTACATTGGCTAAAGGCGGAGCCTAATTTCATTCATTAATAGATTTGGCGGAACTTAAAAGAGGCACACAAAAGTCACATCCCTACTGCTTGCGCATGCTTGCCTGGTGTTTTATTGATAACTAATTTTAAATTTGCTCATCAAGCTTACCGCCCATCTCAATAACAAAAAAGAGAACAAATGAGACGGAACAGAAACGTCGTTGTAGTAGTAATAGTTAGTAACCCACATGCACACTTTTGGTTCTCGGCGGCTTTTCTGTGCGAAAATGACTGAGAGTGAGAGTGGAGAAGATTACAAATAAAATCTGTTGTTCACTGTCCAAATTCCAAAAAGAAAAGGAATGGGACGGGAAGGAAACGTCGTTGTAGTTGTTTGCGAAAAGTGTGGAATTGGATGTGGCAAATTTCGAATGTTTGCTTGTGTGGAGAAATTTTAAGAACAATATAAAAAGGTTTATTCCAAGTTCAACACCATAAGCGCCTAGTGCACCGAGGAGAAATTTTGCACGGACAGTTTTACGTTGATTGAAGGCGGAGCCTAACTTCACACTAGATTAACTTTTGGGAAATTTAAAAGAAAACAAGAATTATTGCTAACTGCTTGCACATGGTCGCCTGGTGTTTCATTACTAAATATTGGTTTTCTTCTATAGTGAAAGCAAAATTAAATCAGAAAATAATTGTGTAGTGTTGGCATTTTGTATTTGGGGTTTGTCGTTTTGACTTCGTTTCGCAAAGTTTTGCACGAGCTTAAAATCTACCGTTGATTGAAGGTGGAGCCTAATTTTTGAAAGTATTTTCATTTATAGGTAGATGAAAGCTAAGTTTAGGTGTATGAGTGAGACTTTTGTAAAAATAAAAATAAAAATAAAAAATGCAAGTATTTTATCCCTACTGCTTCCGTATGAGCGCCTAGTGTTTCGTTGTGAAATTTAACTCATTTCTGATAGTTCCTAGACAAATTTATTTTGTGTGTTTTTTAATATTTTTTCTGTTTTAAGTCAATTTCTTAGAAAATTGCCCTCCAGCATTGTATATAAATTCTATAGTATTCTCATGAAGAAAAAAAGCTCGTGGCCATCTATGCGTACAAATGTAATACTAATTTTTGTTAAGGGATCTCGGTAAGGCGATCACAGCGAACCTATCGACCAAATGTCTACCTACAAAATCGTGTTTCATGAGAATACTATAGATTGGATATACAATGCCTCCAGGCTTAACGGGGGAGAATAGAACCTTCCCTCCTATATGATTTTTTGCTTTTCCCAACCCACCCTACACGCTTTAGCTTCTTGTGACATTTTATACGAATCACCCTATAAAGAGTGTTTTTTTTAGACGTGTGGTTTTCAAGAAGAAATAAAACGCATATAATTCAATGTTATGGCCAAGAATTTAGCTTTATTATAGAGATAGGTTTGCCATTGTTTTAAAAATGATTTCCGGCAAGTGGCCGCCGCGGCTGGCTCGAATAAATTCCAGCCGAGAGGCCCAATTTTCGATCACTTTTTGCAGCAATTTTGTAGTTTGATTGTTTAGTTAGCTGTATGGCATGTAGCGCCGGCTTGTTGGAACCAAAGGTAGTCAACATTTTTCAATTCTGGCGCGAAAAAGTCATTAATCATGGATCTATAGCGTTCCCCATTGACTTACATTATGGCCGGCTTCATTTTTCATCGCAGCGCGCGAACCGAACCATTATTTTGATAATAAATTTGCACGATTTGCAAACTTTGTTCAGCAATAAGTCTATGAATCAAGTGACAGCTATCAAAAAGACCAACTCCGAAAAAAGTATTACCAGATTGAAAACCACACGTCTAAAAAAAGCACCCTTTATAAACAAAATACCATGTTACGTACCTTCGACCCCGTATTATTAATGTAGTGGAGCCCGAATCGATGGGGAGCTTTCCCAAAACCTTTAAATAAATCTCTGTATCTACCTACCTATATATTTTTAAGAACTGTTTTCTAATTTACCTGGGGAATACCACTCAAGAAAAAACTCACCTTGTAGTCAACCTCAAAGTTCATTTTATACAGAAACATAAAATCCGTAACTCTACCGATTGAATTATCTCGAAAACGGTTACCTACTCTTATGAAAGAAAATACTTAACATTTTTTTAAAGAAATTTTCTAGGCTACAACCCAGTCCTGGACATTTTTTCTGTAAGTGTTACCGTTAGGCAGATATTCCATAAAAACCATTTGGGGGGCGTTTTACAATTTCCCAAGAATGCTATTTACCATAATTTAGCTTTCCGCCATTTTTTCCGAAGCAAAAAGCTTAAATGACTAGACTAATTGTCTGAAGGCGCGGACTGATTTTCATAAAGAAAACAAAAAATATTAAATTCAACTGCTTACATCCCCCTTATGCCAGAAACATAAATGTGCAAAAATGAAAATATTGCAACACAGTTTTCGAAAGTTTTACTAGAAGAAAACAGGGTGTTAAATCAACTAACAGTTAAACTGATATTTTGAAATGTTTAACAAACTGTAATGTCATGCAATACCGATAAATTTTGAAAACCAGCTTACCACTTCGAACAAAATTAATTTGCACATTCATGCTTCTGGCATAAGGGGGACGTTATGCAAGCTCGCCTGGTGTTTCGTTTGTGAAATTTGAGCCATTTTGGTTCAATATTCAAACTATGATTTGAATGAAAAAGGGAGGGGGCTCGGCTCTTGTATGCTAAAATTACTGAAAATGGGGAAAACGAAAGACGTCAATTTTTCTCTCGCGAAAAAGTGCCGTTGTTGATTTGTGTTCTTGAGTTTCGACAGCGTATTTTTGGCTGAGTGAGTAGTTAAGGTAAGGTTAATGCATGGGTAACATGATCTAAATTTTTGTGTGGAGAAATTTTAGGAAGGAATAGTCCTACTTCATGAAAATGGACGCCTAATATATCGAAATATCGGCTTTAGGCCGCTGCCGCCGCCGGCCGCCGCTGCTTAGGTATGTACCTTGGTACCTATCTACATCTGAATATAACTTCATTCTAATAGAAAATATGAAGATAATTTGAAAAGAAAATTCTTCTGTTCAAGTGGAGCGACTGAATAAAATTCAAGTTAAAATTTAAAATAAGCTTCTAATGGGCGAAACACCATATAGAGTTGAGCTCATTTGAACTTTTAACTTGAATTATAACTAAATGCTTCAACATAAAAAAAAAAATGTTTGCTTTTCATTTGTGTCCGTTTCAAACAATACAGCAAAAAAGAAATAGTTCAAACTTCTTAAGGTTCGCTCTCACTTTCTTAGCTAAAAATGTGTTTAACAAAAAGTGCGTCATCAAATGACGTTTTTTTTTTTTTTTTTTAACTTTGTTTTTGTTTATTTCGAAAGCAAATACCCATTACCTCTATATCACCAACTGTATGAGTATTACTACCACTTTCACTTTGCACATTGCATTCATTGCATGACCAACGTCCAAATGTCCAAGTGCTCCAAGACAACAAAAATAACAACAACAAAAACAACTTGGGCTCCGTCCGAAGCAGCCATTTAAGCAAGTTATCGACTCTCTCATTCGCCATTAGCTATAACTCAGAGTTTTGTTAGAAGCGCCCCATAAAGTGCATTGAACGCACCCATATGTGTATTGCTCTGTTTGTTTTTATTACTCAATTAAACAAAGAAAAAAAAAAACGTAAATAAATGTTACTCCCCTTCTGTTAATTCCATTAGAGACAACACAAACAAAATATAGAGGACCAAATTGGATGCCTTGTGTGTTGTGACAACAGACAAAAATTCCAGCTCTCTTGCATGATAGATATGTGGTTGTCTATGCAATGCTTTTCTATTATCTACGACATATTCTAAAGTTACATTTGAAAACTAACCACATGTACCTATCTACACTGAGGGAAAACTATATAAATGGAATGAGATTAAGTACAGACACGCATCACGATAAAATAATGTTCTGAAGCTATGATTTGATCCGTGGTTCGGCTATTTTAACTTTTTTGGCGAATTAACGGAGGTTCAACGATGGTTCAAGGTTTAATAAGGTGATATAGCGCGAACCAATGCATTTGGCCAATCTACTGCGCAAGTCCTTTCAAATTTCTTACATTTTGAAAGATACACACAAAAATACGAATATTGATACAAAAATAAATAAAAACAACGTACATACATATCTACATCCCAGTGTTCTTTTCATCATCACAGTCACAGCTTGGATGCGACTCGACTGAGGGTGGGGTGGATTTCAATTGTGATTCACTCCCTATATGACTTGCGCACCATTCCTGTGCTCTTGAATCATCTCGAGCTATAAGAGCCAAAGAAATTTTTAAACTATCGTTGAACATCTGTTAATACATCTGTGATTGCTGAACCACGGGACAAGTATTTGAACCACGTGTGTACAACTGGCTTTGAAAGTTATACTTAAAGCCTAGTTTACAGTTCCCGTGCGCAAAAAAAACCTATGAAAATTTTCTCGCAAAAAAAATTTAGGTGAAATGCAAAATCAATTGTTTGCATGATTGGTTTAAAGTTTCATGCAAAAAAAAACATTGCTGTCATGGAATGCCATGCAAAACAATGAACCGGCAATTTTTTTGTATGCGAAAAAAAGTGTGTTGAATAAAATATTTTTTTTTTTAATGGTTGGTTTACACTCCCAAAAAAAATATATTCACCTCAAGGTATTATTTGCATGCAAATAGTTTTTGCATCCAAAAATAATTATTTTCTCTTTTTAGGCCTATATTTTACTAATTAAGGGTAAATTAATGACTCAATGGGTGGCTTACCACCCAAAGCAAACGTTTTTCGCCTTGAATATTATTCAATTTGGTGCACAGAATAGGTGGAAAATCGGTTTGAAAATTTTGATTTTTATTTTCGCATAGGAACTGTAAATTATTCTCAAAGCACCAGTTTGAAAAACACGTTTCAATAATATTTCGGGAATGTTTTGACGAACAAAATATTTGAGGGTATCTAGTAATGAGTGGATAAATATTATTGTTTTCATTTTTAAATACAACATTTTTTTAGAAAATTTACTTTAGGAGTTGAAATACGTAGTGATAAAATTATAAAAAGAGAGAACTTTCCAGCTTTTCAACTCCTTAACATTGAAATCAACGAGAAAATTTTAGAAAGCAAAAATAAAAATATACAAAAAACAATTCTTGTAGTTTTGTTTACTTTGTAAGTCGTTGTTGAAATATTAGTAAAAATGCAAAATGGCACCTGAGGCACAACAATAATTAAGAAACTCCTTCCAAATGGTATATTATTATTCAAGCAAAACTAAACAATTAAATAACACAAAATCAATTGAAGAATATGCTGAATTTTATTAATATTTCTCTCAGTGTACAGTGTGAAGTTAGATTGGACTTGGACGCACTGTAAATTCCCGACTGATGTCGCCTAATCAGCTTTAGTTAGCTTGAACAATTTCCCCACATACATCAATGTTAGATTGTTTACTATTTCATTATAGCATTGTCGGGCGGCTTGTCGTTGTCTTGAAAGTGGACATAAAAATTTAAGTCTTTAGCCTCAGTGTTATTATATCGAAACTACAAATTACTAAAGCAATTAGATGTAATTGCATGCACCAGTTTGTTTTGTTGGCTTTTGTTTGTCAAATCATTCATAAATTGTACACTTTGATATTTAAAGTGGGTTCGAGAATATTTTATTGAAGTTAAGACATAATGTGAAGCAAAAATTTGTCAAAAATTACAGTAGAATTGAAGCATATAGTGCAAAAACCAGATATCTCTACTTTTTGACGTAATGTGTTTTTTGACGAAATGTTTTTTTTTTTCGTGGAGATATACAAACCAAAAATTCCCGCATTCTGTACTAAAAAAAAGACATCATCGTTGTATCTCAATTATTAAGGTTTCATTTTTTTTTTAAAGCGGAGAGGATAAAACAAAAAAAAAAATTCTCTCATAAAGCTCTCATAAGACCCTCATAGGAACTTTAGGGAGCTGTTTAGCTTTTTCATTCTTGAAAATTACAATTAAAGTGGCTTTGATTGGAATACAGTGGTTACCAGCAGAAATTTTGTTGCTTTAACATTTTACTTGGACGGGCTAAAGACAAGGGGATTGCTTATGAGTTTATAGTCTGGACTGACCTTATAACTTTGTAGAAGAAGCGATCTTACACAAATTTTGCAATAAAATACAAAATAGTATTTTTTAATTATTTAAACACAATTTAATATAATTTTTTAGAAATGTAAGAAACATTAAATAAAATGCAGCCAATCTGCAGGAACAAAATTGTGTACAATGTGTGTGATTAAATGGACAGTTTTTAAATTCCCAAACGTGTGTTCTGGTTTAGTTTTAGATAACAAGTTGAACCTCACCTTTAGCAACCTAACATGCATATCTTTTGCTGCATGTATGAACAGGTATCAAAGATATGCACAGCATGATGCTGCAATGTAAAGAGAGGAATTTTCGGAAACTAAATTAAGGGAAAGTTAGGTGGTATTTGGCTATTGCTGATCGAGGAATAAGAAAACGCTTTTCACTTTTCTCCTTCAAGCAAATAATGAGTTCTGCGGCAGCAGTAGTAGGTACAGTGTTGTCAGTTTACTAACTTTTAGGCAGCTTAAAGTACTTATCTAGCTTATTTTAGAAGTTGTTTGATGTCAAATATTTTGTGAAATGAATCCGTTTCTTTATCAAACTAAAAACAAAAAATCGAACGCAAAACTACACTATAGTAATCCCTCACACGCGCTACTTCGCTCAATTTCTATATAAAATGTTACCCAAAATTAGTGTTTAATGAATAATTGTGGTGCAATAACACTCTCAGAGAAACAAATGATGTCTTCAGATTTCTTTCTCAAGTCCGTTTAGTATTTTCTGAGATCATAGCGGACAAACATTTCAATTTATTTCCCTTATACATGACACAAAAAAATATATTGAAAGCTTAAAATGGTTGAAATTTGAGAACAATAATAACTAAAGGTTCAGTTTGCTTTCTGGCAAAATTTATTTAAGTAAATACCTTCCATGCAGGGACGATTTAAAAACACGGATTTTAACTGCCCGCTCTGCAATTTTCTGATACAAAAGTGCCTAAGAGGCATGAGGAGGAATATCATGAAAATGCGATATGTATACGTTAATTTTACTTGACTACTTTTTTGTAGAACGTACAATTTCCTATCAATGTAATATGTACATAGAGTAGTTTTCCATTGACTTGATAGTTTTTTGAGAAATAAGAATGAGAACGCAACACCTAATTTTTGTTCAGAAAACACAAAAGCAAAGAATGCAAAAGAGTCCGAAGGAATGCAAAGGAAAATGAATACAATCTTTTAATTGAATTCAATTAATGACTTTCAATTCACAAAACATTTTATTATTTTACAACCCTGTTTTAAACATCTATAACACAGTAGCACCCTTTTATTTATCAGGCATTAAAGTATAGAACATACCCTCGACAGCACTGCTAGCGCACGTTTGTATTAAGCAAAGCAAGTAGTGTTTCTCCCCACAACAAGTGGCAATCTTGAGGTTGTTTCTTAACTGCACAACAACAACAAAAAAACACCATTTTCCACTTAACTCTTTGCACCTACCTATGTATACCACCTGAACTCGTTAAACTCCAGCGCATTAGAATCGCCATTACTATTATTTGCGGCACTGATGGTCAATTTTTTTCTTTGACAATTTAATCGCTAGGTAATTTGCTTTAGCGATGAGTTTATCATAATTTAGTGTCATTTGGTTAAATGAAAATCTTCGACTTATGTGGCAGAATCATCCGGCTAAAGTTGTTGTCCTCCCTGGGTTTATATAGATAGTAGAGGTACGTAAACGTATATACATGTGCTCCTGTTTCTTTGATGATGATCATGGATGAAATCATTGCTTTGGCCAGCAACCGCAAATTGCTTATATCTCATGAATTAAATTATTCGAAAAGAGATAATAGTGAAAATGAACCTCTATTGAGAGGCAGAAGATGCTTCGCGTCCGAACCATCTTCACATCTTCACACAAACATACATACATGCTCTGGATCTGGATATCATCATCAAGAATTTTATTAACCATTATAAGAAGAGAGCTCTGGAAAAACCAGGAAGTTATTTCGATGTCGCCATTATTTGTTGTTCTGTTCAATTGGTTCTTTTTTTATTATTTTTTTTTTTGTTGAATTCAAGTGGAGAATTATCTTTTCTTAAGAATTTAAGTGTTTGAAACGTTTTAAAGTCGCAGTTAATTGGTTATTACGAGGGCTTGAGTGGAATGAAGTACTAAATTGATTTTAATTACGAATAATAAAAGAGATAAGTTTTGTAGTTCAATCTAAAGATCCAAATTGGAAGGTGTTTGTTTAAGTAGGTTGGTACCTCTACTGATCTTTATTTTAACTTACTGGAAGTGAAAGATTATTTATTTCAACTTTTTGGGTGTTTAAAATCATTGATAAAATCATCTTATTTTCTTGTGTCATTGTTCTCTCCAAAAGACTTAGCGTGTGTTTTAAATCAGGCAGGAATGAACTTGGAAGTTTTTATAAAAGTGCTTTATCCAAAACCCTGTAGTACCTCGTGGCATAATGGTTAGTGCGTTGGATTGTCATGCCGAAGGTCTGGGTTCGATTCCCATTCGCAGCCAAATATTTTTCATTGTTGTCTAAGAGGTCCAGTTTTTGATTGGGTAAAACCTGAGTTAATTCCAGAAAAGTGTTTTGAGTCAATTTAAATTCTTAAGTGAACTCCGAGTTAACTCACCTAATTTGTAGAGTTAACCCAGGGACTAAAATGAGGCTAATATTCGTCGTGGAAGGTTGTACCATCTCGATTTCGACAGTGAAAGGTGTCTAAGGCCCATATTCATAGTGGTCGCATATGGATTTCAATAGATTTTTGGCAACTGCAACAACAGAGTTAACTCAGGGTTAATTTATTTTCAATACTAGATAACTCTGATTTAACTCAACACTGAAACACTGGCCTAACTTAGATAACTTTGAGTTAAGTGATATTTTCCTTATTTATCACCCCGATTACAAAATCCGACCATGTAACCAGTCAACCGTCTAAGAAAATGTAATAAGTACGAACGATAATTATACCAACATTACATTGTGCAAATGAATGTGATGCCCCCACAGAAAGGTTCATTAGCCCTTTGAATTTATTGACCGCGCTTTCACTCGTGCTCACTCGCTGCTCTTAACCATCTGTCAAATTGACTTAGTGTCCGTTAGGTATAGAAACAACAACAAAAAACACCACTGCCATGTTTCGCCTGTGTCATGTCTAACGGCACTGAAGGACATAAAATCCCATGAGTATAGATAACATGGAAGGATTTTCTGGGACAAACCACAAGAGATATTTGACAGCATTAGAAAAAAAGTTTAAGGTCAGACGAGTGTGTTGGATCGTCGAGTCGCCACCATCACCGCCGCCACCACCACATGTGTGGTAAAAACAAAGTTTTTGTTAGACGCGCCGCCGCATAGTCGCAGTCATTGTCAAACAGTGGGACAGATCATAAAAGGTAGAGTCAGAAACAAATCAAAAACTTGTTTTAAATTATAATTGAAGTATTTTCAAGATTTTGATAACGCTAAACATTGTTTAAGTTGCTGCTAGGCAAAACTGGAGTTTACCTGATGAAGTTTTAATAAGATAAGCAACAGGTTTAGATAGCAACATTTATGAATATGCCCCATTCAGTCTAATTTATAAAACTTGTCTAACTTTAGACAGCTGTCCAACTTATTTAAAAAAACATCGATCCTTGGCACCTATAATGACTTGCGATTCACCGAGTCGAACGTTGACTATTGACTATGCGGCATTACCGTTTTCGACTCGCCTGAATTAAGTTCGCCTTAAATTACAAAAACTTGGAAAGTTTGAATGTCACTCGATTCCTTCAGCAAACGTTCGCCTGTACCATGTCGAACTGTAATTCCTGGTGACTTTGAACAAAATCGCTGTTTTCATTTTTGAAATGTCGAACGTTAGATTTGAGTCGACTCTGCGAATCGCAAGGCATAATAGGGGCCTTAAGCTTGACTAAAGTGATATTTTTTTAATCCAATGAAGCATATTTTTACAGCTATTTGGATTTATTTAGACACAGTCAGAAAATAGTCAGAAATTTAGAAAACACAGCTGACACTCCAGTTTACATGAGTCATGGTGATGTTTGTAAATCTGCCGAAAAAAATTATAAATAATCCAAGAATTGTAAAAATATTTCAATTTCCTTCAAAGGAACGAATTTGTTTGCAAAAATATTCAAATTTTGATTATTTGAATCTAATTTTGAAGCTATTATGTTCCACTGTACCCACCCATGGTCGCCCATGTTGTTAGATATTTTTGACATTAATCTTGGAATGTGCGGTTTAAAAATTACTGTCGGCTCAATAGACATCACCTCTAGCAAAATTCACAGCGGAAAAGTGATGATCAAAGAATGAGGTGGTGGTGTGAAAGAGGTGGGTGGTTGGTCCGGTAAAGCAGCTTAAACTTGGCTCGTGGGCGATGAATAAAAATAAGAATAAAAGAAAACAAATGGCTTTTTGTGATATTTGCAACATTGTTGTGTTCAAGACTATTGGATATTAAACCTGGTAGTCTTTTAGCCAGACCAAATTCAAACGTGAGTAAATTACGGAACAGCACAAATATATCAACAAATAATTGTTTTCTTTATGTATGTAAAGTTTTTTGAAAACTTGACAGAACTTAGGGAACAAACGTTATACTCAGGTGATTTGAAGTTATAGATATTTTTGATTCAAATAGCTTTTGACGGCCTTTCGAGTAAGTCTATAAAAATTGGCGATCTCATTCGGACTCATCAATGACTAATGACTAGTAAGGGCCTTACCATACGCAATTTTTGCTCAGTTCAGGTAATATCTGATGAAATTTTTGACAAGAAATGTGAAATATATGAAATTTTTCCAACAAGATGAGAATTTATAATCTTTAAAGCTGAGAGATTTTGCTCAGATAAGCCATTACATCTATTGGAAGGTTTTATAATACAAATTCTAGAAGGATGGAAGATGGATTGAAAACAAACCCAAAAGAAGGATTCAGGACGAGCTCAGAAAATATTGAAGATGAATCCAAGACGGGTCCAAGATGGAATTAAAAAGAATCCAAGAAAGATTCAAGGAGATGAAAACGGATCCTAAATGAATCGAAAGCGGTTGCAGGAAAAAAAAAGAACAATCGAGAAAAACGAAGACGGTTCCAAGACGAAGTCAAGATGAAACCAAAAATGATCAGAAACGAATCCAAGAAAGATTCCAGATGAATTGAAGGCCGATTAAATACGGCTAACGAATCCAAGATGCATCTACGACAGATCGAACACGGATTAAAGACGGATCGAAGAAGGATCGAAGGCGGATCGAAAATCAATCCAACATGGATGGAAGACAGATCGATAAAGGATCCAAAACGGATCCAATACGAATCAAAGTAGGATCAAAAAGGATCCGATAGTTCGTAGACCGATTGAAGACGAAAGACTAAATAAAATTAAGCCCGAAATGTTTTAGCAAACACGGATTGAAGAAGCATCAAATAGGAAATTAAATTGGATATAGATTGAAAATGGATCGACTGATCAAAAAGGAATCCAAGAGGGATGGAAGACAGATCGATGAGGGGTCTAAAACGGATCCAAGATTGATCTAAGTGGGATCGAAGACGATACAAAGATCGATGGAATGACAGGTCAAAGAAAGAAGATGGATCGAAGACGGATAGAATAAGATTTAAATTGGAAACAAAACAGATTGAAAGTGGATTGAAGACGGATCGAAAAAGAATCCAAAAAATGGATGGAAGACCGATCGATGAAGGGTCCAAACCGGATCCAAGTCGAGACCAAGAGGGACCTAGATGTGATTTTAGTCGATTTAAACTTTTTCTTATAAAAAAAAATATTATTTAATTTTTAAATGGAAGAAATAAGTTAATATTAATAAATAAAATTAATGAAAGTGTTAAAAATTGATAAAAATTAAAAAAAAAATTATGAATATTTTATGTAGCTATTTAAGAAAATATAATATGTATTTAAATTCGTATATTTTAATGAATTATTTTGAAATAATATTCAATGACTTACCTTAGTTCTGTAGAGAGGATTATTAAAATCCCAATCTGGCGCAACAAACAGGTAACCACACTTGGACACTTTCCGTGATGCCTAAAAATAAATAAGAACATAAAAGTTAGTTTTCCTGTTTTTTTTTTTCTTTTTTATTTTCAACTAATTAAAGTATAATTTACAAAGAAAAATGGTTAAAAAATATACTCAATTTTTTAACTAATGTGAATTTTTTCAATAAATAATTTTCAAAAATATATTTTTGTAAAACAGAAAATGTCCAAAACAAAAACTTTTCTACATATTTTACAAGCCCAAAACTATAAGAATATTAATCACTAACATAACTAATAATTCTCATAATAAAGAGACTTGTCTTGGAAGCCATTAAGGTCATGCTCTAGTAAAAAGTAAAATCATTGTGCTAAATAACTAAACAAATAATAAATCAATCAATCGTTTGACAAAAATTCTAAGATCGAATTTTTTTTCTCTGACCGGGGAATAGTGCAGTAATTTATTTATTTTAGCAGCTTACTGCATCAGCAATTCTCTAATAAATTAGCTATTTACTCGTACATTTGTCTTATTGAATGAATTCATTGCAAATTATGTGTTTAATGGCGCCCTAAAAGGTTACAATTACCAATAATCAAAATCCAATCAACTTGTCACTTAAAAAGTCTAAAAATAAAAAATCAACGGCCTGAAATAGCCCCAGTTTTATAAAATTAGAATTTTCCAGACAAAGGCAAAAACAAAACGAAATAAAGCAAATAAAACACTAAACCTATTTAGGCCAGGAAAAATGGGTTCCGAGGTTGAAAAAATTAGTTCATGAAATATTAAAATTGGAATCGACGCAGAATTGCAACCTCTATAACATATCCAAAGTCCCCCAAAATCCCTGCATTGGCTTTTTGTGTAAATGCATTTGAAGAGGTGCAGACGGGGAGAATTTTGAGGTCTATCAAACTAAAATATTTGTTTGGGTAAAACCTGATCATATGATACATGTTTTAAAGGTAGTTTTTAACGCTGAATCTAATGAAACCAAATTCAAAATTATACAACCACCCAAAAAGAAGTTATAGTCCTTTTTATGTAATGATGATTTTTTTTCAGGTACAACAGGTAAAATATAACCGAAAACCCTTTGAAAATAACGGTATGTTAATGAAACTTGGAATGAATGTTTCATTTGTCATAGGAACTAAGAATCAAGACAGTCCGTAAAAATATCCATGGTGAAAGGGTGTTTTTTTAAGGGGGAGGGGCAAGTGTAGAATGTTAACCATAGCACCCACGAAAAAACTCTTACACTCATGAAACTCGCCAAAAAAATATAATTTGTCATGGCAACCAAGAATCAAAAAAGTCCTCATGAATATATTTGTTCTGGGGTTTTTTTATTAAAGAGAGGGAAAATCTGGGAAGAAGTTGGAAGATTTGAGCCAAAATTCCGATTTGGTGTAATTGAGGTAGATACACAAAGTATGGTATATGATTTAAGGGTATTTTTTTAACGCTGAATCTAATAAAAGCAAAACTAAAATTATGTAAGCACCCTTAACAAAGTTATGGGCCTTTTCAAGCAAAACTTAATTTTTTAAATCGTATTTTCCGTAGAACAAGTCAAAAGTTAACAGTCACCAAAAACACTATTAGAACAAAGATATTTGTATGGACTATTTTGATTCTTGGTTGCCATGAAGAGTTTAATATTTTTGGCGAGTTTCATGAGTGTAAGAGTTTTTACGTGGGTGTTATGGTTAAAATTCTTTGTTGCATCTCCCCCTTAAAAAAAACACCCTTTCACCATGGATATTTTTAGGGACTCTCTTGATTCTTAGTTCCTATGACAAATGAAACATTCATTCCAAGTTTTATTAACATACCGTTATTTTCAAAGGGTTTTCGGTAATATTTTACCTGAGGTACCTGAAAAAAAAGTCATCATTACATAAAAAGGACTATAACTTCTTTTTGGGTGGTTGTATCATTTTGAATTTGGTTTCATTAGATTCAGCGTTAAAAACTACCCTTAAAACATATATCATATGATCAGGGGATGACCCAAACAAATATTTTAGTTTGATAGACCTCAAAATTCTCCCCGTCTGCACCTCTTCAAATGCATTTACACAAAAAGCCAATGCAGGGATTTTGGGGGACTTTGGATATGTTATAGAGGTTGCAATTCTGCGTCGATTCCAATTTTAATATTTCATGAATTAATTTTTTCAAGGTTCCCCATACGATTTGTGCTATTTTTCCTGGTCTAATTGGGGCCATTTAAATTCCCATAAATCACCATTAAATGGAATTGTTTTTTTTTTTTTTATTTTGTTATTGTTGGTGTTGTAGTTTAGTTCTAATAGATTCGGATACGGAAAGTTATACGAGAGGCTCAAAATAACAACATGCCTGCCACTTGGGGGCGATCAAATTTTGCTACTGCACAACGCAGAGGCCGTCAGACTGGACACGATACTATACATAGGATAGTCTAGTCTCAAGCTGTGCCACCAACCAACCATGTGTCCCATTTTAAATTGGCAGACAATTTTGTTTAAGAAAAGTTGTACTGACTATGTAAGTTAATGATGATGATGATGACTCATTTAGTCACGACTTCTTCGTATACTGATTTCGCATATTAAAATATTCGTGTAGAATCTAAGCAGAACGAAATGTAAACCACTGTAGCTAGTTTTGAAGAAAATGTTGGACGAATTAAAAAAAAAATTATCCAAAATAAACACTTCAAACATTGAGGATTTTTTGAAATGTCTAAACATGGATAAATGTTCATGGAAATGGAAATATTTCAGAACTTTTTAAAAAACATTGCAAAAACGTTGGATTAAATGTATATACACATCAAAGAGACATACCTACATTTTGGAAAACATTACCAGCTATGTTTAGAAATATTGGCAGTAATGTTTTAAAACATTTCCCGTAATGTTTAGAAACATTTCCAGTAACGTTTTGAAACATTTTCAGCAATGTTTAGAAACATTTCCTGCAATGATTAGAACCATCTCCAATAATGTTTAGAAACATTTCAAGCAGTGTTTAGAAACATTTTGGTACACTGAAATTATAAAAAGAACATTTGGAAAACGTTTTATAAACATTTTATTTCATAACGTTTTAAGAAAAGAAAGTTTTTCATTTCGAGAACATTTTATAAAAAAAATAATAATTTTACGAAAAATGTAGTTAGGTATCAAGAAACGATTTCTATCTTGAATCACCTAGCCTGTTGCAACCATACCTTCGAAAATGTCTTGCCTTGATAAGGAATTTCATAGGCAAAAAAAAGGTTAAAAAAGAATGGTTGTCAATCAAATACTAAACAATGCGATTGGATGAAACCTGTTGGAGTAATCGTAGTGCAATATGTAATTCTTGCCAAAAAAACAGGTAAAAGAGACCATAGTATAGCTTGATGTCCCAGGTTGGACTGTTAAGAAGTTTTATTTATTCAAGACCGCAAACAAGAAGTGATTGAAATTATTTGGATTTTTTATATTGTTAAAAATATCATTAAGATACAAGAAACGTATCAAAAATAAAACTATTCTCAATGGCATATTATTATTGTAGTTTTGGATCGACTAATAAGTGGTTTAGCTGAAAAAGACAATCGCAATTAACCAAATAAGTCTGCTTAGAATTTTGTTTACACTTCCGTATCACTCATATGCTCCAAAGCTCCAATTTTGTTGTTTTAAAATAAAAAAATGTTGTTGAAATAGAAAATTGTGTTCTCGATAAAAATGCAAAAAATAGGAGAAGTACGAAGTCCCACAAACCGCAAAGTATCGAATCAACGAAATCTCAATTAGAAAAACGAAATCTCGCAAATTTATGATCTGATTGGGTAAGAAATTTTGCAAATAAGAATCGCACATTCGCATTAAGAAATTTCGCAATTACGGAATCATGCTTTTCATAATCTCGCAATTACAAAATCTCACTTTTAACAATATCGCATTTACATCTTCCAGCTAAAATTCACTCAAATATCAACCGAAATCTCGAAATTTGAAATATAAATATTTCGTAAGCCCCAATCTTACATTAAATTAACACATCGATCTCAGTTTCCCATATCAAAATAAAGATCCTGCGAAAAAGAAACTTTATATTTTCCAAATTTATTTTTAACAATAAAAAAATTTACCCGAAATTACAACTGGATATTATGTACCTTTACAATAAATGTATATTAGTGTGGTCCTTAAATTGGACATTGTCTTGCATAGCCCTCATTGGATTCAAAACATTGAAAAACAATTTCCTTATTTTTTCCAGATTTTTATTTCACGCCCCTGGTCTCCTTATTTTCACTTTAAGGTAGAAATAATGGGTAAGGGTGATTCTTACAACACGCGAAAAAATCAGAACTTATAGATTACATCGATACCTTCCCGTAAGAATGTATTAAGAGACATTTAAAAACTTTGAGTTAAAATTTTAAAAAGCCTCTTATTCAGTTATTTATTTGTGTATTTTGTTGTAATAAACAAAATTTTAAAGGGACTTTGAGTTGAAATTCATGTCCCAAATCTTTTTATTCCTTTGAATACATACAAAAATAACTAAACCAGAGGTTTTTATCGATGCCTTAAAAATTGCAATGTCGCTTAATACATTCTTACGGGAAGGTATCGACATTCAGATGAAAAAAACGTATTGGAGGGGGGTCTATTTCCCGCCCTCCAATACGATTTTTTTCTCGTCTGAATCTAATCTATAAGTTCTAATTTTTTCGCGTGTTATAAGAATCACCCTAACCCCATTATTTGTACCTTAAAGTCAAAATAGTCAAACTTGATATTTAAAAAAAAAAACAATATAAGGACCACCCTAATGTATGTATATGTTTTTTCTTTGTCTTCATAATAATAATTCAAATATAAACAAAAACTATTATGAATAACAATTGAATTAAATTGGCACTCAATTAATTTAGCAGAAGTTACAAAATCTTACAAAATTAAATTGCATCACAGTAAATAATTTTTTAAATCGAAATTCTTGCAAAATCAAAACTCGCCCGAAATGCAATTATATTTCGCCAAATTTTAATTTGCGAGTTTTTAGTTTTCGGGATTTTTTAATTGCGAAATTGTTAAAAGCGAAATTATGAAAAACAAGATTTTGTAAATGTGAAAATTCTTAATCCGAGATTTTAGTTTGCGAGATTTCATATCCAATCAATTTCGTAAATTAGTGGAATTAAGAAAAAATATCGCCGTTATTCAACAAAAACTCCTTAAGTTTCCTTATTTTTGACATTTGCATTTGTATGGTTTTTTCTCAGTCAATGTCAATTACGAATTACATGCATGTAATTGAAAATAAAAATAGCAATTTCATTTAAGGTAATCGGTTTCTTGAATTGTATGTGTATGTAATTCATTAGGTACATGGTTTTATTAATTAAAAATTGCGTAGAATGCAAGTGACAGCAGCAATAAATTAATTACATTTTTGGGTAATGATTACTGAAAAAAATGAATCGTTACTGCTTTTTGATAACTACTTCTGTTTTTAATTACATTTTACCTAATTGAATTGCAAGTGATTAACACTTTTCAATTAAGTCCATGTTATAAGTTATTTAAAAGAAAATTTAAAAAAGGTGTTTGGAGATTTCACTTACGAGTAATTCTAAATTATTTTTGTATTATTTCCCAACTATGGTACCTATTTAAAAATTGGCACAGCATTTAAATTGAAGCAGTAAGATGTTGAAACTATTTTAGCACGATATCTTACCAAGTTTAAGAAAAATGAGTCTTTCAAACCAGAAAAGTATTAAAAAGTAGGTGCCATGCAACTAACTTAAAATAAAGTATTTAAAATTTTGCGAAAATTTACCCTCATTTCAATGAGTAAAATATTTTGGAATATTTTTTTTTTTACTTTAAATTTAGCAACTTTAAGTACTATCTATATAATTGCGTTTTATAATGAATGAAAATTAAATATTCAAAGTATGTTTTCATTATTTTTAAATTTATACAATTTACATGCATTTTAAAATTTAATGAGTTTCTACGGTTTTTTTTTGTCAGCTAAAGTTTAACTACCAAGAGTTTTACTTACTAGAGTTATAGGCGGAGTTACCGGCTAGACATGAAAAGTAAATAGAGTTATTTATTATAACCAACAAAATTGTTAGATCGAGAATTTAAGTGTAAACAAATTTAAATAATATCCATGAGAGAAAAATCAAAAACTTAACTTAGAAAAATTCAAATCATCTTTTGTACGATTTACGCCTTCTTGAAGTACTTTAGTTAAGTGGCTGTGATAAATCCCCCAATTCCAGATCAAAAAATATGGAATAATAGACTTTTTGATTTTCTTAAAACATATTAACAACACTACAGGTTAAAATTCCATCGAGTAAATTTACAAGTCTATAGGGTTGATTCAACATTGAGTCACGTCAAATTAACTAGATTCAATGTTAAATTTACAGGACATTGAACATGGACTCATGTTAACTTAACCAGATTTTCACGTAAAATTTGAGTGATTAAGAAATTCAAGGCCGCGTTAGATTTACAAGGTGTCATGCAGATTTTACCTGCAACCTATGTTAGTTAAACACGACATTAAAACTTGTTTAACAGTTAGCCTCATCAACTGTGTTGAAAAATATCAATCAGATAATCACGTATAATCAACCAGATATTGGTTAATTATATCTGATTTGTTCTCTAGGTGAATGCTCTCATACATATTTGAAAAACCTATTGCAAAATGTGTAAGAAAGAACGGACTTTGTAATTGTAGGTAGGTACTTGAATTTTGACTTCACCTTCAAGCAACGTTAATTTTGATAAGAGTGTGGAAATGACAGTTCAAATGCTTACCTGGAGAAATTTTTAGAGTCTGGATGCAGCAAAACCTAATTTTTGTTTCTGTGAATAAGTTTTAAGAGTGCTCTTGTGGTAAGATTTACATTCTTGATTCATTTCAGATAACCGTTTTTGCAACATCGACAAAAATACTGATAATTTAATCCTTCTACAAAATTATAAAACCTACACTCGCAATTAAACATCGAAATTTTAAATGACTTAACATAACAACATGCCCTGCCGCCATTATAATGTACCTTTACTTTCCGGTATCAGCATCAGCAGCCTAAAGTCATATTGTTCGTTGGTTTGTGTTACAAATGCATTTCGCAGAATACCTACTTGGCTTCCGCGCAAATGCTTCATTTCATTTGTTGATGTTTTTTTCTGTTGAGGCAAAACATAAAGCAACGCGCACAACATTGAAATGTCAAAGAAGTCACGACATGAGGACAATTATTATTACCGTTGAACCGGTTTAATGTCATCCTGACGAGCTTCTTCCTTTTCCCTTTTCATTTTGTTTGTTTTTTTTTTTTACACAATTAAAGTTGCTTTTTAATTTTGTTGTTGTTGTTGTGTTTGTTTTTCCTGTGGCCATCTTCTTCTTCTATGGCTTAGAGGAGTTCGAAACAAAAAAAAATAATCGGGGCTTGGTTATGTGTGGGAATGATCGTCAACATTTACCAGAAAACACGAACGACGAAGAGTCAATGAAGAGGACGACTACGAAGTCACGGAAAAAAGAGGAAGACAACAACTATCGATAAAGTTTATTGATCAGACAAAGTGATTTTTACCGTTTTCGCTTTTAACTGTTTTTCTATCGTATGCGGAGTTTGAAATGTCACTAGGTATAGGTACTTCTATTTGATTAAGAAAAAATTAAATATGAAATTGAAATGGGTTGGGTTTGAGTTTGAATTGTCGTCGTTTGGATCTTCCATTGAAAAATTGAAGACAAAGAGGAAATAATGGAAAATAATTATCAACATCCGTCAAAGAATTTCACACAGACGATTGCATTGGAGAATTTATTGATCAGATCCTGTATGGTTTTGAACTTTTGAGAAATCACATATCAAAAGGAATATTGTATAGTTAAACATTTGAACTGGTGTTGACTCATTTTCAAAAAAAATGAGTTACTCATCATAACTCATTACAAAATCATGTCCTGCCGATTACTACAAACTTCTCGACATGGTGATTTCTGCTTAATTTCAACTGATCAAAAGATTCCAATCAAAATTCCTCTGCATGGCCCAATGAATGAAGCGCCACAAATTACAAAGTTTACTTCGTCATCGTTGTCGTGTCGGTCAGTCGAGTCGTAGAGAACATCATGCAATTCCCCAAAAATGCAATAAAATATAAAGATATTTCCCACATATATTTTTTTTTTTTGTTTAAATCCCATTTCGATGTTCGGATTCGAGAAAAGAATCCAATTTAACCAGTTTTCAGATTCCGATGCTTGATGTGGTTGGTTCCGTTCCTTTGAAAGATTCCACTTGTCCACTTTCATTTTCTCACAAACTCTCCCACAGCATCTGAAATGTTTCATCGTTTGCTTTGTATCGTTGCGTTGCCGTCGTCGTCGCGTCGATAAAAGATAAAGAAAGTTGAACAAATATTTACAAAGATAAGATTGCAATTGCGACGACGTCGCTGAAATTCAGAACACAACATTCGACCGCCAAAAATGTCAAGAAGCCCGTTCAAGAGTGGAAGACATTTTTCTTGAGTTCATATCTTCATGGCAAATGTGCACAGCGGCAAATGTTGACCAAGACTCTCTGTGACTGGGTTAATGAATGAATAAAATGAGAAAATTCAACCTGAAAGCAGTATCTTCCGCTAGAGCGATTGGCCGGCCCGGTATCTGTTTCCCATTTGGAAACGGTACGCACAAAAAAAAATTCTGATGAATGTTGAACCGGAAAGCGATCGCCGCCATCACCACCGATAACCGTCATCATGACTCTGTTTGATTACTTTTCGTTTTTCACATTGTTTGGCGAAATGATTTATCGCGATGAGTAGGTCAGGTGGACAGAATGATTTTGCGCATTCATGCGTCGCGTCAAACAGTGGATTTTTTTGACATAAAACATGACAAAAACTTTACGTTTAAATTAATTAAAATCGTTTTTTAAAACTATGTATGACGGTTTTTTATAAAATTGAATTATATATTATGTGGGATACGAAAATTATAGCATATACTCAGAGTATTTGCTCCATATATGAGCTTGGAAATTTTTGAAGAAAACGCATATGCTCGTGCAAAATTAAGATTTCAGAACTGTATTAATACCAAAGCGAAGTTCCAAGCAAGTATCTACTCACAAAGCAAGTATTGACAAGTAGGTACATAAATGTTAAAAATGAGTAAGTTCTCAATAATGCTTCAGCTCTAACTAATATTGTTTGATGGAATGTATCTCCTGGAAAAATGTCAGGAAATAACTTGGGAAAAATGTTTAGGGAAGCAATTTGATATTAGATATACTTCTCGTAAGAGTTTGAGCATTTACAAAAGTGAGCATGTACTTACTTTCGTGCACATATATTCAGCTTTATCACAAGCCCGTTGTAATAGATTTATTAAAAAAATTTCTACAAAATTTTAGGCTTGTGGTACCACTTTCCACGAACCCTGAATTACGTAGTAATATTTCCGCTAGGGCGGGAGCTATGATAATTTGTTTTCGGTACTCACAATATGAATCTGTTACGATGGAGCCTGTGATAAATAATTCTGTGGCTATTTCGACACATACAATTTTATTTTATGAAACTATCAAACATTTTCTATAAATAAATCAATTAAACATACAGTAAGCGGTCAGAAGAATAAATAGGAACAAATTTGTGCTTTCCTCATTTGTGCTTTCTCATTTAAATATAAAGTAGACAATTCTTTACATTTTGTAATTTAAAATAGCCCACTGTTTGCAGAATGGGGAATATTGTTCTGGCATTAAATCTTAAATTTGGTTGTTTTACAACAGCGGCGGCGGTGAATGTATCGTCATCAGATTTAATGCGTTAAAAAATTGAGATAATAAGCACTGAAGCAATTTTTAAAGCTTTTAATATTTTTTTTTTGCAAGAAAAAACAATGTGAATGCGTTTGGAAAAAATGAAAACAAAAATACAGAAACAAAAAAAAATCAACCAAGTAGGTAGTTATTAGCAAAGAAGAACGGGCTGTTAAGCAGCGCTTTTTTTTAGAGTAGTAATATCAAGATACATTTTTTTTTACGCTGATTTTGGTTGTAAATAAGAGTACTGAATCTGAATGGCTTGAGAATCTGTACATACAGCTTATCGTTATAATAATATTGGCTCGCTTTCTTTTAAGGAGTTTCAATCAAATTGTTTGTCGTTAAGATAACTTGAAGTTGACGGATTGAAATACTTGTTTTGTTGCTGGTTGAGATTTGAGAAGGATTATAATTGTCTGTTCAAGAGACAAGGAATGTTGTTGTTTACAATTTACTTTCATTTTCAGTTAAGAAAAAAAAAAGAATTGGTAAAATATTTGTGCTATGACTAATAAATTGGATGAATTGGAGTTTGAGAAGATAGAGTTGCTTCATTTATCGCAGTCATTTCATGAGCTACACTCGTAAATTAAAAATGTATCAAGCGGCACACTGATAGATTGAGAACGACTGAAGGTATTGGTGCTAGAATTTAAAGAATGTGCATGTTGAAATCTCGAAAGAAACTACTAACCAAAACAGTGCTTTTTTTGTCAGATAGTCAAGCCGTAATTAAAGCACTTAGCTGCTACGCCATCAGCTATAAATTAGTGTAGGAATTTATTTGCAGGTTAAATGAACTTGACAAAAACAATAAGGTGACACTTCTTCATGGTAACGTTGCGTTGTTGTCAAAGGTAATGAGGAAGCAGACTCTTTAGCAGAAACAGGTGCAATAACAAAAAAGAAGATGAGGCCATAGTATCCATAAAAATTAGAAAGAGTTCCTAACGTTTCACAGTCTTAGAAGGAACAACCTACTTTTAGACCACAGAAAGCCAAGAAGACATTTTAGTATTCTTGGTTTATAAGCAGTTCCAGACATACTATAGGCAGATGTGATGCATTTATGCACAAAAGAGGAACACACCTGAGGTGATACTAAGTAGAAGAATTCGATTTATCCTCTTTGAACATACAACAAATACTCAAATTTCTTAGAAAAAATTAATTTATCTGAAGACTTGTAACACGAGTTTTTTTCTAGGTAGAGGCACAATATAGACCTTTAGGTCAAAACCAACAACCCCAATATATTATTCCATCATTGCTGTCAATAGAGGAACAACTACATGCGAAGGTGGATCTTGCATACTTTTGTGTACCTACTGCTCAACGATGACTAAAGTAGAAATGTAGAAGCATTGAGATTAAGCTCCAAAAGAGCTTAGAAATAAGGACCGCACGCAGTGGCCTGTATTTTAGGTCCGCTCGTTTAGGCTGTTTGTGAGGTCTTAATGTTTCCCAGGGAATGGGAGGACAGATTTATTGCCAAGATGTCGAAGAAAGGAGAATTTAAAAATGTGCGTGGAGTTACCAATTTGTCTATGCCAACATTCTCGAGCGATTTAAAGTCCAAAACTAAGGGAATCTTCCTTAAGCAATCATCAGAGTACCAATCAACGCTCTACCTCATGTTCGTCAATTTTAAAAAGGTCCTCACTTGGTATGCAGATCCCTTTAGTATAAAAGCATCTTTCATAAAATTGTTTCTATTATCAAAGCCTTCAACAGCAGTGCAAAGTTTTTCGTTTTGCCCAGTAAACAGTTTTCGGATGAATTGGAAGTGCTACAAGGAGGAGTTTTGTCACCGATTATGTTTTACTTGCGATTGATAGTGGAATGTGGAAGAAATGGTGGGCCCTTATGAGAAAGTTTGATAAGCTTAACCATACGCTGATGACATCTGTTTTCTGGTGCACCAGTGCTTTACAGAAGTTAAAAGGCGAGTTTGTATACGAAGAAACAATATGAAGGTGAATATTTGGAGGCCAACATCAGCCTTTACAACAAAACGTCAACTTGGTTCTTTTCCACAGCTGCGATTGGTTCAAATTACGCAGAATTATGACTCTAAAGTCGAATTTGAGTTGCAGAATTTGCGGTGATAGACCGAACATACCTAGAAAATTCAATTGGATACTTTGTTGCTTCGTCAACATTTGTTTCGTTATAAACCAATTTTAACGAATGCAGTATGACTGCAATCTGATTTTGAATAATGATATTCATATCATCCGAGTCCTTATCTTTCGCAGCATATATCACGCCTTTACTCAGCCAATCGTGGCTCAAATTATTGCAACTGATGTTCGACAACACTTTGCTGAAGAGTCATTCCTTTGATTATGTAAATTCACAAAAATTCGATAGGAACGAAATCGGCTCATTTGTAGCATCGACCAGTATTCATTGTTTAATCAAGCACCTCCAATGATCGGTTGTTTGCCACTATGCGTTCAGCACCTATGCCATCGCAGATTTTCTTGAAGTGTAACATGTTAGTTCTTCAATCATTGTCCAACCACCTTTCAACAATGTAGCCACAATTCCGGAAGAAGCGACCGCAAACAAAATGCCGGATCTTTACTGAATTGAAGCCAAAATCAAAGATATAAGGCACATCGAGGTAGAGCGAATGAGCATGCACATGTCTTCGATCAATATCAGCGCCTCCATGCGGATCTTAGCATTTATTTGAAAGGAGAATGGGCATAATTGTATGAATTGCGTCCCAACGTTGTAACACTCTATGACCTATATCTTTGGAAAGGTCTCAATCTCAAGTACTATTTCGTTTTGTATGGGCATAGGTCTGTTGCAGGGAAAGTTTTAAAGCCCAATCATTGTTGCACTGCACAGTAACTCTTTCACTGTACAAGCTGTGTCCCAAGAGTTGTAACACTTTCTAACCTTTATCATTGGAAAAGTCTCGATGAGTGCTATTTTTTGTTTGTAAAATGTAAAGTGTAAAATCCCATAATTGTTGCGCTGCCTATAACTCTTTCCCTGCACAAGTTGCGTCCCAAGTGTTTTAGCACCTTCTAACCTATCATCATCATCATCAAGTCCTGTAACCCCGGTTGGGGCATAGGGCGCCAACAAATCGTTTCCATCCTTCTCGGTCTGCAGATAGATATTTTAACTGTGGCCACGTCTTTCTCTGGGAGTCTGCTTCTGCTAGAACTGTTGATTTCCATGTTGTTCTTGGTCTTCCAACCCGCCGTGCACCCTGAGGATTCCATTCAAATGACTGCTTTGCAATTTCATCGTTTGGTTTCCTCAGTGTGTGACCAATCCATTGCCATTTACGCTTTCTTATGTCAACGTCCAGCCGCTCCTGGCTTGTCCTGCGCCACAATTCCTCGTTTGATATAATTTGTGGCCAGCGAATTTTTAGAATATGGCGTAGACAACGGTTCACAAAAGCCTGCAATTTCTTTGAGATGGTAGTCGTGACTTTCCAGGTTTCGCAAGCATATAACAGCACGGATTTGACATTGGATTCGAAGAATCTCAACTTTGTGCGCAAGGAGATTTGACATGAGTTCCAAATTTGGGAGAGAGAACCGAAGGCTGCGCGAGCTTTATTAATTCTACTTTGAACGTCCAGATCAGTACCACCATTTGCTGAAACAATACTTCCAAGGTAGTTAAATTGTTCAACCTCTTCAACTGGCGTCTCCCTCCTATACCATTGGGAAAGGTCTCAATGAGTGTAATTTTTAATGTAAAAGCATAAGTCTGTATCACGTGCAGATAAAGTTTTGCCCAATAACTGTTATAGGTGTTGTGGCGCACTGCAACAGTTATTGGGCTATAACTTTTTCCCTACACGAGATACAGACTTATGCCCACACAAAAATAATAGCACAGATTGATACCTTTTCGATGATATATATGTAGGTCAGAAAGGGTTACAACATTATGGGACGAAACGCCCGTAGTCCTTTCGGACTTCAAACTCGGTGCAAGCAAAAAAAAAACGGTAAGCCATGTCACCCTTGTATATGTCTCACAAATTGAGTGCATTCGAGGAAAAATATGTCGAGATGGCGAACAATGTAAGAACTTGAGTCGCAGACGCAAACTGTAGCATTGGCAATTGTTGCGTTGAAATTATTATTTTTGTCAAGCAAATTCTTCTTTTGACAGATTTCTCGAAATGTGGCGCACAGAATACCATCAACAATCGAATATGCTACTCAGCTGTCAAACGTGACTCTGAGAGTGTTCCGCCATATTTGGCCATCCAGTTTTCATGAGGGACAAAACTAGAAAATTGTCAATTCCGTAGTGCTTGTCTATTCTTAGAATATTTTCTTAATCCATTCTTATCCCATTCAAAATATAATTTTTAATCGCCACCAATTGCGAGCTTCGAATAAATTTGAATATAATGCAGTCAAAAGTATTGAAGTTATTGGAAAAGGTTTAAAGAAAACTTTAAGCAGTGAAGAACTTCAATGAGTGAAAATATTTCCAGGAGTTATAGAACTTCCTAGTTGACTTTTTCCTATAGTATCTAAATTGCCAGCAAATCTATTCTCATCGTTTGAGTTCATTTTCCCCAATTAATTGATTTCATAGTATTATTTTGTCACAATTGCTACTTGTCTATTTGTCAATCTTAAATTTTATCAGATTAAAAATAATTTCCAATTTGACTTTCACTGAAGGCCTTTTGTTAAATCAATCAAAGAAAATGAAAGGACAGCCATTTATAAACAAACAAACATAACAAAAGACAGTCAAACATTATTATATCCCGTGACAAGTCTTCAAAACGTCACAAAATAAATTCATCAAGAATTCATCAACAACAACAAGGTACAAGGAGGCATTTCTATCTGCAATTGCAATGTCAAACATCAGAAAGAAACAACCCAATCGTCATCATCAGTATAAAACACATCACCTTCGATGAATCGAAAGAGAAAGAGATTATAAACACCAACAACAACAGGCACAAAATGAAAACAACTTTTCTGTCTGTCTGTCTGTCGCGTTTCCCAGTTAGTGCAGTTAGTTTTTTGTTACAAAGTCAAAAGTTCAAACGACAATGACATTTCATGATCAATTTGACACACAAGGGCACGATCAATCGATGGATGGATCGATCAGTTCGGTTTGCTTCAGTAGTATCAGCACTCTCGATCAATTGGGCATGATGACATTCGTTTTTTTTTTACCTCAAATTTACTGTTGGGTAATGAATTAATGGCGAAGTCATTACTACCAGCTGGTGACGACAAACTCTTAACGGTCGTACCTATATACATGCATACCTAGTGACAGAGTGCAGAGCGAGGACCAATTTCACACAAAAAAAACATCTCCTTTCGATTGCACGATCTTTATTTTTCCCAACCAAACGAGAAGAGATGTTACTTTTGGCATCACAAGCTGTCGGTCGGGAAGGTAAGCGAAAGTCTTAACGAAATTGAAAGGAAATGTGAAGAATTACAAGAAGCCAGAACGAATGGAGACATCTTCAAACAAAACCAACGGAAATCGAAAACGTCAATTGGTAAACTTTGAAGTAATAATTAAAAAGGGAGACGAACAATAAATTAAAGAAGGGAAAACAGCATTGTGGCAGCTTAGAAGTAATTATTGGGAGCCCTTGAAGAGACCTGTTACTAAGTTGCTGGCAATTTGTTGGTCCCTCAGAGTTGTATGTGGGAAAGTTGCAGTAACAAAATAATAAATTTGAAATAGGAAGGCTCCCATCAAAAATTAAGTTTTTAGCTTTTTTATAGAGATTGGGGCTGAATGTAACGATTTTGAGTTTCGAGCAACACAAATTCTTTAAGCTCGGCTATTCAAGTAGTTCGTATGCAAGACATCCTGGGGGCAGTAATTTATCAATCTAAGAATTAAAAAAAAACTAAGAAATCAGATTTTCCAAAACAGATTTGGCAGATTTCTGGGCCTCATTTAAAGCAGGCCTACAAAATTCTGAGATTGGGCTATTGAAGTTTTTCGAGGCTTGCCAAATAAACATATCAACAGGTTGGGAAGAATTAAATGTTGTCTTTTCCTTATTTTAATAAAAAAAAATAGATTAGGGCTACATTCAGTCATTTTGAGCTACAAATTTGGACATTGGGCTATTCAAGTGCTTTGGTTGCGCGCAATCTTGGGACAGTAAATATTAATATAAATAGTTTTAAAAGTTAAGATTGCTTAAAATGGATTGGGTAAATTTTTGGGTTTAAGGCAGAGATTTTGGGCTAAAAACTTCTGAAACTACACTATATACAATTGCTTCGGGACCCTACAAATCTGGGGACAACCAAGAATTCTCTGCGATCTATCTCAAAACCGATAAGGTAAAAGAAATAAAGTTCATTGAGTTGAGCATCTTTTTTTTTGTAAAATTGACGAGGGTTCGGCGCTAAAGAAACTCTTTGCTACATGGCAGCAAGGATGAAGGAGGGCTTAGCCAACTAAGGCTTAATAACACGGCGAGCCTACCCGCATGAAGAGTTAAATTAAGCGTTGACCACCGCCCTGAGGTAGTGATACATATTGTAGTGAACATGTTGCGTCATGTCCACACCCCTTGCTGAGGAGCGAGGCCTATCTAAAACCTCTTGCATCCAAGAAACCTTTGATGTGAATTTTTCCCGCGAATTTGGGTTACCACAGCCGCCACGGTACTCCCACAAGGGGGCCTACCTCATAGATAGTCCGAGGCAGGGAGGCCAAGTATCGTGGGACACAAGAAACCACCTTACCCCGGAGGTCTATCTCCCGTGGTACCAGAATAAAGCTTCCGGTGGAGCTTCGCGACCGTGAAGGTCACTTCCAGATGAGCGAATCTACAAAGCTCGAGGCCTGGCAGCCTCCAAGTCAGATGCGCACAACAACCCCTGATCAAGGCAGAAATCAGCGGTGGAACATGGCAGCAAAGTAAGAACTTCTAGCGATTTTGTGTGAAAAACAAAGTGCCCAAAGAATTGGGTAATTAGGGTGCACTACAAGATCGTGCCGCCATCGCCATCGGGAGTGATCACATCTAATGATTTTCTTGTCCGTCTCGTCCAGGCGAGACCAAACTGTAGCCGAAAGTTTCAGTCCCAGTTCAATTTGAGATATGAGAACGTGAGATCAAGACTAAGTTAAACAAGACCAAAATTATAACAGAAAGCGAGACTAACAGGTTAAAATCCTGTCTCGTGACCAGTTCTAGTTCTAGAGCACACTTTTGAGTCAGAATTTCGGAACCAAGAATTTCCAAATATTGGTTCATGGATTTATTTTTTGCTAATCAAATATCAGTAGAAAAGTCTTGGCGATAAATTTTTCACTTTACCATCCACAGCTTCTTTTTCGAGCCAAAATTGATCGATTAACAACTGCCAATCTTTTCCAACCTGATGCTTCGCTATTTTTTCTTGTACTCACACACTGCCAAATAGTAAATATGACGTTGAAAAAATTTTAGAACTTATTAACTTTGGTACTGTAACAGCCAAAAATATACAAATACGTAAAGCATCCAAAGATAAGAGTAAACGAATGAGACGGTTATAGATTGTAAATAGAGACTACCGGTAGAGACATATCATTAGCTAATTTTGTAAACTCATATTGTAGCGAATTCATTTTATTCATTCAGTAGCAAGTGCCGATCACGAGCAGACGTGTTTTTTTTTAAATAAATCTTTCCAAAGTAAAATTTATATTATATACAAATTAAACGAGTGTTTCTTTTATATTTTTCCGAAGAAAGTGTGTCATTAAAAAGAGCGGTAACAACCTCAGAAGTGGGATTACGACTTAAAAGCCCAAATTCTGACAAAAAAGTGTCACTATTATATAATAGTTTTTCCTTTTCCCAAGAAAAAAAACCAACGAACGAGTGTTTTATCTGAATATTGATCGGTTAAATTACCTACCCTCGCGAGTGTGTATCTATTACCCTATCTACAAAACGAGTGCATATTTTCCTCCACCCCAAAAAAAAAAATAATCAAAAACCGTAGCGGAAAATATTTATCTGTACAAATACCCACCATCGCGACGCGAGTCAACGGATATTTTTGTTAACGAGACTCGAGACTCGTCTGAAAAAATATATAATATTATCCCTCGCGATACGGTTACCAGAACTACTACGTGACGAAAAAAAAAAGTCTCAAACGAACGACATAGAAATGGCAGATGTGGAGAAGTTTAAAAAGTATACGGCGTCTCAATTGAAGATATGGTTGGGCCAATTGGGGAAAAAAACAACAGGCAACAAAAGTGAGTTGTTGCTACGGCTCATTTCCATCCCCGAAAAAGAGCGCGGCGAATTCATCACACTCACTGATGAAGCGGAGGCAAGCGACGATGATGAGATCGAAGTTGTAAGAGAGGACGATGATGATGTGAATGTAAATGACACCGATGCCGATGAACGAGACACGCACACAGACGGACGCACTGATGAGAGACCGATAGAAGAGGCAGAAGATACGATAACAGCTGCAAATACATTGATGTTGACGAGTGGAGCAAAAAAGAGTGCAACGATGAAACTAACAGATACGAATGAGTGGAAAATGCTGTGCAGAGAACTGGATATGATGAAGAAGGAGATTGAGCTACAAAAGAGAGAAAACGACATGCTGAGGAAGGAAAACGAGTGGCTAAAGACCGAACAACGAGTGACAATTGACAGCAACAGTGGCGCGCGAAAAAATGTGAATGATTTTACTAACCTTAAAGAATTGTTGGCGGAATTTTCGGGAGACGATGATAATTATGCGCACTGGGAAGCACAACTACGTAATTTGATGGCGGCTTACGATTTACAAGACAAAAATACCAGAGTGCTGATCTCATGCCGACTAAAAGGTAAGGCCATGAAGTGGTTCCATTCTAAACCCGATTTACTAACCGTACCCGTTGAGGAGTTACTCCGGGAGATGAAAGAGATGTTCGGTGGCCATGTCAGTCGGTCAGCTCTGAAAAAAGCAGTGGACAGCAGGAAGTGGACGGTTGGTGAAACCTTCCAAAATTATTTTCACGAGAAGACCATCTTAGCCAACAAGTTATCGATGGGTGAGGAAGAACTTCTGGAGTGCTTGGTCGATGGAATCCCTGACCCGTATTTGTGTGCTCAAGCTAAAATGCAGTGCTTCAAAACCAAACATCAGCTGTTGGAGGCTTTCAGCCGAATTCAACTGATGAAGCCAAAGATATCAGTTTCGAAAGCAGCAGAAGTTACAACATCATCCGGTGGCAGTGAGTCAAAACCAATCATCAGATGCTTCAACTGCAATTCGTTGGGGCATATGGCATATGAATGCAAAAAACCGAAGCGTGAACGAGGGGCCTGTCACATCTGTGCCGAAATGGGCCATCTCGCTGCTGAGTGCCCGAAGAGGAAGACTGGTCGTCAGGTACATCATGTTGAAAATGAAGAAGAAGATGAGTATGTAAGTTATTTAGAATGTATGTTTATAAAAAAAAACTATAATTATATTATTACACTAGGGATATTGATCGACACCGGTAGTCCAGTCAGTTTTATAAGACAAAGTCATGTACTACCCGCATTCATAACAAAAATAAATGAAAAATGTAAATTTTACGGCATAAATAAAAGCCCTTTAAATGTATTGGGCAAAATAGAATGTAGTATTTTATTTCATGGAAAAATTGTAAAGATAAACTTATTGGTAGTACCAGATAGTACTATGAAGTACCCAGCAGTAATAGGTAAAGATTTTTTAAAGAGAGCTGGAATTAAAATGATACCTGTAATTAATGAAAAAGAAAATGAAAAATGCAAAAAAGATCGTATAAAATCAGAAGCTACGAATGATTGTAATTTTGAAGAAGAATGTTTAAACTTAATGAAAATAGATATTGAAAAATCAAACGAGTGTGATATTGATGAAAAACTGAATTATATATATAAAGAAAAATTTAATAAGCTATTAAATGAATGTTATGTAAACCGCGACCGCCCTGAATTCCCTGAGGTGGTGGGCGAAATGAAGTTAATTTTGAATAATGAAAAGCCTTTCCATTATTCGCCAAGGAGATTGTCCTATTATGAAAAAGAGCAGGTCCAGGTTATATTAGATGGTTTGGTAGAGCAAGGTATTATAAGAAGGAGTCGATCTGAGTATGCTTCTCCAATTGTATTGGTTCGGAAAAAGACAGGAGAAATAAGAATGTGCGTAGATTATCGCACATTAAATAAGGCGACGTTAAAATTAAATCACCCGCTTCCTTTAATAGAAGATATATTGGACGGGTTCGCAGGTAAGCAATATTTCTCGTTGTTGGATCTCAAAAACGCTTTTTACCATGTTCGTATGCATGAAGAGTCTATTAAATATACCTCTTTTGTGACTCCGATGGGGCAATTTGAATACTTATACATGCCGTTCGGACTTAAGAACGCACCTTCGGAGTTTCAGCAGTATATTGAAAGGGTTTTTGAGGATCTACTGAGAAGAAAGAAGATAAAGATATATATTGATGATCTTATGATCGCCACAGAAACAATCGAAGAACATTTCGAAATAGTAAAAGAGGTTTTTGAGATTTTGATAAAAAATAGGCTGGAGCTAAGAACTGATAAGTGTAAGTTTATAATGACCGAGATTCGATATTTAGGTTATACAGTATCAAAAGAAGGTGTGAGACCTGATGAGAGGAATTTAGAATCGGTTAATGATTTTCCGATACCACAGAATTCTAAGGCTGTGCACAGTTTCTTAGGATTGTGCTCATATTTTAGACGATTCGTGAAGGGATTTAGTGTGTTGGCGCAACCACTTTATCAACTTATAAAAAAAGATGTTGCATTTAAGTTTGGAGAGAAAGAACTCCACTGTTTTGAGTTACTAAAAAAGAATTTAATTGAGGCACCCATACTGGCTATATACGACCCTAGGGATGAGACTGAGCTTCATTGTGATGCCAGTGCTATAGGTTTTGGAGCTATCCTCTTACAAAAGAAAGCTGATGGGAAGTTCCATCCCATATTTTATTTTTCGAAGAGGACCACAGAACAAGAGAGCAAGTTTCACAGTTTTGAATTGGAAACCCTCGCTATTATATATGCACTGAGAAGATTTAGGGTATATTTGCATGGGCTCAGGTTCAAAATAGTCACAGATTGCAATTCGCTAACTTTAACGTTCAATAAAAAAGAAATAAATCCAAGAATAGCGCGATGGGTATTAGAAATGCAGAATTATGACTATGTTACTGAGCACCGAAATGGAACCAGGATGCAGCATGTTGATGCGCTGAGTCGTATAACAAACATTCTGGTCCTTGAGGAAAATACGCTTGAACAGAATTTGTCGATAAAGCAATATAAAGATGAGGCAATTAATAAAATCAGGAAACAGTTAGAGAACGGGGAGAGTAGTTTTTACGAAGTTAGAAATGGTTTAGTATATAAAAAGAAAAATCAACGAGTGCTGTTCTATGTGCCAAAGACGATGGAAGGAAACGTGATTCGGATGTATCACGATGAGATGGGACACTTGGGTCGAGATAAGGTAGTAGATGCAATTACAAAGACGTATTGGTTTCCTAAAATGAGAAGTAGGGTGAAGGACCATATAGAAAATTGCTTAAAGTGCATAGCGTTTTCACCTAAATATGGGAAACATGAAGGGATGTTGCATAGTATCCCAAAGGGTGATGTTCCTTTCGAGACCATACACATAGATCATTATGGCCCTGTGTCGCTTAAGAATGCAAAGAAAAAATATGTGTTTCTTGTTATAGATGCATTCACCAAGTATGTGAAGCTTTACCCGACGAGAACTACTAATACTCAAGAAGTTGTAAGTTGTCTAAAGTCATATTTTATGTATTATAGTCGACCGAAGATACTTATATCTGATCGTGGTAGTGCATTCACTTCGGCAGAGTTTAGTAGTTTTCTCGAAGAACTAAATGTAAGTCATATAAAGGTTGCAACTGGTTCCCCTCAAGCAAATGGTCAGGTTGAGCGGGTTAACCGAAGTTTGGGTCCAATGATAGCGAAATTAACGAGTGCTGGATTAAGTTCGTCTCTAGATGGAGTTCTTCCGAGAATTGAGTTTGCATTGAATAACACGGTCAGTAGTGTAACTGGAGTGACTCCTAGTGAGTTGCTATTTGGAATTGGACAGAAGGGCGTAGTCATTGATTTCCTAAAGGAAAGTTTAGAGAATTGTAATGAAGGCAAAAGGGACATTCCGCAAATGAGAGCTGAAGCTGCGGAAAGAATAGTAAAGAGTCAGAACTATAATAAGAAAATAAAAGACAGACACAGAACAGAATTCACCTATAAAGAGGGTGATTACGTGATGTTGAAGAATCATGTAAGTCAGGCAGGTGCCTGTAAGAAGCTAGTTCCTAAATTTAAAGGTCCATACGAGGTTGTGAAAGTTTTACCAAACGACAGGTATGTGGTAAAAGATGTTGAGGGTTATCAAATGGGACAGGTTCCTTATGAAGGGATACTGGAAGCGGCTAATATGAAACCATGGGTTGATTTGAAGCGTGAACTACCAGGTGAAATCGGGGCGATTGTGTGTCAGGATGGTCGAGCTGTAACAGCCAAAAATATACAAATACGTAAAGCATCCAAAGATAAGAGTAAACGAATGAGACGGTTATAGATTGTAAATAGAGACTACCGGTAGAGACATATCATTAGCTAATTTTGTAAACTCATATTGTAGCGAATTCATTTTATTCATTCAGTAGCAAGTGCCGATCACGAGCAGACGTGTTTTTTTTAAAATAAATCTTTCCAAAGTAAAATTTATATTATATACAAATTAAACGAGTGTTTCTTTTATATTTTTCCGAAGAAAGTGTGTCATTAAAAAGAGCGGTAACAGTACCTACAGACAGGGATCAAGTGATGACCATAAAACTTATCCAAATCTCATCTCATAGACTAAAAGGCCGTTTGCAATTCGTAGTTAAGAAAAATTTTAATTGGTTGTTAAACTTCCACAAAAAAGAACGCATTCCATAGTGAAGGCATCTAAGCATCGAAATTCCATAAGCATACCATAAATTCAGAAGCTTTATTAGTAGCCCCCCAAAGCCAAACAATGTCAAACAAAGATTTCACTTGTCCACCGCCATCATCATCATCATCATCATCATGGGCATGGGAAGTTGCACTTAAGGCTATGATGCCGAAGAAGACAACTTCGACGACTCTACGTTGAAGAAGAAGAAGAAACCCCAGACGAAGAGTTTAGGAATCTAAACATTCAAGCTATATAGAAGATGAGATGTTGATGATGGAAAGTTGTTTGGCCACTTTTTTTCTGTAACTTCTTTCCTATTTCACCAAACAAACTATTAAATGTGCGATACACATTGTGGCCTGCTGATGGCTGCTGCTGGTTAAGGTTTGGATCTATTTTAATGAATGCACGTGTGTAGGCCCAAACTAGGCAACTCAATGATGATGATGGTGATGATGATGATAATGATGGTGGATTTGGCTTATGAAACCATCGAACCATTTTTTGATGCACCACCAACAACTACAACAAACAACTTTGGTTGCGGAGCTGTTTTAAAGGAAGGAAGTTGTGTTTTCGATTCGCTTCCATTCAATGCATGCAACGAACTCCGCCTTGCTTTTGGCGGAAGACGAACGAACGAAAGAAAGACTTTTTCCACTTTCTGTCTATCGGGCCATTTAATTTGAACAAACACACACTCACACATTCTCAAGGCTCCTCTCAAAAACCCAGACCCAACTAAGACTCAAGACTCGTGGTCAATGGTTAATGCTAATGTCGATTGTTTAGACGAGGAATCCATTGGTGGCTCTGATGGAGAGTGCAGAGATTAAAAGGAAGGTAGGTGTCAACTTTCTCATTTCTTCGGTTACAGGTGTTTTTGTTGTTGTTTTTTTGTCTGTCTTTTTGTTTAAGATAAATCTATTTTGCTTTTTGTTTCTTTTTAAGACTATACGTGAGATAGTAGTGGCGGTTATTGTTTTTTTTCTGCTGACGGGGTTTTGAATATTTTTAAAGGTTTTTGACACATGATTCTCATTAAAATATTTTTTTTTTTAGTTCGTTTTAAGATTATTGTCGCATATTGAAGCAGAAACATATAGGAACCTATGAAAGACTATAAACTTTTAGTGGAATTCTTTTGTTTTTTTTTTTCTTTTTGAAGAAAACAACAAAGAAAGATGTTAGTTGGTGTACGTGACGTGATGCAGTGACTTGCAATGCATTTTAAATAAATTTGAAATTGTAATTATGAATGGAACTTTATGAGTAAATCGGTAGGCACTTATTCATTCAATAGATTTTCATTCAATTTTAGTCGAAATTTAATTTGCAAATTTTGAGAATGAAAATAAGCAAAAAATGCTTGTAAGTGAATATCTCGTTAAGTGACTCTTAAAGAAAAAACTTTCATAGACTGTTTTATACCTTAGAACATTTTGTCTAAAAAAAGATTGTGTGATTTTTCTTACTACTAATGATCTTTCAAGAACAAATCGGATTTGAATTTAGCAAAACTTGAATATCATCACATAGAAAAATAGTTTTATTTATGAATATCTCGTTAATGGTTATTTTAAAAGAATATACATTCATGATACTGAATCTTGAGAAATTGTCTATAAAAAGGTTATGGCTTCTCTTCCTAAAACAGACGACAGACCGTTCTGAATCCAATTCAGTCTGAAGAATTATAGCATACTGTTAGAACTTAGACATTATCATAAGGAAAAATGTTTTCTTTGTGAGTATCTTGTTAAAGGCTTGAAAAAAAAGATAGTTTTGGAGGTAATTCGATTTGAAGACTTGTAACACATTGGAGTAGGTATTTTCTCTTTGTAATTTTCACAAACGGTCACTTTAAAGAAAATATCTTTAGGACAAAATTTGTAGGTACCTTAGAATATTTCCTATAGAAAGGTCACTGAATTTCTTCTAAGAGTTATTGTTTTGGAGACAATTTTATTTTAAAAACCATACGGACCAGAATAAAATCACAACAAAAATGTTTTCAGGTGATTACTTCGTTAACGATCAATTTGAGAAAACAAAAGTAAGACAAAATTTGCAGGTAATGAAATTTCCTGCAAAAAGACTTGCAATTTTAACCGCCTGAAAGTGATTGCTTTGTAGAAAATTTAATGTAAGGAATTTATCCGCAGAAGTTTAACTTCAACATAGTGGTTAAAAATTGGTTTCTTCTTTAATATCTCGTTTACGGTAATTTATTTCGCAAATGCACCTGATCTGCAGCTAAACAAAATTCCTACGAGAAAGATTGTGTTGCTTTTCTTCATCCGTCATCCGTCTGGATAAAATTCGGTTAGAACAAAAAATTTAGCACACACTGTGTGAAGCCCAACGAAATTTAATGAAACAATTTTGTTTATAAATATCTCCTAAGTATGAAGAAACACTCGAAATAAAACACGTAGCTTACCTATATAATTTTCTAGAAAAATTACCGCATGGGTTTTCTTATTACCACGATCGTTTTAGAGATTTATTGATTTGAAGAACTGTAGCACATTTTACAGAAAACAAATTGGTTTCTTCTTGAATATTTCGCTATAGATGATTTTTAAAGGAAAACTTGAGATAAAATTTTAAGCTTGAAAAATGTTGTAGAGAACATTGTATGATTTATTTATTCGATAAGATGTGTAGCTTGAGCAATTGTCGAAAGGAAAGATTATAAGGCTCCTTCCTACGACCATTTGTTTGGAAGGTAATTCAATTGGAACAACTAATTAACTGTAAGAAGTTCAGCAAAATCATATAACAAAATAATTTTTTTGTGTGAATATTTCATTAATGGTCTCTTTTAGAGAAAACCTATCCATCATCAATTTTTAGCTTAAAAAATCTTAAGAAAAAATGTTTTGTGACTGTTTGTCCCACAATTTATCGTTTGGCAATAGTTAGATCAAAAATGGAGTAACAGTTGTCTAGTAAGTGCTATCGCTTGCTTGTAGGTATTAATTTACTAAAATTAAACATGCTTTTGGGATGGGAAGGGATCTAAATGGGCATTATGTTGAGGAAGCGACAGGGGAACACACAAGCATGAGACCAGTCAATGAAGATCCAGTCCCAACACCTAGTACTGAAGAGGTTAAGAAAGCCATCCACAAGCTTAAGAACAACATATCCGCCGGCTCGGATGGTCTTCCTGCGGAACTCTTCAAGTATGGAGGAGATGTCCTGGTAGGGTGCATGCACCAGCTCATCAACCAAGTCCGGGAGGAGGAAAGTATTCCCGACAACTGGTAAAAGCTCCATATGCCCAATCTACAAAAAAGGCGGTCATGTCCTGCAAAGACTACAGAGACATATCCCTGCATAATGTTGCATACAAGACTCTATACAACGTACTTTGTGAGCGTCTAAAACCTTTCTGCAACACTATGATTGGCACGTACCAGTGTGGCCTCAGGCCAAGCAAATCAGTGATGGACCAAATCTTCACATTGAGGCAAATCCTGGAGAAGACCAACGAATTTCAAGTTGAGACCCACCATCTATTCATCGACTTCAAACCCGCATATGATAGCATAAGTCGCCAAGAGATTCTATTGGCAATGTCGGAACTCGGGATCCCGAAAAAAACTGATCCAGCTATGCCGCATGACGTTTCAAAATACGCGGTGCAACGTGGAAATGGGTAGCAACTCATCCGAGCTATTCCAAACGTGTACAGGATCCGACAAGGAAATGCGTTTTCATGTGATTTCATCAACCTAGTCCTGGAGCAGATAGTGCGCAAGAGGGGTGTTAACATGGAAGGCACTATTTTCAACAGGTCTTCTCAACTGCTTGGCTATGCGGACGACATCGACATCATCGACCGCTCCAAGCGAGCTGTACTTGAAGCATTCACAGCTATTAACGACCAGGCGAAACGCGTTGGTCTTGAAGTGAATGAAGACAAAACAAAGTACATGCTATCAACGAACAAAGCCTCATCTGTCCATCGCTTAGGACAAAACTTCACTTTTGGTTGCAGTAATTTCCAGGTAGTCAAGGAGTTCACTTACCTCGGAAAAAACATCAATTCCACGAATGACACCTTAGTGGAAATCCGACTAAGAATTACCCTAGCGAACCGCTGCTACTTCGGTTTGGCCAAACAAATGGGTTCAAAACTCCTTTCTCGAAAGACAAAGTGCACGCTTACAAAACGCTAATTTTACCAGTTCTACTCTACGGTGTCGAGTACTGGACGATAAGTAAAAAAAGGGGAATTGATACTGGGCACTTTCGAGAGAAAAAATCGTCGGCGGATATTGTTGGTCCTCTATGGGAAGAAGGCGATTGGAGGAGAATATTCAATCGTGAATATTGTACGAGCTGTACCAAGATGTGGATGTAGTCCTAAGAAGAGCCAACACACGTCGACTACACTGGCTCAGCCACATCGAGCGAATGGACAACAACACTCCAGCCAAGAAAATCTTCGAATCCCAGCCCCCAGGTTCGAGACGACCAGGAAGACCAAACCTTCGCTACAGGGACCAGGCGGTTACAGACGCAAGAGCGCTTGGTCTCCACGCCTGGAGGGAACGTGCGAGGGACCGCAACTGATGGAAGACCGCAATATCTTAAGCAGAGACCCTCCATAGATCGGGAGCTGGATAAGTAAGTAATAAACAAAGATACTATTTCTTCGTTAATAGCTTGTTAGCCGTTGTTTGCAGAAAAATCTGGCATAATTTTGACTAAGAAATTCTTTACGAAAAGGATACGCAATATTTTCCGTATGAGCAACCATTTTGAAGTTTTCTGTGTCAGCTTTTTCCAGGTACAATTTTGATGCTTGATTCGTATGGAAAACTAAATTGCAATTGGTTGGTCTTAGTGATCTGTTTTTTTCGAAAAACAAGAACGAAATTATTCTTTAAGCAACTTTTGTGTTTGTATCCGGCATTTTGAGTTTTCGAGTTTTTGCATTCAGATCATTCAGACTTTAAGCCACCAACCATAAATATACTGATATTGGCAAACAGTAGACTAATACCAACAATGGTAGGTACTAAAATTGTTAGAGAAAATTCATCGCAAAAAATAAAATTATTTCCGATCACGAAATCCTAGATAAATAAACAAAACACCTTTGCACCCATTCTATATATTGCAAAAACTTTCACTAGCATGTGAAGTGTCTTTCTTTCGTTTTTTTTTTTTGTGTTGTATGTTTGGTATATTGGATCTGCAATTATCACCGACATACTAACGAAAAAATAAATTAAAAAATCCCAACAGCGAAAAACAATCTAAAGATACAAATTGTTTTCATCCGACCGACAGATATGTGCGCACACGCAAGACTTTTATCAATGTAACATATAAGCAGGGTTGGATTTCGTGCGAGAGGGGGAGGGAAGAAGCGACTTCAATATAGAAAGGCTTAAATATCAATTTTATCTCTAATGTGAACTTTATAAGATTTTATTCGTTACAAATCGTTTGGGTCACCAGTTGAAAATAGGAGAAGGGGCGAGGGAAGGGACTTGGTCGATTTGGGTAATGTTTGGAAATCTAGTATAATAGACTTGAAACTTATTTTTTGTTAAGATAAAGAGATCAATATATCTGCATGCAGTTCTGGAGCTTATGGAGTTCTGAAAAAAAAGGCTTTTGAGTACTAAGTTGGATACAAGGATCGGGGTGTTTTCTAAGCATCTATAGTTTTCTAACTGAATATCTTGTTCATATCAAAATAGCTGCCTTTTTTTTAAATATCAAGCTTTTAGATCTTTTAAGGGTTTTTAGTACAATTTTGATGGGGATGTTGGGCCGCAACTTCATTATCACTTTGCTTTTCCTAGAAGCCGGCCCTGTTCAATTTGTGCACTTAAGTTTTCACTCTCGTATACTCTCACATATAAATGTTTGTTCATTTCGTTTGCAAAGTAAATGTATCTACGTCTACGAGTACGAGTATAATATTGCGAACACACAAACAGCAAAAATAAAATCTAATTGAGTTCATAAATATAATTTTTTTTCTCTTGCTCACACATTTTAAGATATTCACATAGATAGATAGATACTTGCGTTGGTACATTAATGGAGAAATATTTCGCTTAACTAAACAAAAAATTAAATTATTGCACGAATAGTGAGTCGTGTAATGATCGTGATTTTATCAAGATCCATTCAGTCAGTCAGTTCAGACAGAAGATACATCAAGAAAGACACCAAGACTCCGCACCACCGCAGTGCGTCTTTGGTCGGTCGATGCGTCCGTTCTGATGTCAAAATGGTTAAGAATAAGAAAAAAGTAGACAGATGCGTGCGAAATGCCAATTAAGCATTTAATTTACGTAGATTTCAATTTAAAAGTTCATCTCGATTTTATATTTGATTAAATTGGCTTCAATTTTTTTTTTGTTGTTGTTGTAATTAGAATGTTGACGGCGAAAGTGATGAATGATATGATGCTTACCTGCAAAGAGAAGAGAAACAAATTTGAGTATTAGGATTAAACTTTACTTTGCTATTTTATTTAAATTAATGAAATGAGAAATGAATGCACTCAGTTGTTAAGTTTTTGGAAATGTTTGCTTGAAGAGAAGGAAAAGTAAAATTGGTTTAGACTTCGATGTGTACTAAATTGAAACAAAACTAGAATCAGTTGTTTTTTCCTTAAAGGTACTAACTTGAGAAAATATTGCAAAGATAAAACAGATCGGTCCAATCATCTGTTGGTTTCTTCAAAAAGACAGCAGAGTATTCGCTTAGAAGGTGAAGTTGACTTAGTAGTGTGAACCATGGCCTGGCCACGATACAAAACAAAACGATACTTTTGTAAGTATCGTCTCGGTATCGTCAAAATCGAAAAAAATCAGTATCGTCTCGGTATCGGTATCGTCGTCATATAACTCAGTCTCGTATAACAAAGTCTCGTTTCGGTATCGGTATCAATATCGATATCGGTATCAATATCGATATCGGTATCGGTATCGGTATCGGTATCGGTATTGGAATCGGTATATGTATCGGTATCGTATAACTCAGTTTCATCTCGGTCCCAAAAAAATGTCTTCGGTATCGGTATCGCTCACGTCTGGTTTCGGTCTGGTCTCAGTCGCAAAAATATATACAAATTTTAACAATTTTTAAGGGCTCGTTTCTCGATGTCTGAGTAAACTTCCGATTAGGTATTCGACATATATAAATTTTGACGTAGGGTCATAAGAAAAACAAAGCACAACTATTTTATGACCTGTGGAGTATGCTTTTATCTCAAAATGTATGTGTTATTTATTAGTAATCAGAACTTAACTCAAACGTTGTATGCAGTTAGCCATATAAAAGTTAAGCAGTTAATGAACAAACTGAAAAAAACGGTTCTATCGGTGTAATTGGTTATTAAAAAAACTAAGCTTGGTAAAATTGTAACAAAAATCTCTGGAACCGTTTCCGAAAAAGCAAGATATAAGAAAAAATAGGCGTGACAGTGGGTGGATTTAAGTCACTTCTTCCAGTTAAAAAGAACCAAATCTGAAAATTTCATCCAAATCATTGGTTTCAGAGAAAAAAAATGGGTGTGCCAGTGGGTGGTTATAATTAAAATTATTGCCTAGACCTGCTTAAGAGAAGAAATTGTGAAAATTTCATATCAATAGTTAGAACCATTCACAAGAATTGTTTGTTAGCAATAAAATAATAATTTTTTTTCTTCAAATATCCATCTTTTTTGTCGATACCAAACGATACTTCCGAGAGTATTGGGTGAATTTCCGTCCAAAAAGTACAGTAATGGCTTGGTATCGTCTCGGTATCGTTTCAGATGTTTTCGAGCTGGTATTGTCTCGGTATCACTTCGGTTTCCGATACCGAAACCAAACGATACCGAGGCTATTCTGGTATAGTGGCTAGCCCTAAATTACCGTTATCGCTTTAGAGCAATTCGAAATTGACGTCGATTTTGCTCTAAAAATCTCCTTTCCGGATAATGGGACTCGAAAATAATAATAATAACAGATTTATGACCGGAAAGTGGGGACTTTCACTTAGGTGGGGGCTACGTGCCACACAAACCCTCTAGCAATCCACTTTTTTGACGTTTAGTTCAATAATTGTGTAATCAGTCATTTTAATGATATTGCTGGTCGGCACTGAGCTGGTATTTGATGGCATTTGACCTTTCTTCTGAGTGTCATTAAAGATCGATGTTATGGGAACAATCCACAGACGATTCAGGTAATTAAGAACAAAAGTTCTGAAATAGGGACCGATACCATCAAACATGTCGATACCTTCCCTTAAGAATGTATTAAGCGACATTTTCAAAATTTTAAATTAAATTTTTAATAATTGGAATAAACAGATTTTTAGAGGCATTTTGAGTTGAAAATCCCGTTCCAAATCTTTTTATTTTTTAAATACATAAATAAATAACTGGACCAGAGGTTTTTTTTCGATGCCCTTAAAATTTTTGAAATGTCGCTTAATACATTCTTACGGGAAGGTATCGATGTATTGATAAATAGGGTAAACAGGATCGCTTACTACCATTTCATTTGAGAAAGTAATCTTGCCTCTCTTCTAAACCAAACCTTAGGTGTCAAAAAACAAGGAATGTCAATGTCTAATTAATGATACAAAAAATTTCATTGCCCTTGAAATTGTGTAAAAAAGATTATGCATCAAGAATGGAATTGGAGCGCAGCCATTATAATTCTAGTTTTCATTATTATTATAGTTAAGTTATTATAGTTATAAATATTTAAAATTATTGCTTGGGCGCCATTTAGCATATGAACCCATTTTCGAAATTATTTCCATGTTAACTTGATAACATTTGAAAGTTTCCGCTTTCAGAATTACAATACAAATTTCCCGGGCGCCATCTATAACAAGATCATATCTCAAACAATCGAATCTTGGTACCTATACATATTTTGGACACTTTATAGATGATATTTTTGCTTTTCGGACTTCATTTAAGGAATTGATTTTTTTAAATCAATTTGATGAAATCTGACAGTTTGTGACTTGACAGATAGAAAACGAGCAATACTTTTCAACTTATTTCCACATTTGCAAAATAAGTGATGCCAACCACTTGTTTTTATGTATTTTTTATATAATTTTGTTCTTCTAAATTCAACACTTGTTATGCTCATTTCATTTCATTTACGTACACGCTAGTCAAAAAAGTGCAGTAGAAAATGTTCTGTTCATTATTTTAATTATCTATTTATTAATTAATTAATAAAATCGATAAGAACTTATTCACTTTTCAATCAAAATAGTTACCAAACTTATTCTCTGTCCACCCTATTTTCGGTTTGGTGAATTGGTGCTGCCAAGTGCAATATAATGTGTTACATATCATGTTATTTAAGATATATTGCTACGCGTTGGCAAAACTGACTTCTTTAACCTTATTTGTCATTGTTAAACAAGAGTAATACTCTATCGTTTTTCTTTGCAAAATAAAGCTGAACACAAAAAAAAGAACAAACTTAACATCTGTTCATTAAACGTAACTTCAACTTCATCTATACAACCCAATCGCCATTCATAAAACACACTCGGCACAACTCCATTCATTATAAACACACAACTGCCAAATACAACATTTTCCTGCTTTACCATAATCCATAATGCCTCACGCGGCAATTCCTCTTTGCTAAAGTGTCATTTGTTCCACTTAAGACTTAAGTTGGAAACTGACTCTGACTGTCTTAAGCGGGACTGACTCCTCTGTAAACTCCGGAGGAGAGTTGCAAAACTTATCCCATATCACAACACACTCTACTCATTATAGAAAGTGTACATAAAGATCCATTTCCTGGACAAAAAAAAAAGATGCAGAAAAATTTGACCTCTCTTCTCTGTGCCTAGCCTATACTCGGACTCTCTTGTCACTTCATCACAAACGGTGTGTTGCGATTTTTAGAAAAACATGTCACGTGTAGACACGCATTCATACCATCACATTTCCCCAGAAGCTTTATCCAATAGCAATAATAATATTAAATGAGAAATTGGATCATCTAGAAGCTTGGTGCGTCCCGCAGCTGCTGCTGCTGATCTTTTCGTTGTGATGTGGGGCTTGTGTTGGTTGTTTCATTCATGATGCGTATTTATATGCCTACTCTTACCAATAGCATTCGCTGTTCCATACCTAATCACTGATGCTATGTATATTGTGACTTATACCTGATTCATGCCACAACCATGCTATACCGACCGTCGCGTCATCGTAATTCCGTTTTGGAGAAGAAACTTACATGCCAGCCATCAGTGGAGTGCACTTATACACTCCTTAGAAAAGCGGTGAACCAGTAAACAGTTATTATTGTCTTATACAGTTCAGCTTTGGCTATCTTAGATACGCAAGACAATGGACAATAAAAATTGTGTGTGTTAAGCTGTTCCTTCTGCAAGGCAATCTGGGACGGAGTAAGTAGTAAAAGCGGCCCTGGCGGAAGTCTTAGGGCCCTCTTTTTCTTATTGGCAAAATTTGAGAAGTTTTCCATTCGTGGAATGAATTTTTCATACAAAATCAACGGAATGAGGTATGTCCGCAGCTTAACGTTTCACAGATGTTATAAGACCACTACAAGTTAAATGGCAAAACTTAACTTTCTCATGCTTTATACACTCTAATCGGATAAAGCTGTATTTTCAACGTATTTATTTTCATTTCCCACGCCGAGAGACATTATGGATGTTTTGTGTGAGTGTTTTTTTTTTTTTAATTTAAAAGAACACAAAAAAGGTAGGAAGTTGAAAATATTTGTTGAACATAAGTGGATCGTATTTGTTTTTAATTTAAAAAAAAATTAATATCAGACTTCGAATTTTTGGAACGTGTTTGAAATTGATTAAGTAATTTTTCTATTTCTACTTCACTATGATATCCATATAGCCTTTTTATATTTGTGGGCTTTTTTGTGGAACGTATGTAGCGCCTAAACATTTTTCATTTTACAGGGAATCAATTTCAGCCTTAATTTGCTTAATTATTTGTGCTCACTCAAATCAAAGATATTTAATAAATGGAACATAAATGAATCGTGTTTCGAAGGGGATAGTCCTAGAACTACTGGATGTTAAGTTCATTTTAAGCGCATATACATAGCAATATTTAAAATGTATGAATCGTCTGTGGAACGTTGCGTTTAGCATTTTACAGAGAGTGAGTACCTGCTAGGTTTAAAAGCCTAGTGGACCGTTTGTGGAACTGTGGAACATATGTAGCGCATACCTGGGTAAATTTTTCACTTTACAAGGTATGAGTTCTAGACTTAAACAAATTCTTCCAAATTGTGAACGCACATAGTTCAACATTTTTTTTTAATTTGTGGAATATAAGTGGATCATATTATGAACTTTTACAAGGGAATAAATACAAGACTTACAGAATTCGTTTCCATTTTGAATTTTAGAAAAGTGTGTGGATCGTATTCGTGTTTCAGTTTGAGGAATTTTTTCATTTAATCACATCATGCTTAGCCTTTTTTTTAATTTCTAGATTAATTGTGGAACATATGCAGTAAAAACTTGTATGGAACATTTTCATTCAGAGTTTTACAGAGAAGCTTTATTAATTTTTTAACGAGCATCATAACATTTTCAAATGATTTCAAGCTCTTTAAAAGCGTTTAATTTTTCCAGAGATGCCTTCGGCTTTGGGGCCTTAGAGGACTTGACTTTATTTTAATTTGTTTTTAGAATACGGCCCTGTAATCTATTGTATCTTTTTTCGAGTTTATTAAAATACCAAAAGAGATACTTATGCGATCAATATGGAAACCTAGCCAGCTAGCGGCGCGTCGCATCGGTCGTCGTTTTCGGTCGTCGAGCTGGTTGAATGGTTAATCATTGTCGGGCACTGGGTTTTTGGGATACAAATGTCCCGTACTTCGTATGAGTAACGATCTTTTGTTTGTTGTTTGGGATTGTCGTGACCTACCTAAAAAAAATAAAAACAAAAAAAAAATAAACAGACTAAGAAGTAGTACCTACATTATAGACCGACTGGAGGAACTGGTGCGGCACCGCCACCGCGTGCTATGACTGCAAATTAGATTGACCACCAGAAGTGTATATGCTACGCTCACAAGACTAACAAACACATGGTTTAAAGGTGCGGGGCTTGAGATTAGGTTATGGAATGTGGGATATAATTTTTTGTTGTTATTTGATAATGGTACTTGGTGGAATGTTGAAAGAGATTCGGTAGCTTTTTTTTGTATTTGTGGAAATATGGTTCACTGAATTTGGGTGGTTACAGTGCTTAGGTTGATTTCCACACTTGTGTTCATTTGGAAAAAAAAATGATTATAATGAAACCGTTTGTTTTTGGGATTTTTGAGAAAAAAGATTATTGTATTTTGTTTTAATTATACTGAAATGAAAAACAGGAAGTAATCTTGTGCAGGGTCGAGAAAAGACTACAGTGCCGTCTGAAACAAGAAGATTCAGAGCTCCGAGATATTGCATTTGGTGCAATTTCTAAATGTGAAATGTCAAAGGAAAGAGGTGAATTTCATGAAAAAGGATGTTTCTTGGGTCTCCATTTTGCTAAGGGGGCATTTTAAACAGCCAGTGTAAAATTAGTTTTTTTTTAAAGGAGTTTTTGTATGAAAATGAAAACCATACAAATGCGGAATAAACTACGAAGTATGTAGCAACTAATATTTTATTTAATGAACGGTTTGGAACCCGTAAAATTGCTTTAACTCCAGTCTATAATCTTGGCGGTAGCACACTCCTGTAGGTGTTGTTTCATTTGAAAATTTTCAAAATATGCTTTGTAGACTGCACTGCATTTGTATGGTTTTAATTTTGTTTGAGGACCTAAAAATAGAATAAGCTATGAAGAGGCAAGAATCAACATTTTTGTTTGGATTTATGAAAGGCAATAACAATAGATTTACAAATTATTTAAAAGGATCTAATCGTGGGTGAAAAAGTTTGACTAACTAGGTTAGAGAAAGATCTGCCTCACCACCATAATAAATATGTGCAAACCCGTACAAGGCATAACCAGGGGCCGAATTACCGCATCAGTTTCGCGGAGTACGTGTGACTGAATTAAGTGAGTTTAGCATTATCGCTCACGTTTCGATAATTTTTAGTGGTTACTCTTCATTCGATTACTGATGCCACTCGCTTACTCGGTCACTGAAGCGATAATTCGGTCCCAGAATCGTTGAACTGATATAAGTTATGTGCCTATGCTACTTTGATATCGTGTTCTTTGTCGAATTCCTATGCTTGCGAACAAGAAAACCGCTGTTATTGGAATGAGCAAATGTGGTATCGAAACAATGGACGGGCGTTTACACGAGTTAGTTGCATTCGTCGTAGTACCAGACATTGTAGTACATCGTGGCGAGCGAGTTGGACGTCATGCCGAAGGTTTGGGCTCGATTTCCGGCCGCTACCACATAAAAACAAAGAATGTTTTCTTCCGAGGCACTTCCTCTTACAAGGAACTGACAAATCTTCCAAGAGTATCTGTTGTCATGAATAAGTGCTTCTACTCAGCCATTTGGAATCTGCAAAAAGTTGTTAGTTCCCCCTCCATTCCTGCCAACAACATGCACACAGGAATGGTTGAGAGCTGTTAGTCACTAGGCCCTGGTTCTCCACGAGTTGTCACGCCCCCAAATGTATATTCAATTAAACCGACTATATTCATCTATTAAGAGGAGTTAACCCTACCTTTGTTTTTACCAACACGCGTGTGGAAGCCTATGAAATAAAACAACAAGCTTATCAACATTTTCCAACATTCCCACCATTAATTCCCCGACCTAGCCAAGTTCAGCTATTTGAACCCGCCTAAACTGTACCCTATGATGCCTACTATCTATCGCTTAACCCTCATAGAACATTCCTTGTCTCCGTTTACATTATTTGAAGTCTGTATACACTATTTCGATTTTTTATCCAGAGATCTCTCTAATTGAATCTCCACCAAATCTAAAGTGGATCACATAAGTTGCTTTTGTTGTCTCCTAGATGCTGCGCGTCTTTGCCATTTCAGTATCACCAGAGATTAAAAAAAAACTTAACAAACTAACGAAAAAAAAACGTATTCATTTGCCAATTGAGGAGATGTGTTTGCCATAGCACTCTAAAGGAAATCTCTCCGCTTAGCCCCTGTCCTGCTTTGTTCTGTTGTGTTCTTCATTTGAAGCTAACTCACAATTTGTTGTAGGCTGTTTCGGTAGAGATTTCTTGAAATGATGTTGTGAAACCTTTATAAGCCGAGAGAATGTGTGAGTGTGTGTGGTTTTTTTTTTGTCTGTCCGGTACCGGTACCCGGTTAAAAAGTTCTTCTTCCACAAATGCACACAAATACCTTAAAGAACGACGACAAAGACGAAAACCAGGAAAGATAAAATAGATTTTAAATTATGCACACGGAAGCGTATCCATGGAAGATTAGTTCTTGCGTATACCTTCATCTGCCACAATGATCTGCGAGAGCTATGCGTCTACCTCGCACTCTACGCCCCTTCTCCTCCTTCCTGATGCAACTTACTGTATCTATCTAGGGATACTTAACATTGTTGCTTGGTCGATTGCAGCATATTGTTGCAAACGTCTATAGTTGTTGCGTTCCATTCCTGGATGGATGCGCGCTTCTGGAGGTTGGCTACTTCAGCGGTGGCGATGGTTGCAGCGGCATCGATCGAGATTCACAATCCCTACTCCTGTTTGCCCATTTCTGAAAATGCCGTCTTAGCCATATTCGGGAAGAATTGGGTAGACTGTTGTATAAAAGATCTCTATAAGACGTCAACTGATGCGATGCAGCTCCTCATGATGTGTACCCGTGCGAGTTGTATGGTATCGACGACAAAACTATATACGAAAGATGCGACGCATCCGTTAACCGGTCGGTCGCAACCAAATCCATATAAAAATGGCAAACTTCCCATATGTGCCCAGGGCCACATACCGACTTGTCAATCAATCTCTTTTCTCGGTGATTGTCGATCGATCGTGCGGCTTGCACTAGCTCCATGATGCTTGTTTTCATGATCTCATCGTTGCGATTTCGCGTTTTGAAACAGAGACAGGAGTGGATTTATCATTTCCAAGAAGAAATTATTAAGTAAAAACCTTTTATCCGATAGACTATTGGAGGTACAAGCCAAGAATGGGTCGGAAATTGGTTTTCATCAAAGGAAGTTTTCAGGAAAAGGAACTCAAGCCCCAACATCATCATCATCATCGTTTTCGTTTAAGAGTTCGGGGTACTCCGTTTGCACTCCTTGGCAATAGTTCAAGTGAAAAAGAGTGTGAATGGAGTACCGAAAACTGCCAAATGAAAACGACTGACCTAAAGACTGCAATGGGAGTACTCCGAACTCCCAAACAAAAACGACATTAGATAAAAAGTAAGAGATGTCAAAGGGAAATTTGAATAGATCCATAAATTCTTCTAAGTGGTCTTTTTAGGGCGTCGCCAACGAGCTCCACTTGAAAGATATCATCTAACTGTCTTAAGTTCTTCTCCGAGATTTGCATGGCAATGGGTAAACTCAGAATGCTAGAATTTTGGTTATCACCCTGGATTCCACTTTTTCTCTACAGAACCGGTTCTATTTTCCTACATCTGCCTAGCCATGTCTCAAAGGAAATCAAACAAATGCCACGACCGCCGGCAGACTGGTAGTCTGTCAGTACAGTCTTTGAGACCTATTGGAGAATTTGATCTACAAGCTGAATTTCTGGGTATAATCTTGGATTCGATTAGTTAGATCAATGCTTCTGAGTGATTCACTGAAGGTTTTTGAAGTAATATAAAAATGCAATTACCTAAGAGATCTAAAGATGGCAACTGAACTGGTTAACCTCTCTTAACAGTCTTACTATAGACATTTGTCTAAACAAAACTTTTTAGGGCTCTAGACACGACAAAATACAACCCTGTAGCCTGTTGAACAGGAGAAGGACGACCACGAAGACATCTTTAGTCAGAGAGTGAGTGGAATCTCCTATTGACCATTTTTGGTCAGAAGGAGGAAAATGGAAATTCTTATATTTTATTTTATTTTATTTTTTTTTGTGAAACGGGAAAATAAAAAATAAAAAAAAATAAACAAAAAATAAAATCCAACTAAACCAAGAAGGATGCGTGAAGAAAATCTTCACAAAAATGTTTCCTTTACCACAAAGAGTATCTACTCCAATAAATATGTCAAATTCAGTTAAATGCATTTGACTCGTCATTGTGTGCTCGAATAACAGCCAATATCACTTCGGAAACGGGACAGGAATAGATATTCTGGAGGAGCTATAGTCGTTGGTAGATCGGTAGCCAGCTAGCTTCCCCATCAATCTCTCCCCCTAGGGGAGGGTTTCCTTTGTTTCCAAAGACCGACGAGGCCGCGGTGCAATGTAAAAACGTTCTGTGTCATTGAGCGCTATAATACTCCAACTTCACAGAGTATATCGCGCATGGATAACGTTATGCGTTTATTTTATTGCAATGGCCATTTTGTTGGTCAGTGTTACTGTTAAACCGCAAGGAGTTGCTGCTGCTGCTTCTGCTGTGAGACGTTCGTTTGCAGAAAATTATCCAAAACAGTTAAATGGTGCAGTATTGAAATTTATTTCTCAGATAGAACGAGACGAGATCCTATGCTTCACTCACGTCACTGATGGGCTGCACCGCACATACATATAATCAGAATCACTTTTAAGTTGAGACTTGAGAGTATCTTATGGATGCACTTTAGTTTGGACACAGAAAATAGCAGTAGCGTATACTCCGATACCACCAACGGTAAAATGTGTGTGTTGTAAATTTTATATCTTTAGACAATACCTTTCGCTGAGTTTATGGGAATTTTATACAATTTTCGAGATCGAGCTTCTTTAAGACTTAAGCCGAACTAAGATCCTTAAAAGTGATCTTAGGAATGTTTTATTGATTTGGATTTATGGGCAATTTGATGATGGTGTATTTGTGTGTCAATATAAACTAGAAAATAGATAGCAAGTTGGCTTAATGTTTGAAGGTAGTTTTTTAGAAGGCCATTTTATAATTTTAAAAAGGAAACGCAGAAATTAAATCAATTCAGATCAGCTAGGAAAAAAACAGAAAATAGTACCTACCTACACCCACACCTGCATAGATTATTTTAATAATATTTTTTAAACCAAGAATTTCAATAGCAAATTTTTTGAACAAAAAGTTTTAAGAGTAATATTGAAAAAGGGCCAATTTAGTGACATTTTCGGTATGCTTATCCCCCAAACAGGAAGGTAGAAATGGCAGCCAGAGTGGGAGAGGGTTTGTGAACATACCCTTGGAGGATCAAATGTGCAGGCTAGGCGATTTTTGGGTTTGTTCAAAGCACGCATACAGTCTCTTAAGGGTCACCTATATATGATTGGATGCGAGATTTTCGTGGGCCTACGTCTGCTCACTCCACATAATAGGTTTCCAAAAACCAGACAGTTGCTAGGCTTGCTTTAAAACGTATGGTATTAGTATGTTATGTGCCAACACAAACGACGGGGTGGGTCATAAGACACTCACTCAGTTGGTTCGCATCTCCTCCGAAACCAACTATGTCGTGCCAAACTAGGCACCTAGTAGGACTACCCCAAAATGCAATTTATTAAAGTGTGCTCCTAAGATCCCGAAAAAACCCGAAGTCCCGTTGCTCACAGTCTTAGGAGTTTGGCGCGGAAAATCGTCACGTTGCGAAAACAGACCAAATCCTTGATCTTAATTTCGGAAAGCTTGCTAAGATCGTCAAAAAATGTCAATCAACAAGATTGTGCTCTCAAAGGAAGTGAATGACTGTTTCCTTATCTTGCTGGTCCCTGCAGCTATGTCAGTTGAAAGGAATACCCATCAGCCTCGTACAAGTTGCAACGACCCTGGCCTTATCTTGCTTGGGTGGGTCTACATATCAAATATCAATTATTCGGGATTGATTAAAGGCGGGCCAGATCTTTCTGGATATTTTGCATTTGGTGAAACTGTTCCATCTACCGTTGGGTTCATAAGGAAATTTGAGAAAAAATTGCTCTTTACAACTCCAAGATGAGTGCAGACTCTTTCCGTAAGTGAGCAATGAGATGCCGATCCCTGCCTCTAGTTGGTCTGACCATTAACCTCAATCCTCAACGTCAATGTGTCCTGGAACCCAGATAAAAGTGAACTTGAGGTTCATATTCAGGCTTGGGAGCTCACCTCATCATTGCGGTACCAATTAAGAAGATGATGAAGCCGAATCAATGACTTAAATCGCTGACTGTCTGTGAGGATAGCTATAGCTGTATTTCGATTTTGGTTTAGGTTAAGCTTAAGTATTTTGCATGCCAGTTATTTAGTATGAAATAACAAGAAAAATGGGGTAGCCGAAATGACCTAGATATGTTTAGAGACTCAGAAAATATTCGTGAGCCAACACCACACTCCATCTTTGAGCCATCAGTAAAACTAAGTTGTGTCGAAGTCTCTCAACACGGCGTCATCGTCCAGTCGTTTCTGGATGGGAATACAACTTTAAATCCCTACTGAGGCTCATTGAGTGTACTAGTCAAGGGGAGCTGAAAATTTGTTTAATTTGGGATCGAATTTGTTATAGTGCTTTGACTAAATGATTTGGCAAACCAACAAGAATTTTATTCTTTGAGTCTTAATGTACTGCAAGATACTGACAGTGGTATTTATAAACGCATTCTAAGCAATGTCTAACTTTAGACACCTGTCCAACTCCAAAATGTTATTTATAAACATTTAGCACCGATTGGCTAACTTAGCCACTGAAATTGGCTGTCCAAATCTTATTTCAAAGAAGACACGTTTAATGAATAAGGTTGGCAAATATTTCTGGTTTTCTAATTTTCTAGTTTTGAAATGAATGAAAAGCTAGTTGAACGTGTCCCAAAGCGTACTCCAATTCATTAATTCATTCAAAAATTAATAAATACAGGCATGTCACTGAATAAATGAGGTCACATTTGGGCAATCGTTGGAATGCGTTTATAAATAACAAGTTGCCTAAACTATTTTGGCATTGACTAGCTGGACAGCTGCCCAAGCGTGTTCTAAGAAAATCTAATAAATACAACTGTGAATATGTATAATGTGTGGTTCCAAGTTTGTAGTAAAAGGTGTAGAAAAACGTTAAGGCATCCTAGAAGAGCCCCTATGGTACCGATGCGACGCCAACCAACGCTAGATGTTCTTTGAACTTTCTTTAGTGTTATACCTATCGTGGTAAAATTTTTGAAAAGTTATGATTACCAGAAATTATGAAATTTGATGGGTGCTGCGCAGGCCGAGACTTGCGTTAATCGATAAAGTATATCATTGAAAAAATATATCTAAATCAAAAATGTTTTAAATTTACTTTCGGAACCACAAAATTGAATACCCTGCACATTTTTCCCGTGTAGATCACGAAATTTCCAATAATTTTGATATATTTTTAAAGGTGATACAATACATCACAACCAAAAACATAGCTCTAAAAAAGTCGGCTGAGTGATTGATTGATAAATATATACGTTATGACACAAATTGTGTCAAAATTGGTGTTTTACTTTTGCATCTTATTTTGTACGGATCACTCAATCGTTATGTAAAAGTTGTTGGGCATTTTCAAAGAGTAATTTGTACAGTTTTATGTATGTATGTATATGTATTTGTCAACAAATAGCAAACTGTCAAGACGTTTGACACTTTTTGAAAATGGCAAGTACCTTTCAACACCATTGAGACAATGTACTTGATACTTGAAAGGCACCAAGTTCAAGTCTATTTTGAAGTGCAAGTTCCAGAAAATTTGAAAGCACTTTTTAAGTGCAAGCCCATTTTCAAGTACTTTTTATATGCATACTTTTACTTGTACTTACAAATGGACTTTTAATTGAATAGAACCTACTTGAAAATGCACTGGTACTACTACTTGAAAATGTACTGGTACTAGTACTTGAAAATGTACTGGTACTTGTACTTGAAAATCTACGGGACAATATTACAGTAGGTCCCCAGTAAATGTACCAAAACTCGCCATATCCATGCCACAGAAAAACTCGTCAGAGCCTGATATAATAAATAACTTTTTGAAGAAACTTTTTATACAATTTACCTTTAAGCCATAACAAATAGATTAAAAATGTATGGTTAGATATGGACAAATATTTTCTAGGTACTTTCATTTAAAAGTTATTAAAGAATAAAATTTGGTTATGGAGTTTTTCTGAAATGGATACGGGAAGTACAAAATGTAGGTACTTAAGTACTTTACAACTCCGTTTAATAGTTATTCACATGTTAAACTTTAAAAGCATCAAAGATACTCACGTCTTTTTATTGATAAAACCGTAAAACCATCAAGCTTACCTGAAAGTAAAAAAATAAAAAATCTTAGTTAGCTACGTACAAAAAATAATACAAATAAGATATCTAGTAGTCCTTATTTGATGCCCAATTTTGAGTCTATTTGAACAAATAAGGCCGTGAGTGCAAAAGTGGTGTACCCCGTTTTTGCGAATTTTTGATATTTCTGTACCGTATTTTTACATTTATGCATCAAAAGCCATAAAATCCAAAATTTTAAATATCCAATGGCCAAACACTTAAATTACTTTTATCAAAACTGCTTCTAAATTTTATCAGATTCTTAAAATTTTTCAGTTTCAGTTTGACTGAGTTTTCTCACATCCCTGGATTCAAAAAAAAAGGTTGTTTCCCTCGCACATGCGAGGTCTATGGAGAAAATGAAAGAGCATTATGGATGAGGGACAATTATTCTGACAGCAAAATATCAGCTGTTCTTGACTGGAATGACTTAACAAAAGACTTTTAAAATTTAATGAAACAAAAACGAGATTTCAATTTACAAGGGCATTTAAAATCTTAAATATAAAAGCATTTAGTGAAACCAAAAAATATCATTTATGGCCAATTTCACGAAAAGCTTTTAATTATTTTAAAAGCCATTTAGCCTTAAAATGATGTTTTTTGGTTTCACCAAATGCTTTTATATTTAAGAATATTTTAAATGCCCTTGTAAACTAAAAGCTCGTTTTTGTCTCATTAAATTATAAAAGTCCTTTTTGCTAAGCCATTCCAGTCAACAACAGCTGATATTTTGCTGTCAGATTAATTGTCCCTCATCCATAATGCTCTTTCACTTTCTCCTTAGACCTCGAATGTGCGAGGGAAACAGCCTCTTTTTTTGAATCCAGGGATGTGAGCAAACTCAGTAAAATTAAAATATCCCTAAAATATCCCTTTTCTGTATTGGTGAAACTGACAAATTTTAAATGTCTGATAAAATTTAGTAGGAGTTTAGATAAAAGTAATTTTAGTGTTTGTTTATGAAATTGGCCATTAAAGGCTTAAAGGCTTTTTAAATAATTAAAAGCCTTTCGTAAAATCGGCCATAAGCCTTCCAATATGTGACATCCTCCCTAAATTAAAATAAAATTGTATTTAAGATTGATTAAAGATGAAATATATGTATAATCAAAAAATGTGGGTTACGTCAATTTTGCACTCACAGCCTCAAAAATCTCGCATGCTAAGAAAATTTCATGAGCAAATAAATAAAATCACACCTTTTCATAGTAAAAAGGTATTCTTGAGATGAATCTGTTTATAGAACTGAAAAGCTTGAATTCAAAACTTATTCAGTGACAAAAATGTGTTTTGTTCTAATCGACAGCTTATAGAGATTATTTTGATATTTTTTAAAAATATTTTTTTTAAAAGCATTTCTAGGAAAAATCGAAATTTGTTTTTTTAAGCAACGCAAACGTCATGAAGTAAATTTGATTTTAGGTTACATAAGCCTCTCATTCTTCTTATAATCTCACACGAAATGGCAATTTGAAATTATCGTATACAAACTCTCACCAAGTAATGGTTGTTAATTTATTCACTTAAACAAGTGAATGTTTATTTTTTTCTCTAATACTTCCCACATCAAAGCTTACATCCTTAAGCGAATTCCATCAGCCTTTCAATTTTTTCAAATTGCTTTTTGAGTTTTTCAAACCAAAAAAAAAATCCATCAATGTTCATAACCACAACATTGAATGGAATGTTTTCAGCTCATTCATACCTAAGGAATTCATAAAATTTTATATTTTACTTTCTAACAAAAATTTGCATAATGAATTGCAGAATTGCATTTAAATTTTCCACAAACGAGAAGAAAAAAAAATCGAGTGAATGCGCGCAAAAACTTTCAGCATCATTGGGGAATCATTTCCATTAGCATCCATCGCACAGGTACGAGTATCAGGATTTTTATTATTATTTCATTTTTTTTATGTGAGATTCAAGAGCCTATTGTTTGGCAAATTTCACAACACACCATCATAATCAGAAAGATACACTTTACCACAAGACCTCCACCTCTTCAATTGCGCCTGGATTGGATTGGATGCCCTTCAATATTTATGCAGAGAAGGCATATTAAAAAGATTCTTATGAGAAAATCACGAAAAATTAGCATAGAAAAGGAAATTTTTGTTTTCTATCTTAAATCTTGTTCACTCCGCAGTGAACCCACCACCACCCCACCTCTCCAATTTAACTCTCTTCCATTTTTGCGGTATGGAAATAAAATTATAACGGTAAAATAGAGGGAAATTGGCAGAGTTCCATATGTGTATTTTCAGATTAATAGTGCTGCAGTATACTCGCAGTTCGTATCGTATCTCTGTGCCTAGCAGCTTAAGGAAAACCACAAAATTGTAGCCAATTTCCGTTCGGCGCAGCGGCGGCGCATCGAAGCGATATGAAAGTAAAGATAGACTTTTTTTAGGCAATAGATACACATTTGACGATACAAAAGATACCACCAACCAATTGGCAGCAAGACGACACACACATGCTAAGCACTTTTATCCTCATGCAAATCTAAGATTGCCCAGACAACTTCTACGAGACAAGGTATTGCTGCTGCAACGGGCTTGAACAAAGGAAAAGCGCACATGCCATAAAGTCAATATCCTACAGATCTAGCTATACCTACATATACCAGCCCGTTCGGGATCTCTCGTCAAGTTGGGGTTTTTCTGTTTTTTTTTCTTCTTCTATTTAATGGCGGCATGAAGTGCGCCACGAAATTTGTGTGATCTCATTGATTGCATTGGAAGATTGCCAGAAAGACCTGGAGCCTCTGGACTCCAGGGAAGGGACTGGTGAGTCCAGTATCAGTCATCATCGCTGAGTCTGAGAAAAACCTGCTGGTTATTTTCTTTTTATGGGGATAGACCAATTTTTTAATATCTTTAAGATGAATCACGATTTTGCTAAGGTGTTTTATTTCGTGCTCTCTTTTTTGCATTGTTGTTGTTGGCTGTTGTTGTTTTATTTATCAAAAGTTTTCAAGGGCTGGGTTGAAATAAAATATCATACAAAATAGGTTAATAGACCCAAATGGACTTATACAACGCTCAAATAAATGGTTTGTTGGAACTAGTAAGGGCCAGTTTTTCAGTTAAAATCAGAGTTTGCTTATTCTGAAAATAAATTATAATTGAGTTAACTCAAAAGCAGTTTTTCAGTTGAGGATTAACTTAATCTTTCAGTTTTCAAAATCACACTTTTAAGCCTTTCACTATCGAAATCGAAATGGCACCACAGCGAAAATTGCCCTATCCAAAGATTTAAATAACTTTATCCATAGAAATTGAGATGGTGCCAAAAAGGTAAATGTGCTAAGTTTAGTATTTGAGTTGGCTTATGAAGACCAAATAAGGTGAGTTAACTAAGGATTTAAATGGACTGAAAATCATGTTTCTCCAATTAACTCAGGCTTAGCTGTGAAACAAGGATGATCTCGCACTGAAAAACTGGCCCTTAGTCCTAGTGTTATCAATGTTACCAAAAATCTAAACTTCACAAAATGACATTCGAAGGACTAAGAGGAATGATTTTGAGATTAAAAATTTTATAGTTTAGCATTTCAAGAATTTAAATTCCGACCTAGTCAAAAGTATAGATGAAAATGCTTGAGAGCTAGCTGTTTTCAGAGGAAAATTTTTGGGTGGAGAAGTTACAATAACGAACTGCATGTGCTGTACATCAGCACTGATGAAGCAAATAAAGAAAAAAGTTAAAGACTGAGTTAGCTGATTATTCAGAGCTAAAGAACAGCACCGCTCCAGCGCAGAGAATCTTTTTGGACTCGGCTGAGAGAGCCAGTAAAAGAAGAACAAATCAGGTGACACACGCAAGCAGAGGAGAACCTTAACCAATTTGGTACTGGAGACAGCAAACTGGGACAAAGTTGGCTGCAAGAACTTGATGGTTGATGCTCTGGACCATAAATCGGACTTTAGAACCACCTTAAGTGAAAAGTCAGAAGGCATCTGATTTTTCTTTGAAGAGTTTCTTTCCTGAAACAGAGATAAATGTGGGCCATGATGCTTCTCTTGGATGAGTGGAGTCGTGGAGCGCTCTTGTAGAGGAAACAAACAAAAAATCGGAGTATGAAAGACCGATCCACTGGCTATAGTTTAATTACCTAAGAAGAAAAAACTCTTTAAATGGATCGCCAAAATCACTCCAAACATTTTTCATCGAATAATAAACCGACACCGTAGTACCACGTGACCTCGTTAGTGCTTTGGACTGTCATGCCAAAGGTGTGGGTTCGATTCCCAGCCGTGCCACCTAAAAACAGAAATGTTTTATCCGAGGTACTGCCTCTTACGAGGAACTGGCAAAAATCCTTCAAGAGTATACTTGTCATGAATAAGTGCTTCTCATCTAGCCGTTCGGACTCGGCAAAAAACTATAGATCCACTCCATTCCTGCTAACAACACGCACACAGGAATGGTTGAGAGCTGTAAGGCCCTGGTTCTCCACGAGCTGTTGCGGCACCCAATTTATTTATTTAATAAACCGATACCAGCAAAGGCAACTGTGTGGTGGAGTGATTAAGTTCTTTCCATTTGTCAAGTAAACATACAAAATTGTCGCATCTGTTGGCTATGAACACCCAGGAGAAATAGTGGAACAAACTCTTCCATCACAACGAGTGACAGTTTTACGTGCTTTTTGGGCTGGCAGGCGGTATCATTGGAGAAAGTTTTTATTGAATCAAACAATGTTGAATGATTTTTGTTTTGCCTGAAACTGATACTATGGACGGCCGGCAATACATGCTTCACAGCTCGTAAAACAATAGCTCTTTGGAGTGATAAATTGAAAAAGGCATCTCTTGTTAGATGACCCTATAGACTTAGTTAACTGGCTCCTGCCTTAGATACGGCACAGCGTCTTTGCATCTCCTAATATAACGTGCAAGTTTCTTCCAGTTGGAGGGAGCTGTTAAAGAAAGCTTTGTAGACTATCTGCTTCAGAACAAGTTTGAATTATTCAAATAATAGCGCATCGTCTTCTCAAAGTTCTATTCAATACAGATATTCCTTAGCTGTGCATGGGACCGCGATTTTCCCAATGTCACGCAACAAAGCTGGATTGGTTTTCCTGTGATAACCTGTATATTTCCCATTCGCATTCGCTCCGCAAACGCGCAACCGCCACAGATAGAAGTCCAAAATTCTTGTACCAACTTATGACCGCGGCAAGAAAATTATGATTACCATCGCAACGGCTGCAGCATTCAGGGAAAAAAAAGAGAGGACAAGTTGCGACACCATGTCCAGGCCAGCGCACAACGAGATCCACGCAGGAAAGGGACGAAACAGGATGAAAGATTATACCAAGCCTAGTTCATTGAGCAACAGCCGCAGCGCATCATCTGGAAGCAGCCAGTGCGGTGTATAGGAATAGGAACTCGGTGCATGCAAATGCAAATCTTCACTTCCCAGAGATGAGTTTTGTGTAACGCATCAGTATGACCTTCTGCCTGCGCGACACAAACCCAAAACCAAAACTGAAACCACCAAGAATACACGGAACAAGTGTTCCTACTGACCAGTCAACAGCCAGCCAGCAGCGTCAGCATTATGGAGTGTCCCGCTCTCCTGGGAATGATATTAATTTTCTAACGCTCCTCCAGAGGATGCGAAGAAATTTAATGATGATGATGATGATGATGACGATGACTCCAAATGCTGATGTGTGCATTCATGACTCTAACTCTAGCTCTAGCTGTGGAGCGATTAATTTGAGCTTCCCCCTAGAGGAGTGTGGCATCAGAAATGAAGAAGGCTCTTGAACGAACACCGGCGTGTATTTATTTTTTGTGTTTGTCTCCTTCCCTCTTTGGTTTCAATCTTGATTATGATTACGGTATAATGTTAGAATTTCGCCATTTCGGACGCGAGCTTACGGAACCTGCTTTTACGGGCATCCACGTTAGTTGTTTATGTGCACCATGGAGCCATCTCTAACATCATGTTGTGTTGTGTGCGCTGCGCGCTGATGTTGCAATGATGTGCTGGTGCTGTTACTGTTGCTGGTTGCTGATATGTTGATGCTGGTTTGGGGTATGGAGGTATGGTATAGAGCGAGGCAGAGGTGGACTTGGACAAAAAGGAGTGCCTGGTGCTGGAATGCATGTAGATATGTGCAAAGCCTTGAAATTGAGGTCATATGCAAAGAATTTTTACTGCTTTGGTGCGCTCGAAAAAGATGCTGGTAGGAGGAGGATATAGATCCTTTGTATGTGTTTTTTTTGTGTGTCTTGTTTTGTGTAAGTTTTTGTTGTGGGTAGATTCGAGGCGCCTTTTTGGGATACAATGTTGCCAGAGGAATTTTTCGTCTAATCGGAATTCTCATACATATATTGGAGTATGTTTTTCGCACAAGTTCTATGTTGTTTTTTTTTAATATCAAATGGCCTTTAAGATTGAAGATTTGCAAGGCAACTAATGCTGATTCAATGAGGTTAAGGGGATTAAATTAAGGAGTACTGAAGCAGCAACTGAATTATAGCTAATTGACTAAATGCAAACAAATCAAATGCGACGTTTGCTTTTTTGTAGAACAAGTCCCAATCGATTGATTAACCTCAATTGAAATTAATGTCCATCGTATATGCATGCAATTGATGACTGGGGGTTGGTTGTTGTCCAACGGTTTGGAGGAAGCCATTCAACAACGCCTTGTTTTTGGATTAGGTATTGATGCTGATATACCTAAGTTAGAATTTCGTAACCAATTTAAAAGCCCTTTTTCGCTAAGTTGTATGCAAATTAATACATATAGGTACATACGTAACACTTAAAGTGTTAAAGAGCACATATTGTTCCACATATGAAGGTAATTTTATTAACAACGACAATCCGATGAAATTATTACGGAACGTGATATAATGTTTAAGAAGCATTCAAACATTTTTGAGAAACATTCAAACAACTTTGAGAAACATTCAAACATTTTCCAGAAACGTTTGCCAATAATTTCAGATATATTTGGATATATTTTCAAAATGGATTCAAGAAATATTTCCGAAAACTGATTGAAAATATTTCACAAAATCTTGAGATACATCATGCTATCAACATTTTAAATTCTTCTGAAACATTTACTATACAAAATATTTCTTTAATTTTAACTTATTTGAACTTTTCGGAACTTACCGCGTTAATTATTAAGAATTATTTATAAATTCTTCTTCTCGACGTTTCGAAGAAATTTCACTCCTCGTGGGATCCACTCATAGGCAAACTCAAATCGAATAAAACACACGCAAAAACTTCAGACGTTGTAAGCGTTGTATGCACCCAAGCTTATGTAAACATGATTCAACAAGAGCAAAACAACCAACCACCCACAGAACATGTACCAACAACAACGCACCGGTACATCTTAAGAAGTAAAGTAACCAACAACATCAATTAAACGTCAGTCTAATCCCGGGACCACGAAGAGTGAAATTTCTTCGAAACGTCGGGAAGAAGAATTTATAAATAATTCTTAATAATTAACGCGGTAAGTTCCGAAAAGTTCAAATAAGTTAAAATGATCAAGAAAAGTTTAAAATTGTATATTTCTTTACTTATTTTAAATTTATTACAAAAAGTTTAAAGTTTCTGAGAATATAAATTCAAGAATATTTCAAGAATAATACGAAAATGTTTCAGAAGCATGTACAAAACATCAGAAATATTTTTCAGTTTTTTTAAGAAGATTCGGGAAAACACTATCTAAAATGTTGAGAAATATTTTGGATGTATTAAAAAATTAATTACATTTATTAAATCCGACATATTTTAAATACATATATTTCAGAAGCATTTGGAAAGAAATCGAAAATATATGTGGCACTGTGGAAATATATATGTATACAACATACAACTTCCCAGCAGCAATCCAGAATGATTTCGAAAAAGGATTAGAATACAATTTTTTTCTTAGAAAAATCGTAGAAACTAAGAATAGTCTAGACACATTTCAAAAATATGTCAGATATATTATATGTATTTATAGATTTTAGAATATAAAATCAGAAACAAAATATTTTAAAATTTTCTCCAGCATTTTGGCAGTTTTAAAAAAATTATTTTTTCTAAATCATAGAGAAATTATGTTTTCTTAAGTTTTAATTTTAATTTGTTTCTGCTATTTCTGATACATAAACCAAAATGTACTTTTCTAGTGGCATTTAATGCGTTGACTCGAATCTGGTCCCAGAATTGCTCTAACACGTCAAGTTTTTGAGATATACCATTCTAAAATATATCTAAAAGCTAAGACAAAACGTTTTTGAAATTTGAGATAGCGTTTTACCACAAGATCGTAAAATATATAATGTAGTTGAATTTGTATCAATATTTGAATTACTTTCCTTGAAGTCCTCAATTGAAATTTATGAGTTTAGCATATTTCGGAATAAGGTAGTTTAAGGCGAAGGTTGACAGCTAATTAATGATTTCTCCAAGATGAATAAGGGTATTTGACAGATTCAAAAAGAATATCAAAGATAAATGTTTATCTTTCCAATTGACAGTAAAATTTTATTCGAAATAAATTACTTAAAGAAATATTATCACTTCAAATTTGCATAAGCACGCATATTTTCAAAATTAAGATTCGAATATCTCAAAAAACGTGGCATGCAAGAGCAATTCTGAGACCAGATTCGAATTCACTGCATCAAAAACTATCAGTAAAATATATTTTGGTGTATGTTAGAGACAAAAATTTAAATTTTGTCACTCAGTGAAATCAAACATATCAAAACGCAGTTACAACAAATGTCTTAAATAAATATCTAATGCTACTTCTCAAGAAAATCAAGGACCAAACTTCCAGAAGTTTTTCAAAATAGGCTTAGACAAATTAACATAAATATCGTGGAAATGTGTCGCGGACATTATAGGATATTTATAAAAACAACATAAGAAATACACTAGTCAACAATATTAAAGGAACACATTTTTTTTCAATTTTTGTTAGCGTTTTTTCAAGAGCTGTATCTTTGTGACGAGTGGTTGTATTGAGTTGAAATAAAAAGCATTTTACAGCTTTATGTTTTTTGTTTCGAGATTTGTTTGCAAACAAATTTTTTTGAAGTATCGTTATTGCGTTATTGCAAAAAATGAGACGAGACAACAAAATTATTTTGTTTTTATTTTTTTTGAAGGTCCTCATTTCTATGGATACATTTTTTTGAGTCAATTAAATGTCATGATCAGATACCTTGTTTATTCAGCTTCAATTCGGTTTTTTGTTGTTTTCGTACGATTTTTTTTGACATGGTTTATCTGACTTTAAATGAAAAAATATACTTTTAGCCTTGATTACCAATATCTCAGCAAATAATGACGTTATAAAAAATTCAAAGACAGTTTTGGACATTTGAAAAAGCGTTTTACAAGATTTTTTTATGATTTTGTAGAAATTATTTTTTTTTACCGTTCACCGTTAGTTTAAAAAAAGTACTAAAAACCGACGTTTTGTGGTCTTTTCGTAAATCTTTTTTTTTTTGTTGCAAATATTGATTGCATGGCTTGCGTTGGTATGCAAATTTATAGACTCTTGACTCTTGACAAAACCTACAAAGATATGCAGGAAAATATTTTTGAAGTATTTTAGAAATTTTGGAATTCAACAGAAGCATTCAGGAAATTTTAAGAAACAGTTCAAAATATTAATAGAAATTTAAAAAAAAAAAATATTAAAAATTTTAATTTTACGACGTTTTTAAAAAAAATAATTTTAAACTTTTACATTATTTTAATAAATTCAATATTTAGCAACGCGTTTCGGAAGTAAATTCTATCTTCGGGCTAATTATTTACTTACTACCGAAATGCGTTGCTAAATATTGAATTTATTAAAATAAAAGTGTAAAAGTTTAAAATTAGTTTTTTAATAAACGCCTTAAATTTAAAAATTTTTAATTTTGTTTTTATTTATATGTGGGTCAATATTTTAAAATATTAATATTTCAGTCTCCTTTATTTTTGAACCGAAGTACAAAATTTTATTATAAGTTTGTTAATTGGATGGCTTGAAACAAACGGGTTCTAACATTCGCTTTAGAAAAATTAAAGTAAAAAAAAATATCATATCCGCTATCTCCATTCTAACACCCAAAATGTCATTCCCCTGACGTGTCCCCAGGCCTACATACCACACTGTCTGAATTTTAGCAACGAAACTAAAAACGATACAAAAAATGGAATGATGCAGTCTTTTTAATAATATATGCATCCTAACTAAAAAATAGTTAAATGATTTTTAGTTGCTTTATTTTCTTAAATAGGAGCTTTTAAGTAAGTGTCCCCCATAAATTGATCATTTCTATCCCACCAATGGAAATTTAAAAAAAATATATAGGTATAGGCTCAAAATAGAAAACTGATTTTTTTTGTTGTTTAACGGTACCGAATCGCTCTTTATGAAAATTGAAGTAAGAGTTTCAAAAAAACTTAGTTGTCTTTTTTATTTCAAGTTAAGGCAACGATTTTGTTTTCCGTCAAGCGAAATTGTCATTCCTCTAACGCGTGTTTTTTTACTAAACTGTGTGGTATAAAAATTAAAAAGTTTTACTCGTCTGTGTCATTTACAAGGGCCTACGTGAAAAATAATATAAAACATCTAATTTTCTAATAACCTCCATTTAATTCTCATAAAACACCCTTCGGAGTCATTCCCCTAACATCACTTTTTGTGTCATTCCCCTGACTTTCAAGTTTTCATTATAATGATTGATTGCGTTTTGGTAACTCTAGAAGAATCAATAATATTACATTTAAACATATTTACATTATTTTTAGTAGTTTTGAATTTTTTCACATTTTCTCGGTCAAAATATCATAAAAAATACGATTATTACTATAAAATGTTTAGTCTCGCAAAATTCTTGAATCATGAGAGCAAGTTCGAGCAACATAGTCGTGGATGCTATTTTTCATGTTAATATTTGTTCTTCTTTCTCTTTACACTCCTGAAACCATTCGCAAAATTAAATATCCTTCTAATCAACGGAGTAAATATAAATTTTTGTCATTCCCCTGATACAAGTATCATTTCCCTGACTTAAAAAACCGTTAGATTTGGTCAAATGTTATGACTCCTTGTTTTAAAGTGGTTATTATAGAGTTATTAAGAAACATAATTGTTCGTCTACCAAAAAAGGTTCTTTTGAGCGAGGGTCCACTTTGGAGTGGAAAATATTAATGTTTTGAAATATTGACCCATGTATGTATATTTAACCACACAATTGGGGATGTCAAACCACAAAAGGAATATTGTGTTTACAAAGGCAAATGAAATTGAAATGTTACGGGAACATTGTTTATAAAATTCGTAGAAAAAAAAATTAGTATAATTTAAAAACTTCCAACACACATTTCAAATTTCTGTCAGATATTTCGAAAAAAATAGAAGCAATACTTGAATAATGCGACTAATAAAAACATCAAGAAGCCACTGTGATATGACGGAATTAGTCAAAAATCTTTTGGACATTTCAGGAAAAAAAAAACTAAATAACGAAATCGAAAACATTTCAGTCTTTTTAACAGTTCGAAAAAATTAAAAAAAAAATCCATACAAATTTTAAGGACCTTGGAGACGTTCGAAAATAGTGCAATTGAACATAGTTCGACTAAACTCCGCAGACACAGAAACCAAACTACTCGAACTTCATTATTCTTACGACTTAAACTATGTCATTCACAATGTTCACTGTCACATTTATTTAATTTTTATTTAGCTTGTTTGACATTTTTGTTTTTATTTTTAGTACTGAAACTCAAAATTAAACCAAAATGTTCGAGTAAACCGACGAAGCCGGTCCGCAAACTGTCGAATCTGGTACGGCAAACGATAAATATCAAACCCCTTTTGATTTTGGTGAGACCAAATTTTTGTTTAGTGACACACACCAAACAATTTGTACTCGAGCCTGCCTGCCGACAAGTAAAATCAACTCGAACCTAGTACTCGAACCATGTTCACTCGCACCATGTTCGAGCGTCTCCAGAGCCTTTTAGAAAATTTAGAAACAATTTGGATTTTTTTTTTTCACAACTGTGACTCATTCAATGAACTTTTCATCAACATAAATAGAAACAAAAAAAGTAGATTGATAACAATCTCCACTGCGATTCAAACTTACGAAAGAAACCCTTTCGCCCAAAAGTCTGCTAAGGTAGGTATTAAAAGGGCACTCACTGGAATGTTAATTGATTTGATCATAAATCCCCTCACTTTATCGAGCAATTAAAATGTTAATTGTTTTTTGTTTAATATACGAGTAGTTGCTTTAATGTTCCATTAACTATAGCTTTAGATACAAATTACAATAAAAATGTAATTATTTTCATAAAAGCGTTGTTAAACTCATCAAGAAACTTATTACAACTTTTTAATTATAGAAATCTATAAAGAGGTAATAAGCCCCCCACCCAAAGAGTAAGTCATAACTCATTCAAATTAACCCGGAGACAGCACCAATAAGTATACATTAATGCGAGTTTTGTCGTCAGGCGTGTCTGTCGTCACTGGATGCACAAGCACATCCTACCCCTTTCGCATTATTTGTCAATATTAACATTTCAACCATAAATAAGCAAATAACTCTCCGGGTAATAAAGATTCCTCATTAAAGTCTGCCGGCATTAAAAGAATGACCAAGCAATGGGTTATTTTCTGCTGCAATGAGTTACGCTCGTAATATAATGGTCACAAAAAAGCGGGTCACGTGCTTTTGGTGAATCTGTATACCTTAGCTACCCAAATGCCAGATGCACAGTGGGACAGTCTATTTGGCACAAAAGAAAAAATAAACAAAAGCAATAATTTATAATTAAAGATTAATTTTTCTGTTGGAATTGATTAGTTTTGTCTTTAAACGGTTAAAGTGAATTTTAAAGATCAATAACTGGCAGAAATGTGTACAAAAATCTTTCATTCTTTTTTCAGCTTGGATTTTATAGTTTTTTCCCAATTTTAAAACTAATCTGCCCCACTCTGTTTTCTGTGTAGTGTGGTATGATAGGGATTGCACCGCGTTGTCGTCGTCATTTTCATGCCCTCGTATAGTAGTGACCGTGCGGCCGACCGACTGACCGGGTGCAAAAATACATAAATATATGCCACACACAAAATTGAAGAGGACCAAACGACCAAAAACTCTTAGTTCGGAATTTAGTACGCAACCAGAAGAAAATTTATTTCATTATTTTTATGAAGACGTTTTTATATCCTCCAGTAAGTGAACGAAGAAAGGTGGAGAATGGATTTCTGGGTATAAAGAATGACACTGGCGAATGCCAACCGTTATTTGGACACCTTTATACCTCGATCCAGGGCAATCATTGTTCGTGGATTAAAGAAAAAAAAAAAAAAAAAAAAAAACAAAAAGGCTGACATTCAAGGCAGTAAAAGAAGACAAAATAAAAACACCCAACCGGGACCAAGACGAAGACCGCGACTGAACGGTCTTTACGTTTAAATTAGTCTCTTTGCGCTGCAGTCCATTCATTATTACTTAACTGGGTATAGTGTAGTTAAGTTTTTTTTTCTCAGTGTAGGAATAATACCCAAGTGAAATGATTGGCAGATTTATGGGATTTCGAAAGCTTGGGGCCAGAGATACCCTATTGACCGCAGAGTTTGCATACACATAAATACAACAATAAACGAGGAGGCTGGCGATGGCAACTTGGCCGTAACCTAAGAGTGGAACGTGTGCCTTTTATTATTTCTTTTATTTTGTTTTTTATTTTTTTTTTATATATTTGATTGTTATAAAGTGAATCGTCGTTGGACAGTTTTGCAATTGTCCATGCGGTCAAGAGGTCAAATTGAAGAATTTTTTTTACTTGTTGCTTCGAGCTCTTTTAAAGGCTCTGATAAATCTGTTAAGCGGGAGAAGAAGACGAAAATTGTAAAATAACAAGATGCCTCGATGGTTTAGACTATAGACTTTAGAGAGAAAAGAAGATGTAGTTATTATGGTTATTTAAAATCCAAGAAGACCATGCCGAAGATGAAGACCCTTGAGGACATTAAGTCATTGTCGTTTTTTTTTTCATGAAATCAATGTTATTAGGGATTATTGTCGTGAAATCCAAATTTTTGTGGGAATATTTCTCTCTTTTGATGCTGGGCTTGAGAATAATATCTACTTAACAAAAATGAAAATTCTGTTGACACGACAAAAAAGAAATATTTTCACGATAAAGGTCTTGATGATATTGGCAACCATTTAAGGAATGTAAACTGTAATTTTCGTCGGAATAACTATGGCAGTTTGAAGAAAAGAGAAAAACGTTTGGTTTTTAGAAACCAAGTCGAACAGAACTGTTAAGGTACCTAACAATTTTCAAGAGTACCAAGGAAGGTTTTAGAAAGCTTATTATTATTATTCTATTTTGTTGAGAATTTTATTTTCCCGCGAATTGGGATCTTTCAAGGCTATATCTAAGTCCATAGAGCAAGTTGTTATTACTAAACTATTGCTTTAAAATGCTCAGACATTGTGGTAGGAGACTTGGGTGCTTAAGCAAACATAGTAGATACCCGGCCCCGTTGCTATCGCAATTTCTGTAGCTTATTCTTCTTATTTTTACTTATCAAAAGAAAAAAAAACCGAAACAAATTACATATATGCATAAAGACCTTCATCCCTTGATTCTGACCTTTTAGACTAATACCAGCACCAATCCCCGTTTAGTACCTGAGAACATACATACATATGTAGTTTAAATTTTCTCATCAAGAAAAGCTTTACACATACATATGTATGTATGTACATATTTACCTCTAACTACCTAAAGTCATTGGTCTTCAACTATAATGGATTATACCATTTCTGACTTCTTTTAGAAATTTTGCTAAATGCACTGAACTTACAACCCCCTAAAACCATCTTAGATAGTAAAAATTTCCTGTATCAACAGTTCATTCGTATTTTACCAAACCGATCGCAAGGCATTTTCTTATGGTATAAGTATAATGTTGGCCGCACTTTAAATTCTCGTTTTGAAAATCCTCGATTAACGGAATTCCAGATAATGGGGACACGACTGTAATATTAATTTTTAATTTTATTTTGTCAGACAAAAATTTCATAAAAATTGATTGATTGATTGATGTTTCAAACTCAAAATGATTTATTAATTTTTGTATGTAAAACAGGCACTCAAAATGCATTTTTGCTCGTTGCTGGCAAACCGCAAGACCGATTTAGACCAAACTTCATTTAAACACCCACCGGTTCATACCAAACATTTCCTGAAAAGAATCATCCAAATCGGCTTAGCCGTTTTTGAGCTTCTGCAGGACTAACGAACAATGATTGATTTTTATATATAAGAGAAGAAGATTTATTCTTCTTTCTTTTTTTTAAACTTATATTTTTATTATTTTTCAAAACATGTACTGTGGCGTGCACGTTATTAGAAACGATTTTAAGATCACTTTTTCTTTTTTTTTCGAACTTATATTTATCACATTTTTCAAAATAATGTACAGTGTCTTGACCAAGTGTTGCACATACAAAACGATGAAACAATGAGGCGCCGAGCTTTTACATTGCAAGATTTATATTTTTACTACGGAAAACTGCTGAAACAGCTCGACTTTGAATAAGTAGATCTAAAAACTCCTATCTGCAACCTTTAAACCCGCTTCAATTTCGAAAGTAAACATCATTTACCTATAGGTTTTATGAAAAATAACGGATTTCCATTTCAAATTAATTTGCTTCGTTTGTGTTGACTTACTGACTAAATGCACTAAGTCAACACAAACAAAAATGGAGAGTTTGGGCAGAAACAAAGACGATACAGAAGGAAGAAAAGTGACATTGAAATCGTTTCGAATTACGTGTACGCCATCGCCACTGTATCAGTTTTTTCGGAACTGTGATTTATTGTAAGATACACAAGACCCAAGAATATTCACTTTCAAAAACTATAATTTTCATTTCTAAGGGATATCAGCTTTATGGATTTTCTTGAATTAAAAATTCCTGCAGATATTTTTACGACCTTGAATTTCATGAGTTTTTAGTTTTGATTTTTGAGAAATTGTTTTCTTGACGGAAATGATATTTCAAAGCTACTTGGAATTTTAAAAAATTTTACTTTTTTAGTGGAACCCTTTAGTTTTTCTTATATTTGTTTTTTTTTGTATTTTGAGATTTTTTTAGAAAATGCTAAGATAATTGGAAAATTTACTTTTCGGGCTAAGAGTTTTTAAGATGATAAATCGGTGGCTTAATTAAAATGATAGAATCTGATGGTGCTGAAAAACTATTAGATATCATCGCATCACACTTACATAATAACAACACTCATTAAAACGCTGAAGCTTAAAAACAATTCCATAACAATTTTTAAAAATCAGCTAAGACACACTCAACATAGCATCCATAACCATTTTGTACTTTAAAATATTCACTTATCGTTCACAATCTTTGATCGTAATTTGCTGTTGCTTTTGACGCATAATTTGTGATAATCTTTCCAGAAGGAGAAAGTTTGATCAATGAGAATCCAACCGCCTTAATAGAAGAAAAATAAAAGAAATTGAAAATAAAAAAATTAAAAATGCATCTCACAATGATGCACATCGATTTAAGAAACATCGAGACAAAATCAAAGGCGTTTCCACTTTACGAATTACCTATGATGTTTTTTATCCACTCAATGAAGGCATTTATGAATAAAAAAAATATCAGAAATTCAAATCTAATCTTAAGTTTTTCATCGAACAGTGGGATTATCTTTATGAAAAAGTCGGACAAAATGTATCGAAATTGTTTATAAAATCTTTAATTCAAAGCTACTAATCAACCTGTGAAGGAACGTGCCTGCATTTGAAGTGAAATACAAATATAAGACACAATTTGCTTTAATTATTGCCTGGGATGTAGTAAGTGTGAAGGTCGGTTAAAATTTAAAGAATAATCAGTTATTAATAAATAACTCGGTCATTTTTTTAAATTTGTTTTAAAGAATAGCTACTTGAAAATTACAAATTAAAAAAGTACAAATTAAACAAATCACTTTTTTCAAGTTTTTTCATCACAAAAAAAAGATAAGTCCAAATAAAAAAAAAAAAACAAATATACTAGATCAATTTTAGTCTTTAAATATAATTTTATATTAGCTTAAGACAATCTAGAAACTCGATGGAGATGGACTTTATTATAAAATAAGTCTAAAGTTAGGTATTATTTAAGTTTTCCATGAAATGACAAATGTTGACTGAAGTCAAATATGGTCAAAACCACTTCAGACGAGTTAACATGATTAACATGATATCTCCTTAAGGATTCAACATAAGATCCAATTTTAAGGCAATTTTGTCCCACTGTCTACCGCGGTTCGGTTGGCTTAAATATTGAAATCTCAAACCAATTAAAAAAATCAAATTATGGTAATTTGTATCTTGCACAGGTTATTGTACCGCAAGGCAGCATTTCTTTTAGTCCAAACTCAAACTAACAAAATAATTTATTCACTTGCATTGATTTCAATTAAAAAGATAAGATGAAGAGGGTTTTTTGTATGGAAATAAAAGAAAAGGTATTAAATTAGAATATTAAAAAAAAAAAACAGAAATATCATCAAACCCGACCATATTTAAGTAGAGACATTTAAAAAAAAAAAGAAGCAAATCGATTAAAAGTCGTTATATGCTGAATGAGGTTGGGTGACTTCAAAACAGATCACAATTGATGAATATTTATATTTTTTATGTGATCTGATTGTTCATGTTTAGTATAATTTGTAGTTTTATTTATAGCTTCTCGCAGAAATTGTATCAAATCGTCTAGTTTTGAAAACAAAAACAAAGCTGTTAGACTTGTATTTTTTTATTGAAAATCTAGACTCATTGTCGTCGTCTATTTTAATGAGGATATTTTTAAAAATAAAAAAAAAACAAGTATTTGGCAGGTAAACATTAACCTTGAACAATTAAATAAAATATATTTTTCACATTGTAGAGCTTTTTTGAATAAAATTTAAGCATTTCCTAAAAAGTACCCTTGATTTAGATCAGGGCTTTTGATTTTTTAGGGTAAAAAGGGCTAAATTCAACTTTTTGATAATTTTACGAAAGCTATCAGTTTTTAATATGAAATATTAAGGATGAAATTGTAGTGGTAGTGGTGTGGAAAATGTTATTTTATTATTGTAAACTCTTAATGCAGCGCATTTCTCAATCTCTGTGGCTCTAACGAAGAAAAGTGGTTAGCAACTTTTTTAGTGATGTTTCCTTAATATTATGGAAAATATTCCTGAAATGTTTCAAAACTTTTTTTATTTGGTTCAAATTTGTCTTCAATATTTCGAAAATGTTTCCAGAATTCTTATAAATGCCTCCTTAAATCTAATTGCATTTTTCAAGGGTTTGTATTTACTTTTTTTTCTTACATGATTTTTAACTATTACTGAAATGTTGATGAAACATTTCTTAAAATCTTCTACAAGGTTCTTGGAATAAATTGTACTGAAATGTTTTAAAAATTCAGCCTTGTTACATTACAAAGTTGCATATTTTATATTTTTCATTTCTGAACTAAAAATAAATCCACTGCAACATTGTTTAAACAACATTATGCATATAATGCATATAAATACATGTATGTATATACATTCAAAGCATATACACATTTCTATTGTTTCAAGCTGTTCATTTAAGCGTGACACCTGTATTAGCATCACTTCCTTATCAACCTGCAAATATCTTATTTGATGTTGCAACATCATATTAACGACTATAATTATAACAATGTACCTTCTATGTATACAACAAATGTGTAGGTAAGTAATTAAATTCACTTGAAAACCTTCCCACATTCTTTTCCAAACAACTTACGTTGTTGTAAATTAACAACAACAAAAAAAAAACATTTTACTGATTGTTTCAAGCGAAAGAAGTTTGCAAAAAAAATTCATCAGCAACAACTTAATAACACATGACTCGATAATTAGATACAATTGCATCTGCATTACTTACATGAATTTATCAGAAAGGAAAAATAACTCAGTTCATTTACTATTCATATTTTATTTTTATTTTTTATTTAATTAGTTAATTATTCCCAGCACTCTTGACGTTGGCTATGAAAATTGACATTTCCAAGACAATCGACAACACGACACGACGCGACGGTGTCTAGAGCTCTGGTAATAGCCAGCGGGATGTGATGACCTCGGAAAGTTGCATGGTGTTGCTATTGCAAGTGCAACTATTTAACACTTCAGTCTGGCAAACTACGTTTGAAGGTGACCATGGTTATTTGAAAGCTAAAAGAGGGAAAGAAACTTGCACTTTGCCTCTTGAAAAGTTAAAATCTTCAGAAACATTTTGATCTTAAAAAAAAAGTAGTTCGTAGTATTAGTTTAGCAACTTTCCGGATTTATTTAAGAAACATTGAAAAGCAGTTATTTTGAAAATTCAATAAATATTAATTTCGAATATTATTGCAAGCATGAAACAAGATTTTCATAAATAATATACAGAAACTACATCAGTAGTGTTTCAAAAGGATTTGAGAAATATTTAAGAATTGTTTTGAAGATGATGTTTGAAGCAAATTGTAGGCATTTGTGTCTAATCATTGAAAAAATTTTAGAAACATCTAGGAAATAATAAAAAACACTTCCGAAACATTAAGTAAATACTTAAAGCAAGAAGAAAGTTGAAAAAAATTAGAATATATCAAAGTCTAAAAATTTATTTCTAAACATTTATTCATAAACCTTTGTTTCTAAACATTTCATTTGATACATTTGGAAAACAATAACAATGAAACATTTTTGAAATTCCCCACTCAAATATTTCATCACAAAAATTCTCAACTCACACTGGCCGTGCTATATAAATGCTAAAATGACACAACTCATCTCTATTTCTACTTCTTCTATAAAGGGTAACCTCTTTTCTATAATCGCTCCTAAGATGAAAAGATTATCATTTTCAAATGAAAATGTTGCTTCTTAATACAATAAAGAAGGAACAACAGAACAAAAAACAACAAAAAATTGATCAACTATGAAGGTAGCTACTAGCAATAATAATAAGTATCTAGATAAAAACACATCAATGGCAGCAGCGGATATGTCCATATACATAGATACTTGCAATACTTACGATACCTAATCCCGTAGTGAATATATTTTTTTTTTCTTCCAACTATAAGCAACATTGTTTATGGTCAAACAACTGGAAGCAGTAATTTCATTCCATTCCATACAAAAGCCTGCTACTCTATACGCCAATACTTGTTTCTGTGAAGAAACCAAAATGTCTGAGTAACTTCTTTAAGTTGGATGGTTGGTGAAATCCTGAGTTTAAAAGCTTCAAGCTTTATAAACCTATCAACGAATTGAAATCACATAATACTCTGCGCACACTCTATGCTTTAAAAGTAGACGATAGAGATGGACATGAAAAGATACGAATCCAAAAAAATAGAAAAATACCCCCAAAACCAATTGAAGACCTCAGCTGGTGGAAAAGGTTAACAACGAAGAATACAAAAAAAACAACAACAATAACAACTAAAACTTCGATTTCGGTAGAAAAATTGTGCAAGAAGATTGCAGCAGCAGCTGAGGCAAGTACAACAATTCAGTCTTTAAGCAAGCAATAGATTACGAAAAGATTATACTGACTGCATCTCCCTTCTTATCATCGAACTATCGTTCCCACAATTAGAAAAAAGGTTAACAAAAAGAAAACAACAACAAAAAAAACTGGTAGGAACCCAAGTTTTGAATGAAAGATAGATACTTTGAAATGCACTTTGGAGGAGTGCCTGCAACTTGGGGTCATTCTGCGCATAACAACACTTGAAGCTCAGGCATTGTATATCCATGTCATCAGTAATTACCTATCTTAGGTTTTTACACACCAACCGCCGCACCGGCAGCAACAAAGCGTCAATTTGAGCAACAAGATAGAAGACGAGGTATATACCTTACCTAACATCTGACATAGCATCCATCACGGATGCATGACATGCCAAGTATAGATATGGTGTCGAGGTGATTCCCCATTCTTACCGGACATGGCCATCTTTGATATTTATTTATAAAAAGCCGTAGATAGGTTTGTTCTCTTCATTTCCTTAGGCCCCTTCAACAGCAATTATCCGATCAGAATTTTGAATACACACCTTCAAGATACTTTTGTATCTTTATGATGAGTATATTTGCTATTTGGCAAATTAAACGCTTCAACAAATGTCAAATAAGAATCGCTCACTATACAAATAATATGAAGGCCAAAAATAGAGCTGTGTATGAAAACATGATAAAGCAAAGTAGAAAGCTAAATGATAACTCCAAAAGAGGATCATACTCGCACGCCACGCTGCCGCCGCGCCGGGCGTGTCGAAGCCAAAGATAAATGCAAATCACTCACATTCGTTGAATCTTGGGTCTGGTCTTCGTCTCGTTTGTTGATTAAGATTTAGATACACAAACTGAATATATCTACACTAAGAAAAAAGATGAAACTATAAAAGCAAGAAGCTAAAAAAATAGTAAATCTCCAATTTTTTGGTGAGGCACGCGCTATTACACGGTGCTTGATGCAAAATTGATGGTTCTCTGTTTTTGTGAAATTCGCTCCCACTGTTCAAGTGGTTAGTATAGCGTCTTTAATAAAGACTCTTTATAAATAAATACATTTGATGGCGCAACAGCTCATAGGGAATCAGGGCTTACAACTATCAACCATTCCTGAGTGCGTGATATTGGCAGGAATGGAAGAGACCTACAATTTTCGCGCTCCTTATGTTCGAAAAGAGTCAGACGCAAAGATTCATCGTGTAATAGGGGACTTCTTATTTTTAGGACTTTATATTGATACTTCAAAAAAATTGAAAGAAACCAAATTTACTAGCAACTATTTGATTCTATCCTGCACAATCTTTATAAAATTTCAGAGATTGAAAAAAAAAAGTAAAAAAATTCAACTGAGCACCTAACTTTTTTCTCTCAGTGTACAAACAGATTGAATCACTTTTCTATAAAGAAACTTTAGATGGAATGATTGCATTATGGATGATTGTGGTTTAACATCGAAATGCTATAGCTACACTCTCTAAAGAGCGCTGATCTTCCACTCGGTAGCTTTGCTAGCATTTTTGCAATAATTATTTGTTGATGCAGAAAATGTTAACCTAGAGGCTGTATAGAGAGAGAGGGAGAACGAGAGAGATGAGATGAAAGAACCATCATCCAAGAGCAAGTACAGGAGACAAACGGATGCATGATGCACACAGGAGATGACTTCGCATCCATCAAACTCACTTTTAGAGCCACCCGAGTTGGCATTGTAAGTTTGTTTGGCTGGCCGCATATGCAAATGCTATGAAGAATCTGCTTCATCATCGTTTCGGACAGCTTCTGTGGGAGATGCCATCACTGTGGTGGGTCATTATTTTTTTTGTTCAAAAGCTAGTTCAATTTGATGGCTTGATATTGAAAAGTTGTCATTTTTATCTCTTTCCTACTTCTTATACTGGATGGATTTTTATAAAACCAAATTACCTATATCTTTCTTTGCAAAAGAAGAAGTTAAGGAGGGCTGGTGGGTTGTTTTTTACTTAGACTTGATACCTGACAGTCAAATGATTGAAAACTTATTGAATTTTTTTGGCTCAGATAGCTGGGTTTGTGGAACGAATGGGCTCCATTCGAAGGGTTTTCGAATTTCGATTCAAACCAAAAACTTAGGAGATTCAAAGAAAAGTTTCGTTGAGTCAATGAAAACTCAGTTAATGTAAGAAATTTCATTATTCTACAAAGAAATATATTAATTTCAAGGTATAGAGCACCATCAAAGTGAAAAGTATAAATTGAAAATGGATTATAAGATCAAGAACTCAAAGAAAACCACTAAATATTTGTTACCTACTACTTTCTATATGAATTCTATTCATGGTAAAGCTTGAGTCTCATAAAAAAACATTCCGCTTACATACCTGCATATCAATTAACTAGTTTCTATTAATATTTATATTATAAGAGATATCATAAGCAGCACATTACCATTCATCGATTAAACCAAGAGATAGAGAACTGTTTCTTACCTGCAATGAAAAACAAAGAGAAACAAAAAATTAAAAATCAAGCAAAATAATAATGTCAAATGCGTAGGCGCATAAAATACTTAACAAGCATGCAAACATAAAATTTAAAAAAATAAAATATAACAATTTATTTATTTTTACATATGTATGGCATACATACATATGTATGTAAGTATGCTCACTTCATTAGGCTGTCATATTTAAACATGGAATTTACTAATAAACCGAGCAATGAATAATAAGCAGTATAAGATCTAGTGTAAAATAGAAATGTTAAACCAGAACCCCAAACAAGTTGACCTCATCAATTTTATACACAGGGCTGGATTTTTCGAAAAATAGATCCTATAAATATTTATAAGGGCTCTCTTCGTTGGGCTCCTAAGTTGAAAAGTCTTTCCTACTTTCTTTATTTTATCTTTAAATAAGATTTGAAGAATTTGATAGCTGCTTGTTTTGACAAAAAAATCTACAGTACCAACCTTATTTTCGGAATTACGTATTTTCAAAGGATTTTGACAGAAAGTGTGTAACATGTAATTTTTATTGGTAATTTTGTCAAAGATATAATTAATCAAAAAAAACTTTATTACGAGTTGTCTATCGGAACGGATCTTTATTCTATATTCCAGAAATCAAAAGAAAAATGAGGAAGAAATCATTCAAAATCACGGGAAACGCCATTCAGTTCCATTTTATTGCCTCGACTATGGAAATCAATAATGGCATTTCATCTTTTAGGCAATATTGCCATTGCCATTGACAAAGCGTTTCCATTTACATTATTCAAAGCGATAGCAATAAGTGAGGTAATTTTAATTAATTTTATTTTGCAAATGGAGCCGCTGGGTTAGGTACCCAAATGCGAAGTAGGTACCTTGTCCTGACCAGCAGTTGCTAAAGGCGCCAACAGGCGAGAGCTATGTTTTTAAGTCACACAATTTTGAAAATAAATCATAACTTCTTTGTGCCAAAGTTGGACCTTCAAAATTTTGCTTTCCAATATTTCAAAAATAGAAGCTCATATTTCGAACGTACAAAAATAGGAAATGTATATATTTGCATCGGGTGCCTAGTACCTTTAACTGAAGATGGGGTTCCAATCCCTGTGGACGGTTTTAGGGGGTAGCAAACGAGAGAGGGGGGGGAGGAGTGTTCCCACTAAGGCACTTCTCCTTTATCCAGGCGGCAGCGGAAGAATTCTCCAGATGGAATCAACGGTGGCGTCTACAGTTCCAGTTAGGTTGAACTACTTAGTGAACACCTTATATGGGCTACTACGACATATTCGTAGCTCAGGCCTATAAGGAGCGGTTTATCCGGCTCCCCACCCTTGGAGTTTTACTAAGGGTCTGGTCCTCCAGGTTGGGGGTTGTGCGTCGGGGTAACTTCTCTACCACGGAAAACAACAATAGTTCCGAAACAACAACAAGCCTCGGATATGGATGATTTTAATGTTGACGACCCCAGCAAACGAAACAAGGACAATGAATTTCGGATCTGCACGTGGAATGTCCGGACCTTAAACAGACCACGTGCAGCCGAACAATTAGTGGAGAACCTGGATAGGTTAAGGGCTGATATAACAGCCATCCAGGAAGTGCGATGGGATGGAGAGGGCATACGAAGGATGAAGTCGTGTGACATATACTTCGGTGAGTGCTGCAAGGAGCAGGGTCAGCGACTCTTTGGTTGTGGTTTTGTGGTAAGGGGAAGACTTAGGCAAGAAGTCTTGGGCTTCAGAAATGTAAGCGAGCGCCTGGTCACAATCCGCATCAAAGCAAAATTCAAAAATGTTACGTTGATCTGTGCCCACGCCCCAACGGAAGACAAAGATGACTCAACCAAGGAAGATTTCTACGATCTCCTCGAGAGCACGTATGATAGGTGCCCCAAGTACGACGTCAAGATCATTCTTGGCGACTTTAACGCCAAAATCGGAAAGGAGGGCATCTTTGGTTCTATAGTCGGAGGACACAGCCTGCACGACAACACTTCCGGTAACGGACTCAGGCTGATTGACTTTGCGGCAGGGCGTAACATCATCATAGCCAGCACTCGATTCCCACACCTCAATATACACAAAGGGACCTGGCGGTCTCCGGATCAACGAACCGTCAACCAAATTGACCATGTTGCGATAGACGCCAGACATGCTTCCAGTATCCTGGATGTCCGAACGTTCCGAGGGGCCAACATTGACTCGGACCATTACTTGGTTGTAGCTCAAGTACGTATGCGGATATCTATGACGCCACAACACCGAGCGGATGCTGTTAGAAGATATGATGTCGCGAAGCTTAAATCGCAAGAGATTGTCAGGACCTTTGCTGATCAAGTCTCTCTGAACCTTTCAGCAACTCCGCCACCAGCACCAACTGCAGAGGACCAGTGGAAGCACTGCCAACAAGCCATCAGAAGTGCCGCCACTGATGTGCTGGGTTTCACTAGGCGACCACAACGAAACCCCTGGTTCGATGAAGAATGCCGGTTGGCGCATGCAGCCAAGAACGAGGCCTACCAATCAATGCTGCAAACTAGAACCAGAGCTGCTGAGAGAACAGCCCGGGAGCTCTACGGGCAAAAACGAAGGGAGGAGCGCCGACTTCTCAGGAGGAAAAAGAGAGAGCATGCGAAGCGGGCGGTCGAGTCTATTGAGGACTGTTGCGGTAGGGGGGATGTTCGAAAGTTCTACCGAAGGGTGAGGCAAACTACCCAGGGCTATAAGGCCAGAACAGAAGCCTGCCGAGACGAGAGTGGGAATATGGTAGTAGACACACAGTCAGTGCTGAGGATCTGGAAACAACACTTTTCAAGACTGCTAAACGGCGAAGATGACCAAAATTCCGCTGTTAGACAGAATAATCCATTCAACCTGGACGATGATGGTCAAAATTTCCGTCCACCCGACCTAAATGAAGTGCGGTTAGCGATAACCAAGCTTAAAACGTACAAGGCTGCTGGCGCAGATGGCCTTCCAGCCGAGCTATTCAAAGCAGGAGGAGATGATTTGGTAGGGAGTATACACCAACTTATCTCCAAAATTTGGTCGGATGAAAGTATGCCCGATGAATGGAACCTCGGTATAGTGTGCCCCATCCACAAGAAAGGAGATGCTCTGACTTGCGCCAACTACAGAGGTATAAGTCTCCTCAACGTCGCATACAAGATCCTGTCATCTGTGCTGTGTGATCGCTTAAAACCGTTTGTCAACGATCTGATCGGCCCTTATCAGTGTGGTTTTAGGCCCGGCAAATCAACCGTCGATCAAATGTTCACACTTCGACAGATTCTGGAAAAAACCCAGGAGTTCCAAATCGATACACACCATCTCTTTATCGATTTCAAAGTCGCGTATGATAGCGTAGACAGAGACGAGCTATACAGAGCCATGTCGCATCTTGGCATCCCTGCCAAACTCGTCCGCTTGTGCAGGATGACGATGGAGAAATCTCGCTGCTCCGTCAAAGTCGGCAAGAACACCACCGAACCATTTGATGTCAAGAAAGGTTTGAGGCAAGGCGATGCGTTATCATGCAACCTGTTTAACATCGTACTTGAAGCAATTGTACGCAACTCGCAAGTCAACAACAGAGGTACAATTTATCAAAAGTCAGTTCAACTACTTGCTTATGCAGATGATATTGACATCATTGGGAGAACGAAGCGAGCTGTTACCGGCGCATTTGCAAGTATTGAATCGGAAGCGGCGAAAATGGGTTTGGCTGTTAATGAGGACAAGACGAAGTATATGCTATCATCGAGAAAAGAATCTCAACATCGTCGACTTGGCCAAAACGTTACGATGGATAGGTACAACTTCGAAGTCGTCAAGGACTTTGTCTACCTGGGCTCCACTATTACATCGCAAAATGACATCAGTGCAGAGATCAAACGAAGAATTACTCTTGCCAACCGCTGTTTCTTCGGGCTAAGAAGGCATTTGAGTAGTAAAGCCCTCTCTCAAAGAACCAAGGAGACCTTATATAAGACCCTCATCATCCCGGTTCTGCTATATGGGGCAGAAGCATGGACCCTGTCAAAAACGGATGAGAATCTGCTTGGGTGCTTTGAAAGGAAAATTCTTCGGGTGATCTTCGGTCCAGTATGTATCGATGGAGTATGGAGGAGAAGATTTAACAACGAGCTTTATGGGCTTTTCAGCGACGTCGACCTAGTCAAAAAGCTGAAAATACAGCGGCTGAGATGGCTGGGACACGTGGAGCGTATGGACACCGACGCACCAGCCCGACGAGTCTTCGAATCTACCCCTGATGGTCTACGCAGCAGAGGAAGACCCCACCTTAGGTGGCGCACACAAGTGGAGAACGACCTCAACCAACTTGGAGTGCGTAACTGGAGGCAGCTAGCTAGGGACCGAGCTGGCTGGAGAGGCTTGTTGGTTGAGGCCGTAGTCCACCCTGGACTGTAAGCGCCATCTAAAGTAAAGTAAAAGTAAGTATATATTTGCATTTGGTTTTGATGAATCTCTTCTTCGTTGTATTAGAAATTTCCCTTCGGACCGTTCAATAGAAGTTGTAGTTGGTTTTAAGTCTGATTTTCATAAAATAAATGCTGGTGTGCCCCAGGGCTCCGTTTTGTCTCCGACTCTCTTTCTCATTTTCATCAATAATCTCTTGTCTGAAACTTCTAATCCATTAAATTGTTTTGCTGATGACAGCACCCTCAGCTTTTCATATTCGTATCTTGCTTCACACCCTTGTCCTTCGGATGTGGAACTTGAACGGCAGCGTATGATAAGCTCATTAAATTCTGATCTTGACAGCATATTTCGATGGGGAATAAGAAATCGTTTAGAATTAAATGCTTCAAAAACACAATGCTGTTTGCTGTCTCTAAAGCAGAATCCACCCCCAATGCCATTATCCATGAGTGGTACTTGCATCGATGAAACTGAACAGCTTTCAGTTCTGGGTATGTGCATCTCAGATCACCTTCTGTGGAATGAACACATATTCAATGTCGCCAAAAACGCTGCGAAGTGTTTAGGTTTTCTTCGAAGATGCAAGAAATTTTTCTCCCCTTCTGATCTGGCTGTAATCTACAAAGCCTTCATTCGTCGAAAGCTTGAATATAATTCTCATATTTGGGCAGGTGCTGCAATAACTCATTTAAGCCTTTTTGATAGAATCCAAAGAAGAGCTCTTTAAATGATAGGTGACTGTAATATAACGGAAACATTCGCATCTCTTGAACACCGTCGTAACGTTTCATGTCTCTCCTTATTCTATCGCTATTTTTATAAACAGTGTTCTAGTGAAATAGCCAGCTGCATTCCTCCCCTGAAACAATTCCACCGTAACACTCGCACTTACAGGAAAGCGCATCAGTTTACTCTTGAGCCCAATTTCGGACTTACTGTAAAGTACAGATTCTTTTTCCAGCCGAACGACACAAATGTGGAATGCTTTACCCGGCTCTATTTTTCCCTCCCATTTTGACATTCAGAACTTCAAAACTAGTGTGCATCGGTATCTCCTTTCAAATCCTTCCCTTTTTTCCTAACGCTCGCACTGTGTTCAATCATTTTAAGGGTAGTCAACACCCCTTTAGTGCGCGTATATTTAACAAAAAAAAACTACCGAGAGAAAATTTCAGGAAAAAATTGATAAAGCCAACCATAATTTGAGAGCTAAGATTTGATGTCTTAAGGTGTGTCCACACCGAATAAACAATTCAGGAAACTTTGCTTAAAAAACGTTTCTGAAATGTTTTCCATTTGTTAAAAAGCATTTCAGAAACATACCTCAATCATTTGAGAAATGGTATGCTTTTTTGTTTTTATTTTTAAAATTTTCGTCGAGCGATGCCACAAAACTTTTTTCGTTTCATAAAGTTTTATCAATTGAATAACATCCTCGTTCCTCGACACTTTTCGCAACGTTTTTATTTTTATATGACCACTCACTCTATACCCTTGTAAATGCTTGAGAAACAAAGAAAGTTTTCCTTTCGGAATGGGAAACACAGAAACATTTGTCAAATGTTTCGAAAATGTTTCTTTGGTGTGGGTACACCTTTAAGCACCTTTTAAGTGAAGTTTAGTTTTTTTTGGAAATGTCTGCAATCTTATAATTTCTTTTTGAAAAAGGATATCAAGGTAAAATTGTAGCTGGTAAAATTTAACAAACACTCGTTTGTTTAAGACCAACAGCTTTTGGAAAAAAACGTGCACAAACGTTACAATATCTATTTATCACCATTGCCATCGCTAGGGTTAAGTACTGAGGGTGTTTTCGAACGTTTTTCTCAAAATCATTTCAGACTTTTTTTTCGAAAAAGCTAGTTTTTGAAAAAGTTACAAAAAAAAAATATTGTTCCATAACTAAAAACAGTGGTTTTTAACCAAGTAGTAGTAGTATCATTTTTCTAAGTTATGCTTAAGGTGTCAAAACAAAGGTCCCATATTCCTAGGTCAAAGTTGCCTTCCTTCCCCGACGTGAAATTTTGTCCTGTGAAATATTGGATTTTGTGCCCATATTTGTGTCGGATACCTAATCAGAACTTAGCATAAATATTGTCGAATGAAGCTGAATTTTGAACAATCTTTATTAGTAGATGGATGAACAGAATTTTGTTTGTTTATAATTTGGATTAGAAAATTCAAGAGACTAAGTTTCGACACAATACACAATAATTTTTCTTTAAAATTAATGAATACCTAATATTGCACTCCAAAAAGCATAATTAAATAAAAAGAAGAGAAAATTATTGTTAATTTTCATCAGGCCATCGACTTGTTTAGATCCAGCAATGCTTTTGCTTTGGCCGTTGGTTGTTGTAGTGTCAAGCAATTTCAATTCGAGAAATCACCATAATAACATAAACGAGGGAAAAGAATTTTGTTTTAATGTTTTATTTTGTCTTCTTGATCATTAATTCTCCAACGTGATAATTTTATAATTAATTCGTTGATATGCAGAGAATTAAGTGACATATTTTCCAAATACATATATAATTTCAGTTTTTGTTTTTGTACTGTCTGTTTAAAAAAATAAAGTTATTCAAGGCTCGTTAGGCAGAGTTAAAGGCACGCACATGATGATGATGATGATGACTAACTGGCTAAGAAGTTAATTTTTAATTCTTTTATATGAGGTTTCTTTGTGAGTGCATTGTACTCATACACATTTCGTACATACCTACATAGCTTTGAAAATGTTAACAAGTGAAGAAACGTTATTTTTCTGCACTTAGTTCCAATGATTTAATTTTTGTATAAGTTGAGTTGGGTATCATCATTTTTTTAAACTATACTTTTATATGAGTAGAAAAGAATAAGACACTAATTATGGTACTCTTTGGTTGTTTAAAATTAAAGAGTCAGAAAGACCTTTACGTGTTGTGGCGAGAGGTTTGCACGCATCATGTTCAAAAGACGATATCATTAGTGATCTAAAAGAGCACAACTTCAAAATCTTAGATGCTATGAACATCGTCAAAAGAGAGAAACAGACAAAAGAGGGTGAAACGAAAGTGGTACAACGTGGTCTTCCACTATTTATACTTTCGTTCGATAAGACTGAAAAACTAGATGAAATTTATAAAATCAAAACAATTCTTAACATCGTAGTTAAGATCGAACCTCTAAGAAAGAGCACAAGGTTTGCCCTCAGTGTAAACGCTGTCAAGAATTCAATCATACCCAAACTTATTGCAAAAAAGAGCCAAGGTGTGTAAAATGCGCCGGAAAGCATTTAACCGTTGATTGCATCGGAAAAAGTGAAAGTTCACCGACATGCATTAATTGTAATGGAAATCACCCGGCAAACTATAGAGGCTGCGAAGTAGCTAAAGAATTACAAAAGCGGCGATCAAAATCTGCCAAAACACAAAGAAACCCACAAAGGCAAATAGAAACCGCAATTCCCAAGACTTCCAAATCTAGTAAAGCTCCAAAACCTAGTATCCGTAAGGAAAAGAAAACAGTGTCAATACCTTCGGAGAATATATCAAAGCAAGGAAATGCAGAAACATATGCCCAAATAGCGGCCAACAATATACCCGCAAACAACGACACTGAAACAGACCCGGTTTCAAAAGTCTTTTCAATAATTCTGTCGAAACTTGAGGAACAATGTGACACAAATAAACTTATCTTTGATAGGTTAAGTAAGCTCGAAAATTGTTTTCGACCCAAATCTCTCTCAAAAAAATTATGATGGAAAAGTTTAAAATTCTTACGTGGAATGCCAACGGATTATGGCAAAAACTTGGAGAATTAGAGATGTATATGCAGGAAAATGATATCGACATATGCTTGATATCAGAAACGCATGCCAAAAATGAATCAAATCTTAAAATCCACGGGTTTCTTGACTACCACGCTGTTCATCCTTCAAATAAAGCAAGGGGTGGATCATCGTTATATATAAAAGAGTGCATTGAACACTCAATAGGCCTGAAAATAGAGGTAGAATCGATGCAATTGAGTAGTGTTCAAGTTAGAACTAAAAACATTCTTCTCAATGTCTCTTCGATATATTGCCCTCCGCGTTGCAAAATCGATAAGAGTGAATTTACGACATTGATAAAGTCGCTAAGCCCAAACTTAATTGTTGGTGGCGACTTTAATGCGAAGCACACCTTTTGGGCTTCAAGATGCATATCTCAAAAGGGTCGAATGCTCTATGAGGCAGGAATGGAAAATAATTGCGATTTTCATTCGACTGGAAAGCCAACTTACTGGCCAACTGATCCGTCAAAAATACCTGATTTAATCGATTTGTTTATGGTAAAAGGAATACCCTCCAACCGTATTGAAATTTCAGAAGGCCATGATCTGTTCTCTGATCATTCTGCAGTCATACTCACTATGAGCGAAAGCCTTGTCAAAATTGAAAAACCACCCAGGTTAACAAACGGTAAAACCAACTGGGAAGGATTTAAGAAAGATATCGAGGACAACGTTGAATTGAGGGTATCATTACAAACGCCTCTTGAGCTTGAAGACGCAGTAGATACCTTTGTTGATATAATACAAAAGGCAGCGTGGAATAACACACCTTATCAAAGGGTTACGCCGCGCTATAAAGATATAAAATATCCGCAGGAAATAAAAGACTTAATAAAAGATAAACGAAAAGCACGTAAGAAATGGCAGCGAACCCGTGCTCCTCAACACAAAGCTCATTTAAATCGCTTGTGTAATATGCTAAAAACAGCGATATCAGATTTCAAAAACCGTGAAGTTGAAAATTACCTTGAAAGCTTGTCAGCTGGGAAAGAATCCAACTACTCACTTTGGAAAGCTATAAAAACAACGAAAAAACCAAAGCTTCCAGTACCCCCGATTAAGAAAAGCCAAAACGAATGGGCTAAAAGTGAAAAAGAGAAAGCGGCGGTATTCGCCGATTACCTGGAAGAAACATTTAAACCTTCCGATGGGCAAGCACTCAATGAAAATATTAATATGAGTTTTAGCTCAAGTGAAAATTACAGAACCAGAAATGCTACGCTTGCTGAATTGAACAGAGAAATAAAGAAGCTAAAGTCTAATAAAGCTCCGGGGTATGACTTAATAACAGCGGAAATATTAAAAATGCTTCCTAATAAAGGATTAATTAACCTCCTTTATATAATAAATGCCGCTCTAAGGCTAGAATATGTTCCAAGCCAATGGAAAGTTGCGGAAGTCATAATGGTTTTGAAACCTGGCAAACCATCTCACGAAAAGAATTCTTACAGACCGATTTCGCTTCTTCCAATAATATCGAAAGTTTTTGAAAGAATACTACTCCTGCGCCTGCAGCCTATAATAGAAGAGAAACGATTAATACCTGAACATCAGTTCGGATTTAGAAGCAAGCATTCAACAATTGATCAAGTGCATAGAATAACTGACGTAATTGAGAGAGCTCTTGAAGAAAAGAAAATCTGTTCGACGGTCTTTTTGGATGTGTCGCAAGCGTTTGACAAGGTGTGGCACGAAGGCCTCAAATTCAAATTACGACAAGTTCTGCCTGAAGGACTTTATAAAATTCTTAACGAATATAACTTTTTAGGCTTTCGCGGTTGTTAATAGACATAATAGATAATTATTTTTCGGATAAGCCGCGTAATAAAAGTTTAAAGAGTGCACTTTGGTACTCACCCCGAACGTTTCGCATCAAATTGCATTGAGCGTGGTCACCGGGAAACTGCTCTTGAAATGTTATAATGTATTAGATTGACTACGCAGGTTGTAGCTGTGCGTAGGTGGTTCTATCTTTGGGGTGAGTACCAAAGTGCACTCTTTAAACTTTTATTACGCGGCTTATCCGAAAAATAATTATCTATTATGTCTCTTAACGAATATCTAGAAAACAGACTTTTTCGTGTAAGACACGGAAATGAATATTCTAATTTCAAAGAAATAGTGGCTGGGGTACCACAAGGTAGTGTTTTAGGTCCAGTTCTGTACCTTCTATTTAAACGTGATATACCTCAAACAGAAGACACTATCGTAGCAACGTTTGCTGATGATACTGCAATACTAGCAGTAGGCAAAACGATTAACGAAGCTACGATTAAATTACAAAATGCTCTTAATAATGTTAATGAGTGGACAAGGTTAGGTTAGGTTGAAGTGGCTGCCAGTCGTGGAGACTGACACACTTAGACCATGAGTTGGTCCATTGTGATACCACATGAATCTAGGAAACCCTTTTCCTTACTCGGTGAACCATTTGGAGCTTCTTATGAAGCGTAATAGACTGCCAATGTCTAAGTTTCTCAGATCACTAGGATCATTGAAGTAGAACTCACCAAGGTGAAGTCTTCGTCTATGAGATAGAGCAGGGCACGTGCATAGAAGGTGAGGGATCGATTCTATCTCTTCCTCATCCATACAGCTTCTGCAAAAATCGTTAGCGAATACACCAAGACGCGTTGCGTGCTTGCCTATGAGGCAGTGTCCGGTTATAACACCAATCATGGAGCTGATGTGCAATCTGCTTAGAGATATCAAACGCTTAGATCGTTTTAAATCCATTACTGGCCAGATTTGTTTTGTTGCCAAACAAGTGGTGATATCATTCCACCTAAGATTTGTTCTCTCTAAGGCATCTTGCTTCAGCAAAAGTTTACATGCAGCGATGGGTATACCTATTTCTGCCTTACTAGGTAGAAGAGGTAAAGTTGTACCATTTTTAGCGAGTTCATCGGCCTTACAATTACCTGGGATGTCCCTATGCCCCGGCACCCAACACAGGTGAATATTAAACTGTTGTGCCATCTCCAGCAGAGACGAACGGCAATTTAGGGCTGTTATAGAGTTAGTAGAGACCGATTCCAGGGATTTAATAGCTGCTTGACTATCCGAGAAGATGCGGATATCTGTAGTTGATATCACGTTTTCCTTCAGCCAAGATAAGGCTTCTTTAATCGCCATAAGTTCCGCCTGGAACACGCTGAGTGGACAAAAACATGGCGAATAGCGCTCAATGAACAAAAGTCAGTCCACGTGGACTTTACGTATAAAAAAATAAATAGATTGCCCGTCTTTCTTAATACCGGTCGTGTACCATTTGCGAATGAGGCAAAATATCTGGGAATGACTCTTGACGCGAAATTAAAATGGAAGCCGCACGTAAAAAAGAAATGCGAAGAATTAAAAAGTAAATTAAGAGATATGAACTGGCTACTCGGTAAATATTCCAAGCTTAGTATTGATAATAAGTTGATTTTATACAGGCAGGTACTTAAACCTGTCTGGACTTATGGTATACAACTCTGGGGTTGTACCTGCGATACAAATTTAAATAACTTACAAACGTTTGAAAATAAATTGCTTAGGTCATTTGTAAATGCACCATGCTATATAAGAAACGAAGATCTTCACAAGGATCTCGGGATTCCTACGGTTCGAGACGAAATTAAGAGTTTCGCGCGAAAACATAGAAATCGGCTATTAGATCACGCTAATCCAACGATTATTGACATTCTTGACGAGTCGAATTTAGTACGCCGTCTGCAAAGAACAAAACCTTCCGACTTGGTGCGGTGAACACAAAACCGCTTTAAAATCGCGGAATAAGCAGAAATTTTCACCGGAAAGTTACTTGCAACACGTTACTTAACTTCGTTAAAAATAAATTGCTAGATAAGTTTCAACTTAGTTGCAATCGGGAAATGGAGGTGGTTTTAGTGTAGTAAGAATCTCACACTTCTATAAGCACGCGTTTTCCGGTCCTCATAGAGCCTGATGCAGGTTTTGCACCTACCCACGGAAAAAAAAAAAAAAAAAAAACTTAGAAAGTAATTTGGTGTTCGAATTTCATTTCACCTCTACCTATATTTAAGTTGTAGATCGCTTATCAGGCAGCATGTCATTGACTTGGTTACCCACCTGCTTTATGTGAAATTTCGTCAAATTTTATGATTATTTTTGTCTATTTCGTGAAATAGTTAAAGACTGTGTCAAATCAATTGTTTTAAAATGCTTTGCACTAACTTACGTATCCGTCTGAACATGCATTGATATTAATTTTATAACAAACTCTAAACTCAAACTTGTAACGAAGCGTTTCATGATACTTCACTTCATTTCTTCATTTTACTTTCCTTAGAGACAGCCCAGTTTTCCTGTCAATTTATTTATTATTCAAAAATAACTTCCGCTGCAAAACATGAGGGATGACATTTTACTATCTTCATTTTTAATGAGAATCACACCCACCATTGACAAAATGTCGTCATAGAAATACCTACAACCTTATTATTTTTCATTAATCACTTATAGTTCACATTCAGTCTTTACTGAAATTATAAGATGAGGACCTGCTTGGATGAACGAAAGTTACCTTTTAGGTCAAAAACAAAGCCAGACGACGAAAGTAAATTTGATTTTATTGATCATTTTAGTTTTAACTCCGGTCGTAGACAATTCGAGACGATCCGATCACTAAGCTTTATTTACTTTCTCCGAACTTCTTCTCATCAGTGGAAACGGATTTCGTTGGGTAAAATACAAAGTTAGATGGGACCAGCTTTTTTTACTAAAACTCACCTCCAGTTGTGCTAAGGGCCTACGTTCGAAGTGAAACGTCCTAATTGCCACTTAGGGGCTTTGATACCTGCTGATCTACCAGATCGTCTTAAACTGCTATTTTGAGTGCCACCAAGGGTATAGTACCTGCCAATTTACCAGGGCGTTGAGCCTTGTTTTTTCTAGTGCCGCCAAGACCGTTATACTGCCTGATCTCGTCTCAGACCTTGACATCATAATGGTAGGGCTTAGGTAAAAAGGTGAATCATTAGAAACTAAATTACCCAAGACCAGACATTGGGATATAAATCCGAAACTGCAATCATCAGGACCGAGCATAACCGACACAAGATAGAAAGAGTAGAATCCAGAACCGCAAGTCATTAGGATACCCGTACACCGAGTGAATCTTTCGATCGTCAGATTTAACCGAAGTACCAGTGAGCCCTATTGTAATATGTTTGTTATAAATTGAAGAGTTGTTTTCAATAAAGATTTTGTAATAAAGTTCTAAGACCTTTTCCTATCAAATTTCGTGTTTATTTTTAAAGCCTTGTACGCTGCTTATGTGAAACGAAATTTGTGGTTGGTCTGCAACAAGACAACGAAATGCTTACGAAGACGAAGCGGAAAAATATTCTTTGACAGTTGCACAAATTCAAAAAATTAAAACAAATGCAAATACAAAAAAATCACAAGCATCCATGCTGTAATGAAAGAAACAACAAAAATAAAAAGAAAAAACACAAATGTCATTTTTTCGCACACAGTAAACGGTCTGGATAGGTAATTAATTGTGTGCGAAAAAAGAGTGTAGACTTCTCCAAATAATCTGCTACAATTATTAATTTCGCTCATTGAACAGCGTACTGCAGAACGAAAAGTAGAACAAAATTTTTAGTTTATGATTTCGTTGGGTCATTTTTGTATGGGATTTTTCGCTTCGCATCAGCAGCGTACTAGGCTTAAGGACGACCCTAGCAAAAATGCGGCAAGCATATAACCTCAGCTGGAAAGCCAAAAACATACCACGAACTAAATACGACAGTCGTGTAGGATGGATCTACATTGGATCTATGGCCATACCTAACGAATCTTGGGGAAAATATCAAAGTCATCGGGTAAAAAATGTATTGATAATCCTTTAACGAAAGAAATGCAATGCAACTAACTATCATTTGAACTAGAATTGCATTATCAACTTAGTTCCTACAATTAAAATTATATGAAAACATTTTTAAACTACCAAAGCATGTGAATGTTGGATGAAATATAAAAATCCTCAATTAAAAGTTCACCTCATAGAAAGCATTAGACATACATCACCATAACTGAAGGTAATGCAACTGAAATTAAATTTAATTGATCGAAATCAATATAATTAACTTTCTCGCCTGACATGTACATATTTGTAAAGATGGTGCAGGGTGAGTCCTGAATTGTGTATATGATGTATTCAACATGTACCTTAATATGTCTGGCAGGTTTGTTCCAAACTAAAATGTTTGAGAATTATATTTACAAATTAGATGTGAACTTCTTACTAAAACTAAAAAGTATATTTTTGATATTTAAAAAAACCTCTCATTATCGTTTGGCACAAAAAACATTTTGTTTTAACTATCGGTTAGATGGTTGATGGTTTCTTATAGAATAATGAACAGCTTGAGTAAAACTTCACTTAGTCGCTTCTTTGACATTTGGCAGGCATTCGACGCCTAAAAACCACGCGCCTTAATTTAGAAAGTTTTAAAAAATATTTACACCAATATTTGGCAGTTATTGGGCATCTTGAAACACGTTTGACACTCAACGTTTTACTATAAGCATTGATTGACTCATTGCGACACTATGGAGATCACCCTTTCTTGCTTTAAACTATCGATATGGAGATAGCGCAACAACGAAAGTCGCCCTTTCTAAAGATTTCAATAGATTTTTTGACATCTGCCAGAAAAATCTATTCATTTTGGTCCCTGAGCTAATTCACCAAATTGGTTAACTTAAGTAAGCTTGCGTTTAACCCCGAAACTAAGATGATCTAGCAATGAAAACACTTACATAAGTGTCTGGCAGTTATTTGGCAGAACCAAAAGACATGAAAGACAAACATTTGAAAGTATTGTTATATTTAAAGAAGAATAACTTCAGATAACACCCTGTGTGTCCATCATTCAACTAAAAATCATGAATAAAAAAATTAATATTTTCTGAACTAAAATTAATAGGAGGCACCTTGATTCAGCTTTTAACCACTATACAAAATTTATTTAAAATCTGAAAATATAATCTTGAAAGTTTTTATGCAAAAATTGATTTCAAAAGAAGAGTATTCGAAGTGATTTCATTTAATGTACGGTTCTTTTCGGGTGAAGAAGTATTAATATTTCAGTTTAATTCTGTTTGGTTATATATAGCGGGCTCAAATTTGAATACAAATGAATATCTTACTTGTTCAAAATATTTCCTCTCGTTTAATATTCACCATTTTCATTTCAAATCTTTTCGCAGCTGCTCAAACTGCAGAGACTTACAAGTTCTTGAATAAGGATTCACCATCAAACGCTAAGTTACTGAGTCTAATTGAAGAAATTCATAAGATCAAACAATTCGAAAATGTGTTCCTTTTGAAAACGTCCGGAAGTTTATTTTCGAAAAATTTCGATGATCAATTCATAAAGGATATTTCGACTTCAGTCAATATTCCCGTCATTCTAGCCACCGATCAAATGTCATTCTATCTGAAAGAAACATTCCATGAAAATCTCCTTACTTTAGTGGAATTCGAGTCGAGAAATGTATTTCTTCAGTGACTTTCGGAATATCTCCATCGATTTCGGTTCAGTAAAATGATTTTTCTTCTTAACAGTCATTCGAAAAATGTTACCGAGTTGAAGTATCTCTTTGATTTTTGCTGGCAGAATGGCATGATAAATGTAATGGCTATTTTTTGGAACTTTTCCAGTTCATTAACCTACTACCAGTTACAATATTGGAGTTACTAGAGAGATTGAAGAAATCATCTGGAACAGCACTCAACCGATTAATGGCTATTTTCCAAATCGCATGCGGGACTTGAGAGGCATAACCCTGCCAATATTGTTCGGAGGATATCCACCGGGAATCATATTTGCACCAAAGAGAAATGGCGAAAAAGGTCTCTACGAGCAGTACGGGCACTATTTTCGAGCTTTGGCAAAGAAACACAACGCAAAGTTGAATACTTCTAATGTATTGACACTTTCAGGAAACGAGCTATTTCTTTTTGTAGTGAATGGAACAGCTGAAATATCTTCTGCAGCGAAAAGTCGGGACTATTCATTGGCTTCAATGTTCACATATCCCTATCAAAATATCAATTGGTGTATAATGCTTCCAGTTGAGCCCACAATTCCCATCTTTAAAATATTCACCAGAGTTTTTCAGGGGCACACATTGTTCATTACAATTGTGGCACTTGTGATTCTTTCAGCATTGCTGGAAGCAGAAACCTACTTGGCAGGACGCAAGACCTTCGTAATCAACTACTTCTTCAATGACAAATGCTTACGTGGGTTGATTGGACAGTCCTTCACTCAGCTACCAAGCGCTTCTTTCAGTATAAGGCTTATCTACTTGTTGCTGATAGTGTTCGGGATGTTATTGGTAACTTCATACAACGCATTTTTTCAAACCTACTTAACAACTCCACCAAATGAAAAAACTCTAAAATCTTTTGAAGATGTTGGTGTCTCCAATGTGAGAATTAAGATTTTACTATTGAAAACGATTATCAAAAATTTGAATCTCTTCGAAATTCTCTAAACACATCATACGGCTACACTGTATCAAATGATGATTGGAGGGTTTATAGAAATCAGCAAAAATTATTTGGTCGACCGTTGTTCCGTTATGCTGATGGAAATATGTGTTTGGTAAAAGGGATTGAAGATTGTTTTCCGATAAATGAGAATTCTATCTATGGAGGCATCATGAACTTTATTATTTTGGAAATACATTCAGCTGGACTATTGGAGTTTTGGAAAGACAGGGCGTTTTATGAATTAGTTAAAATTGGAGAAGTTAAATTAGTTGACTTGGGACCACCGAAGCGGGAAATACATCCGATGCAAGTGGAAGATCTTAAATTGGCTTGGTTGGCAATGGGTTCGGCGTTTTTAATCGCTGTAATAATTTTTGTTGGAGAACTACGTTTTTTTAAGTGGAAAAAAAGGACGGCGAATTGAAAAAGTTAATGTTTTTGCAGATGTTAGTTTTCGTAAAAAAAAAAATATAATGTGTTTTCAATAACTAGGTACCTTTAGATGTATGTATGTGATTTTTTTTTAATTAAAACTATATAACGGGTGATTTTTTAGCTGGTTTGGTTTTGGCAACACTGGTTTTGACAGCTGACGTGTGTTTAGTACCTTGTGTCACTGTCAAACAGCTTCAGTTTGGTTTGCAATTTAACCATGGATCGTCTTACAAATGAACAACGCTTGCAAATTATTGAATTTTACTATCAAAATTCATGCTCGGTTCGAAATGTTCATCGCGCGCTGCTTCCATTTTATGGTCGGCATTCTCGACCTTCTGAGCAGTCTATTCGGAAGATTGTGACCAAATTTCTCACCAAATTTACTTTGTTGGACATTAAACCACCAACACGTTTACGTACTGTGCGTAGTGAAGAAAATATTGCGGCCGTATCAGCTAGTGTGACAGAAGACCATTAAGAAGGCATTATTGGGCCATATTTCTTCAAAGATGATGCGAATCGCAGCGTTACTGTCAATGGTGAACGCTACCGAGCGATGATAACAAACTTTTTTTTGCCCGAAATGGAAGTTCTTGACTTGCATGATATGTGGTTTCAACAAGACGGTGCCACATGCCACACAGCACGCGAAACAATGGCGCAATTGCGAGGCGAGTTTGGTGAACAGTTAATTTCACGTTTCGGGCCGGTCAATTGGCCGCCTAGATCGTGCGATTTGACACCATTAGATTATTTTTTGTGGGGGTATGTCAAGGTTAATGTCTATAGGGACAAGCCCGCTTCGAATGACGCACTGGAAGCCAACATCCATGCATTCATTCGTGAGATACCGGCCGATATGTGTGAAAGAGTATGCCAAAATTGGACTCAGCGGATGGGCTACCTGAGACGCAGTCGCGGTCAACATTTGCATGAAATTATCTTTAAACATTAATTTGCAAGGTTCAAACTATCGATTCAAATAAATATTTCATTCATTTTTTCGAATTTTTTGTGTTTTTTTTTTTTAAAGTTCTAAACCTCTTAAAAAATCACCCGTTATTTGGCTTTTTTCGATGCGTCTTGCAGTATTTTGTCAAATGTAGGTATGTATGTATGTATTTGTAAAATAAAAAATAAAAATAAAAAAACACCTTTGAACATCTAAAAGTAGTTTGGTATTTCAAAAAAATTGGGAAAAGTAATGGTAGACAAACTTGAAAGTAAAAGTTGAAGTCAAAAACTAGCATTGTTTGACTGCATCTGCCAATAGTGTATTTTATAATTAAGTGAGAATCATGCCAGCCGTTCCCAGGATTTAGTTTGTTTTAAGGTTAAACAAAAATAAAAACCATTCAAACTTGAACGTTCTTGAGCATAAGGATACCATTTTTTCATTCGATTCCACTCTATGTATTCAGCAATCCTCAAAGACAATCTAAATATAAATTTACTTTCAAATAGTGCTTTAAACTTATTTAGTATTTTTCCTATTTATATTTTTTAATGGTTTTAATCTGAAGACTGATTCAGGTCTGTCGTTTGGTCTTTTATTGGACGCTCTGTTAACACAATCACAATAAATTAATTATTGATTCTAAAAAAGAGTAATAACTCGATTAAGACTCGACAGGGTTCATTTGCAATTCAATTCAACAGAATAACTCAGTTGTGGATTATCCATTTAAAAACAAGATTAAAAGCTACTGGGCCTATGAAATTAGGGGGCAGCCCTGTTACCTGGAAATAATTTGAAAATATGTATTTTTAACAATGCTTCCCCCAATCTCTGCGAGTGTAACTTACGTGACAATGTTTTTTTTTTGTTGGAAACTCGTTTTTTTACATAAACAACATGAATTTCCGAAAGGGAAATATTGAACTATGTGTGCCTTGAAAAAATGCAGAAAACTGAAAATATTGAAGGTTCATATATATAATATATATAATATATATCGTTGCAGTTGAGCTTTTGTCTTCAATCCTTTTCAATACTTGGCAGGAGTCCCTCAGGGAAGAAATTTGAGACCCATTTTCTTTGTTCTAATCAATAATCAGTTCAACACGACCAAAGAATTTCGAAACATATTTCTCACGCTTAACGGACACAAACAAAATTTGGCGTATTTTCCCTCCACCACCCCCCTCACCAACTTTTATTGGTCGGATAGAAAGAAAAAGTGTTTAGCCAAAAAATATTCAATTTGCAACATTTGTTCTCATACAAGTGACTTTCAGCAGATAGTGCTTAAAATAATAAATTATAGAGGACAAAGACGTTTTCAAGAATCACTCAGGTGTAAATATAAAGAAAATGACATTTTTTCTATTTTTAAATAAAATAAAAACAGAGAGTCGGACCTGTGAAAGCAAATGTAATTTAAAGCTGAAATTTGTTTGCCTGTACACTTTTTATAGGTGCCATGGAAAAAAAAATCAATGCAATAAAATCAAAACTAAATGCAATAAAATCCAAAAAGTTAACAGTTTTTTCGGACAACAGTACCTTGCTGGCCCGTTTCGAGGTTTCAGGGCTTATAAATCCTTTTTTGGGTCTTTTTTACTACTCACGCAACTCCGTTGCTACCAATAGAGAATAAAAAGTTGCCAGGCTCTTGGGCAAAAGTACTTTGGGCGGCACACTTAAGAGGTTCGAAGAATTTTAACTCCCTTTTTTGGCTTTCTGTAACACTCAGGCTTGTTTCACACATATACGGTTTAATTCGGTTCGGTTTGTATTCGGTTCGTTTTCGGTCGGATCTGATAAGTGTGAACCGATGAAAACGGCAGGAATAAAAACCTAATAGAAACCGAATAGTACCGAACGTCCCCTCGACACGAATCGGTTTCATTCGGTTTCAAGGGCACACAAACTTATCGTAGCGTTCACACATATTCGGTTCTTTAAAGTTTTTTTTGTTCGTTTTTATTTGGAATTGACAACTAGTGCTGAAGTATGTTGATATTTTTGGAATTAAAAATTGATATTTGAATACAAACTTTATAGGAACCGTATATGTGTGAAAATAAAAAACTGAAACCGAAAACGAACCGAATACAGACCGAACCGAATGAAACCGTATATGTGTGAAACAAGCCTCACGCTCAATGTTGGTTTAGTTTGTTTTAGAAAATAAAGATTTGAATGAAATTAAGTCCAAAGGCTTTGACATTGAGGAATAATAAAATGAAAAGTTTAGGCCATGAAAAATTTAGTTTTCTGATACTACGAACTTAGTTCCAAAATTTTCTCTCGGGATATTATTGGTAACATACAACGCATTTTTTCAAAATTCAAAATTTTCTCTCCATATTTTTTGTATTTCAACACATTTTGTATCTCAAAATTCTGGTCTCAAATTATGCGTTATCCTAAAACAAAAAAAAGCTCAAAAATGTCCTTTAAAATAAAAACGGCCACGAAAGTACAGCACTAGAAAAAATAATAAGCCCACGTTTCGATACTTAGAGATTGCCTCCAGGCCTTGACATAACTCAATCCAACTGTTGTGTCAGAAAATCTTTTAGTCTCATGCGAAGATGCATCGTGCTCGGGCTCTATTGCATGAAAAACCAGTTCAAGCTACACAATACAAAACCAATAGCATTTCAAAAACGAAAGAAAAATAGAAAGAGAGACAAATCAACAGACAAAACAAAAAATAAAAAGGAAAAAACCATTAAAAGACATCAGCTCAACATTAAAAATGGGCCCCATATACATATTTATTATCCCCTTGTGACCCAAAATGAAACTAGATTGTGATGTGACAATGATAATGCGCCTCTATCTATACAACTAGAAGCCGTCGCGACGCCTCATCAACAACAAAAATAAATTAAAATAAAAAGATAATTAAATCGGTTGCATTTTAAATTGATAATAAAAGTTCTGGAAATTAAATTATAAGTCTTCATTGATTGATTTGTTTCGAAAAAAAAAAAAATCTACAACAAACACTTTTCAAACCCTCATGACAAAATACATCAAATTTAATGAGCCTGATAAGAGAGGGATTTGTTTTGAGTATTTATCAATACCTATTAAAGTTGGTATACTTGTTTCTTTTTAATTTTTATTTTTGATTAAAATAATTGGGGTAGTATAAGGTTTGTCGATTAAGTAAGATAGATAAGCAAAAGAAATATTTAAGATGAGATAGGCCCCTAGTTTATTGACATTCGATTCAATAAACCTTTTGTGTAAAGGTTTGTACGAAAGTATAGGCTTGATATATATATTTTTGAAATTATTGATAAAAGTTGTGAGAACATTTAATCAACTGAAGTTATCATTCATGAAATATTTAGCTTTATCAATGGAGCTTTATCAGTCCTGTTGTGCTCTCCGCGTGGATTGAATTTTTCTATTGACTTTATCAATTCATTCTACTCATTCTCCACTGTTCTGATATCCGTTCGGAGTCCAATCCGTATGGGAAATTGATTTCCGAACGAATTCAAAAATCATGTTCTGAATTACCTACGTACGAATTCACTTCCAGAATAGTCAATATTGATATTCGTAGAAAAAGATTCGAAACGTCAAACAAGTAAAAAAATATCTGTATAAATCGATAAAATTTAAAAATAACAACAAAACTGGTGTGTCTGCCCTTTAGTTTTAGAGAAATATTAAACATAAACATTTTTCAAATTATTTCAAATTCAAGAAAAGGTTAAACTTCAAACTAATTCCAAATGCCAAGCTGATTTTCCATCCGCCCGAAAATCAAAGCACACACATTCCGCAAGTATTGAAAAAAAACGAAATGTATTTCAAAACACCGAGAGAAAACGAAAGAATTTTAAATAAATCGGAATTCAGAACAGGAGTGAAAACACCAAAAGTTTGAAAACGAAAGGAATTTTTAATTTATCGAGATTCAGAACAGGGGTGATTGTGTTGTTTTGTTCTACTGATAAATAATATTTGTTTAGGAATAAAAAAACCCAACGACAAAGGACCAGCACTTTACGAAAGGGCAGCAGAACAATACAAAATTCCCACAAGAATAAAACAACAGCTTTATAATTATTTAAGTTTTTATCGAGAGTACTTATCTGCTTGCAGGTCGTAATCCAAGTGACCGAGTGCTTGAGAATGAGAGAAGCTCATACCCAACTGTTATACAAAATACATATACATAATTGATATTTCATAAATGATGCATAATAAGAAATTGAGAATAGGTACTAAAAGTAACAATTGATTAAGAGAATTGAGTGGAATTCAAAGTTTAAAAGATTATAGGGTAAATTATACAAAATAAGCAAATAGTTACATATATAACTTGAATGAATTTAATTAATTATTTGATGCAAGTTAAGATTGAAATATTCTTAAACAATATTTCTTTCAGTAATTTGGCCAAACTTCTATATAAAATGTAGATAGATGTGGGCCTTAGCTACCTTTCATGAGAAGAGCTCTGCCTGAATAAGGGGACCTTCTAGTCGACACAATCCAAAGAGTTTAAATAAATGCAAAATTATGCAATTAAGTGCAAAGAATCCAAAAGAATGCAAAGCATTCAAAAGAACGCAAAGAATGAATGAACTCTCAAAAGATTCCATTCAATTGATTGATTGATGAATGGGGGAAAAATTCTTGCAATAATTTCAATGAAAATGAATGGTGATTGCAGAATTTGCAGTCAAATCCTCATAGTGATGCCAATGAATGCAATCTTTTAATAATTGAAGTCATAAAAGATTCAATTCACAAAAGATTACATTTTTTACAGCCCTCAACTCATTTGAGGATGAAGGCTCTCCGTTATTCCTGGGATTATTCATCTTTCATTGCCTATTTTTTCTTAGTTTTGGGTAAATTGCATGAAAAATTTGTCACAATTTTGAAAAAAAAAAAATTCCAGATTTTTTCGAAACAAATCTTTTGATTGCTCATATGAAACTATGCTCCATTTTCGAAACAATTTTCAAAATTTTCAATTTTCTCAGGCAAACAAAAACATTTCCCCGATCGAGTAAAACCGATTTTAAGTCAGCAGAGCAGCAGCAGTAATGAATGAAAAATTTAATTAGGTACTTTGTTTTGCCTCCGAACTTCAAGAATTATTTCGACAATGGAGCATTTCATTGAAACTAGGCGAACATTTAACTAACATTTAATAAGCGCTTGCTCTGCTAACTGGAGGAACATAAAATGGATCACCGTTGAGCGGTCTTTCCACTCGCATTTTGTTCAGATCAACTGGTGTCTGGACCATCTGCTTTCAAGAAACAATGGTAGGTACTAACTTGGGTGAGGAAGTCGTACACCAGAAGACAGCCAACATCTGTGAGTTATTAAGAGCGATTGGACTCCAGTGCTCTAGCCCGGAAAATCTTTGAGTCCACCCAGAAGGGACGGAGCTGTAAACTAAGAGGTTAATCCCGACTCAGGTGGTACACCTAACTGGAAGAGAATCTCAATTAACTTGACCTGCGAAACCGGATAAAGCTAGTAAGGGATAGATCAAGAAAAATAGAGACCATATGCATATTAACATGTCAATTTCTATACCTAATCAACTTTTCAACATAATTAGCAATCCACGTAAAACTACTTATCAAACAACTCCATTTCCCAGACTATACAAAGCAATTGAGTAGGTTGTATCCTAATACAAGTTCAGATGGCGTGGCGTTGGAAATTGACAAATTATTGATGAAAAAGATCCGATCCGTCAGAGCTCCAAATTTAAATTACGACATCCGTTAAATGTTAGGTGTTAGAGTGTAGGTGGTACATATAAGTACCTACATATGAAACAGTTGTTATATCATGTGTTGCAAAAAAAAAAAACTTTATGCATGCGTGAGTTTGGCGGTTCTTGGTTGCCTCGTTTTTCGCTAAATATTTTTTTTTCTTTCTAACCTTCATTACTCTATGCTAGATATTTTTAGAGAGATACCTACATTCTCACTTCTATTATTATTTATCAAGCTAATGACGACTTTTGTTTCTATACAATTTTTTATAAAGTATTTTCTTGTTGTTATTGTTGTTGTTCTTGCAAAAAACAACAATAGTCAGGTTTTGTTTTTTTTTTTTTGTGTTTGTTTTGTATTTTGTTCCCTTCGGATGGTTGGTCACGCATTCGCCCCCCTCGTCCCACTCTAACAAAGGTTACCTACAGAAAATAATACAAATAAATATAATTTTTGTTGCAATTGCGCGCAAAAATAATATAATGATGGATATATACCTACAAATAGACTTCAAGAGAATGTTTAGTTTATTTTTCTTAACACTCAGGTGGAGAAAACAATTTTGGTTCTCTCTTATAAATTTTCAGAATTAAAAAAAATTAATTAATTTTTCTGCAATATTAAACGTGAAAAAAATAAAATTCCAAAAAAAAAAACATAATCCTAATCGTTTGAATTTGGAGTGCCAAAAATTCAAAACATCGACAAATTAAAAACAATTAAAAATATCAAACAGTCAAATTTTGAAAAAAATCAATTCCGGAAAAATAAAAAATAAAATCACAAAATTTGAAAACACGAATAAATCAATGCGACAAAAAGACAAAATTTTGAAGAAAACAATTTTTAACGAGTCAGTCTTAAAAAACTATTCCAACAAATTGGATTCTTAAAATCTGAATTCTTAATGAAAAGTTCATATCAAAAAATATTTAGTTTCAAAATCTAAATCAAAAAGAATGAAAATTACAAAGAATGGGAATTTTGAAAAAAAAAGTCCAAAAACGGCCCAAAGTGGCAAAGTTTATATACCTAGTTCTTTTAAAACTAAATGTTACAAATGCTGAAAAAAACTCAAAAGTTTAAAATCAAAGACCTTGCTGATACGAAACTTAAGTATTTAAATAGAACATAAACGCTCATGTGACAGTTTACGCAGAGGAAAAAGTAGGACATAAGAGTTCAAGTAGAATATAAGTAGGTACTTAAGTTTCGTATATAACAAAACGGGTCTTAGTGTCGAAAATTTAAATAATCCAATAAATCACAAAAAGTAAAATCTCGAAACCCAAATTTGGGAAAATAGAGATATTTTGCACCAAATCAACACAGAAATGGAACAAAATATCAAGACCCAAAAAGTCCAAAATGCTCAATAAATAAAAATTCTTTTAAAAACTTCCCAAAAATCTAAAATGGCAAAAAATTGAAAATCTGAATTATTGTTCCAACACACTTTAAATGAAAACTTTTCATAGAAATGAGAATCACAAAAATAATAATTTTGAGTGTCCAAAATTCCTAATTCTTTAAAAACGAAGTAAACAAGTCAAAAACAAGTCCAAAATCAGTTTAGAATTCAAATAAAGCCCAATTTTTCTGGAAAATCAAAATTCTGAAAAATGAAGATCGCTAAGAACCAAAAATAAGAACCTAATCGAAATTTGGAAAAACAGAACAATCAATTATGCTCTTCAAAAGACCGAGAAATGCAAAAAAAAAAATCGAAATTAGGAAAAATTCAAACCACAATGGAACCAAATGAAAAATAAATATTTCCCCAAAAATTCAAAATTTTCATGAAATTAAAATCCAATTTCTCAAAAAAGAAAATCACGAAGAATTAGGAAAACTTCAATTTCACTAAAAACGAACAAATTAAATAGGTAAATAAAAAAAAAATAAAAAAGTTCAAATTTTCATTTATCTAATAATAATCTGATTTTCGAAAAAAGAAAAACACGAAGAATTGCATTCTTTTTAAAAGTGACGAAAAGATAAAATTGTGAAAAATCGTTGTTCCAAACAACCCTTGCGCAAATTTCAAACTCCACGCATAAGGAAATTAAAATTTTGAAAATTTAGAATCACAAAATTAGAATTTGATTCAAAAACCAAGAGACAGAGGAGTCGTCATTTTGAAAAACCAGTCCATAAAACGGTTCGGAATCCAGATTATTCAAAATTTTGCTGGAAAATTAAAATTACAAGTTTTTAGGAACCAAAACAACCAGAAAAATCAGATGCCTAAATCCAAATTCCAAATATAATAGGAACCTAAAAAAAAAAACGAAGTTAACCTAAGTGTTTTCAAAGCTACATTTTTTTGGCTCATGCTCCTATTTTTTTTTTCTGTAAATTGCTTAAGAATTTTTGAAATGAAATAATTACTGTTTTATTTTGCACTTGAGTGTAGTTACACTCAGGCTGAAAATGAGTGAAACAGAATGAGACACAAACATGATAATGATGACTGTTGGTTGTTGGTTTGTCGAATAAGTGCACCACCGACCGCACCGGTCGAAAGTGATGGTTAGGGGGCGGGTGGGCAATGCAGCCTGAGCGGCTCAGTTCAGTTCGGTTTGTCGGTCGGTCGTCTGTGATCGAAAGCATTCAATGTGAGCGGTGGTATAGTATAGTAAGCGAGTGATACTTGCCACAGTCTTTGACTAGAAAAACTTGTTCGCCATTTAAGCCATGTTTACTTGGTGTAGTTTGTGTTAGGTTTTTTCTCTTATTTATTTTCCAACGTTATTAAGGTTGATGGAGACTTTGAGATACTCGCGCATATACAGCTGTATCTATAAAACTAATAATAAAAATAAAAAAAAAAACATTTCATGTACGAATGCGCGAATATGCTTTAATAATTTCGATACTTTACAATTCCAGCTATTTTCTGCTTTACGATTGCAGCTCCAGCACCAACCAACAGTCACTGCTTGTCAAGCAAAGAAGTTCAGTTTTATTTTTTTTAGTTTTTTATTAACTGCGACATAAAACGGCATATGGTTTTCAGCTTTATTTGATTTTATATACGGCGAGTACTCATATGAAGTTGGACTGCAAGTTACATAACAGTTTGTTAAATCAAAGAAAAGAAAAAAAAACAACAAAATAAAAGTCGTTTATTGGAATGGAATTTTTGTAGCCTGTTTTGTTCTGATGTTTTAATGTTGCAAATGAAAAATAATAAGGATGTTAAATCGAGAGTGAGAAACAACAACTACAAGACTAGAACACCTTTACCCTAGTTACAAATTTATTAATCATTTAAATTCAATAATAAAGTCAATACGTCTGTGTTACCACATTCATTTTAAGAACTGATTTAAAATTGAGGGAGACATCTCAATCCGTCATCTCAAAAAGGAAATATCTCAATCAGACGAAATCTTCAAAAAATGTAATCCAACGAGACAAAATCCCCATGGGGATTCATGGGTCATGGACAAAACTCTCAAGGAAAATTTTTCTTGCCAAAAACTCTACAAAAATCTCCAACAATCCTTAACATATTTTTTGCAAATATCTTACACTGTCTCCTTTTAGAGATAATGGGTTTTGGAAAAACATCCTCTTCATGAAAAAAAAAACAAAATTACATTCCACACCTCAGATTTTTGCATACACTTTACTGACTGATTGATTGATCCCCGCGACGACGCCGACGCACGCTCGGAAATGAAATGAAATGAAATGAAATGCTTCTATAACACTACTTCAGACATTGGCTTTGTGATTGCAAGTGGAAGTCACATTATAAAAAAGATTGTGGAACTTATCGATATATTTTTTACTTCATTCACTGCAGGTGAACATAAGATGGATCACCTAGTTTTATATCAAAGCTGAAGTAGGAAATCGCTCAAGAAAATATCTCTTTCTATCCATCAGTTCGAGTAAAAATGAAATATTTATATAAAAGTCCGCGTGAACTTTTCAATTTTAAATTCCACAGCTTCTATTTGAACAAAATGAATATATTTAAAATTGTTTCACTTTTCATACTGCCTGAGAATTTTTGCTTGCTATCACATGCTCCCAAATTCGTCCTAGGTACTCCTTATAAAATATATTTTGAAACACATTCATTTTTCACTTCACAAGAGGTCAGTATAAGGTTTTGGTTTCGTTGGCCTATTTTCACATGGTTTTGGGTTAACATCTTTAAATTACAGTATTTTGCTAGGAATCCGATCAAAAGAAAAGGTGAAGCAGCATAGATATTTTTTCAAAAGGGAAAAATATTACATTGAATGATATGCTTTATGGATTCAGCAATTAAGGTTTTGGAGAGAGTTAAGGTGAAATGAAATATTCATGTTCATATTCGAATTTCAATGTTTTTTTTTGTTACATTCAACAATTTCATGTTGAATGTCAATCCCTGTGGAAAATTTTAAAGTATTATAGAGAAACTTTTGGCCAGTTGCCCTTGCCATAATTAAAATTAAAATTCAGTTCGAATGGAAATGAAAAATTTTCACAGCGTGAAATTATTACACTTACGTTCCTTACTTCTTTGTTTTAATCAATGAAGGCTTATGCAAAGCTTGAGTGAAATTAAATTTTCACACGGCGCACGCGGCGTGAAATTTTTACTTTTGAGTTTGTAGGTAAATTTTTTGATGTTACTGCAAAAGAAAGATTTTAAAATGTATAAAACAATTGCCAGCTGTCAATTTAGGCCTTATGTAAGTAAGCTTAGAGTGAAATACAAAAGGTCGTGCCCTGTGAAATGTCTGGACACGTGAAATATTGTTTTTCTTTTTGAGTAACAACAAGTTAACCTTTTTGCTGATATACATATATATAGATATTACACTTAGTGGAAGAAGAAATGAAGTGAAGTGAATGAAGAGTTTACTTTATCAATTGGTGCTTAGTCACAAGAAGTGACTTGACATACCTAATTGTTTTTTTTTACGTATCACCTAGTTCGAGTGAAATAAGTAAAAATATCAAGTGATCAAAACATTTTTATTTCACTGGAGCTTAGTACCTGCTAGGCTTGTCTATGGCAAAATGCTTCCAGTGAGCGACTTTGGAGGCAGTTTTGCAAAAATATTTCTAAAGTCTTACTAGTTCCGCAAAGATCATAACTTCTACTTCTGAAAGATGTGGAAAAGTTTAGTTTTTAAGAAATAACTAAAGTGAAAAAAGTCATAAGCCGTTTTCGAAAACGTCATCTGCGTCAAAAATGCATTTGCAGAATGTTCTTTAACGCAAACTGCTAAAGTCACATGTTCGAAAACATCATCCGCGGTGCAGCTGCGCAGTAAAAAAATCAAGTTGACGGTAAAAAATTGAGAAACCAGAGTGCATGTTCGTAAAAATAAAATGCGTTTGCGTGTAAATTAAATAACGTTCATAAAATCGATTTTGCGCAAGACAGGACGATTGCATAATGACGATTGCAATCTGCGTCAAAAAATGACAATCATTTGACGATCAAAATTGACTTTGATTTGACGTTTTCGAAAACGGCCATATTTTTAATTTTGGAAGAGAAAAGAGTAAAAATCGAAATCGAATGAATCAACTTGCGTCTTAAAATCTTCGAAACAACCTTGGACAATCCCACTTGAAGGTATCAGCCTTGAGTTCAGGAACGCACTTGCGATTTTCTGTCGCAGTGTTTAATTAAAGTGATCGCAACTAAGTATGATTTTTCGGTGTAATGTGCGTCCATTCACATTTAAACTCGTGTGATATATTTTACGTGACTGAATAATGGTGCGACAGAAAATCACAATTGCCTTCCTAGCCTAAGTCATGATCAAAAAGCATAAAACACCTTTAAGTGTTTAAAAAATTAAAAAAAAAAAACTAATGTGCATAATTCCATATAAATCAAAGTAAATTCGATTAAATAAAGGAAAACAAATCTCAATAAGTGACTTGAGCAACTAAAAATTATGTAAGAGGCGCATCCTTCCAAATTCACGGAAATTAGATGTTTAACAAAACTCTTAAATAATTGCCTATTCACAACCGACTCAGATCTGATATTCAACAACAATACAAAATAATCAAGTGAACTTACAACAGTAACCAAAAACAAAAATCAAAAAATTGTTTATTTGTTCATTTAACGGTTCATTCCTATTGTTACGTTCTCACAGATCGTAAGCTCAATGTCTCGTTTAAAAAAGATATAATCATCTTCATCATCATTTTTATCTTCATTCTCACCACCAATAACAATTTGCCTCGTAAAAGCAAAATTTAAAGTTATTATTATAAGAAAAGGCCATGGCACATCGGCATCATGGAACGATGCGATGGAAGAATGACCTGTCCTTAAGTGTGACGACCTCTCCAACATCCATCCACCAACGATAAAGAATTCAGCAAATCTTCATTCTTCATACTTTGTTTTTTTTTTTTTTTTTAGTTCTTTCTCCTCACCATCATCACCAAGAACAATGTGTAAAGATCTCCAATAATATTCTCACTTCTTGCAAAAAGAATCTTAAAAAAAAAGAAATAAAAATCGTGCCGATGAACGTATTGTTTCGCAGATACAACACACAAACAAGGGAAGGATTTTCCATAAGGCAAATAGACAAGTAAGTATGGGCCCAAAACGTTTCAAGGGGCCGGAATTGTTTTTATTTTTTCTTGTCATTGTTAAGAGTTGACACACGAATAAATATATTGAAAAAAGATTATAAAATTGAGAAGTTTGTCACAGATATAAAAGTATACCTAAGCTTTTTGTAATAAGTAGAAATGGATAAAATTATTTTTGCAATCGAAATCTGTTAAGTAAGTTTTTTTTGCTGTTGTGTAACTTTTTTTTAATTTTTGGCATAACTAAGTGCCTGTTTTTTTATTCTTAATGCCCTACTTATGCTATGGAGCCCTCAACATGACCTAGTCCAGCCCTGTAATATACAAAAGATTGATGAAGATGTGCTCACTACCCAGTGCGCCCCCTTTTTGCCGTAAAAGAATACAGAATATTGTGTGCTCGCATAATGCTTGATGATTTGTTGTTTTTGTTGTTTCCTCTTTCGAATGTGGGTACATACATGGGTACATATACTGACACTCCGGATACCTTCCACCGCACTTATTGTGATTGATAAAAATCTTTTATTTCATTTTTTTAATTCAATTTTGTTCAAGTGTTCTTCACATGATGGTTGGCTGTGTATATAAATCTATATATTGAGTTCTGACTGAATGAATGTTGCAGAAGTAGGTATGGAAGCTAAAGAACGGATAAGGAGGCAACTCAAGCTGACCCAAATTTTGGATTTTTTTTTCTTTAAACACTTTGATTGATAGTAGGTACAGAATATGAAATACAAAAAAAAAAAACTCCAAGTGGGAGCAAATTATATTTGTTTGAAATTCGATTAAATGTACGAAAAACATTGACAACCAGAAATTAAGGTTAGGCTTTATAAATTAAATTTATATTTGGCCTGAAAGAGAGATGAGACCAAAAAAATATGTAAAAATTGAATAGCTGCTCATTAGGAACAATGAAATGATTATGTATGTACATACGAGTAAGGTTATATGGGTTATTGAGGAGTTCTAATGATATATTTTGGAGGTTTGATGTTTTTGAAGTTTTTGAAGTTTTTTAAGAACTTTCCTTTTTTCACAAAGTTGTTTTGTAATCGTTGAAATTAATGGTGGTAAGTGAAACCTACCCACAGATAACTCGTCTTAAACCATAATCATACATTTAAGCAAACTTTGTGCATATTTTTTGCAAAGATAATTTTAAATTTATTTCTTTTACGACATATTTACTACAAATTTACGACAATTACTAATTACTCGCACACTTTTCTTTGTCTTTATTGAGTTTATTTTACCCTATTCTGAGGATTTTTTAACCCTTTGTTGTCCAAATTACTATTTTTCTTGTTTCGTAAAATAACACTTGATAAGATGGTTTCAAATTGAAACTACGGAGGACCGAAAAAAAAATGGCTGATGAGGTGGTTTCAGACTACAACAACCGGGCAAAAAAGGATTTAAAAACAACACTCGATTTTTTTTCTTTCATGACCAATTTACGAAATTTACGACCATTAATCCAAATTTTGAAGTGGTAAGGCTTACTAGACCAGTGATTCCCAAAGTGGTCCAGAGGTCCACGGGAGATTGAACGGGGGTCTACGTCAACATGAAGTAAAAAATGGAGGTTCACCAGTCGTAAGTCGGGGTCCACGAAAATGTTTCGATAGTAAAGCACAAAAATGTAGGCTTGGCCTTATCTGTAAATGAAGGCGATATAACCTACACTAATCAACAAAATAAAGGAAACAAAAAAGTTCCAAATTTTTCAGTGACTTTTGGCAGGCTGTATTTCATTAAATAATGGTCGTGTTGGCGACTTTAAAAAAAGGGCTTTGAAGCTTTAAGCATTAAGATTCTAATTTACAAAATTATTGGATAACATTTTTTAAGAGCTTCCCATTCATTCCTGTCAATAACATTGTAAAAATAATATTGTTAATTTTTTGCTTTTTCTTATGTTCACAGGCTTGAAAAAAATTTGTTCAGATAGCCTGTTTATGTAGCATTAATTCCCTTTTTTAAAACCTTCCTTAATTTTTGAGAAGCATATTTTATGAAGATCAGCTACTGTTACTTGTAAAAACTTACATATCATCGGGTTTAAATCTTCAAATGCCATTTCAATGATCAAAACAAATCACAAAATTCAAATATCAATATCTCGTTACTATGTTATGGTACCTTTTGTTGCTATCAACCAGTTTAAAAACCTTTTACGATCGAAGAATTCCATTTTATTAGGTACCTTTTAAATTTGTTTGTTGTGTCTTCCTAGCAATTTTTCAAAACAGACTTACGAGGCTTTGAAATCAAAAAGCCGACGATATTTGATATTCAGTGCAACGCCTGTCGAGAATTGCAAAGTGGCGCCCGAATTTAGGGTTGTAACTTAGCGCCGATGCAGATTTCCATCTTTTAATCTAATCTTCGCATTTTTTCACTAGTTTTGGGAATATGGTAAAAATGTTGCAGCAGGGGGTCTAACGAAACCAGGTTAATTTCTGAAAGTGGTCTACGAGAAAAAAAAAAAGTTTGGGAACCTCTGTAATAGACGGACAGACATGATTCTTTTTGATTTTTTTAAAAATGAATCTAATGAGTAAGAGAAAGCGAACCGCTCATAAGTACTTTGCAATACTCAGGATATTAAATTTTGCAATGGCAATTTAATAACAGATATTTCTTTATCTTTAGAAAGAGAACAAATATGTTCCCGTTTATGTATTTCAATAACTGTTATAACTGAATGTTTAATTGATGATTAAAAATCTGCTCTTAGGGCCTGTTTCACATTCTCTGAGTAAAGTTCTGATTAGTTATTCGACACATAAATTCTGAGGCAGGGTCATATGTTCACAAATAAAAAATTGCGTTTGAATTCATAACTTAATCAGGTGGGTCATAAGACAATAATTGAGATTTTTTCTTCTGTGGACTTATTACCCTGTGCCAATATTTATGTGTCGGATATCTAATCAGAACTTTATTCAAACATTGTGAAACAAACCCTTAGTCTAATAAAACCAAAAATAAAATTTTATGTCTTTAAAAGTAAACAGAGGTTCACGTTTAGCTTACGGCCTTGAAGCCATTTTGTTCTTGTTTGTCTTTTTGAACAAACTCGAAAACATCATTAAAAACAGCATTCTTAAAGAGTCTACTTGATTTTATTTTCCTAACCTACCTATCTATCTTAGTTTCCATAAACAACATCAACAACAACAAAAAAATGCATTTCTACATTTTTCTACAAAAAAAAATCTTCTTTCTTAGGTTCAAGAAACCAGATTTTATCTCACTGAATTAATTTCTTATTTATTTCTCAAAAAAGAATCTAACTGTTTCGATACGATATGCCCTGCCTATAGGGTATTTATTAATAGGGACACAAAGCCATAATGGACAACTCGAATTCAAAAAAAAAACTAAATTTAATTCACATTGGAAGAAGAAATTAATAACATAAGCCTCTCTCACAACTCACAAATGGACCAAAAGGTAATCTCACACATTATAATAAAGAATAAAAGAACAAAAGCTAGAGTTTATGACACCTTTTTGGGGAAAAAAGATTTGCATTTAGATGCTCAGACAGCATGGTTGAATTCGAATTTAATTTGGAAATTTTCTTTATCTTCTAATTTGTCTCCAACTGGTCCCGATAAAGCAAACTAAATATAAAGTTTTATACTTTCTGTTTGAGTTCATTGACATTCGAGTGTGAAGATAGTGTAACAAATAAGAAGTCGCCCATATACAGATGAATACAAAGTATATTAGGCTTTAAACAACAGTAAAAACCATATAAATAAGAATCACTTCTGTAAGTGTGTAACTAGACATAGGCAGTCCGTTACGCTTCATAAGAAGTTCCAAATGGTTTATTGAGTAATGAAATGGAGTTCCTTCATGTGTTATTACAATGGACCAACTAAAGGTCTTAATGTGTGTTTGTATGACTGGCAGCCATTTCAACCTAGACTAACCTTATCTAGTTGTTTAAACTAATATTTAAGCCATTTTGATTTATACTTTATTTGCTGTATTTACTTTAGACCAGATTAGGATCACTAAATAAAAATAAATTATTACTTTTCACCTTATAGCTTCACTTGATGTTTGCAAATAGGCAAATAATAGATAGGTACTTAAGAAAAGTGGGTACATATTTGGTTTTAACACTTCTGACTATTTTTGTTTATACCAGTTAAGCCAAACAACAAATACAATTTAAATTCTGGCAAAAATGAACTTGTACGCTCACTTAAAAGCGTTGCTTGATGTGATTAAATAATTAAAAAAAAAAAAAACAAATTTTCATACTTTCAATTTGATTGTTTTATACCAATCAGGTGCAAAAACCGAATTCAATTTAAATTCTACTCGTTTTTCTAGAAATGTAAGAAAAGTTGTTAATTCTTACAAGCTTTTGTTACTTTTTCATTATTTTTAAAATGATCAAAAACAAAATCTATTTGCTATTGAAACTTGATTGGTATAAAAATGAAATCGATTGTTTTTCTACACCAGATGCTTCGAAAGTTTATAGTTTTCTCATATCCATATTATTCCATTATTTGTCATGTTAAGCGAGGTAAATCTAGTGATATTAGACAGTTAAGCCACACGTTTTATTCACTTATCCATTGATTGGTATAAACTGGTCTAATAAATTCAGAAAAAAGTCACACTGTTAAGCTGCCTGCTTAATTTTTCACTATATCCGGTTTTGACTGTCTACACAGTGGAATGAAAGTTGAAAGTTCACAAAATTCTTCTTTGGACGAAGTACTCGTACCTATACTGATTCTTACGTGACCTAGTTACAGCGCTGTTGTTTATTTCGATTTGATTCATTTTCTTGTTGTATGAGATTGTATATTGAAATTAAAGTTCAAAGAACAATTATTCTTATCTTTTCAATGAAGATCTATTCTCATTGTAAGCACGCACATGAAGACAGACAGAAAATCACAGAGACAGACGGACATATTTAAAATAAAATAAAACCCACAGAAAAGGAAGCAGCAAGTTGATACTTAAAAAAAAAATTGTTGAAAGTTGTTTGTTTTGATAGCAATATAGAATAAACAGCTGTCATTCTATAATATGACTTTGTTTACGAAGCTAAAATAGACAATGGCTAGGATGGGGAATTGAAAATGAACATAATGTAGGTTCGGATGAATTGACCTAAATAAATAATTTTTAGGAAGAAAATATTTGACGGGAAAGTTATTCGCTGTGAATATAGCACCAGGGACTTAAATTGAGTAGGAGTATAGGAACTAAAAAGATCAAAAACTGGTGAATCTATTTGAGATGAGTCATTGGGCCAGTTAAAAGCTCAATCGACACTTAATATGCATCCAAAGAAGCTTTATTCTAATAATTAAGTATGCAAGAAAGCAAGCTTAACAATTCAGACTTATTTATCTATCCGGTTGGTAACACTTTTCGAGAACAAGATTGGTATCTAACCTAGATGTGGTTATGAGAATGCATGGATAAATTGATCATTGCACAGCTTATATGACAAGTTGTACAGATGAACGAAAAATTCTATATGAAAGACACGCAAGATGGGATATTTTGAATATAATAGGGTTAAGTAGGGTAAAATAAAGTAAATATGCAGTGAGATCGAAACTCTAAATGTAAATATCAATTTCTGGGGTTATTACATTAGCTGAAATGGTTAGTTTTCAAGATATTAAATAAACATTAGTAGAAGGAAAATTTTATTTCAAAATTCCTATTATGGGATTTTTTTAAGACTAGGGATTTGAGTAGAGTGAATTTAATTGCTAAACATATTTTCCATTCAACATAATACAAATCAAATTGGTCAATAAATTTAAATCTTAAAAATATTAATTTTAATATTTAGGCATTTTTGGGTACTTTCGGTATTTATTGAAGCTTTTCATACAATTTGATCTAAAAAAACAAGTTAGGAAAATTAATTGGAAGACAAAAATCTGTTTGGTCGAAGGTCGTTGTTCTCGATTTATTTCCCTTTCAAAGCCTATAACTAGAGTTATAATTGTCTGACCTTCTAAATAAAGTGCACGACTGGGTCGCACGTACTTGCTCTTATGTTCAAGACACTGCGAGTTTAAGAAAATTGTATATACAAACATGGAAATTATGAGAGAAAATGTAGAGAAGCATGAAATACGACATTTAAATTAGCTAAAACAGCTCTTTTGACAGTTTGAGGTGAAAAAAAAGTATGCCATCTTAGTTCATGATGGAATATGATTGTATGGGAAAAAAAAAATTTAAAATCGTTGGAGCGCTTTTTTTTTATTAATTTTTTATATATAAAATTGTTAAAACATTTTTAAGAACAAATTACGGTATGCAGATTTAAACTATATATTTATGTGTATTAAAACAAAATTTGAAAAAAAATTGTCAAACCGTTTTTGAGATATCGAATTTGAATCTTTTTTTCTTAAATCCAAAAACTTTTTTTTTGAAAATTTTGATATGCAATATTATTTCATCTTATCTGAAATTTGTACATAAGCTGATAACGAGAAAACTCAAAATAAAAAAATACGTTCTATGACAGGTACTATTAGTATGTTGCTATGTGTAAAATTTTATAATTTTTGATGGTAGATCGTACTAATTTAAGTATGTGAAAAAAGTTTAATCAAAATCGTAGGAGTCGTTTTCAAGCAAAAAAATATTTTCCATTGCGGTTTTTTCACTTTTGTATGGAAGGTACCGTTATTTTTTCATAAATGTGAAATTTTTTCTAAAAATATTTTAGAGAGTACTAAAAAAGTCTTAAATATCGAGTTTCAAAAAAATCTATGATGCCGTTTTCGAAATATTTGATTTTCCAAAAAAAAAATTGAAATATTTTTTAAAAATCCAAAAAATATTTTTTCAAAAATATTGGTACACAAAACTATTGACATTTTTTGGAAGCTTCTGTATAATAAAAAATAATTGAAATCGGTCATACCATTTTGAAGAAAATCAAAAATTAAAAAAATGGTTCCTTGGGAGGTACCATTTATAACCATTTTTGAAAAATGGTTTTCCACCCAAAGAAAGCCTTTACTAAAATAAATTTATTGAATTTTTTCTAAGAAAAGTTGTCGAGCCGTTTTTGAGAAAAATACGATTATGTAAATTTGCCAAAAAATAATGTATGTCAGGTACCGTTATTTTTGGTTCTAAGAAAAAATGAAAAAAACGTGTCGGCAGAATCACCAAAAACCACTATATACAAAGTTTGAAGAAAATCGATCGAGCCGTTTAGGCTGTAGACGAACAGACAGACAGACAGACAGACAGACAGAATTTTGCCACCCACTTTTTTAGTGTTCTCTATCATCGTAATATCATGTTTGATTGTTATCTCAAAATTTTTTTTTGCACGAATCCAAAACTTGCCTTATAGTACCTATAATCGCAAGTAAAAAAGGAATATAAATCGAGGACAAAAAATAGGCAACATTTTGAGGGGGCCTTATAAGATTTAACCGATTTTCCTACACCTTATAGAACGTTAAACATTTGATGAAGATTTTGGAAATTTAATGCGATAAGTGCTTTTCTGTCGAAAAACAAAATGTGGTATTTTTTCAGAGTACATATGTAAGTAATAGGGTGTGTAATTTATTTGCACCCTTTTTGGTTTTTTGCATATAACTTGAAAACGGAGCTAAATTTCGAGATAATTCTGAACATCTTTTTTGTAGAGAATGAAATTTACCATCGAAACGGATTTTTTGGAAAAAAATTAAAAAAATTTTTAGTTAGCTAAGTTAAAAAAAAAATCATTGCAAAGAAAAGTGCAAAACCGCATTTTATGGCGAAAAAACGTTTTTTAATGCTTTTTTAGATATGGTTATTTCGAAAAGGTTTCTTTACAAACAAATTTGAGTGTCATTTTCTTTTTCAGAAAATTAGCCTATAACATTTTTTGGATAAGTAAAAATTGATTTAAGAAAAAATTATTAATATCTGTCGAACTTGAAAATTGTATAAAAATACAATTTTGAGTTATGTATTTCGAATTTTTAATTCTAATTTGTATTGCCTTAGGGCCAGTTTCAAATGTTCCGGTTAAAGTTTCGGATAGCTATCCGACATATAACACTATCCAGCAGATAAAAGTTGCTGTTATTTATTTTCTGTTTCATCGTCAAAGTCTTGGATAAACTAACCGGTGGATAAATTTACAGTTTGAGAACAACAATAAACATCAAAAACATGCTGAAAATTAATTTTTTTTGTCAAAACTAAAAAAAATTCTCATTTTAATTTGAAATGTCACTGATTTTTAGAATTTAAATTCAGTAAGAGCCGCGAAGGATTAAAAAGAACTCAGGAGTTATGCATTTGGTCATTCGGAGTGTCCAAAACCTGGAAAAACAACATCGGAATAAGGATTTTAGCCTACAAGCAAGTGTTGAAAAATAGAATAAGAGACCACACAAGGTGTGATTGTACTGAAAAATGATGCCACCTCTTACAGCACAAGTCCAACAACCGCTGAATATATAAATGTATGTACATAAATAGGTGTAATAAATAATGATATGTTTTAATAAAGCTGTGTGGTTCATTCGTCCGTTTATTTCTTTCAAAAAGTCAACAAAAAATGTTCTGTAACTATATTTTTTCCATACGCTTGAAATTAATATTTTTTATCTTCTGGATAAGGGCTTTAACAGCCACTTGAACCGGCGGATAGGCTATCCGAGACTTTATCGGTCGGATATCACTATCCGAGACATTTGAAACCAAAAGTTGAAGTTAATCTTGCAGATAAGTTCCGGATAGACTATCCGAGACTTTAACCGGAACATTTGAAACTGGCCCTTAGTTTTTTTTCTTTTTAATTGTTTGTATACTTTAAGCAAAATTATTTAAATTAGTTAAATCAGCTCAGATTAACTATAACCATATCCAAGCAATAGACAGAAAAAGTACTAAGAACACAGTTTTCGAAAATAAACCTTGTTGTTTAGCGAGCCAAAACACCATCTGATTTAAAAAATTGTTCATATATTCTTATTTCTACGATTCCAATGCAGCTTTTGGCAGGTATTAGATTTTAAATCTGAACAGTATTTTTTTTTCATTAAAAACATTTCACCTACAAAAGTTTTTGCTTTGGTTATATTTCATATACCTAAACGTTTTCGATAATTTTTGAATTTTTGCTGGGGGTCAACTATCGTAAAGCTTAAATTTGTATTTATAACAATTTTGTCCAAGGTACAATCTCTTGTTCTTTTCTAAATTATTGGAAGTATTTATAATTCAAGTTAAAAGTTTAAGTGAGCTCAAATTTTAACTTGAATTATAAATATTCAGTCACTCCACTTAATCAGAAGAATTTCTTTTCAAATTTTTTTCATATTCTATTATTATTGGAAGTATTTTTTAATTGGTAGCTCTGTTGTTTTTTTGTTTTGATTCCTTAAAGGGTCATTCACCCAGTATCTGTATCTCTTCATAGCGCCAACAACTTGACTTTAAACATTTTTAATATATTTTCAGATAAACAGATAACCCACTAGTAACAGCATCACTTCACCTTAACGCATCACACAAACTTTCCACACGTAGTATCTACCTACATTAAGAAAACAACAGTGTGTGCATTAAAAAAAAAAAACAAATTTCATGGTCTCTTTTCGGTGCATCGCAGTAAAAAGTTAAAACACTCCATTTCTACTGAATAGGTTCATAATTTTTATCTAAATTTTTAAGTTTAATTTTTTTTTGTTCGCTTAGAAACTAGGCGAATTTGTCAACAAATCGTATGAGAGTATGGGATTACAATGGAAAAATCTCATGCAGTGGGAAATTGTTAACATTCGGGGATCAATATGCTTTTGCTAAAGATATTTTCTGTGGTGGGATGTAACGATTTGTATGAACATTCTATTTTCACTCGAACGGTGTTAGCTAAGCTTTAAGAGAAATAAGAAACATAAATCAGACTTGAAAATGATTGTGGAACGCGTACTAGCCTTTAACGATGAGCACCTAGAGTCATGTACCTATTCGATTGCTATGGATTGTACTTTCTCAGCCTGTAGGCATATCCCAAATGCAAGATTCCAAATTTAAGGCTTCCAAAAACATCTACAGTAAACTAAAAAAAATTAAATCATACAACCAATTAGTTTTTGAATGTGTACTTAAGTCCATCTCCTTCGGGGCAGCGGTACACCAACTGCGGCGGCGGTGACGGTGGTGGCCATGGTGGCATGCAGCGAGCAGTGTTAACCCCTGTTAACTTCTTCCTTGTTTTTGGTGTATCGTTGCTTGTTTTGTGTGTTGTTTTTAGAGAGATTAACCGAAAAATAATTAACAATTTTACAGAAAGAACATCCAGAAAACACAAGACACATAGAGCCAACAACAACAACAAAAAAGTTACAAAAACTTCTTCAACATGCAATCGAAGGGTTTTGTTTTTGTATTTTGTTGTTAGCTGAACAAGGAGAATGAAGGAGTTACCTTGTGTGTACCTGTCACTCTGTGATATGAAAAATCACATCTGCACATCAGACATTGCATCAGACAGGTAAAAGGAAGGTCGGTTGGTTTGGGAAAACATTGCAAGATACAATTGCAGCATCAAGCCTTGCAGGTAGGTATCTATACACTGTGTCGGCTGTGTGTGTGGACTTCGAAAATCTTCAAGATACAAGTAGATATACATGTGTACAAATGTTAACTTAAGTTTGTTGTTTTTGTTCTTATGGGTCGTTTACACGAGTCACTTTTTCTTCAGAGTTTGAAATTTAAAACATATGTAAATTGCTGCATGAAGGCGAAATTCAAAAAAAAAAAAAAAAAGAAAAAAAAAAGTGTTTGCCTCGAGCCAAAGTCAGGAATTCCTTGCTTTTTTGTTTTTCTTGTCAGAGTAAAAGAGTAAACATTTTCAAAGACAACAATCCGGGTTCTGGAAAGGGCACACTTTACACAAAAATTATGGTCTTCAACGTGTGATATTTTTTTGTTTGCTGTCCCAAAGAAATTTTTATGTAAATGGAAGTTTTTTTTTTTGCTTGCGGGGATTTGTTTGAAAAATTAACTCAATTTCGATCGTAAATTATGGTAACAAAAAAGATACCTAAGTATGGAAAGGGTCGGAGATATGACCAGTTTATGTTTGAATCTTAATAAAAAGGGTGTGGATTATAGTTTTGTACATATTACAAGATTTGTTATGATCAAGAGATTTTTTTAGTAGGTATAAGGCGAACTTATGTTTTCCAAAACTCTGCTTACAGGCTATTGACTATATCGAATTAAACATAATTAGAAATAAAAACATGAAAAGTTAACTGAGGTAACTTCCAAGTTTAGGCTCTCGTTTTCGATTTCAAGATGTCATTTTTGAATCTGTAACACGACTATTAAGCCCGAAACTAAGCGGGACTATACCAGAACGTACAATATTCTTAAGTATGAAAATTTTAAACGGATGACTACGATTCACCAAACTATGAAAATGGAGGGCACTATAGTGTAGCTTGGTTTTAGGTTGGCAACCATAGGAGGAAAAGTGCCAAACAACATATTTATAGAAATGGAGTTGTTTGATTCCTATTGGTAGATACATTAAAAAAGAAGGCGTATGAATAAAATATTAATGATGGAGTCGTGGGGATAAGTTTATACGAAAACGGGGTCGGAGTTAGGCACAATTAGGATCTAGGAAAATTAAAATGCCGGTGATGGTTGGTATTGGTTAAATAAACGCATTGATTATGTAGGTAAATAGGTTAATATGGTGGACAAGGCCGCAAGGGGGAAAGTTTATACGAACACGGGGTCGGAGTTAGACATAAAGAGGAATACCAGGAAACTTAAAATGCCGGGTGATGATTGCTATTGGTAAGAAAAAATCATTGTTTTCGATGTAAGTAGGTACATATGGTTGACAGGGCGATCAATATATTGCAACTTCGTTGTTTCTTGAGTGATTTAAATGAAATTAACACAGGTGATAGCGAATACAGATTTTTAAACGAAAAAAAATATTTTCAAAACAGGGTGTTTCAAAAATGTGTCAATATATTGAAACTTCGTTGTTCCTTGGTCGATTTGACTGAAACTGACATACATAGGTGATAGCTGATACATAATTAAAAAGGAAAAAAATATCTTCAACAGGGTGTTTCAAAAAAATGTTAACTTCGTTGTTCCTTGAGTGATTTCAATGAAATTTACACAGGTGATAGCTGATACAGATTTTAAAAAGAAAAATATTTTCAAAATAGGGTGTTGCAAAAAATGTCATTTTGGATGGTGATTGCTATTGTTAATAAACAAGTTAGGTTATATACAAAATGGGATATTCGCAAAAAAAGCATGACAACAATATTCGTCAGTAATTGGTGTAGTCAACTAGTTTTAGAAATTGGCCATGGTCAGCTATAGAATTTTGTTTACCAATGGCATGTTCTAGAGGCTTATAGAGTTTTTAAAATTGTATGTTAAGAACATGAAAAATATGGGAGAGACAATTTTTAAATCATGAAATTTCAAGTGAAAAACAAGATTACCATATGGATTCCTGACCAAATTTGTAACTATGTATGGAAACAAAATTTGAAAATCGTCGGACTATTTTTTTTTCTTTATTTTTATATACCTAATCAAATTCTTAAAACATTTTGGTATGCCATCTTCAGTAGTTTTGAATGAATATATCAAAATGAAGTTAAAAAAATGTCAAGCCGTTTTAGAGATATGGAATTAAAAAAAAAATGTCGAAACTTTTTTATAAATTCAAAAGTTTTTTTTTCTGAAAATAATATGTTTCAGCTTATTTGTGTATAGTAAAATGCTCGACTAGGTCACACGTACTTGCTTTTATGCTTTGTATTTAAAATATGTATGTATAAAAACATGGATACATATTGTGAGAGAAAAATGTTTATAGTTATGAAATTTTTGTAGGATTCATTTCGAGAAAAATGAGATTTTCTTCCACGATTTTTTAACATTTGTATGGATAGTATAGGTACATACCTAGCGTTACTTTTTCTTAAAAGTGAAATATTTTTTTAAATATCTTAAAAAGTGTTAAAAAATCGATAAGAACCAAGTAATAAAAATCTACTCGGTCGTTTTCGAATTTTGAAATTTGAATTAATTTTTTAAATCCAAAAAATAATTTTTTGAAAATTTTGGTATCTACACAATACTCTAAATCTAATTTTAATGGGATATAAGACACCCTGTTTTGAAAATATTTTTTTCTTTTTAAAATCTGTATCAGCTATGACCTATTTTAATTTCATTGAAATCGCTCAAGGAACAACGAAGTTGACTTTTTTTTTAAAACACCCTGTTGAAGATATTTTTTTCCTTTTTAGTTATGTATCAGCTATCACCTATCTCAGTTTCAGTCAAATCAACGAAGGAACAACGAAGCTTCAATATATTGACACATTTTTGAAACACCCTGTTTTGAAACTATTTTTTTCTTTTAAAAATCTGTATTCGCTATCACCTGTCTTAATTTCATCGAAATCGCTCAAGAAACAACGAAGTTGCAATATATTGATCCCCAGGAGCATTTCCGTACCCTGAGATATTCATACTCCTTTGCCTCCCTGTCAACCATATTTACCTATTTATGTTCATCCAAAACAATATATAACTCCGACCCCGTGTTCGTATAAATGTACCCCCTTGCGGCCCTGTCAATCATATTTACCTATTTTCCATCCTAAACAATGTCTTGCCTTACCAATAGCAATCATCACCCGGCACTTTAAATTTCCTGATATTCCTCTTTATGTCTAACTCCGACCCCGTGTTCGTATAAATTTTCCCCCTTGCGGCCCTGTCTATGATATTTACCTATTTTCCATCCTAAACAATGCTCTTGCTTACCAATAATAATCATCACCCGGCACTTTAAATTTCCTGATATTCCTCTTTGTGTCTAACTCCGACCCCGTGTTCGTATAAATTTTCCCCCTTGCGGCCTTGTCCACCATATTAACCTATTTACCTACATAATCAATGCGTTTGTTTAACCAATACCAACCATCACCGGCATTTTAATTTTCCTAGATCCTAATTGTGCCTAACTCCGACCCCGTTTTCGTATAAATTTATCCCCACGACTCCATCATTAATATTTTATACATACGCCTTCTTTTTTAATGTATCTACCAATAGGAATCAAACAACTCCATTTCTATATATATGTTGTTTGGCACTTTTCCTCCTATGGTTGCCAACCTAAAACCAAGCTGCACTATAGAGCCCTCCATTTTCATAGTTTGGTGAATCGTAGTCATCCATTTAAAATTTTCGCACTTACGAGTATTGTACGTTCTGGTATAGTCCCGCATAGTTTCGGTTTTTGTATTTGCGTCAGTCTCCCGTCATTTTTTGAAGATTTTGAAATTATAGATATACAGGCGCAGGTACCTCATTTTTAGAGATAAATTTGGATATCAATGATTGGATACGTATTTTTTCTAAAGAAATTTAAAAATCGGAAGGAATTTTCGTCAGAGTTTTGAGATGATGACTCATCAAGATTTTTTTTTAGAAAATACGATTTCTGAGTTTTTGAGAATTTTGAACAGTTTGCTACTGGAAACACATTTGCGTAGTGATTTTTAGAGTTTTCGATTTTCTAAATTTTAGTTTTCAAAAATCTAATACAAATTTATTCAGGTTAAGAATTTCGATGCAGAATTTTGACTTTTAGGTTTAAAAAAGTTCCAGATTTTAGTTTTCAAAATTATTGATTAGGTAGTTTTGAAACGATGACTCGCCAAGATTTAAGTTTTTCAGAAAATAAGGGTTCTGACCTTTGGAAGCCTAATGTTGGTACATTTAAGATATATAATGGTTTAAATTTGGAACAATTTGATACTGAAAAAAACAACTCTTGTGATTAAGGGTTTTTGATTTTCAACGTTTTGTTTTTCAAAAAATTTAGTACAAATTTATTCAGGTTGAGAACTTCTATGTAGAATTTTGATTTTCAGGTTTAAAGAAAGTTCAAGATTTTTTTAATTTTAGACAATCGGAGTTCTGAATTTTGAAGTCTTAATTTTGTTCCACAAAAAGTATTTGACCCAAATCAGAAAGAATGAGTTATTCTTTTAACTTATTAAGCTTAAGCTTACAAAATAGATAAGTTTTCGATCAAAATTTAGAAATAAATTAAAAAATCAGGATTCAAAATTTGTACAGAAAACTATTACCTACATATGTAACTATTTACTATCGATTTCTTAGAAGTTTTAGTAATCAGTTGTTTCAAGTTTTTGACTTTCAATTTTTTCAAAAGTTTTATACTAGCAATTCAGGTTTTTGATATATGAGAATTTTGACGTAAAATATTTGACTTTCAAATTTAAAGAGTTCAGAAATTTTTATTTTTCCAAATGACAGATTTTGGGGTATTTGAAATTTTGACTATACCTTCCATATTTAATGTACAAATTATCAAAGTTGGAACATCTTTCATTTGATATAAACAAGTTTTGGCTAAGTTTATTAAAAAGATTGAATTTTTCTTGGATATTTTTGAACTTCCAAAAAAATTAAAATATGAATCAAAAATATGATCTAGGACTGTCCAAAACTCTTTTCGATCGAAAACTGCGTTTTCTTTTTCAATAAAGCGAGCTTGATGGTCCTTTGATATGGCTCTTGGGAAGCTTTCTTCGCATATCGACACGGTTTAAGTTCAGGACATAGTAATAAGAAAAAAGTTATTTTTCCAAGTATTCAAATTTATAACAAAGATCTAGGTAATCAAACGCTTACATTTATCATAAGCTTTGAAAATTTGGCAAAATCCTGTAACAAGCCAAATAGTTTTAAAATTTGGTGGTGCAACTGCTCGTGGAGAATCAGGGTCTGGTGACTTACAACTCCCAACTATTCCTTATGCGTGGTATTGACAATTTTTACTTATTAATGACAAGTGTACAATTGGGGGATTTGTCAGTTCGCCGCAAGAGGCAGTACCTCGGAAAAATATTTTGATTTATAGGTGGCAGCCAGTAGCAGCTGGGAATCGAACCCAGACCTTCGGCATGACAGCCCAACGAACTAACTAATTTGCCACGAGGTATCACAAATAGTTTTATTAATTTTCAAAACGTTTTGTCATGTATTTTACTTTTATTTTTCGCTATTTCTTGAAGACAGGTAAAAATCACTTAAGCGGTTCTGGAACCTCTACAGTCGATATGTAGGTAAGCCTTCTTTATAAACGGAGTCTTGTGGACTTCGAAGTATCAATTTTGTGAAAAAGTTCTCATCTGGGCACTTAGACAAAGACATTTCCACTAAACTTAAAAGAATTTGACCAATTTGTGGTATAGTTCATCTGCCTTAAGACCTTTTATTTGCAACATCCGAATATTTAATTCCAGTTCCTATGACTCATCATTAGTCCCAAAAAAATTCTTTCTCATCAAAGTCTCAATCGAACAAAAAAATGCCCATAAAAAAAAAGAAAAAATAACCATCAGCAAAAAATCCCGCCGTAAAGAAAACTAGTCCAAGAAATATTTTCAAGGTTAAACATTCCACTCCATGGCTATATGGCAATCCGCATCAGCTAAACCTCTTCAATTGAGTGCAAAGTGTGATGGAAGTCCGCTTGGGTATCTCGCGATGCGATGTGAGATTTGAGGCTGCACCAGCAGAGATACCTTGACTCGACTCGTGCACCGTCCTCATCACCGTCCATCGTCAATGTATTCGACCAGAAGTTACATCAGAGATCCCATGATCATTGTTGTGGCAGAATCCCAAGCCTCAAGCTAGCAACACTTGCTCCAAGTATTCGAAAAAAATTCATACCAAAAAACCCTAATAATGAATTTTACCCTATAAATATGGATGTGCCTTGTTCTCAGCCTCTCGTTCATCATCTCTCTTGAAGAACAATCATCATCATAATCCTCTATCCTCAACCTGTGCCCGGAATAGAACGTGATGGTCTGCGGGTTCCTGATGATGGTGTTGTGCTGTGTTGTGTTCGTCTATTTGTGGTATCGCGGCTAAGATCGATCGAATTTGTATGTGATCAAGATCTGTGTGAGAGATGAGGGTCGTCTTGTCTTATGGAGAGATTCTATATGCCCAAGTCTAGGTCTTAATCCTTCTTATGGATTTTTCTTTGCGCTTAATGTCTTGAACGAAGTGGAGAGAATAAAAAAAAAACTAACAAGTGCGACGTCAGGAGGAGATCAGTTTGTGTGTCTGGCAGTGGGATAAGTAGCCAGATTGAGATGGGAATTCGCAGTGGGATTTCTTTTTTGTTGCTTCATTTAGAAAAGGGTTTTAGGGATTTTCTACAATGACGACGATCTACGTTCGATGATTGGATGCAGCGGATAATGCTTGATGATGATGATGATGATGCCGAGTTAAACGACTAAACTGCAAAGGGGATTCCTTTTGTCTGACTGAATTACATGCGTTAGTCTTACAAAACTTTATAGTCCTCTGATCTGGGATTTTTTTTTAAATAATCGTCTGGGAAATATTTATGAAGAACGAGTAGGTACCTACATATAAATGTATACCCAACTCATGAACTCATGCACCTTTAGCCTGGATTATTATCAAGCAATAAAATGAAAGCCTTTACCGATAAAAAGGTATGTATATCGAAGATATTGCAAGAAATGTTAAGACCGCTACGCTTTTGACAAAAAAGTCGTCAGCAAATAGTAGTTAAGAAAAAATAAAAAAATAGTAGTAACGCAAGTAGATAGAGCATTTACTCCAAGAATGACATATTAGGTGAGATCCGGCGAATAATTATTACACTAGAACCCGCTTCATCTTCGGTTTGGTGAAAGAAATGGGTTCAAAGCTCATTACCCGTAAAATGAAGCACACTCTCAGAAAACCTTTATAATCCTTGACTTGCAATGGTCTACAGCTTAATAGTCATATAACAAAACGAAGAACTTGTTAATGCTCCAAATGAGGAATTACATTATTGCTTTTTTCGGTTTTTTAAGCCGATATACCTCTCAAACCCCATGTTTTAGAGGGAGTAGACCGCTCTGCCCATTTGCATTAATCCTAGTTTTCGTGCGAATAAAAAACCTAAAAAAACGGTATTTATGAAATTTCACTTTTTTGAAGTAGTAATATGTTATGAAAACCTAAAAAAGAGGATCTAAGTATACAGGGTGTCCCGGACCTGAGTGGAAGTATCTTAGAATGTGGTTCCTAGGTATATTCTAAGAAAATAATTGAATGGGGAGAAAGTTGTATCTCCCCTCCCTAAGGCAGGGGGCAGTTTCTGAAACATTGACTTTAAATCCCAAATAAAACATTTAAAATCAACAAAAACACATCTAATAATGTGTTATAGTTTTTTCGAAAGCTAATACTTCATTCTTGCATTTGGTTTTTAAATCAAGTTGCTTAAGAGTGTTCCGGACTGAAATGGTGATTTCATGAATAAGATTGCGAAGCGTGTACTTATCCGATCAAAGCGATTAAGGTGTCTATGGACAGATAAACTTATTCTTTATGCCATCATTGGAAAAAAAATTTAATTTTGTGTCCTAGATTTTGGTAAAAGCCTCTAAGAAATCGAGAAAATGGCTAAAATGGCTGTTTTTCAAAGCAAATGTAGCCTACACTATTGCATTTTTTGCAAAAAAATGTTTAATAACATAAAATTCCATATTTTTATTATGCCACTATTGGAGAAAATTTTTAATTTTGCACCTAATAAAAATTTTAATAATGCAAAATAAAAATGCTTGTGAATTTCGAAAAAACTCAATTTTGACAGTCATTTTTTTATACCTAACGGTATTTTTTTGACAATTTCTTTTTGTAGTAGATATAAATTCAATATATTTTTCATGATTTTCATTAATTATGTAATCATATTTGTATCATTTGATATTGAAATTTTTAATTCTTAAAATGCACTTTTTGAAAGAAAATTTATGTAAATTTAGAAGTTAAAATCAGTTACTTTTAGAAAAAAAATTTTTTAATACAATAATACGCCTACTAGTGACCAATTAGTAAAAATGCAAAGTTTGATAAAACAAAGTATCTGATGAAAGTAAAAAAAAACGGTCTTATATATGCAAAAAAAAAAGTTAGCAAATGACTGGTTTTGTTCAGTTCGGAACACTCTTAAGCGAATAGTGTTTAAGAAATTAAATTTCAGTCAATTAAAAAAAAAAAAAATTGTTTTATTTTTTTTTCTTAAGTTGATATTTTTCAAAATTTTACGTAATTAAGTGCTGTTTTTGTTTTTTTTTGAATATTATTCAATGCCCTCATTATTTTTTAGTCCATTACCAAAAACCAAATGCAAAAATCTTTCTTTGTTTTTGAGAAATTTAAAAAAAAAAAAACAAAAGGTACTTTTCCAAATAAGCCCGAAAAAATTAATTTATTCATGAATTATCCATAATTTAACCCTTTTTCGTATGTACATAAGTATTTTTTGTATGTTTGACCAAATACCTTAAAAATTATATTTTTTAAACTATCACTCTTAAACAAAAAAGTAGAGGAAGTTAGGGTAATGTGGTATACATGTTTGTATTTTTGACTTAACATAAAAAGTAGGGACACGAATGCTCCCAAATTTGTTATATCTTAGCACGAACATATAAGCTACAACGGTTACGGTTTTTTTCAGATTCTAACAGTAATTTACAAAGATTTTGAAACAATAATAATAAGACCTCGAAATCGTCACTATTGAAAAGTAGTGGGTAATGTGGTACACCTTGCTGTCTAATGTGGTATACCATACCAAGTGGTCCTCCGAATGTCTTGAAGGCAAATTTCATCATTTATCATAGTACAAGTGGGTCTCTGCATATCTTTCGGGTCCCATTTTCAAATTTCACCTTTTTGGGCATTTAAAAAAAAACATCATAGCAAAAGCACAAAAGTCAGTTGACTTAGGTATAAACTTTAAGGTTGGGTAATGTGGTATACTATACCCCATCAGGAATACTATACCACATTAGCCCACTGCTAGTATACCACATTAGCCAAAACTCTATAATTAAAAAAAAATTAAATAAAATTTAAAATAAAAACTTTTAAGCAAAACAAACAATTAAGTAACGTGAATGATTAATATATTCTTCCGATGTATTGACAAATTGGTTTGGAACGCAATTTTTCAAAGCGCACAAACACTTTTTGTTCCACCCAAAAAAAACTCAGCTGCACACAATTACGGATTTCAACAATTTGGGCGAATTAATGGACAATTTTAGATCTGTTTAAATATGTATTACTTCTTTTATTATAATCACCGTCTGCTGAATCAAGAACCGTTGTAGAAGCATGCTTCGTTTTTGAAATAACTGCCTATACCACATTACCCGCATATACCACATTACCCTAACTTACTCTAACGTTTTAAGTTTTTAATAGAAGGTCACAAAATGTCTGTTCGTGATGTACTTCCCAAAACTACGAATTTCTACGAACTAAGCTCAAAGTTTTGTCAAAGTACATCATATATAAAAAAAAAAATTGTACTTAAATTCGTAGAAATTCGTATCAAGATCAAAGACCTATCACCACTCGCATTTTGAATAGATTTTTTCTGACATGAATTAGAAAATATTTTAATTTGGTGGATATAAATTGCAGCTGGAGTTGAGTCCTTAACAAGAAAGAAGTTGTACAGCGCTAAATACAGAGTGTTCGAAGCAGTAATGAGAAAATTTATGTGTTATGCAGCTCAAGTCTGGGGTATCCGGCAGTTTGAAGAGGTGGAGAAACTCCTCAGATACTTCCTCAAAAAAATGGTCAGACTTCCGTTCAACACCCCGAACTACATACTTCATACGGAAACTGGTATAGCCCCCTGTACATGTACACATTAAAACTACATTTCAATTATATCAGGAAGGTGATGATGCAACCAACGCACCGTCTTACTTATAAAATCGCCAAACACCTGCAAAGCCGAAACACACAGTTTTTCAGTGAATGGACTAGACTTGGCAGGGAACATAATATTTTGCTCACGGAGAGTAGTGATGTGGACTGGAATAGAACGCTGCATGAAATCCTGGAACAAATCGAGAACGCCCTAGTAACGGATTTTCGAAGGCAAATCCAAGAGAGTCTAACCAGAGATACCTACAAGTTAATGCAGCATGACCTTGGGCCCAATTTGCAAAGCCAGAGGAGAACTTTTACCCTTAAACTACACGCCATACAGAACTGATATTGATTCAACCTGCTCTTTGTGCAATCTTGGAGAGAGAGAAGATGTCCAACACTTAATCGGGAGATGTCTTTTTTCGGCTGACGGCAAATAGCCAATGCTCTATTGTGAACAAATGTAAATATTTCAACTCAAGAAAAACAAAAATTCACATATTGCTTTGCTACTATAATATTTGTTAAAAAAGCAACATAAGTCGTGCAGACTTGCTATAGAACTAAGATTTTGAGATTAAATTAAATTTGGCGTATTCGCGAGAGGTGTTTTTGTTTTGAAAAAAAAAACGACTTAAAAATCGCCCATTGAACAACCACGACATTTTTTTTTCTCAAGGAAACGAAATGAATTTTTCTCTTAAATGTTTACGTTTTTCGGATTAAAAGACTTTGAATGTTTACAATAAGCTAATAAAATAAATTTAACAAAAATCAAGGCAACTTTTTGCAGCACATTACAAATAAAACAAAGGACAATCGGCAAAAATGTATGGAAGGTGGTCTAGGAACCAATAACAACGAGACGTATGTCGTTGGAAAGGTATTTTTATGCGCTACAATAGTCACTATTGCGGCTTATTTCAAATCACTGTGTGAAAAAAGTTATTCGTTAACCCAGGTTTTGTTTTGGTACGTTTTACTGTCGAAAAAATTATAACAAACTGGTCTTACCAGTACTAATAAGATGTATGTCGTTGAAAAGGTATTTTTATGAACAATAATATTTACCATAACAACTTATTAAGAATCACTGTGTGGAAATAGTTATTCGCTGTTTTAGGGAATTTTGGCACAGATAAAATGTATGGAGCATGAGTAGCAATTAGAGAATAACTTTTTTCACACAGTGATTTGAATTAAGCTGCCGTATTGACTATTGTAGTACATAAAATTTTCTTTCCAACGACATACGTCCCGTTGTTATTGGTTGAACTTACTATCACACTTTTTGTCCATACTAAAAAAAAATAATTTTTTTCACACTAAAATTAACCACAATATTTCATTAGTTTACGAATAACTTTTTTCACACAGTGATTTGAACTGAATTAATGTGAAAGATATTGTAGGTAATGGAAATACCTTTCCAATGACCTATATATTGTCGTTATTGGTTAGACCAGTTTTCATAAATTTTCCCCATACTAAATATGTTTTATTCATACTAGAATGCACCAGAACACAATCCTAATTGAATCGGTTATTTTGAAAAGGGGGTAAGTCCACTTTTTTGACAAATTGAGTTATTTGTGATTTCGTGTAGGCCTTTGTGTTCTCCATACCCCTACTAAGTTTAACTCATGTCCACTTATTCCTTTAAGAGTTATGAAAATATTTATTTTTAAAAAGGTGGTAAGTCCCTGGACTTATACCCTTTTCAAAATAAACTAATTAAAAATTACGTCTACTCAACCCTTAGAGTTGGCGTGTTTTACAAAAATCGTTGTTTGTGGATATTTTTAATAGATGTTTTATAAATGTCTCTTAAAAAAGCTTTAAATAAAATTTAGTTTTTAAGTTATTGATTGATTTTTGTAACTTAATCCAGAACTGTCCCCAATAAAGTACTTATGAGGAATAAGACTTAAAAATTTAGCAAACAAGTTTAATATTTTATAATTTTATAAAAAAAATAGATAAAAGCCAGTAATAACTTAAAAAACATCAACATACCAGATGTATTTAAGTAAACAATGATCATGAATTTTGAAAAGGGGATAAGTCCACTACAAAAAATTGAAAATATTTCTAAGATAATATTAATAAATATAACTGAAATTAACATAAATTGTGTGTCTCAAAGGATACTTTTAACACACTAAATCTAAAATAACGAGAATTGCATACAAACATTATTTGACAGTTTTTTGTTTCTCCTGAAAAATTTAATAAAGTGGACTTAACCCCTTTTCAAAATAAACGATTCAATTAGCGAATAACTTTTTTCACACAGTGAATTGAAGTAAGCCCCCATAGTAACTATTGCAGTACATAAAAATACCTTTCCGACGACATATGTCTCGTTGTTATTGGTTGTAGACCGTTTTGTCCCATTCTCCTTTAAATTATATTTTTTCATTACTCACCAGAAAATCGAATTTAAGTAAAATAATTATAAAGCTTTCAAATGACGTCAAAAATAATAATAACATTAATTTTGCTGTACATACCTGAAAAGAAAAAAAAAGAAAAAGGTTTTAATATAAAAATAATAATTTTAATATAAAAATAAAATTTTTTAAAATGAAAATATGTTAACAAAAATTATTCTGACAAATAAAAACAGAATATAAAATAAACAAATTCGTTTACGTTTTCAAGACAAACGCCACATGTGGATAAACATTGCATGGAGGAGTCGAGAACAAAAAGATGACTGTTTTTTTTCGATTGAAATTGATTAAATATACAATAATTTTTTTTTATCATTGATAAATGACTTTTACTGTTTTCTGTTATTTATCCTGTGCGATTTTAAACAATATTGTATTCTGCATTTTCAATAAATTACACATCTTTTTCAGGAAAAAAATATATTTACGATTCGAATATTGAATTGAGTTTTGTGTTTCAAAATTGAAAGAGAAATTCAGTTCTTTAGATGCTTTGAATTCAGAATAATTCGTTGATGATGAACCAAATATCTGTGCACCCGACATGCAATGAGGATAACAATGTCTTAATATAAGTCCAACAAGGCTGTGGGTGTGGATTACTTCGCGGTAGTTCAAGGCAGCCCAGTGGAAAATTACTTGCTTCAGACGAAACTGGGATGAACCCCAGAAAAAATTAAATTCAAACGCTTATGAAAGTATCCATGAGACAACAAATTTGTTAGTCAATGATTTTTTTTTTTTAATAAGTGAATTTATTCTTTGGTGTTACTATTTTTATGATTTTTTTTTTATTCAATTATGAACACTTTCATTAAGGAAAGTGTATTCACTTTCATTGAAACATCAAACAGTGAAAACTTATTTAAAGCTTTACGAAGAATTTCATTTTCAGTCTGCATCAACCTCTGTTTACGCTTGCCGGGTTTACTGTGTGAACGTCTTAGAACTTAGACCTTTAGCTTACAATATGATCACTCTTTAACCCTATCAGTCTGGTTCTATGCTTATTGGTTTTACTATATGCTCAGTGGTCAAATTTCAAACCAAGAACCTACCTTCATATTGTAGCTGCCTCACACAAGTTGGTGTGAAAGTACTTTGCTTGAAAGTGGACCTGAACTTTAACTTTTATCTGTGCTAAGAAAAAATTCCATTTATCATTACTCCATGTTATTTTTCTCATAAAAAAACCTTTTATATATATTATGTATAAAAAAACATTGCCAACAAAATTCTCCAATTAAGGTAATTAATAAATCACCAGACAAAAGTTGAAAATAAATGACTTCATCTTAAACACCTTTTTAACATAAAAATATTTGAATCTTTCAATCATTCTTCTGGAGAGAATAAAAGAACTTTAATTGATCTTCATCAACAAAATCAAGTTTTTTTTTCCTTGTAACCTTAGAATAAAACTCATCAAATTTGTATCCTAAAACACCCCTTTTAGCTTAAATCATTGCCCATTATGATTGCTTTTGAGCTCTTAAAAATAAAAATTAAAAAAAAAATATGAAAAAAGCATCATGCATAACAATAAAAATTGTAATTAATTTTCATATCCCGTCTGGGCATTGGGGTGTTCCTTTGTTCTTAATCATGATGAAGATGAGAACCATTTGGATGAATCAATGTCATAATTTTTTTGTATATTATTCTTGTTTTTTTTTTTTTTGTTCAAAAATAAATAATAATTGGATGTGTCAGACATGATATTTATTTTTCTACAAAAAAAAAGAAAGAAAAATGCTTTTGTTTTTGGGAAAAATATGTTGCTTTCATGGAGGGAATAAATGTTATTGTTTTTTTCCTTTCTGTTCGATTAGGTCATGGCATTAATTGCAATAACTTCGAAGGCCACAACACGTCACGTAGATATTTGACTGAGTAACTCATGTGTCTGTCTGCCTTTTCACAGAGAAAAATTTGGACAAATTATAATTGATTTTATTTCATGTGGTTTATTTTTGCTGAAAAGCTTATATAATCTTATGAGCTACGCTTGTATTATACTGCTTTTACTGAACTGAAAACTAAAAGCAAGTGAAGCCCATATTGAACTTTAAACCACTTTTACCGCAGCTCAAGTAAACAGGAGTTTAAAGGGAGTACTCCGAACTCTCAAATTAAAAAGACACTTTTCTCTCTTTGTAGCTTCTCTCTGGGTGTCGATTAATTTATCAGTCAACTGCATAGCTTTGACACGTGGCGCATGCTCTTCTTGGTAAGTGGTAATGAAACGTTCGTGGTCTTTGAAGGGTTGAGGCTTAATCCCACGGCTTTTTTGGATTATAATAACATAGAGAGCTTCTTTGGACATTCCAACGCTGTCCTTTTCGTCTTCTTAAGCATTAAGTACAAAATTTCAAACATATTGAAGCACATTTATTGTATTTTAAGTAACTTATGGGCCAGTTCGAGTAAAAAGGTAGTTCAAAGGGAGTACTCAAAACTCCCAAATGAAAACGACACTAGCCTCCCATTTGTAGCTTCCCAATGGGTGCCGATTTCTTCAAGAGTCAACTAGATAGATTTTATACCTGGCACAGGCCTCTTCTTGGTAAGTGGTAATGGTAATCTCGTTGTTTTGGAAGGGTTGAAATTAAATCCTTTTGATAGGATACCATTTAATATAAAACAGAAAGTTTCTTCGAACTTCCCAATGCTTTTCTTTTCGTTTTTCTTATAGCATTTTAATAAAACTTGTTTGAGTCAAATTTCAATTTGTTTATTTTTTACATTTTCCTAGCTTGCCTGTTCAGAATGCAACTAACCTACACATATCCCAATAAGCAAAAAGTAAAAGGGAAACTTCTCATCTTTCTATTTTGCAAGCTCCTGTTACATACAAAAAGTTGCAATAATTTGTCAAAAAAAAATTACTTTATCATCAATAAAACTTATGTAGCAACAAGTTGTACACATGCAGCGAGACAGTTTTTTTTTCCCACAGAAACAATATGATAACTTCCTCGCGACAAAAGACTCTTCCATTCAACCATAACGACCGATTAAATACGACCCAAGAAAACCCCATTAGAAGCTTAATTTTAGAAACTAGCTCAAGTCGCAATGTGTCACACGGGTATTGTTTTTTGTTTTGTTTTATTGTTTGTGTTTTATTTAATGTTGCATGCACAGGTCTCTGATGGTTTTCTAACAGACAATTCGAAGCCAATTCAGTGTATGTAGGTATGAGAATCAGATTTTGAGTTCGCCAATTAGAGACAAACAGAAAATAAAATGCAATCAATTTTGATGCCAAAATTAAGCCTTTCAAAAGACCAAACACGAGCAAAGCACCTGTGTGTCACTCTAGAACATGCGATTTGTGCGAAATTTAATTGCATTTCATTGCAAACTTATCAAATACAAAATGGAATGAAATTTGTTTCTTTATTTATATTTTTTTTTGCATAATATTCTACAACAAAAAAATTCACCTAAAAACCCAGATATTTGAGTTACAGTTGCCACCTCGCCCAGAGCTGTGTTGTGGCAGGAAATAAGCTGCTTTAGTTGTTTTTTATTTTTGTTTTAATTTGTTTATTTTTTTTCTCTTAAGCACTTTTGATATCGAATTTCATATAAACTCTCACATTTTTTAGTGGAAAAATTCGAATCGGATTCAGAAGATTTAACTCAGATTCTAAGAATGTGAGAGGAAGCAGTGGTTTATTTTATCAAAGAATTTTATGGCAATTTAGAACAAATGTTTTTATTTTTTCATTTTTTTTTTTCAAGACTGACAGATGATAATAATTGAAATAATTACCAGTCAAGCCAGAGGTAGTAGAAGCTTGCGTGTTCTGGATTTAGCAAAAGTTGAAAATTTAATAAACACGTGTTCAGTTTAATTGTATGGCTTTATGTATTTTTTTTTTATAAATGGATTTTGTTTTATACAAAAATATTATTTATCACAAACAAAGTTGGTAGGTACTTACGTAGGTACTTACATATATACATATGTGTAGGTATACGCCTTGAATTATTTTATTTTAAACAACAGTGAAATCCAATTTCATATAAAAAACAGTCGAATCCGTATTGGGTCAAAATTAAGATCGGCAAGTTGGAAGGTTAAAAATATTCAAGTGAGCACTAAAAACCAAAGAGCTTCTCTTTAAAGAAATTTGACAATTAGTGGCAAAGATTAAAAACCATGCAATATAAATCTCGAAACTAGATATTACGAGATTGAAACTCGAGTGCCCACAATCCGACTTATACCTGGGTATGCACTCAGTTTTTTTAAATATTACACTAATAAAACAGTGAAATCCAATTTTTTTAAAAAATATCAAACCTATCTTAATCGGGGATTAAACAAATTGGAGAGTTTAGAGAATTCAAATTTGAACAACATGTGAGCGTTAAAAAAACATAAAGCTTCTCTATAAAGTAATGTAAAACCGTGTTTAACATGTATGTAAGTGTAAACACTGTGTAAAGCGCGTTTGTACTTATCTCTACACTAGAGACGACAAAATCGAGATTCGAGTTCCTACGTATTTAGGGATGTGTAGTTACGTTGAGTTCTTTTTGTTTTTTTTGTCAATTAACCAATTTAAAATGAACGAAAAAAGTAAAATTTCTCAAAACAAAAAAAAAACAAATTGGAGAGTTGAGGAAATGCAAATTTTTAAAGCAAGTAAGCACTAACATTATGAAATTGCTCTATAATTAAGTTAGAACCATGTAGAGTGGGGAGTATAATACTCTACACTAAAGACAACGAAGTTCAAATAAGAGGCACTCAATCAAGGCTTAGTTTGTAAAACATACAAATTTGAGGGTTAAAGAAATTCGAATTTTTAAGCATGTGAGCCCTAAAATAAACATGAAATTGCTCTAGAGAAGTAAAGATAAGTGAGGCACCGTATAGAGCAAGTGAGTATAGTTCTCTACACTAGAGATAACGAAATTTAAAGTGTATTAGGGATAAATTTCTAAAACAATGCTACTTTTACAAAGAAATCTCCCTACAAGAACCCCTGTTTAATGTAAAAGCAGTGTTAACACTATTTGGAGAGAAAGTAAAGAAGCTTGTGCTATTGGCTCTACTCAAGCAGAACTTAATAGTCACTGAATCATAGCTCAGTTTCTCAAACATTGCGTAATAGAAATAATCGTTGAAAGTATGATACCACTCTACGACAGCTTCTTGAGCGATAGTGTAGAGTTCTATATATTTTTGGCTCTCCGTAACCAGAACTTAAGTTAAGGAAGGCGCTTTTCCTTAACTTTATTCTTAAAACATTGTGTACACTGTACCTTGTCTAAGGGTAGAGAAGTATGTCAGCGAGAGTGTAGAGTTCCATACCATTTGTTCTAAACAAGCTGAGTTCAAATAAGAGGCACTTGTCTTGGTTTAATTCTGAGAACGTTGAGTACAGTAATGAGACATTACAGAACATTTAAGGAAAAATAGGAGAGAAGTGTAAACACCTTGTAGAGTTCTATATTATTGGTTCTACGCAATGAGAATCCAAGTCAAAGAACGCACTTGACCTTGTCTTAATTTCTCAAGCATTTTTTATACTTATGCAAAAGAACTGTACCTATATGCAAAGAAAAAAATCATTCTTGATAAATTAAAACCAGAGCAAGGGTCTAGAGTTGTATAATAATGTTTTTACGAAAGCAAAATTCAAGTTACAGATACTGAATTTCGAGTTTATTCCTAAATAATGATAATGAGAAAATACAAAACCTCAATTTAAAGGCAAACAATTAATTGTCACCCCCTTGTAGAGTTCAGAGTTTTAAGGAAGGCATATTTTACACTTCAAAGAAATTACGCTCGATGCTTTTGCATTCTTTAATTTGTCTGTATTTATTTCTTTCTCCTATGCAACAATTTTCCGCAATGCGACTGCACTGAAAGATAACGTCACCCACAACAGAGAATAACAAAATAATCCCTTCGTTGACCTTATGCGCCGCCAGTTAGTCACATCCACTTTGAAAAAAAAAAGAAAAACATAAACAAAAATGAGGATAAATATTCAAAGAACGTCTTAAGGTTTGCACAGAGGGGTGCCCCACAGCCTCTACCATCAGACTCTTAAGTCTGAACTTAAACAATAACATAAACAATTTTGCACAGTCATGACTCTATCCTCCAATAAAATCCCCTCTTTTTGCCCTTCCCCTCCTACAGTTAGTCTTCCCTCTAGCTCTTTGGTCTTTGGAAAAGTTGATTTAAATAAAAAGAGTTCCATTGTTAGTACCTACTCAAAGAGCAACGAGTTGTCCATAACGATGATGATGATAATGATGATGTCTGGATCTTTGGCGAAATGGTGCCTGGACGTCTGCTGGAACTACAAAACAAAAACAAATCGACAGAAAAAAATCTGCAAGCCTTTCTCGAGTCTCCATAAAGTTCCAAAGTTGAGAAGAAATATATAAGAAAACTACAAAATGTATCTTATGACTGCATTGGAGTTTTATCATTGAAGGCCCTCTCTTCGCATGTAACTCGAGAAGAAGATACCTTTTTCGTATTTTTTATTTTATATTTTTAGCAACGCCAGCATCAGCGATATATTTATGAGGTTTTTCGAGTAAAAGAAGTTATTTTAACTTTTAACTTTGCTGTTTGCCCTTTTGATTGGATATTTGATATCGCACGCCAATGGGGACACAGTTTTCCTGTCTCATTGACCACAAATTTACCTCCGAGCCTGGGGTAGACATTTTATGTAGGTAAATGTATGTAGGTACATTAACATTTCTTGCGGCACAGGGTTAACCTAATGAACCGCACCTCATTCGATCGATAGAAGACAACGACGACGAAGACAACAACGCCAATGAAAACGACTGCGACGAAGACAACGATGTTGATGATGATGGCTTTTTGTGGATGGCACTTTGGTGCTTGTAAATGTGGATAAGTGGTAATTGGAATCCTTTTATTAACAAACCAACAAAATAAAGCGTTAATTTATTGAGTGGTTAACAACTGGATGACCTCTATATAAATATTTTGTTTTTATTTTATTTTATTTTATTTCATTTTAATTAATTTTATTTTTTCAAGAGAAACTTTACTGAGAAAAAAGTTTTCAAAAGAAAATTAGGTAGTTATTTTCACTTTTTCATGAAACATATTTGCAGTGTAATCGCAGACATACGAACTAAGAAAATGACGCCCAAAAACTTGTGTATCGTATTCTTTTTTCATTTTTGAATTAACTCAAAAAATTACATTCGACAATTTCCACAACAAAAACAAATTAATTGACAAAAATTAATTTTACTACTAGGGCTTTAAAAACAACGAATACGATCCACAGCTTTTTCACAACATTAACCTTTCCCTATCAGCCAAACCAAAAATTTAACAGGGAAAGTTTGAATTCCGTAGATTTTGCTTAAAATTTAAAAGAATTCAGAATGTGGAACACATAGGTTCCACAATCTATTTCTCTACGTTTTTTCCTCTTAGCATTAGTTTCCAATTTCTTCCATCAGTTATTTTGTATCAAAATGAAAACTGTGGAATGTAAATTTTTTAACAGTGTATACGATTAGCTTTCACTAACAAAAATAAGAGAAATTTGCTGAGATTACTCAAAATTAATTTTAAGTCAACCTTTAAGACGACCTTAAGTCAATTTGTCATCCTCCTTGATATTAAGTAGGTATAGGTCCTCCACATCTCTCCGGATCCACTTTTGTTTTAAATATAGATTCCATCTTAGATAATCACTTCTAATGATGAATAAACAAAAAAGGGATCAGAGCTCATTGAAATATCTAAATTTAGATCCCCAGATACATAAATGCTGTGCAATGCACTGAACTGATGGCGACACGTTTTTAGGAACTCCACAAAGGCAGCAAACATAAATAAACTTACTCAAACACTCACTCACATTCATCTGTTTCTATAGGTAGTACCTAATGATGCAAAGTCCCTTAAAATCCCGGCAGCGGAAATGTGCATTGGACCGAAAATTAATGTGAATTTATAACCAACTTGCCATAGATTGAAAAATAACAACAATAATGAAAAAAAAAACAGAACGTGTGTCGAACCGGCCGGCATGCTGCACTGCATCAAACCGCATCAACCAGTATACGCCGCGACATTCTCGAAGATTTACACAAAAAAATTCTTTCGATGCTCCACTGCGAATGAGAAGGCAGATTTTTTGGGATCATTTCTGATGTTTTTTCTTTTGATTTTGAAGTTTTTTCTGGGGAGGATTTTGGAATTTACGATCAAACTCGCATTTCAACCAAAACGACCAAGTCTATACAATACAGTGGGACAAATATGGCAAGCAAGCTGATCAAAATTTAAAATTAATAAAAAGTTGCAGTCTTAAGATAATGTGTAGAAATAGTTCTAGGAGTAATTGAAGACAATAGTTTTTCTAAGTTAACGATTATAGCTGAGAATTCAAAAGAAGAGCTGTAATTTACTACTTTATATATCCAAAACTTGCATTTTCGATCTCATATTTTAGTTTTACAGAAAATCATCAAAAACTTCAAATTAAGTTGACGAATTGCAGTAAAATGACATTAATTAGCTATGTTTTGAACCAGCGCTCGTTTTGATGTATTATACACAGCCAATAACATCTAACACCACGACACATTCTAAGAAAATGGAGAGGTTTTAATCTTTTTTTTTAATGACTGTATGAGTTTCAGAAAACGTGATTTGAGTTTTGTCCGCTATATTCAATTAAGCATTAGGTACTTTACGACAGTTCATTACATTACAAAATGTTGCATTTTCAAAATCAAAATTTTCAAAACGATTTTCCACCTATTCTGCGCACCAAGTTGAATAATATTCAAGGCGAAAAACGTTTGCTTTGTCCTGAGCCACCCATTGAGTCATTAATTTACCCTTAATTGACAAACTATAGGCCTAAAAATAATTATTTTTGGATGCGAAAACCATTTGCATGAAAATAATGCCTTGAGGTGAATATATTTTTTTTTTTAAGTGTAAACCGAACATAAAAAAAAAACAACATTTTATTCACCACATTTTTTTTCGCATGCAAATCAATTGCCAGTCCATTGAATATCCGTGACAGCATAGTTTTTTTTTTTTGCATGAAGCTGTAAGCCAAACCAATCATGCAAACAATTAATTTCACATTTCACCTCAATTATTTCTGACATGCGAGAATATTTGCATACATTTTTTTTTGCGCACGGGAACTGTAAACTAGGCTTTAAGCAAAATTTACAGTTCCAATGCGAAAAAAATCTAAACATTCTGTGCACCATATTGAATAATATTTAAGGCGAAGATTGTTTGCCTAGGCCTAAGTCACCCATTGTGTCATTTATTTATCCTTAATTAAATTTGCATGCAAAAATGCAAGAATATAATTTTGTATTTCACCTCAATAGTTTTTGTTATGCGAAAATATTTGCATAATCACGCATGGAAACTGTAAACTAAGCTTTAGAGAGGATGAAAGAAAAAAGGTTCTGCCTATGGGTGTATTTCATGAGATAAAATATTTGCTTCCGCTTTTTTTTTCTTTGTGCATTTACATTTGGAAAGAAAACAAATTACGAAAGTAACATTCAAATGATTTAAGTTTGAAATATACTGAGCCCATCCATGTTGTGCCAACAGTTTTTTTTTTCCAATTTTTGGATTATGCTTCCCCACTGTTTGATGACAACAAATTTTCACTTTGTTCATCAGATTTCTCGTGGTGGTGAGGTTGAATTTTCCTTCCTTTCATTTATATAGAATCGGAATGTTTATGTTCTTTGGGGCGGAATGAAATTGTGAGCACCAAAAAAAAAAAAAAACAGTAGGTTCTGCTGCTCCATCTATTCAACATGCCCAACACACACACACACACCCTGGCTAAAGAGACAAAATGAGGATTCTAATTTTAGACAAAAAACAACACACCGCTGCCGCAACGAACCTATAACCGAACCAAACCAAACCTAACCAATGCGATGTGCAATGTGTGATCCTTACAGAATCCAGATTCAGATCCAGGCCTCTTGGTCAATCACACACATTATATTATATTATGCTGCTCTTTTTGATGGTGGTAATGGGGCGCTGACTGTGGTGCAAACGCAATAAAAATGATGATCCCCTTTCGTTCCAATGATCATCATCATCATTGAAATCATGTTGATGATCAGCAGCACCAAAGAGACTTTTGTTGAACGGGGAGTCGTCTCATGTCAAACCGACCATCAGGCGTGCACACAACAAGAACGTAGGTATATGAAATTTAAGTTTTTATGTCCCTGTCCTCTGGCTATCTCGTGGTGCTGTGTTTCCACATGATGGTGCACACAGTGCACATTGGTCCATTATTTGTTATAAAATTTTAAGCTCAGGGCGTTGTTGTCTTGGGTTAAATTTATATTTGTGTTACTTTTATTAATGCAAACATTTTAGAACAAGAGTGAGTCATGCTGGTGAGAGTGGGGGCTGTATTTAAGGCCCGTGTGGCTATACAGTGCGGATTAATTGATTAGTTACAAAACAAATAATTTGTTTGTTTAGTGACGATGAACATTCTTTATATGTACTATATTGTAAATTAAGATAACCTAAACCTCAGCACACCATCGACGTTGAACATCTCCCTCGCACTTTTGAGCCTCATAGGTAAATGAAAATGTCCAGGAAAGTATCGCCTTTGGAGATATTCATTGCATCTTCGAAACTCGTACATGTTCTGCCGTAAACTAACCAACCTTTTCTATAACTTTATCGACGTTGGACTTCTCCCTGGCATCTTCGAACATCATACATGTCTTACCGTATCCTAGGTTTACCTTGACCTGAACACTATCGACGTGGGAGACCTTCCTTGGCATCCTCAAATCTCGTACATGACCTGTCAGAACACAATCGACGTTGGACTTCTTCTTTTCATCTTTGAACCTCATAAATAAATTAAAATGTCAAGGACTTCTTCCTTGCATCTTTGAACCTCATAGATAAATAAAAATGTCCTGTTGTAACCTTAACCAACCTTTTCCAGAACACTATCGTCGTTGTAGCTATTCCTTGAATCTTCGAACATCGTACATGTCCTGCCGTAACTTAAGCTAACCTTCCCCAGAACACAATCGAAGTTGGACTTCTTCCTTGCATTTTCGAACATCATACATGTCCTGCCGTAACCAAAGCCAATCTTTTCTCGAACACTATCATCGTTGCAGATCTTTCTTGGCATCCTCAAACATCGTACATGGCCTACTGTAACCTTTTCCAGAATAGACGTTGGACTTTTAACTTGCATTTTTGAACCTCATACCTATCGACGAGGTTGAAAAATTTCCTTCATATCACTATCGATGTTGCAAATCTTCCTTGCATCTTGGAACCCTAAACATGTCTTTCTGTAAAATAAGCTAATCTTTTCCAGAACACTTTCGGTGAAAGATTTCCTTCTGACATCTTCGAACATCGTACGAGTCCTTCCGTAACCTAAGCCAACCTTTTCCGGAACACTATCAACGTAAGGCTTCTTTCTTGCATCTTTGAACCTCGTACATGTTCTGGCATAGCCTCAACCAACCTTCCACTCACTGCTTTTGACTTGAACTTCTTCCATGGATCATCAAACCTGGTAAATTTTCGACCTTAAATTATGTTCTTTATCTGCACGATAAAACCCAGTGATTCTGACCATGAAGGAGTTCAACTGTCCATCAACATCAACCAACTCGTTCCCAGCAACAGAACCTCCGCGAGAAGTACATAAACTGCAGAAGACTGGAGGTTGCAAGACTACAAAGGGACATTGAAACAACATATTATTCTACCTTCAAACGAGAACATTTTGAACAACGAAATCGGTGAAGCTAAATGGCCTGGAATAAGCTGTGTGTTACGAGTCAAAAAGTGGTCAAAGCCATCAAAGACTTAGTATATACCAGAAACTTTATTTCCATATGATCACAGACAGCAGCTGGAGAAATCAATTCAAAGGATCCACCCACGAGAGCTTAGCACAGCCAACAGCAATATCCAGGATGTTCGGAGCGAACTATGTACAATGTCTCAAAATTATGTCCCGGTACTCCATGAGTTACCACAACAACATCCAGCTTCAGAAGGGACTACCAGTGGTTTAACCAGGACCTGATACCTTCAGGGAAATTAGCGGAAACGAACATCATTATTACTATCATTAACACAGAAACATCAACACAGGACAAAGTAGAATCGTTCACCACCAGCCAGCAAATTCAGTGCTCTTAGGCAATTTTGAGACATCCATGCAGCAGACTCTGCCACTGAACATGGAGGAAGTGGATTTGATGACAATAAGCCAGCAAGTGACCTAACTATCCAGTCCGGTGAGAGCTGGACCAAATTGAGTGTCTCAATTCAAAAATTCAAAAAGAAGTGATGAAGCCTCTGAAAATTATCTTAAACAATTGGATCAACATCTGAAAACAGCAAAGAATGTTGTAATCTCCTGATTTTGGAAAAGAAATTAAGATCACGTACATAATATGCATCCAAGTCAGTACCTATGCCATGCACTTAATTTATTTTATTTGTTTGAGTCAATTTTTTGTGTTGGGTCATAAGCAAATTGAACAAACAATTAAAGACAAGGTTAATCTCGTAATGAGATGCTATTTAAAGTACTAAGCTGTAGTTGCATTGATCATGATATATTTATGTATCTACAACTTGGACATGATCATTAACTTAAGGTTTTTATTTCTGGTTTTTAGTCTTGTTTTGTTTACTTATTTGAACGTGGCGTGGGTTCGATTAAAATGTATAAAAAAAGCTTTGCAAATTTTTCATAAACACACCTTGAGCTGACTAAATATGGCCATACTTTTGTTTTTTATTATAAACATGCCAATGGCCAGTGTTGCCCCTTTATCTGCACACGAACTGATTTTTGTGTTTTTTTTAAACCTGCCACAATGCGCTCAACCCCATTTAACCTTCCTACGCAAACTGATTGCACAATTTGTATTTCGGTCATCATAATTAACAAATAATTCCCAAGCTTAACTTTGTATCTACTGTTTATAATGTCCATAAGTCCTTATCCAGTTAAAGAGTGTCACAGAAACAAATTATTACAAATATCTAGATAAATTTATATCTGCAAATCTTCCTTTTATAGATTTTAATTGCAATTAAATGGAAAAACGTGATGCCTGAGCAGATTTATGTTTTCCTCTATGCATTTAAATTGGATTATAATTACAGTTGAATTGTTTTATTTAAGTAATAAACAGTACACACAAAGATTTAATGATTCATTTCGATAAAATCAGAGTCTTACCTTGTTTACTTTAATTTAGTTGTGATTTTTTTTTTTTTAGTATGTGATTTTGTGTTAAATAAATTAAAAGGTATTTAAATAGGAAAAAACATTTATATGAGAAATGCATTGGTATTCAAAGCTTGTTAGTTGCAGATATCGACTTAGAGATTTTTAACGCAGATTTGTGCCCACTCCTTCAGAGAACTCATAAGTACCAATAAAAGTTCCACAAATGAACTATTTGTGTGTTTTCAATAAGTGAATGTGGTTTTGTCAAATATTTTAATAGCTTTCCTGTTTTCAACAAAAATATTTGAAAGCAAAGTCTCTAAGAGGAAGAAATTTATAGACAAAACAATCTGCCTATGATTCGGCAAGATCCAAATGCAGGGTTGGTCTTCTTTTCACTTGGTTTATTTTCACGACATCGACTTTTCGTCCAATTTACTCGTAGTAAGCAAAAATCATTCCTTACAGAACAAAATTAGATTATTTATTTTTTTTGTGAAGATTATGTTTCTTTAATTTTTAATTTGCTTTTATTTCATATCTAGTTTCATTTTATTCCTTTTATTCCGCAGTCAACTACAAATTTGGCGGGCAAAACCATTGTAAAGTAACACCGATAAAAAGTTAAAGAAACAAGATACACAAAAAAAAAAAACAAGAATTTGCAACAAAATTATTCCGTCCACCTACGCGCTGAATATGCCACTCATTCTGATTTTTCGTGTTTGTGATTACGACTATTGTACTGCAGTCAACAGCGGGGTATTTATGTACAAAAATTGACGAAGAAAAATTTTCGAACATTGGAACATTTTTTGTTGAAAACATGAAAATAATTGCTTTCCGTAATAAAGACAAACAGGGCTTAAGCCAGAAATTGTAGGGTCAGTCACATGAAAAATTCAATGACGTTTTGAGAAATAAGTATAGGCCATAAAAAGCTATTTTGAATCAATAATTCAACAAGTCCTATCCTTAATGCTAAGTCTTCACTTGGCTGATTTATTTCAGTTGTATAGGTATAGAATTTGTATTAGAAATAAGTATAGCCCCTGAAGAAGTAAGGATTGCTTACGAAAAGTTGGGAAAATAATGGAATAGAAAGTTGTATTTAGTCGCATTTTTTAAAAGTAGACCAAAAGAGCCTAATTAAACACAGTGGAAAAGATAACAAAAAAATTGGTCAAATACTTCAAAAAATACGTTTTGAGTTGTTGAGCTGTTCTACACCAACACTACATTTTATTTATATATGAACTGAACACGCCGACGATAAAGTTGCACTTCCATTTGAGAGTACTTTCACTAAAACACTTTCGAGATTGGCTCTCGGATGTCTACCGCACTGGGGCTTAATTTCATAATTGTGTGCACTTGCGAGTTCTAATCCCGAGAGTTGCTCGCAGTCCTTTTACTCTCAAATAGATACGCATCTTTATTGGTCCTGCATATCTAAAGGTGCGTATCCATTTGAGACTAAAGGTGCGTTTCCATTTGAGAGTACTTTCACTTCTAAAATCTCGAAATTGACGCTTGGATAACTGTCTGCCACTTTGTGAGTTAATTTCAAGACTGTTTCCAATTGCGAATTGTATTCCCGAGAGCTCTTTGAGAGTAGCCGTCAAATGGATACGCACCTTAAAAAGACTGAAATCAGCTCTCAAGCAACTCTCGACAATAAAACTAATGAAATAAGCTCACAGAGTGGTGGACAGTTATTTCAATATCAAGAGTCTTGTAGTGAAAGTACTATGTAATGAAAACGCACATTAAGTGAGAATATTGGTTTTAACGACTAAGTTTATTGACAAGTGATATTTTGTCACTCCTGCACTGCAAATCTAAAATAGCTGTAGACGAAAATTATCTGAGATTGCTTCTCTATGTGAATATGTACATATATCAGCATAAAACCTTTTTCTTCTAATTTTCAAAAAATCAACACATACATTAAACTTATTGAATTGAACAACCCAAATAACAAATCAAAATAGTTTTTAAGAAACCTCTGAATATGATCCAAGCAATTTTAACCTTTTAGGCAAAGGTTAACATGAACTATGAACACTATACACATCGCATTTTTTCAGTTTTAAATTTATTTATTAATTTTGTCAGTGGAATTGGTTAAATTGCCATGTGTTGTGGTTAAACTTTCTACTGTGAGTCGCTTCGATGGATAGTGTTGTGGTGTTGGGATCGGTCGACACCATTTAGCTGTCTTTTGTTCTCACTCAGAGGTCTTAGCGATTTTTAAAAATCATTAAAAATAAAAAAAAAACATTACATGTTGGGCTTGAAATTCATTTATCCAGATAGCAACCAAGCTTTTTTTGTCTGAAAAGTTATCAATATATTCTTTTTTTATTGAGAATTAGTTGAAATTAGTTTATTGACATGTAACATGTTGGTTGATTTCATTATAAATGATTCATGTGCCTGTCACACCTAAGAATACTTTATTTCTTGTCAATGTAGGTGAGTTATTGTTTTATTCGTTGATTTAATCATAGAATTACGATGCCTTTTTATGGATAGCGTAATTTTGATTGGTTTTTTAAGAAAAGTGGGTGAAAATCTTAACAATCTTGATCGGAGGTGTAAGTTCATTAACACTTCAAAACTTGTGTTACGCAGAATATTTTGAAAACGAAACGTATTAGCGGAAAAGTGTAAGCTACAAAATGAAAGAATATTTAATTTCCTACAAAAAATGTATTCTTATTTTCGGTTGGAGCAAGGTTAAGAAATATAGGGGGAGTAGAAATTTCAAACATTTTAAAAACTGGGAAGGGTCAATCGTGAATACTCTTATGTAAGTGCAAATATTGTTTTTTTTAATTATATTTTACTCTACGTTTTTCTTTGGATATTTTGTTGACAAAATTCGTCACCATCAATCACTTTAAGTTTCATTCTGACGTCTTAATTGTTTTTATTTTTTAATAAAAGATTAGATTACAGTAATACCTGCTGAAGTTGCTGTAGAAAATGTATCTCCAAAAACATTTCCGAAAATAGAAAATTATTTCAAGCGTGTTAGCTATGTCCAAAAATGCAACCAACCTTGAACATCTGATAATCCCATTTAAGTAAATGGTCTCAATGTTGCCTTCAAATGCGTCTATACTTATACTTTTGTTTTAATAGACTTCTCTATTGCGACAAAGTAACGCTGTTGGCTGTTGTTACATTTCGATTAGATAAGATGCGGCACGCGGCTTCAAAGAAAGATACAAAAAAAATTAAGTAATTTTTTTTTATTTTTATCTTTTTCCAAAAAAGGATTAGAAAAGAGAAATAAGAGATAAAAAATAAAGCTTGTTTGTAGTATACTTTACATACGTTACTTGTTGTTTTAGAATACACTTGGAGCAAAACATTTTAAAATACTAATTCTTTCACGTAAGCTCAGTTTAGATCCATCGTTCACATGTGTGTCACACCTTGCCAAATCACTCAACAGATTGTTTTGACATAAAGATGACCTCGGAAAGCCTCTAGAACAATCTAGACCACCGTAACCATCTGAATTGCTAATACCTAGAACACTTTCGCAATATAGTCTATTATAGGTGTTCTTGGTGTTCCAAGGGGTCTATACACCAAGAACACCTACAGACCACTTAGGGTCTTGCTCAAAAGTGGTCCAATCATTTTATTTATTTATTTATTTATTTATTTGGTCTATAAGTACATGCTACTTTCTTAGACATAGCTAAAATTTAAAGAAAAAAACATTGCGTGCTAATAATAAATAACAGAATTAGGTATATTATAAATTAACTTAATCAATTAGGTACATAAACAATGGTATTCATTATTCTTTTTTTGAACAATTCTCTAGAACAGTCAAGCTCAATTACATCGGCATATTTGTTAAAAAATTGACACGCTTTAGTAACCGGTTCATTTAATCCGTAATTCGTCGAATGATGTGTGATGAAGAAAAATTGATTAGCCCTTGGCCTAAGACAACGCGCTGGTGTATGTTTTATAAACATTTCAACTAAAGGAGCACAATCGATGTGCCCTGTTATTACATCTCTAGCAAGTGCAATCAAGAAATAAGTTCTCCTAGTTTCTAGAGGTTTTATATCAATTAACGCGCACCGATCTTTATATGTTGGTAAGGGCAAAGTCCATTCAAGTTTACGAAGCGAATATTTAGTGAATCTTTTTTGAATTCTTTCAATTCTATTAGAAGCATTTTTGTAGTAAGGAGACCAAACTACACAGCAGTATTCCAAAATTGGACGAACAAAGCTTACAAAAAGTGATTTAACAGTATAAGGACACTTAAACTCATTAGAATTTCTAAACAAAAATCCAAGCATAGAATTGCCTCTAGATACAATATAGTCAACATGCATTCTGAAATCAAGCCTGGAATCAAAAATAACTCCTAAATCCTTGTGATTGGAAACTCTTTGCAGAACGTTCTCAGATATAGAGTAGTTAAAGAATACCGGACTATAACATCTTGTAAATGTCATTATACAACATTTTTTGATATTTAAGTCAAGGTCATTAAACATACACCATTTTGATATACAAGTTAAATCTTTTTGAAGTTGCATACAATCAGAGAGCGAATTTACTGATCGATATATCTTAAAATCATCAGCAAAAGACAGGCAACTTGATTCTAAAACAACATTAGGTAAATCGTTAACAAAAAGTAAAAACAAGAGGGGGCCCAGGTGACTACCTTGGGGTACTCCTGAGTAATTAAAAATTAATTCCGATTTAATTCGACCAACTCTAACTGATTGCACTCTGTTTTCTAGGTAGCTTTTAATCCAATTTAACATCTGAGAGTGAAAACCCAAATATCTAAGTTTTAACAAAAGAATTTTATGGTTAACTCTATCGAATGCCTTTGAGAAGTCAGTGTATATAACATCTACTTGGCTTCGTTTCTCAATTGCATTGATACAATAGTTCGTAAATAATGTGAGATTTGTTGCTGTGGATTTTCCACTGACAAAACCATGTTGATAGGGTGAGATATGTGCTTTAACAGCGTCATACATTTTAGTTTTAACCAAGGATTCAAAAACTTTGGGAATCAGTTGGAGCTTTGCAATCGGTCTATAGTTTTCGATTGATTGCTTAGAGCCAGATTTAAAGATTGGTGTGATGAAAGAAATTTTCCAAGAATCGAGGAAAACACCGTTTGAAAGAGACTGATTGAAAATTATTTGGAGTGGTTTCGATAAGTTGTACTTACAATTTTTAAGGAAGATTTCAGGAATATTATCGGGTGGGAGACTAAGACTATTATCCAATTTACCAAGCGCCGACAGAATTTCTTCTTCTGATAGAGATATGATACCGACATCAGTTATAGCAGGGATTTCATAGTTTACTTCAGAGTGAACTGAGTTTAATATGAAATTCGACTGAAAAAATGAAGCAAAAAAATTACATATATTATTCAGGTCACTACTACCAATGCCTTTATAAGTCATATAACTAGGTATACCAAGGGATTTCCTCTTAGAATTTAAATACTGCCAAAAGCATTTAGAATTTGTTTTAATGTTTGATTCTAAAGACCAAACATACTGTTTATACAAAAATTTTTTCAAAAAATCATATTCCCGACGTAAGCGACAAAATTCACTTCGGAAACCTGAATTGACCTTACTCATACCTTGCATTTTACTCATTGCATTTTTTAGCCTTGTTAAACCTTTTGTGAACCAAACAGGCTTATTATTTTTCTTCATTCGTTTAACAGGGATGAAGGAAGAAAAGGCTTTGTAAATTATGTTTAGCAAAGTCTTATAATTTCTTTCAACGTCCTGGAAACACAAGATCGAACTCCAATCTACATTATTTAAGAAATGATTTATGCTGATGTAATCGGCCTTACTAAAATCGTATTTATAATCCACTTCAAGATTAGAACAATATGTATTTTTAAAATTGATACACTTTAACTCTAAACGCAATGCTTTATGATGTATACTATTATTCAGTAGAGGAAAGTCCTCTTCAAATAAGCACATTTCAAGGTCTTCTTGCACAAAAATAAGATCTAAAATCATTTGAGCCGCGGGTCAAGATTTTAGGTCACCAATATCGCCGCATTAACTGATGTTTAAGCAGCGTTTGGAGTTCAAGTATGTTTATTATAATGACCAATCACATAATGTACCTACTTAACCGAAACCGATGAGCTTAAATCTTGATCCGGGTTTGTACAACTGGCCCTGGGACAACCTAGACCATCTTAGCCACTTAAAGCATCTAGATTCTAGACCTTTATGAATTCGAAGAAGAAATAAGAATTTTTATCAATTTTATGGTATTTTAGATTATAGTGTTTTAAACAATTATCACTTTTTAAATTAAAAACATTATTTGTAAAAAATTAAAAAAAGGAAGCAGAAAGCACGACATGATGGAGGAATACTTAGATCGAATATAAGAATTCAGCCCATAAAAAACCTCAAGAAAATTGTAGTTATCAGTTCACAAAAATTGGTCAGCCATCAGTCCACACCACTGAACTCCAGTGTATAAATTCATAAGGTTTTTTTCTCTAAGTGTATTCGAGTATTGTGTTTATGTATGTATGTTTGTATGTACGTATGTCTATCTCAACCATAATTATAGATGCCACAGTTTTATTTGATTAGCATTTATTATTATCTATGAAGTACAAACAGAAAATGCATAAGATTAATTTTTAAGACAAACATATGTACCTCTAGATGATACACATATATTATAGACTGCAATCAGTTAACTATTCAAATATTGAAAAAAAAAAAAATTGGATGACGAATGTGACCTTAATATATTTACATAGAAACAACATCTCCAGTGATAAATGGTTGTAGCTAAGCAAGCCATGTGTGCGATCATGTAAATAAAGTTATAAAAAAAGAATCAAGATTTAGGTAAGTTTGAATGTTTTTTTGGTTTTTTTATTTTTTTCTAAGTAAAATCCATTAGCCCCTTAAGGCGACAGGCTTTTTCTCGTTCGTGTTCTTTCCTTTTCATTCGCATTTTGAGCTATGATAGTAAATATTTGAAAAGACACACTTCAAATCTTAACATCAGATAACAGATAGATTTAGGTATGTATTTAGATCAAGAAGGAGCTTCAAATAAAACAAAACCACGCAAACCTTCTGATGGAGAATTGAATTATGAATTCTCAGAATTTCTTCTTAATTTTTTGTTGTTTATTTGAATTTCGATTGGCGAAAGCATGATTAAGAGAAAAGATTACTCTTTTTTAGGAATTATTCCAAAGAATACCTAATTTTAAAAATTTCAATAAATCTTTGAATTTGGTTTAAGTTTGAATGAGGAATAGGTATCTACTCGTATTAATGTAAAGTACATAATATGCTGCGAGCCTGCGATGGTGCTTAAATTAGACGAGTGACTTTTAAGCATCCACAGCAAGAGATTTTTTTTTGCAATATACCTACCTAGACTTGGGATTTCAATACGGAGTTAATTCTGTTAAAACATCAGAGTTTGCAACAAACCTGTAAAACATGATTAGTCCTGTCATTTAAGCTTTTTGCTTAGGCGGAAAGCTGAATTTTGGTATAATAGCCTCGTCATAGCATTCTAAGAGAACTGTAAAAAGTCCCCATCGATATGAGCGCCGTTAACAATTTTACCGGGGTCAAATGCCTCCAAATAGTTTTTAAGGAATATCTCCCGGTAACTCTTACAGAAAAAATGGCAGAAACAAGGTTGTAGCTTAGAAAATCTCCGACAAAATATATTAAGTACCTTTTTTACATAAGAGTAACCGTTTCCGAAATAATTCAATCGGTAGAGTTACGGATTTTATGTTTCTGTATAAAATTAACTCTTTTATACCACCTTAGAGTTTGAGTACCTACCAGGTGAGTTTTTCTTGAGTAAAACAGTTCAAAAAAATATATATACCTACAGAGATTTAATTAAAGATTTTGGGAAAGCTCCCCATCGATTCGGGCTTCACCACATTAAGCATACGGGGTCGAAGGTCACGAAACGTAGTATTTCGTCTATAAAGGGTGATTCGTTTAAAATGTGACAAAAAACTAGAACGTGTAGAGTGGGTTGATAAAGAAAAAAATCCCCTCCCATATTATGTTTTTCTCTATCAACCCACCCAACACGCTCTAGTTTTTTGTCAAATTTTATACGAATCACCCTGTTTAAACGAAATACCAAGTTTCATGACCTTCAACCCCATATGATTAATGTAGTGGAGTCAGAATCGATGGAGAACTTTCCCAAAACCTTCAATTAAATTTCTGTATATATTTTTTGAACTGTTTTATAATTTTCCTGGGGGATACCACGGAAGAAAAACTCACCAGGTATACTCAACCTCAAAGGTGGAATAAAAGAGTACATTTTAAACAGAAACATAAGATCCGTAACTCTACCGGTTGAATTATCTCGAAAACGGTTAATCTTATGAAAAAAAGGATTCTTAGCACTCTTTTGACCCCCCGTAAAATTGTTAGCGGCGGCGCTCATTTTGATGGGGACTTTTTATAGTTTCCTTAGAATGCCATGAGGAGGTTAACAAAATTCAGCTCTCCGCCATTTATTTCGTAATTTGGCTGATTTTAAGGCTTGTATGACTGGACTATCAAGTCTTCAGTCCTCTTAAGTACAAGTTCTAGGTACTTATTGTACTTCAGTACCCTGGTACTAGTAACAGTGCTTATCTTTCAAGTATTTGGGTGCAAGTATATAGTAGCGTACCACTTGAGCATTCCTTTCAAGTATCTTACGAGTACTTCAAGTACTTTAAAGTACTTGAAAGTACTGGTAGTACTTGAAAGAACTTGCCAGTACTAAAGTATTCAATACTTGATACTTGCAACAAGTTCCTGATTTTTTTCGGTTTTAAGTGGGACATTTTCGAGTATGTATAACGTGTATCTACTCTCTCTTTTTTTAATGTGATAATGTGAAAGTACTGCTGTCCCATGAAAGCGGAAAATGGAGCAAAGGCATTGAAAGAGCGGCGCCAAGGCTGCGGAGTGTCAACACGAACCACCCTTTCTTCCTTACGTTACTTACCCAAAATAATTTTTTGGCGTGATTTCTAGTTCTCTGCTTTGCCCAAAATATGTATACAGGGTGTTCCGCACCTGAGTGGAAGTATCTTAGGGTGTGGTTCCTGGGTATATTCTAAGAAAAAAATTGTATTGGGGGAAAGTTTTATCTACCCTCCCTGAGGCAGGGGGGGGGTGCAGTTTCTGAAAAATTGACTTAAAATGCCAAAAAAACATTAAAAATTAACGAAAACACATCTAATAATGTGCTATAATTTTGTTGAAAGTTAATACTCCATTCTTGCATTTGGTTTTTAAGTCAAGTTGTTTAAGCGAATAGTTTTAGAGAAATTAAATTTCAAAGTCAAATTTGTTTAAAAAAATTGTGATTTTTTTTCTTAAGTCGATATTTTTCAAAATTTTACGTAATTAAGTTCTATTTTTGTGTTCAATATTCATTGCCCCCATTATTTTGTAATCCATTACCGAAAACTAAATGTAATTGAGAAACTAAGAAAAAACAAAAGGTACTTTTCCCAATAAAGCCCGAAAAAATTAATTTATTTATGAATTATCCATAATTTACCCCTTTTTTCGGGCTTATTTGGTAAAAGTACCTTTAGTTTTTTCTAAATTTCTCAAAAACTAAGATAGATATTTACATTTGGTTTTCTGTTATGGACTAAAAATAAATGAGCGCAATGAATATTGAACACAAAAATGGCACTTAATTACGTAAAATTTTGAAAAATATCGACTTAAGAAAAAAAAATCACACTTTTTTTAAACAAATTTGACTTTGAAATTTAATTTCTCTAAAACTATTCGCTTAAACAACTTGATTTAAAAACCAAATGCAAGAATGGAGTATTAACTTTCAACAAAATTATAGCACATTATTAGATGTGTTTTCGTTGATTTTTAATGTTTTTTTGGCATTTTAAGTCAATTTTTCAGAAACTGCCCCCCTGCCTCAGGGAGGGGAGATACAACTTTCCCCCCATACAATTTTTCTCTTAGAATATACCCAGGAACCACACCCTAAGATACTTCCACTCAGGTGCGGGACACCCTGTATAATAGGGAAAGTTGAAAGTCGTATATTGGGCCGATATACCTAGTCTTACAAGTTCCTTTCCGAACCATTTTGTTTGTTGTAGGTAAGGTAGAAATCTTTAAACTCGAATAGATAAGGAAGTTTACGTTTGATATTTTATCGATTTCGGTATTGGCTAAGTAGGGTGAATTCTTTATCTCATGTGGAAGTAAAATCGCAAAAACTGTCCCAAAACAATTTTGGTTCTAGGAGGGATTTTTTTTTAGTAAAATAGTGTGGGACTGTAGGTAGATTGCTCATATTTAGTTTTCGTTCATTTTCATTGTGCTTTCGAGTTTGAGTAGTGCGTACATTTTGTAACAAATACCCAATTTTTCCATTCGCGCTATGACCCGATCCCTGAGGTGAAAACGGATGCTTACGTTAGTGGCAGTAGGTACCTAACTAACCTTCAATAGAAGTTTTTTTTTTTTATTTTCTTTCGAAAGAACGGATTTTAACTATAATTCCTTACAGAAAATTACTTAAAGTACCTATATACATTTAAAATATTGCATACCTATGTACATATAAAAACTCTGAAAACAATATTTTTGATAAAAAAAAAAACTAAAATACAGTCGACTCCCTCTACGCCGAATTTTCACGGGATGTCAAAATTAATTCGAGCTAGAGAGGTTTTTGCAAGAATTCGAGTTCGACAAAAATAAATACAGTATGGAAATTTGAGGGGAGTATAAATAAAATCCAGTTATAGGGATATTTAACTTAGAGAGAGTCAACTGTAATTATTTTTTTTTAATGGGCTGGTTATTATTTTTTTAATTCAATTTTCATTTTTAATAAAATATAAATGTTTTTCTTAAATTTTTCTTTTTTTTAATTCATATTTGTTTAGAAACTCAGGCAGAATTTTCGAGTTCATGCCATCCAGTAACAGTCCTTCGGTTTGTTTTATTTTATTTATTTTAAATTAAAAACAAATAAAAGATGACCTCAATCCGATCATCATAATCGATAATATCGACTTAAAACCTTAACTTCTCGAAAACATATTTTAAAATTCGGATTTTTTTTGACAAATTGGAAGCACTTTGAAAAACGATAATCTAAGTAGCTTTGTAGATATAAAATACAATATTAAAAACTCAACAACTCTCTTCCGTCAGTTTTCGTCATCAGAATCGGGTTACTGATTTAATAGACAAATTTTAAATTTCTAATTTACACGTATCACCGCTACGGCTAGTCAAATAAGAATAGCTGTGTATCTACTTCATACCTGCATTATTAAAAAAGACTTCCCCCGTTTTCAGCCTTTTTGTTCATTTTTATCATCATATCTCGTTGAGAACAAAACAATTCTCAAACAATCAAAAAAAAAAAACATCAACAACCAACCAACAACAACAATAACAAACTTACCCTATTGCATTCCAAAGCAGCAGCACTATGTTCCTCCCGCTGTCTAAAGCAGTGGCTGCACTTGCTCTTGTTAAAGATGTTTGGTGAAAATTTTCGACAATCCGTTGTCCGGGTTCCCATTTTGAAAATTCTCCAAACGATATTTTTTTTATTTTTTTGAACAAATGTTTCAAAAACTAATTAATGGCTTTAGATTAATTTATTTAAATTTTTAACTCCGTCCAGATGGCTGGTTTTAATTTGAAGGAAAACAAAAAAAAATACAAAAACTGTCGATTTATGTACGGATTTTTTGAACAACAAAAACAAAGCCTAATCCGATGTTTCTTTGAACACAAAAAACAAGTTTATGTGGCACATTTTGGGGCTTTTAAATATTTGGGGCAATTTTTTTTCGAAAAAGCTTTGCCAGTGGAATTCCAGTTGTTTTGCTTTTTTATTTATTTTTTTTTTATTTATGTTGGAATTATGCAAATTAATTCGTAGCTGGCCATATTCCCCGATACCCGCAGGCACAACACTCGCTCACTTAACTCTCAACTCAAAAGCAACGACACTTGTCGTTATTTTTTTTTCTTCGTTTGGTATTTTCGTATTTCACTCCAGCTTGAGTGGAGAGGTGGTGAAGGGCACGTTACTTCACCACAGGGACAAGCAGTAGACACTCCACGTTACGTTCCACGACGACGAACGGAATTTTCATAAAAACCGAAGCAGGGAGATGAAGAACGGTGACGGTGAGGTGGTATGGCTGGCTGTTTACAGAACAAACCCAGCCAGCAACAAATCAAGAATCGCGAACTCAAAAACAAAAAAAAACAACCGACAGACAGACTGGCCAAAAAAACTAATCCAAAAAACAACACGCTGATCGCTGACAGAGAGGAGGAGGGTGAATGCACGTTTAATTCAGTTTTTATTTTCGCGTTCCCGAGACAGATAAACCGAATTTTGCTTCACAAATCCCAATCCCCCACCAAGACTCGACAAAAGCTTAAACTTAAACACTACCGTTCAAACTTATGTTGTTGTTTCTGTTTTTCTGCTATTTTTGACAGTTTTTTCCACTCGTTGTTTTGTTTTCGTCGAAATGTCAATCGGGATCTTTAATTTCTGTTCGGATAATTCGTATTCAACAAATAACTGTTGTTGTTAAAAGCACGAGTATATGCAAATATTTGTATCGATCACGAGTGTTGAGTTATTAGTCACACACCATTTTTTTTTACGAAAAATAATGTGAAATGAAGGTAAGAAAAAAATTAATAATGATGATTGAATGAATATTATTATTTTTTGTTGTTGTATTATCTATATAGTTCGACACACACACGCGTCACGTGATAACAAATTTAACTTGAAACGTACAAGCACACTTTACAACTCGAGTGTATCCACGGTACTGAATCGCGGCCGAACGGTAATTCAACGATGATGTCGATTCGACTCAATTTGTTGAACATTTTGTTTTGTTTGTTGTTGTTGGAGTTGGTTGTTTTGATTTTGTCGAGTGAAATTCGAACTGCGCGAGAGAATCCAACGTGTTTGATGTTGTTTGAGATGATTGAGTGGGAATCTATTTGACTCTCTCAAACCTACGTCAAACTCGGATGTGATTAGGGAGATGATTGGCAGCACATTTTGGAGGTTTATTTAAAAACATTTTAACTTGAGTTAAGCAGTCGTATTTTTATTACATTTCCTCAAAACGAAGTTGACCAGGTAGTCGTTGCTTACAGAATTTAACCATCTCTGTATAGTTATGTAAACGCATTCCAATAGTTGTCTTCATTTTCGAATGAACTAATGAATTTAAGTAAGCTCTTGGGTACGTCCCATTATCTTTTCATTAATTTCAAAATTAGTCAATTAGAAAAATATTTAGACAACCAATTTCAGTGCGTTAAATTTCAATTGGTGTAAAATGTTTATAATTAAGGTTTTGAAGTTGGACAAGTGTCTTAACTTAGACATTGCTTAAAATGTGTTTATAAATATGACTGAAGAAGCTTTCTTTCCACAACAAATGGCAGGTTAGTGGAGAGTGGGCTGTACCAGGATGTGGATGTAGTCTAGATACTCAAGACACTTTGACTACATTAGCTTCGCTTCATCGTAAAAATAAACAACTCTAGCTAAAAAAATCTTTGAATATCAACTGCATGTTAGAGGTGACAAGAAACATGACATTTTCAGATTCGGAAAAAAATCGAACTTAAGAAAAACATCCCAAAATTAAATTTCTGAAACTGAATTTCTAGAATAATATAACGTGAATGTTGGTAGGCTTTGATAACTATTTAAGGATGTCTTCGTTGGTGATTTTTCTATATTCTTAGGTTTCACAAGTTTAAGCCAAAATGTATTGGTTCGGAATATAAACGATTAGAAAAAAGTAATTGCGGTTTTTTGCGGTGACATTTAAAATAAGAAAGAGAAAAGACACATCTTAGCCCTGTTCCCTAGCGAGTTTCAAACAGTTTCAGACCCCCAGAACTAATAATTTTTATTGCGAATCCGTTTCACAAATAAAAAATTGTGTTCTTTCGGACGAAAGAGAGCACTCACGAGATAATATTTTGAGAAATTTCTTATGACCATTTCGTACTTGTGGTCAAATGCCAGGTGTTCGTATGTCAGATTTGGAAAAAGTTCTGTTTGAATTCAAATAAAAATCAAAACACAATAAGCTAGGGTTACCCAAGTGTTACTTTTTTTGTTTGTTTTATTTTTGGTAGATGTGCACAATTTAATAAATTATTTATCTTTTTATCAATCAAATGATTTTCTTAAAATGCATGTTTCGCTAAGCAAATCTTTTTCCGAAGATGAAAATTTAGTAATGAAAATTTCTTTCTTGAAGTTTTTTTTTTTGTTTGAAAAAAAGGAAAAAAATGAAGTTTCATAATTTTCTTACTTTGAATTTCTGTGTATTTCTGCGCATTTTAGTCCAAAGTCATGTTAAAGTTCATATCAAAATTATTGGACTAAAAATCATAGAAATTCATGGTAAAGGATCGGACGTAATAATGAACTTCAAGGATATGTGTTTGCTACTCCATCCTATTGTGTTTCGCCCAAGTAAAACAGTAAGGCTCATCTGACACATATTTTGATCGGTATTTACCGACTTTTATAGAAGTTCACTGATCAAAATAAATGAGCCCAACTGTTATACCTGGAAAAAACGCATTAACATGGCGTTTCAAAATTAAAAGATATTCGTTTGCTTTAATTCAATAATTTGTATACGTGTGCGTTTCATTTTCTTATAACATTCAATTTCTTTTCGTCATTTCGAGCTATTTACAGTTGGAAATATAATTTTTAAAGCTTAAAACAAGAACAACAGCCCTATTTAACTTTTCAGTGGGCGTTATTTTCAAAAATTTGTCGATGCCTTTTCTAACTACATACCAACTAATTCACCATCATGAATTATTTATCATTGTTTTCGGGAATATATTTTGTAAACGTTAGTTAGGACTACGGTTTAGTGAAGAAATCCCTTGTTTTCGATTTGAGTACTTAAATCAAGTACCGGATCCTAATTAATACTCAGTACCAAAACGTGTGTGAAGTTGGCATAACATTTTTGAGCTTGACCAATGGGACCATGGCAGGAATTTGCAGTTTTTTGCATTTTGTATGCATTTCTGTTCCGGATTTTGCAGTTCAGCAAGTAGTGGGTGTAACCGACAGTGCCTATCCTTTTCTCAGCAACCGGGCTAGCAAGGAATCTGAAATAAGTCTCTGAATTTGCAGTTTAATTTGCAGTTCAAGAAAAGGAAAAAAACAAATTTTTAAATCTTTATATACAAAAAATTTCATACTGTACTGCTAACTTCACTGTGAAGTTAGCATAAACGTCCTTTTCTCAGCAACGGTGATACTTACAAAATTGCAGTAAGGCTCCAAATTTGCAGTTCAAGAAAAATTTATGTCCAAATTTTGAAGTCCAAATTTGAAAAAAAAAATCTAATAAATTCATTTTTCACTTTAACGTCACTGTGAAGTTAGCAGTACATACCCTTTCCTCAGGAACTGAGCCACCTAGAAAATTGCTGTTAGGTTCCAAATTTGCAGTTTTTCATTTACTTCACGAAAAAATGCAGTTCAAATTTTGAAGTCCAAATTTGGCAGAAAAATCGAAAAATGCACTTTGCACTGTTAACATCAGTGTGAAGTTAGCAGTACATACCCTTTTCTCAGAAACTGAGCCAGCTAGAAAATTGCATTTAGGGTCCAAATCTGCAGTTTTTCATGCACTTCAAGAAACACTAAACTCAAATTTTTAAGTCCAAATTTGACAAAAAAATCGAAAAATGCACTTTGCCCTGTTAACATCAGTGTGAAGTTAGCAGTACATACCCTTTTCCCAGCAAACTTTGACTTCAAAATTTGGACATTAATTTTTGTTGAACTACAAATTAAACTGCAAATTTGGAGCCTAACTGCAATTTCTAAGTATCACCGTTGCTGAGAAAAGGACTTTTATGTTAACTTCATCGTGAAGTTAGCAATACAGTATGAAATTTTTTTATGTAAGGATTTAAAAATTTGGTTTTTTCCTTTTCTTTAACTGTAAATTAAACTGCAAATTCAAAGCCTTATTTCAAATTCCTAGCTAGCCTGGTTGCTGAGAAAAGGATAGGCAATGCTAACTTCACAGTGAAGTTAGCAGTACAGTCGGTTACACCCACTATTTGGAGAACTGCAAAGTCCGGAATAGAAATAATGCATACAAAATTAAAAAAAAAATGCAAATTCCTGCCATGGTCCCATTGATCTAGCTCAAAAATGTTATGCCAACTTCACACACGCGTAGTACCAAATGTATGGGACTAGGACTTAGAACTTGAGTACTAACTTTGGAACTAGTACCGGTACTAAGGTTAGAAATCTGTTAAAATAACGGCTTTAAGAATATAATTTGCCACTAATCTAAGAAGAACTAAATTGTCACTTAGAAATATTAGCAAAACACCCCAACTTGTGAAACTTGTGGTTATTGAGTTATAAAATCCCATTACGACCATATGATTATGATTTTTACACAAATCGTATGGCAAATCGAAAACTGCTATGATGCCCAGATCTAAATAAAGTATTATAAAGAGCCTTGATTATGTTGTTTTTTTTTCAGTGTAGAAGTTGATTTTTGTATCAAAGTGTTCCAAACTGACACATTTTCATGAATATTACAACCCTAACCCTAAAAACAGTATAAAAAATCAATTAACTACAACGTAAAAACTGCTTAAACCTTATCATCACTGATACCTGCTGCGACTCAGTTAATCGATGATGTTTTCAAAAATTAAGTGTTTACCTTGGGATAGTCCTGCTTTTGAACAAACCTTCTTATCTAGAAAAATTGATAGCTATAATGCTCTTTAGTGGGAGTGGAACTTATCATCCGAAGAACTCTCTTGTTTGGCGATTGTTCCGCACTTCGTCAAGGCAAAGCATTCTAATCTTATAAAAGCAATCGATATTATGTACCACCATCGATGCGACGACAATAAACTCATGTTTACATGCTGATTGTAAAAAAATTATGTATGTTTTGAGATTTATTGCGTTTTTATTTACGTTGAACAATTAAAACATAGATAGTTGTTGATGATTTGTTGATTTGTTCTTGATATTTTTAAAGGTTAATTGGATAAAGCCATTACGAGTTACAACTTGTGAACTGCGTAGTTATTGTTGAAAGTGTTTTGTTTACACGTTTTTTTGTTGTTGTTGTTTTGAAAAAATGTTTAATAGAAGATAACAACTTATGATAGTTCCAATCCAAAGATTGATTGGATGTTGGATCTGATTGTTGGAATGTTTTGAAATTTTAAATTATTAATATACGCTGTTGGTTACTTCACCCCCTGCGGGTAAGGGGCAAGAATATACCCGAGGTAGGCATGCCTGTCGTAAGAGGCGACTAAAATCCAAACTCCGTATACTGAGATTGATGTATACATAACTATGCAATGAGCAAAACAATAAGATATAGTACCCCAGGTGGCAGTCCAGGTTCACTGGAAAATCCACCCTCTTCGGAGGTCGGCTCTATGGATTCTGGGGAGAGCCAATTATTGCATTTAATAAATCCCTTCCTAAAAAGTGCAAGGGTATCTCGATCACCACCATCTAAATCGAGTATAAAACCATCCAAATTCGGGCAAAAGAGTCCACCCGTCACGCCAGCGCGCGCCAAAAAGGACTCAGATAAAACAGAAAATCTTGAAAAAGATAATAACGAACTTCGACGAAGACTTGATGAAGTAATGGAACTTTATCAAGAGCTAAAGAAAGAAGTCGATCTTCTTCGAAAAGAAAATGAGATGTTGAAAGGCAAAACTTCTCAAATAAACTCCAAAGCTAGCTTGCCAGAAGTCAATAATTCTAGATATGAAACAGACGAAGAAGAGCTAGCACGTGAAACGGAAAAGTCCTCAAAGAAAAGATTAAGTAAAAAGCGTAAAGCTGGCTCTTCACCTGAGGCAGCCTCGTCTTTTGAAATAATAGTTTCACCAAAACATGCGACAGTAAAAGAAAAACCTGTTAAGGAACGGCCCCCGCCACCGATAAATATTATCGGTATTGAGGAGTATAACAAGTTGCAAACCATATTAAAGGCATTACTACCATCGGCTTTTAAAGTTATTTCGCTCAATAACAACAAATGGAAAGTATGTGTGAAAGACCCCGAAAGTTATCGCCTTCTGTCGCGAAAACTAAACGAAGAAAAAGTAGAGTGGTATACCTATGAAAATAAGTCGGAAAGACCCTTACGTGTTGTGGCGAGAGGCTTACACGCATCATGTTCAAAAGACGATATCATTAGTGATCTAAAAGAGCGCAAATTCAAAATCTTAGATGCAATTAACATCGTCAAAAGAGAGAAACAGACAAAAGAGGGTGAAACAAAAGTGGTACAGCGTGGTCTTCCACTATTTATACTTTCGTTCGATAAGACTGAAAAACTAGATGAAATTTATAAAATCAAAACAATTCTAAACATCGTAGTTAAGATCGAACCTCTAAGAAAGAGCACAAGGTTAGTCCCTCAGTGTAAACGCTGTCAAGAATTCAATCACACCCAAACTTATTGCAAAAAAGAGCCAAGGTGTGTAAAATGCGCCGGAAAGCATTTAACCGTTGACTGCATCGGAAAAAGTGAAAGTCCACCGACGTGCATTAATTGTAATGGAAATCACCCGGCAAACTATAGAGGCTGCGAAGTAGCTAAAGAATTACAAAAGCGGCGATCGAAATCTGCCAAAACACAAAGAAACCCACAAAGGCAAATAGAAACCGTAATTCCCAAGACTTCCAAATCTAGTAAAGCTCCAAAACCTAGTATCCGTAAGGAAAAGAAAACAGTGTCAATACCTTCGGAGAATATATCAAAGCAAGGAAATGCAGAAACATATGCCCAAATAGCGGCCAAAAATATACCTGCAAACAACGACACTGAAACAGACCCGGTTTCAAAAGTCTTTTCAATAATTCTGTCGAAACTTGAGGAACAATGTGACACAAATAAACTTATCTTTGATAGGTTAAGTAAGCTCGAAAATTGTTTTCGACCCAAATCTCTCTCAAAAAAATTATGATGGAAAAGTTTAAAATTCTTACGTGGAATGCCAACGGATTATGGCAAAAACTTGGAGAATTAGAGATGTATATGCAGGAAAATGATATCGACATATGCTTGATATCAGAAACGCATGCCAAAAATGAATCAAATCTTAAAATCCACGGGTTTCTTGACTACCACGCTGTTCATCCTTCAAATAAAGCAAGGGGTGGATCATCGTTATATATAAAAGAGTGCATTGAACACTCAATAGGCCTGAAAATAGAGGTAGAATCGATGCAATTGAGTAGTGTTCAAGTTAGAACTAAAAACATTCTTCTCAATGTCTCTTCGATATATTGCCCTCCGCGTTGCAAAATCGATAAGAGTGAATTTACGACATTGATAAAGTCACTAAGCCCAAACTTAATTGTTGGTGGCGACTTTAATGCGAAGCACACCTTTTGGGCTTCAAGATGCATACCTCAAAAGGGTCGAATGCTCTATGAGGCAGGAATGGAAAATAATTGCGATTTTCATTCGACTGGAAAGCCAACTTACTGGCCAACTGATCCGTCAAAAATACCTGATTTAATCGATTTGTTTATGGTAAAAGGAATACCCTCCAACCGTATTGAAATTTCAGAAGGCCATGATCTGTTCTCTGATCATTCTGCAGTCATACTCACTATGAGCGAAAGCCTTGTCAAAATTGAAAAACCACCCAGGTTAACAAACGGTAAAACCAACTGGGAAGGATTTAAGAAAGATATCGAGGACAACGTTGAATTGAGGGTATCATTACAAACGCCTCTTGAGCTTGAAGACGCAGTAGATACCTTTGTTGATATAATACAAAAGGCAGCGTGGAATAACACACCTTATCAAAGGGTTACGCCGCGCTATAAAGATATAAAATATCCGCAGGAAATAAAAGACTTAATAAAAGATAAACGAAAAGCACGTAAGAAATGGCAGCGAACCCGTGCTCCTCAACACAAAGCTCATTTAAATCGCTTGTGTAATATGCTAAAAACAGCGATATCAGATTTCAAAAACCGTGAAGTTGAAAATTACCTTGAAAGCTTGTCAGCTGGGAAAGAATCCAACTACTCACTTTGGAAAGCTATAAAAACAACGAAAAAACCAAAGCTTCCAGTACCCCCGATTAAGAAAAGCCAAAACGAATGGGCTAAAAGTGACAAAGAGAAAGCGGCGGTATTCGCCGATTACCTGGAAGAAACATTTAAACCTTCCGATGGGCAAGCACTCAATGAAAATATTAATATGAGTTTTAGCTCAAGTGAAAATTACAGAACCAGAAATGCTACGCTTGCTGAATTGAACAGAGAAATAAAGAAGCTAAAGTCTAATAAAGCTCCGGGGTATGATTTAATAACAGCGGAAATATTAAAAATGCTTCCTAATAAAGGATTAATTAACCTCCTTTATATAATAAATGCCGCTCTAAGGCTAGAATATGTTCCAAGCCAATGGAAAGTTGCGGAAGTCATAATGGTTTTGAAACCTGGCAAACCATCTCACGAAAAGAATTCTTACAGACCGATTTCGCTTCTTCCAATAATATCGAAAGTTTTTGAAAGAATACTACTCCTGCGCCTGCAGCCTATAATAGAAGAGAAACGATTAATACCTGAACATCAGTTCGGATTTAGAAGCAAGCATTCAACAATTGATCAAGTGCATAGAATAACTGACGTAATTGAGAGAGCTCTTGAAGAAAAGAAAATCTGTTCGACGGTCTTTTTGGATGTGTCGCAAGCGTTTGACAAGGTGTGGCACGAAGGCCTCAAATTCAAATTACGACAAGTTCTGCCTGAAGGACTTTATAAAATTCTTAACGAATATCTAGAAAACAGACTTTTTCGTGTAAGATACGGAAATGAATATTCTTATTTCAAAGAAATAGTGGCTGGGGTACCACAAGGTAGTGTTTTAGGTCCAGTTCTGTACCTTCTATTTACACGTGATATACCTCAAACAGAAGACACTTTCGTAGCAACGTTTGCTGATGATACTGCAATACTAGCAGTAGGCAAAACGATTAACGAAGCTACGATTAAATTACAAAATGCTCTTAATAATGTTAATGAGTGGACAAAAACATGGCGAATAGCGCTAAATGAACAAAAGTCAGTCCACGTGGACTTTACGTATAAAAAAATAAATAGATTGCCCGTCTTTCTTAATACCGGTCGTGTACCATTTGCGAATGAAGCAAAATATCTGGGAATGACTCTAGACGCGAAATTAAAATGGAAGCCGCACGTAAAAAAGAAATGCGAAGAATTAAAAAGTAAATTAAGAGATATGAACTGGCTACTCGGATACAGGCAGGTACTTAAACCTGTCTGGACTTACGGTATACAACTCTGGGGTTGTACCTGCGATACAAATTTAAATAAATTACAAACGTTTGAAAATAAATTGCTTAGGTCATTTGTAAATGCACCATGGTATATAAGAAACGAAGATCTTCACAGGGATCTCGGGATTCCTACGGTTCGAGACGAAATTAAGAGTTTCGCGCGAAAACATAGAAATCGGCTATTAGATCACGCTAATCCAACGATTATTGACATTCTTGACGAGTCGAATTTAGTACGCCGTCTGCAAAGAACAAAACCTTCCGACTTGGTGCGGTGAACACAAAACCGCTTTAAAATCGCGGAATAAGCAGAAACTTTCACCGGAAAGTTACCTGCAACACGTTACTTAACTTCGTTAAAAATAAATTGCTAGATAAGTTTCAACTTAGTTGCAATCGGGAAGTGGAGGTGGTTTTAGTGTAGTAAGAATCTCACACTTCTATGAGCACGCGTTTTCCGGTCCTCATAGAGCCTGATGCAGGTTTTGCGCCTACCCACGGTAAAAAAAAAAAAAAAAAAAAAAAAAAAAAAATGAATTTCTTCGATACTATTAAAAACACAACTCTGTTTCACTTTCTTTTGGAATAACAGTTAACATCCTCATAAAGAATTTCTGTTTAAAAGCAAAAAGTGGGATATGCGACTGGAATGTTGATTTTTGTATTGATTTATGTACAATCTGTGGTGTTTGGTAGACATACGACAGCTCTAAGAATTAATTAGTTTGCATCTTTGAACCATTTTCTTAAGGAAATTTCAAGGAAATCGATTCACTCGTCTAGCGAAAAAAAAACAAAAATTAATTTTTGAAGATTTCTTGTTTCTAGCAAACACCATAGATATGCACAATGGATATGGGTATGGATATGGATATGGATATGGATATGGATATGGATATGGATATGGATATGGATATGGATATGGATATGGATATGGATATGGATATGGATATGGATATGGATATGGATATGGATATGGATATGGATATGGATATGGATATGGATATGGATATGGATATGGATATGGATATGGATATGGATATGGATATGGATATGGATATGGATATGGATATGGATATGGATATGGATATGGATATGGATATGGATATGGATATGGATATGGATATGGATATGGATATGGATATGGATATGGATATGGATATGGATATGGATATGGATATGGATATGGATATGGATATGGATATGGATATGGATATGGATATGGATATGGATATGGATATGGATATGGATATGGATATGGATATGGATATGGATATGGATATGGATATGGATATGGATATGGATATGGATATGGATATGGATATGGATATGGATATGGATATGGATATGGATATGGATATGGATATGGATATGGATATGGATATGGATATGGATATGGATATGGATATGGATATGGATATGGATATGGATATGGATATGGATATGGATATGGATATGGATATGGATATGGATATGGATATGGATATGGATATGGATATGGATATGGATATGGATATGGATATGGATATGGATGTGGATATGGATATGGATATGGATATGGATATGGATATGGATATGGATATGGATATGGATATGGATATGGATATGGATATGGATATGGATATGGATATGGATATGGATATGGATATGGATATGGATATGGATATGGATATGGATATGGATATGGATATGGATATGGATATGGATATGGATATGGATATGGATATGGATATGGATATAGATATGGATATGGATATGGATATGGATATGGATATGGATATGGATATGGATATGGATATGGATATGGATATGGATATGGATATGATGGATATGGATATGGATATGGATATGGATATGGATATGGATATGGATATGGATATGGATATGGATATGGATATGGATATGGATATGGATATGGATATGGATATGGATATGGATATGGATATGGATATGGATATGGATATGGATATGGATATGGATATGGATATGGATATGGATATGGATATGGATATGGATATGGATATGGATATGGATATGGATATGGATATGGATATGGATATGGATATGGATATGGATATGGATATGGATATGGATATGGATATGGATATGGATATGGATATGGATATGGATATGGATATGGATATGGATATGGATATGGATATGGATATGGATATGGATATGGATATGGATATGGATATGGATATGGATATGGATATGGATATGGATATGGATATGGATATGGATATGGATATGGATATGGATATGGATATGGATATGGATATGGATATGGATATGGATATGGATATGGATATGGATATGGATATGGATATGGATATGGATATGGATATGGATATGGATATGGATATGGATATGGATATGGATATGGATATGGATATGGATATGGATATGGATATGGATATGGATATGGATATGGATATGGATATGGATATGGATATGGATATGGATATGGATATGGATATGGATATGGATATGGATATGGATATGGATATGGATATGAATATGGATATGGATATGGATAAGGACATTTGGTTGTTATGAAATAATTCAGATTGCACAAAATCCATGTCTACTTCCTTGAAGTAGGTGCGTTTGGAGAAAATAAAAAATAACGCATTAAGGTAAGTAAAAACTAAAGCTATGGATTCATTGAATAAAATGTTGATTACAAAACTCATTTCAAGATTAACCAGATTCAATTCTCATTGATTTAAGATGATAAACTGTGAACATATTTGCCCTTAAAATTCTCTTCCTTCTATATGTTTTCAAGCTAACTAAAACAATCTAAACTATCGATAGTATCGATATCGATACCTTGTTTGAAAAAAATTAGTGGTATTGATTTGTTTTCGGAAAAGCATCAATACTATTGTTTCTATCACTCTATTTCTCTTTTATTTACACATAAAATGTTTTTGTAGCCGAACTCGAATTTCAGCATCTTCATCCAGCATAAGCAATTGCCCGTGGTTTTTAACTACCCACGGTTTCGTATTTCTCACTACGAAGACAACTATCAACAAAGAATATATTTTCTTTTAAATCAGAGTATACTCTTCAAGGAAGTTCATACAACCTGCACTCATTCCTGAGTCTGGGGTTAATTGTGTGACCTTGGTTAATCAATTTTCCGCCTGCGCTGAACGCATTTACCGTAGTCAAATGACAATGACGACCACTCATGGTAGTTTATCACTAATTTTGACATATTCAAAACGATGGGGAGGGAATATGGCTGGTAGATTTTTTTTTTCAAAACTTGATTACAATTTATTTAAAAAAAACATTGACAATAGGGCCAAGGGCGTGTAGAGTAAATTAAAGAACCATTTTTGAATTAACCGTGAACAATTTTGCGGTTCAAGTATATAAAAAAAAAACAAATTAAGATTGTGAGGGCGCGAAGCCCTATTTGGAAGCATACTTTCGCCCAGTGGCACATCTATTCAATCAGTTTCATGCAACGGTGATTGGGTTTGGTTTTTATGTTAAGTCAAGCTTTGTGTTTAGTCAGGGAGAAAGGCAATTTTACTGTCGATCACTATAGGTTTTCAGAAGCTGATCGTCAATGTTGTTTTTTTATTTTAATAAAATCGCTTCAAGGGGAGCGTCATCGGCAACAGCAACAGAACCTTATTTGTAGCAATTGATTTTTTGAATGGTCTCTATGTATCAATGCATTCGAATAAATTTACAATGGCATTGTTATTGAATTGAATTGAATTTGAGTCGATGGTGTGCCAATGAAGTGGAAAGCTTCACAAATGTTTGCATTTTTTGAGGCGAAAGTTTTAGATCAATTCTTAACCAAATGGACTTTGGAAAAGAGTGAGGTTTACCACTTTTAAGACTTACATTATTTTCCTGTATGACCTACTTCTTCCCTTGAAGATACATTGGTTTCATTCAACTTTTTGCTGAGTTCATCCTACTTTTCATCGATTTTCCTTACATCTGTTTTATTTTATCTGGATTGCACTTTCAAATGTGGACTTTTTTCTCACATATGAAGAATGCATAAATAATAATAATTCAAAAACCAATGAAAAATATATGCCAAACGACTGAAACAAACGATCTCCCCTTAAATCATTACCTACCTACTTCGGTAAGTATTTATAAGCAGCCACTTTCTTCCTGGTCCTCGCTGGAAAATATTTTGTGCATTTTCCGGCTTTGCAATCGTTTTTCCTATGAATTCTTTCATACAATTTCCTATTCCTGACTCACAACCGCGCAACAACAGCAGAGCCGTAGCCAACAGGATTTTGCCTGGCAGGGTAAATTCAAACTGATGTGAGGTATTTATCCTTCTTTGTGGGAGAGTTTGGAAAGCATAGGATGAGTTGCACTAAGTTTTTAGTTCTATATTCCACTACAGGTTACATGCTAATGACAGTTGCAATTATTATTATTTTTAAAATATTTCTATAACATTGGTCAAGAAAATTTAATTTGTTTACCTTCGTTTCTGTAACAATCTTGCAGGATATTTTTTTATGAAGAGTTTCATTGCAGATATTTTCTCGAAAGTTAAGCAACAAAAATGATAAAAAGAAGAATAAACAGTTTTTTCGGCTTAGCAATTTCGCAATTGCACTCAATAGCCAACTATTTTAATGGCTTGCAAAACTAGGTATTTCGCATTAATTACTTTTATTTCATCTATCTTGAAGGCTATGTTATCTTATGAAGAGTTCATGGCAGAAACTTTAAATAAAATTTCTTATAAAGTTTTTCACTGCAATCTTTTAAAAGGAACCATTTTCGAAACTTTGTAACTTCGCAATTTTTGATAAATCTGTTATAAAAATCAATCTTTGATTTTTTTTCTAACGCCGACTTCATTTCAAGTTCTTGAAAGCTCAGAAACCGCAAATTTTGAAAATAAGAATAAGTAGAACTCAATAAGACTTACAAACTCTATTACAATTTTGTCTTACGAAGTTTTTCAGTGCAATTTTTGTAGAATGAAAAATTTTTGCTACTTTGCAATTGCTCAATTTTTGATAGCTCTTATAGTCAATATTTTTAGCTATTCTTTTTTATATACTTTTGAAAGAAAGAAACAATAAATTGGAAAGCTAGAATAAGTAGTTTTTGCAACTAAAAAAATTTGAAAATTCTTGATACGACTGCTAACATCAATTTTAAAAGTTTTTCTATTTAATGAAGAGTTCATTGCAGAAAATTTCAATCAATTTTGTTCGAAGTTTTGCACCACAATTATATAAGAATCTATAAGAGTTAATCTTTTAGGCTTTTTATCCGATTAAGACATTATTGCAAATATTTTATTTAAAATTCTCTTAGTAAAAACAAATTTCGAAAATCAGAATAAACAGTTTTCGCAACTTAGCTATTTTGCAAATTTTTCAAAAAACACGCGACGTCAATCTTGCAACTAGTTTCATATATTACTTGGTCATTACAAATACCTTATATACATTTCTTTGAAACTTACTAAGCACATTTTTAAAAGAATAATAAGAAAAATTGTCGCTTATTATCAATTCCGCAGTATTTAATGAAATTTTGTAACTATTATTGCAAGGTTTTTTATTAAATCATTGCAAATACGCTCTAAAAAGTTTACAAAACGTTTTAAAGTAAAATTAAAGGTTTTCGCAACTTAGCAATTTCGCAAGAAAAAAGTTTAACAATACAGAAAACTAAAAGAATCTCATTATTAATTGAACATTTAAGTAGACAAGGCAATGTTTAAATATTTCTCTCAGGTCTTCTCCAAATTTCATGCAGAATACCATTTGAGGGGACCTTCACCCCCCCTAAGTCCCCTTTCTCACTATGCTCATGAATGCAGCACCACCACCACAAACCACCCAAACAGCAACAACAAATAGCAAAGCTACTCTCTCAACTATGTTGTACATTATGACCGTTATGGTTGTCGAAATCCCCATATGCCATGCCATGCCAACCTACATATCAAGGAGTCTGATTCCCCATGTGTGCCCGCGCGCTACAACTGCTGCTGCTACTGCTGCAATAAGTAAAAGTTCCAATTACCATAAACAACCGCACTTGCCATTTAAGGGCAAAGCTGCATTTTACCCACCAACAGAAGTTAGCCTAGGCATAGCAACAGGTAAGGAGCTCCAACAGTGAATAAAAGGAATTTTGCAATTTTCCACAAATCTGGGAGAGCTGCTATAGGTACCTACCTATCTACTTACCTAGCTCACCTAGCCCGGAAAATGTGGTGCTGTTTACTGCCTGGCGCTGCCTGCTGCTTGCCATGCTGACTGAGACTACCTACCTTGTCCAAAATGAACATGAGTGTTGCCGCGGACGAGGAAGCGATGATGATGAGGATGACGACGAAGCTACTGGTGCACTGCAGATGCATTGACTTGATCATCGGTATCACCCCAGGAAGAATTTGTGGTGTTTGCCTTTTATGGCTAGGCTCCTTCAAAAATGTTCCCTAAAGGTCAGGTACGTCCTAGAGTCAACGCACCATGAAACAACAAACCAACCAACCAATACAAACCACATAGGTACCTTTATGTTATATAGAAACGATGAGCTAGCTCATTCAAATGTCAACAATGTCACGAGTTTTGTTTCGCTGCCGCACTGCTTCATTCGCGAGTCGAGTTCGGGGCACAGTACATTGCCGAAATCGATGATACTTCTTGGAATCCTTGCAGCGACACGTCGCATTGTCAATGTTGTCCGACGGACGACCGACACGGTGACTCTTAATGAAAATGAATATCCTGGGATAACTTAGCTACTGTCATCAAGTATGGTTAATAACAGTGTTGCCAATTTCTATTGAAAATAGTTAGTCCAGTCATATAAGCCTTAAAATCATCCAAATTACGGAATAAATGGCGGAAAGCTGAATTTTGGTATATAGCCTCCTCATGGTATTCTAAGGAAACTGTAAAAAGTCCCCATCGATATGAGCGCCGCTAACAATTTTACGGGGGGTCAAAGGTCCCCCCGAACGGTTTTTAAGCAATATCTCCCGAATGGTAATTCTTACAGGAAAAATGTCAAAGACAAGGTTGTAGCTTAGAAAAATTCCGACAAAAAATGTTAAGTACCTTTTTTTCGTAAGAGTAACCGTTTTCGAGATAGTTCAATCGGTAGAGTTACAGATTTTATGTTTCTGTATAAAATGTACTCTTTTACACCACCTTTGAGGTAGAGCGGCAGGTGAGTTTTTCTTGCGGTGTATCCCCTTGGAAAACTACAAAACAGTTCAAAAAAATATACACAGGGATTTATATAATGTTTTTGGGAAAGTTCCCCATCGATTCGGGCTCCAGCACATTCATCATACAGGGTCGAAGGTCACGAAATATGGTATTTGGTTTATACAGGTTGATTCGTATAAAATGTGACATAAGGCTAGAGTGTGTAGGCTAGGTTGATAAAGAAAAAAATCGTTCAGGAGGGGGGGTTCTTTACACCCCCGTTTAGCCAGGAGGGGCAATTTTCTAAGAAATTGACTTAAGACAGGAAAAAAAATTATTAAAAAATAACACCTACAATACCATGCTATACTTTTTTGTAAAGCCAAAAATCTCTTATTTTATTTTTATTTTAAATAAAATTGTTTGAGTGAACAATTTTTGAAAAATTAATTTTCAAAACCAAAATTTTAAAGAGAAAAATATCAAAGAAAATTTCAAACTTGCTTTTACATAATTAAGTGATATTTTTGTTTTCAAAATTCAATGTTTTTATTTATATCTATTCAAAAACAGAAAACCATTGAATTTTGAAAGCAAAAAGAGTACTTACTTACATTAAATTTTGAAAAAAATACTTTAATATTTTCTTTTTTTTATTCTTATTTCAAAATTTAAAGTTTGAAAAATAATTGCTGGCTTAAACATTTTTATTTAAAATAAAAATAAAAGAAGAGATTTTTGGCTTTACAAAAAAGTATAGCATAGCATTGTAAGTATGACCGTTATTTTTTAATATTTTTTTCTGTTTTAAGTCAATTTCTTAGAAAATTGCCCCTCCTGGCTAAACGGGGGTGAATAGAACCCCCCCTCCTGTACGATTTTTTCCTTATCAACCCACCCTACGCGCTTTAACTTTTTGTCACACTTTATACGAATCACCCTGTATAAATGAAATATCATGTTTCGTGACCTTCGACCCCTTATGATTAATGTGGTGGAGCCCGAATCGATGGGGAACTTTCCCAAAAACTTTAAATAAATCCCTGTGTATATTTTTTGGAACTGTTTTCTAGTTTTCCAAGGGGATACCACGCAAGAAAAACTCACCTGGCTCTCTACCTCAAATGTGGCGTAAAAGAGTACATTTTGTACAGAAACATAAAATCTGTAACTCTACCGATTGAACTATCTCGAAAACGGTTACTCTTACGAAAAAAAGGTACTTAACATTTTTTGTCGGAATTTTTCTAAGCTACAACCTTGTCTTTGACATTTTTCCTGTAAGAATTACCATTCGGGAGATATTGCTTAAAAACCGTTCGGGGGGACCTTTGACCCCCCGTAAAATTGTTAGCGGCGCTCATATCGATGGGGACTTTTTACAGTTTTTTAAGAATACCATGAGGAGACTATATACCAAAATTCAGCTTTCCGCCATTTTTTCCGAAGCAAAATGCTTAAATGACTGGACTATAGTATTCGATTCAGAAAGAAAATATTAAACGAAAAGTTCGATTCTCCCCATTGTGAGGAGTCGCAAGTCACAAGCTCTTGTGACTTTTCCTTTTGAGAATGCGATAACATTTTGATACTTCTCCCTAATCGTCACTGGAAAACTCACAACGAAACTCACCACAGCAGTTTGTTGGTACACAGCTCCTTGACCGATGAGCGCACACATCGGCACTCTACAAGCAAAAGCAATCGCAGAGAAATAAACCAACACACCGACAATATTTATTCAGTTTTTCTCTCTGAAATAAAAGAATATATAAATTGTGTTCTCTTTCGCACAGAGAACATAATATTCTCTTAGAAAGAATATAATTCAATTTTTTGTAAAAACTCAACTTAAGTGTTTCTTGTGACCTTGTGACACAATTTCGATTGTCTTTGTGACTGTCACTAGTTGTGACTCAAAGCATAGTTTACAGTTCCCATGCGAAAACAAAATCAAATTTTTCAAAACAATTTTCCATCTATTCTGTGGACCAAATTGATAATATTCAAAGCAATAACCGTTTGCCTCGGCCTAAGCGACCCATTGAGTCATTAATTTACCCTTAATTAGTAAACTATAGGCCTAAAAATGGAAAATAATGATTTTTGGATGCAAAAACTATTTGCATGCAAATAATGCCTTGAAGTAAATATATATTCTTTTTTGGAAGTGTAAGCCGATCATCGAAAAAAAATATATTTTATTCACCACGCTTTGCTCGCATGGAAAACAATTGCCGGTCCATTGTTTTTACAAGACATTCCATGACAGCAATGTTTTTTTTTCCATGAAACTCAATTATTTTTGACATGCGAGAATATTTGCATAGATTTTCTTTTGAGCACGGGAACTGTAAACTAGGCTTTAGGGGGAGAATACGAAAAAGTCACAAGATCAGTCCCACCACTTCTTGGAACTTGTGAGTTATTAGTGATGATGGGGAGAATAGGGCAGTAACTTCAAACAAATAAAAATGGTAATGCTGACAGAAAATGCTTTAGTTTTTTCTTTAACCGATTCCAGTTTCAAGCTTTAATAGTACCAACATATGCACATTCAAAATTTGGGACAGAGTAGAGGTTTTACCCAAAACAAATTCATTGTTTTTCTAACACAACAATTCCGTCTCTTACGGTAAAAGTGGAAGCTAAGCTATGCCTAGACATTTTGAAAATAGTACTAGATTTTTAAAACATTGAATTTAAATTAAATGGCATCACTATTTATTAATACTAAATATGCACCTATTCGGTGCATCATCATCATCATCATCATCATCATCATCATCATCATCATCATCATTATCATCATCTAGTCTGATCTCTAGGTGGCAACATGGGTTTTTGCGCGCTTATCGTCTTGAGATTTGTAATACATCTTCGCAAAATTCGGTTGCTGATCTTTGTGGCGCTGCGCTGGCCGCTCTTCGGTGTTATTTATGACAGAGGTACGGCGCAGAAAATGGTCATGTTGCATTGCAGTTTCTAACCCGAGAAACGAGTGTTGTGTTCGGTTGCTGGCAGCTAGCAACAGCAACAGCAACAAAAACAACATCAGCCATAGTGCACAATCACAGAATTTCGTGGACCGCATAGTGTTGGCAACAATGTTGCAAACAACAAGAAATCGGTGATACTCTTGAGGATCATCGAAAGGTCAGAATGGAAGAAAGATCTTGAACTGATCTTTGGATAATATTTTTTTTTTTGGTAGGCATAGAAACTTTGGTGTGGTAGATTAATTTGTTTCTATGGAATGATGGGGTGCGAGAAAAATGCACAAGAAAATTATTACTGTGGTTTTATTGAAGATTGTTTTTTTAATCTCCCCTTTGGGAGTTTTTGAGCGAAAAAAAAAAATTACAAGAAAACGTTGGCGGTAGTTGTTGCAGAGACTAGATTATACTTTTCCAAAGGTTGTTGATGTTTGCAAAATGCAATATGAAAAGTTTAATGTCTTAAGTGCAAAATTGCAAATTCTTAAGTATGACAAGCGAGCTGCAAAGAGAAAGTGCATCGTGCAAAATACATTGTGCGAAGTGCAACTTCAAAGAATGGAGTGCAAACAACAAAGCGCGAAGGTCCATAGTGCAAAATATGTAGCACAAATTGAAAAAGTACAAAGTGCAAAGTCATAGCGCAAAGTGGATAGTGTTAAGTACGAAGTGGAATGGGAATAGTGCAAAGTTTTAAATGAGTTGTGTAGATCGCAAAGTGCATAGTGAAAAATTATTGCGGCAAAGAGCAACGTGTGAAGTGAATGGTGCTAGTTGCAAAGTGCATAATTCAAAAATATTACAGCAAAATGCTAGTGCAAAGTGAATAATGTAAAGTACGAAGGTCGAAGTGCAAAGTGCAAAATGCAAAGTGCAAAGAGCAAAGTGCAAAGTGCAAAGTGCAAAGTTCGTAATGCAAAGTGAATAGCACAAAGCGAATAGTGCAAAGTTATTAGTGCAAGGAGAATAGTGCAGCGTGAAAAGTTCAAAGTGCATTGTGCAAATTTCATAGAGCGAAGTTCACAGTGCAAAGTCCATAGTGAAATGCGAAATGTGCAGTGCAATGTGCAAAGTGCAAAATATGTAGTTCAAATGGCAGAGTGCAAAGTTAAAAGTGCAAATTGCGTAGATAGTGGAAAGTTCGGAGGACAAAATTATATGAAGTTTGAGCAAACTACAGAATGCGTAGTGCAAAATGTAAGTATGTACTTATAAGAGCCTAAAATCTTATAACAAAATTATTCAAATTACATTTCTTATTCTTCTCCTGCGAGAGGAAAATATTATCACGTTTGTTATGAAGTTCGAGAGCTTCAGTAATCCTCTATACAAAACAAAAACAACCCTTTCTCAGGAAATATCGCATTCAAAAATAAAAATTAAAAATACTTAAGAGACGATCAGACTCACAGGATACTTGAATCTGACTTGAACTTGAAATTGGGAGACAGAACGATTAATCAAAATCAAACATCAACTTGTCTTTGCGAGCATAGCTATCGGCCATAGCATACAACTTCATTAAATTTGTGTTTTTTTTTTTTTGTGTTTTTGCATCTTCAAATTGAGTTTCGATTTCATTTGGCGAAGCGTTTCGCTTTTAAAATTAATAGTTCCAGACAAATCTAGTGCAGCAGGAGCAACATAAATTTGTCGATGGAGCGGCACGCCGGTCATTCTAGAACTATACACCGTGAGTTTCTTTGATTTATGTCTTCTGAAAAGTGCAAAGACAAATATAAGAAAAAGAAACATTTTAACCAAAACGAATTACGAAAACCGCACGAATCAAACCAAGCGAGAGACACGATAAATTACTAATGTCCTGGCATTTGTCGTTTTCTCAGATTTCGAAGATTGATCTGAGCTTTTAAGTCACAGCGCAGCCAGCATGCAGCAGAAGCACCACTCCCATCATCAAAGATTTGTTCTCCACCATTGAAATTCAAATTAATTCAGCGAGAATCGAGAAGAGGTTCTTCCAAAATGCTATTGTATCGCAATATGTTCCTTTCGGGGTGAACAGATAAGGCACACACATATCAGGCTCGTGTCGCGACGACGACGATGATGGTCTTTCCAAAAAGTCCCGAAAAATTCATGAGGCTTCTTGTGTTATTTTATTTTTTGTAATTCTCCCAAATCGGGAATCTGAAGATTTATTTATTCGTAGGGATTAAATTCGATGATTTTCCGGTTATCGTTTGGAGACACCACACCTCCACCAACTTCGTGGTGAAATGATTTATGGTTATCGGCACAACACTGCGTGTCTGTCCATTGTTGCGTATATCGACTACTTTAAGTGCGCATCCATAATAAACGCGCTAAGTCGACTCAAGCCCCAAGCCCACCTCAGCTAAGGTCAACGAAAATCCTTCCAGTCCAGTCCAGTCCAGAGTCTTATTTTTATTTGGATTTTTTATTTTGTTGGGTGGAAGGCAGCACAACTCATCTTCTCTGGGATGATTCGGGACAGTTGATTTATGTGTCCTGCTGTATCTTGGGTTAACATATAAAATTTGTTACGCTACGAATTGCTTTAAAATAACAACATGATGCTCGTTCAGTTTTTGAAGGCGCAGCCTTTAGTGTTTTAGTGATTTTTTTTGTAACTATCCGCATTTGTTCGGGTTTTTTTGGGGGAAATTTATCGTTTGCTTTTTTATAGCTTTGGTGGCAGGTCCCAATTTTTTTCGGTGGTTTAAACTGGTGAGCATGATGGTAATAACTTTTTATGCAGTTTTTATGGAAGATTTTGACAGCTCTGGAGGTCCAAGCGTTGTGTGGTAGATACTATATGCGTATGCTGTAATCGTTTTGTTTTCTTGAGCTCCACAGTGGGACGAGGCTTAGGGATCAGGTGGAAAATATCAAAAGGATCCTTTGAAGTGTATTTAAGGTACTTACCAAATGAAAATTTTCCGCAAATATTTTTTTTTTTTAATATTTATGCATTTACCTAAGGCCCATACCTGTCTGCACCTTTTCCACTTTCATACAAACAAAGCTATAAGAAGCATCATACAAAAAAGTTAACCATGGAAGGAATTCACTGAGAGAGCTTTGTTTTTTTTTTCAAAAAGAAAGTATAGAATGTAGTGTTTTTCAGTTGATGCTCACATTTTGGTATTTTGGTATAAACTTTACATATTTACTCAAATACTCGTAGTTTATTAGAAAAATTGCTAAGCCCTAAAAACTATGAATACTTGAAGCACAATTTCCATTTCGGCTTTAAAAATTAATATAAAAAAAGATAAAAATTTCTTAAAGCGTGTTTAAGGTATGTTTAAAGCGTGCCTAAATTATGATTATGAAATTGAAGAAAATAATATTCTGCTGTTAAGTGGAACAAATGACTTAAGATCAATTAAAAGTTAAAGTGAGCTCTACTCCAGGTATTGCGTTTCGACCAGGTACAACAATTGGGCTCATCAGTAAAATGCTGTTGAGCTCACCTAAACTTAAAATATGTTTAAGGTATGTTTAAAGCACGTGGTGTTCCAAACTTTGGGTTCGTTAGCTTAATCTAACAAAAAAAGTCTATTTATTCCAATCTTTAGGAAAAGCCTGTCCTACTGTATCTCCACATATTTAATCTTTTGAATGATTAATATAAAAATATTCATTTACCGAATCCTTTTTAATGAACTTTAGTTGAGTTATTTGCTCCTTGTGTGTGCCGTGCCTTCTTTAAAATTCATAGTAGTACCTAATGATATTTAAAATTTACGTGAGTATGTAGGTACCTACTTAAATAAGCAAAACAGTAACAGAGTGATTTAAGGTTATGGAGCATATAGACATTGAGGGATCAGTTAAACGTTTTATGCTCAAATCAAGTCGTTGATTTACTGTCGACTGGTTAGGGTTTGATGTAATTCAACGAATGTACCACGATTTTTATTTATTCTTTTTGTTTCTCTCAAAAAAGCTATAACTTTTTTCTTAGAAATCAATGTAAAAAAAGTGACGCAGCTTGGTAGAGTTTGTTGGAGTCATATGTGCGTTCATTCTCATTTAAACTCCGATTGCTTGCGATTGAATAATTGCGCGATCGAAATCGCAAGTGTGGTCCTAGCCTAAGTCTATCAAAATTTAAAAATGTTTGGTATTAAGAAGGCTGAATATACATTTTTTGAGGTTTGGAAAAGTTTTATTGTACGAGTATTACGTAGTTGCAATATTGAAATGTACGGCTAAGATGTGGATAAGAAAAGAGAAAAGGAGGAGAGATGTTTCTTTAAAAGTACTGTTCCTTCAATTCAGGGATTTACGGTACCGTATAGAGTTGCAGTCAATTTGAACTATCTAGTGAACACTAAGGGCCAGTTGTAGAAATTTTTAACTCGTGGTTCAGCAATTTTAACTCACTGACTTTGGCAAATTAACTGAAGTTCAACGATGGTTCAGGCATTTAATTGGCAACTTTAACATACTTGAACCTTGAACCATCGCTGAACCCTAGTTATTTCGACGAAATCAGCCAGTAAAAATATTTGAACCACGGATCAAAATTTCAACAACGTTTGTACAACAGGTCCTAAAGGCTTTTCAGAGTGGGGTATCTTTCTTCTTTTCCTGAAATTGTATTGAAGATCTGGGGTCCTCTTAGTTGAGAAATGACAGACACGAGCTACATGGAGCAATTATTATTGGTTTCGACATCAGAGTCTATAACGCTGGCGGCTTCAACAGAATGTCATCACATCAGAGACAGGTGTAAATTTGAGGTAGTTACAGACTTTGTCTACCTTAGCTTCACTATAAATGCAGACTGTGATACAAGAGCAGCGCTGAGATCAGAGGAACAGTAATTCTTGCTTATCACAGCTTACTTTGGTTAAAAGGGAATATAGTGACCTTGCTATGTTCGAACGAACTAAGCATGATTTCTAGATTTGGTTAGCTTCGGTCCGAGCAAATTTATCAACCAATCTTCCTCAAAGCTACTTCACTTATCTGACGTGTGTTCTTTCCTGTAATTAATAGAACCAAATTATTCGCAAAATTTACTGGCTTTTACCCCACATCTCGCTTCCTTCATTAGAAGTATATCTATGCCTAAAATCCATAAAAAGGGGATAGACCACCCTCTAAATTGATCCCCTTCTGATGTGCTTAGTGGAATTTATAATTCTTAGCATGGCTTGAATATTTCTTTTTCTTGAGGAATCCCTAGGATTTCAAGAATAGATTCGGTTTCTACAATTTTGAAAGCTGTTTCCCCATTTAGAAAGGTGCAAGAGTAGTATTTTTTATAATTAACTTATTTGCCAACTGTGCGCAATCCCTCATAAAGAACCTGTTCTCTTGAAATGTCTTTCAGATATGCGTTTTCAGAGTTCACTTGGAGGCAGTGTCGCCAGATGAAAAAAATTCTCCCCTCCAGAAAAATTAAGAAACCCCCCAGATTACCACATTTTGACAAAAAAGGCCCCTAGATGTTTTTTCCAACTTTTAACTTTTTTTTGCCTTCGATACCCATAAGTTCATTACATATTTCAGATGAAATTAAAAGCAAAATTGTAATAAATATGAAAATATGCATCCACTTACATTAAAATATTTTATTTAAAAAAATCTTAATACGATTCTTATATTCATTTTTGCAGTCGTTTTCACTAGCGACATTTTCAGCGTTTCCTCTCACGGCGTAAAATTCTGTGATCCACAACGTAAAGAATATTTCACTCACAAATGAAGCCATGAGTTCAAAAGTGGTGTAATCCACCTTATTTTTAGCGATTTTTTCATTTTTACTCGATCTACTAAAATTTTATATTCAAGGAGAATAAGTCACATTTTTGGAAAGCTTAGATATTTAAGAATTGAGAATTTTCGCTTTGATGACTTTTGATGTATAAATGTAGAACTACGAGACAAAAGTATCAATTTCTCCAATCAATTTCTACTGTTTCACTTCCCATTCGATGTAATTTTGAGAATGAAAAAAATTAAGCAGTCATGTAATTTTTAAATTTTTAACTTTAAAATAAATACCCCCAGATTTCCCCTCAGTAATTTTTCACCCCAGATTTCCCCCTAACGATGAAAAAAAACCTCAATCTAAGGGGAAACCCCTAAACTGTCCTAGGTGTCCTACTAGGATGGCTCAAAAATATGTATTTAATGCTGAAAGAGGTCAGACTAGTCAGTCGAAGGTATTTCGCGCATTGATGTGGTCACCAACCGACTTTCAGAATAAAAACTATTCCAAATTCTAGTATGTTTTCATGACTCGGGTATCGTTTCAAAATCTTCTCCACCCAAACAACTAAGGCCGTGTGCCAATTGCGTTAAAATTCTGGTTAAATTTGATCCCAGTTAAATGTTATCCCTTTTTATAGGGGTTTAAGGTTTTTGCTGTGTCAATTGGATTAAATGGGATTTTTTTTTTATATTCACTTCCCATTAGTTTTGTTGTTGCATTTTTCTCAGTAATGATAGTTCGCAAACATATCAGTTTGCAAAATGAATGAATCATCTGAAAAAGTATTTTCAATAAATTTTATTGATTCTTTTACATTAAGCGTAGTACGTAGATCGAGCTAAAATTTCACTTAAAGGACTTATCTCAAGTTATTCAAACTTCCTCTTGAGTGCATACTTAAATTTATTATAAGGTCTTTGTCTATATTTCTTAATCCTTTCATTTAATTTTAGTTTTTTTTTTCCATTTTTCATCTTTCCCGATAGGATTCATGACTTCTTGATAGCAAAATAAAATATTTATCTACATTCATCTCCCTCAGCAGCTTTTTTATAAGGGTTTACAACAACACAAACAAATCCGGATCGCTTAAGATACGCAGCCGAACGCGCCCATAGACATGTCAAAAATTAACCACCGACTAAAATTTTAACGAGCTTCTGAGCAGGTTAAATTTTGAAGTCTAAATTCACCTCGGTAATGTCAAAATTTAGCCATGGGATCAAATTTAACCAGGATTTTAACGCAATTGGCACACGGCCTAAGGGCGATTGCAAAATGTCTTCATCTTTCACGGTTTGCACGTTTGCAGCGAGGTATTTTAACTGTGGCCACGTCTTTCTCTACGATTCTGCTTTTGCTAGGACATTTGATTTCCATGTTATTCTTGGCCTTCAAACCAGTCGTGAACCCTGAGGATTTTATTCAAAGGACTGCTTCGCAATATCATCGTTTGGTCTCCTCAGTGTGTGACCGATCCATCGCTACTTTCGCTTTCTTATGTCGATGTCCAGCCGCTCTTGACGAATTCTGCGCCATAATTCCTGGTTAGATATAATTCGTGGCCAGCGAATCTTTGGAATTTGGCGTAGACAACAATGTACAAAAGCCTGAAATTTCCTCGATATGTAAGCCCTGACTTTCCAGGTTTCACAAGCTTATAATAGCACGGATTTGACATTGGATTCGAAGAAACTCAACTTAGTACGTAAGGAGATTTGACTGGATTTCTAAATTTGGGACAGAGTACCGAGGGCAGCACGAGCTTTATTAATTTTACTTTTAACATACGAAACAATATTGCCAAGGTAGTTAAACTGGTCGACTTCTTCAACTGGCGTCTCCTGTAGAATAACACGCTGATGTGTGGAGCGGCCTGTAAGCATTATTTTTCTCTTTTGCTATTTACTCTTAGACCAATCGACTCTCCCTTCACTTGCAGTGTTTGGCGCATCGCGTTAAGCCCACAGATGTTATTTGCAGGGGACATATCTCATTGGCATAGTCTTAATGACTGAGCCTTTCAAACAGTCTCTTTTCCATCGCCAGCAGGAATAGAATTGGCGATAGAACATCCCTTGTCACACACTCTATTGCACTGCGGTGGAGTCGGATAGCTGAGCATTGTGTAAAAGAAAACACCTTGCGTAATGGCAACAATTTTTGGCGAAATTCATCTACCCAGCAATGATCTCAATATACATTCTCGGTTAACTTGATGACAGGCCTTCTAAAAATCCACGAACATGAGGTAAATTGAGGTGATTGAAATTCCATATATGCTGCTCATTGACGATTTGCAGGGTTGATATGGTCAACCCACGGAAGCCAGCTTAATGCCTCAATTATATCCATCGAGAATGATGGTTGCCATCAGTGGATATAATGGTAATACCACGCCAATTGTTGCAATTCTTAAGGTCACCTTTCATTGGCAGCTTAACAATCACACCATCTTTCCATTCTTTGGGAAAGGTTTCGTTTTCCCAAACAGTTTGTTACAACGGATGTAGAATACTAGCCGTTGTTACGGGATCAGCTAACAGGAATTCAGATGGTATTCCATCAAGTCCAGCTACTTAGTTGTTTTTGAGGAGATTTATCCAAGTTTGGATTTTCGATACTCAAGATGGTTTGGTCTCAATACCACTATTTAGCAGGGCATAAAAGTGGTCCTTGGATTGCGTAGCTTCTTCTCAACTGCTCAATTCACTTTCCTTGTGAATACGTGAACCTAGCCAGAACCAGGTAAGCAGCACTCGGAGAATACTTGTTCGACGAACTGGTTACGTCTCTTTTGGATGATTCCGGAAGGCCCCGGTAAACTTTCACTTACTCCATTCCTTACCCTTCCTTATTCGTATGTACCTTATCTACATCATTTGGAGCACAATGAATCCATTGAGATTCGACTGAGGTGATGTGGCTTGGAGTACTTATTCATAGGCTCAGCATGAGATGACTGGGTGTTAAGAGTTCTCATTCAAAGCAGTTCGAAGTTGTTGCCCTAAGACCCTGAAATTGTGTCGTCATAAGTAAATTCACAGAGTCAGATAGATATGCTATCAAAGATCCATCAAACATTCTCAAAGAGATGGACAACAATGCTCCTTCGATATAGAACCTTGCTAAGCCTTGCGGAGTCTTGGGTGTCAAAGGGGTAAGGATAAAACGAATGAGATTTTTGGGTTATGTGAAGCAGTTCCTAGTTCCTAGTAAATCATTGAATCCATCCCTGAGCTCTTAAAGACCGCGAGTCAAGCATAATTTATGCAAGGCAGCTCAACCATCTAGGCTTGTGAAACATATAGGCAGCAGTTAAAGAGCTGGCTGAAGAAGCTAGCTGGTGGAAGCCCTGGTTCGAAAAAGAGCACGACCTGTATTATTTCCTATTCACAAGTATGAACGGGTATTATTTTAAAGAAAAACAACAGGTGACACATTTTGCAGAATGATTGCTCTCAAACAAAATTCTGACTCATTTTGTGTCCAATGAAATAGGAAAAATGAAATAGAAAAATAGTCGGCGAAATAGAAAGTACATAATGTAAGCTCTATGTAAATCTTAAATTATTCGATATTTTTTTTGAGAACTTTTTGGTTCCGAGGAATAACTGGCCTCACTAAGAAACTTTAAAATATCAACGAAAATACTAAATTCGTTTTAATTATCGACAGAAAATTCAATCAAAACAAAAATTATTACATCACAAAACGTTTTCACTCAATCGAATCGAAGTTTAATGAACTATCTATATATCTCACGTCAATCTCTTCTGAGCTGCATATATATTTCATTCAGCAATAACACCACCACCACGACGGCCGACCATATCATAGGTATACACAGTTAGCACACACTCCAAACTCCAACCCAGCAACCACCCAATCTCCTCTAGTTTGACGACAAGACCTCTAGCGTTGAAATCTGGTTTCAACTTTGAAACCAGCAACAACAAAAACCAGCAACAACAAAAACATCAACAACTATATCGACGACGACAACGAAACGAATGAATTTGATTATGTTGCCCCTCTCGTCATATAATGTTTCATCTCGATCAGTCATTCGTTTGGCTTTGGATTTCGTGAACGAGAATCGAGAATTTGTGTACAATTTTACCATTTGGGACAGGGATTGGGTTAATAAACTATTACGCATATATTTCCAGCACTATAGCACTAGCACCAGCACACACGGCATGGCGAAGGCATCATAGTCTATATGGAACTGGTACCACTCTAGCTAGCTGTACAAGTCAACCTGTCTAATGCAACAGGTGAATATAATGTGGTAAATTTGTTATTTGTTTTGGTTTTTGATTTTTTTTTTTTCCTGAATAAAAACGTTTCACTATAAGATCAGCATGATAGAGAAATTCGTTATTAATTACACGGACCTGTTACATGACCGGAGCTAAGGAAGAATACAAAATTGAAGGAGGGGGGAGGGATATCATCATCATCATCAAGTCCTGTAACCCCGGTTGGGGCATAGGGCGCCAACAAATCGTTTCCATCCTTCGCGGTCTGCAGATAGATATTTTAACTGTGGCCACGTCTTTCTCTGGGAGTCTGCTTCTGCTAGAACTGTTGATTTCCATGTTGTTCTTGGTCTTCCAACCCGCCGTGCACCCTGAGGATTCCATTCAAATGACTGCTTTGCAATTTCATCGTTTGGTTTCCTCAGTGTGTGACCAATCCATTGCCATTTACGCTTTCTTATGTCAACGTCCAGCCGCTCCTGGCTTGTCCTGCGCCACAATTCCTCGTTTGATATAATTTGGGAGGGATATACATACGTTAAATATTTCGTGGTGGAATTACTGCACAAGTTTTTTAATTATTTTCATTTATTATAACTCAAAAGCTTCCTCCTCTCGTTCAAAGTTTTTTAATTGAATTCTTCTTTATATTTTTAACACAACTTAGGTTTGAGCTGTGATGTTTTTTTCGAAGATCAAAGATGAGACTCGAGGTCTGTAAGTTTTAAGATGAATTTTATGATTTCAGAGAGGATTCTCAAAAATTTATTTTTTGTGTTAGATTTACAAAGAAAAAACCTGTATTTTGCTAGCGTTTAAATTGAGCTTTTACTATAGTAGCGACGAAACGCTTTTCTTGGGGAACTTTAGCCCCCACCAAATTTTTTTTTACCAAACACAAATGGTTTGAAATGTGCTTTATATTGCATTTTGCACTGATTTTCCCCTTCGTGGCTACGCCCTTGACTTTGTCAAATTTTATGAGATGCATAGCACAGGTAATCATAGACTCTGACAGACAGCCTCTTCATATCTATCTAAGCTGCAATTTCTCTACTTTGTATGTTGTAAGGGGCGGCATGCATTATGCAGTCGCAGACTGTCGCTTGATTGATAGTTCGGCTAATGGCGATTAGGATTAGTGTCCAACGTTAACGGTAAATCATGTTTTCGGAGCAAGTTTTGTTTGTTTGTTTGTTTATTTTCTATTTTTTTTTTCCTAAACCAACTAAGACTAATGCGTGGGGTTTGCAATGACGTTAATACTGTTTGGAGCGACAGAATAATGTTGACGTTTGGAATTAGGATTTTCAAGTTGTAGTTGATTTGTTAGTATTATGATGCAAGATACTCTTTAAGATTAGTTGTTCTCTGGATTTTTGTATGATGAAGAACAACATCAGGTTGACTTTATGATAAGGTGAAACAGGAAGAGTTGGGAGATGCATATCCAATTGAAAAATTCAATCTTAAGATTAACACGGGTTCCGGCAGGTGGGAGTAGTTATGACTCTCAAAGCTTCTTTTGTTTTTAATTCGTTAAGATTCTGATTTAGAAAAACAAATTGCAAATCGAATTGAATTAAGCGCCACACTCCAGTAAAGTTCTGATAGTATAACTCGTTTAACTTGTGGCCTGTGGGCAAAATAGAATTTTAAACCTAGGTATGAGAGAAGGAAAACCTAGAGTGCCATTGTTCATGCTTTTAGTTTTATAACACACAATGGCTAGTTTAACGGTATACATATGATCAGGACCCTCAGCGGGATCATCCAGCTTCATGCTCTGATAAGCTAATCAACTAGACTTCCGTCTGCCAATGGAATCAGACATCTTTTAGGGATCAAGATCAAAGTTAAAGGTATTGAGACGTTTTCCGGGGAAGTAAGGATTAAAAAATCATCTCAAGGTGGATCCATGGCCACTCACTCTGTTTGATGACTATCTACATCTGGAACTATCCTCACTTTGCTTGACTTGTCAGCGTGAAAACTTCTTCTAATGAAGGGCTGATCGTGATCGGGCCAAATTGTCTGTTTCATATTATTTCTCTCCAGAATTTAGATTAGACTGAACTTGAAGTCAATCTCACCTCACCTTAGAGAGCATAGCGAAAAAATAGTTTTAACAGTTCTCTGAACTGCCTGCTAGGATAATCATCTGCGGTTCTGGTCCTCTTACAGCGAATTTCTGAAAAAAGAGTCCTAACGTTGGCGTTGATGGTTGACACCGGTATCTACATAAGTTAGTTCTCAAAATGGTGCTATCTGTCTATTTGGGAACTAGAAATGTTCAGAGTTGTCAACCTCAACAAATAGGAAATATCTAAAAACTCCCAGCCGCTAACACCTATATATAGTTACAAAGAATGTTTTCTTGATTCTTAGGTTTATCTACTGCCTCTTGTGAGGAACTGATAAATCCTTCAAGAGTATCTGTTGTCATGAATAAGTGCTTCTCATCAAGCCGTTCGGACTAGGCAACAAAATAAGCACACAGGAATGGTTAAGAGTTGTAAAGTTACTTGTCCCCGGTTCTTCACTAGCTGTCCCGCCACCAAATTAATTTATTTTATTTTATAAATTAAAGATGGGTGCTAACACAAACTTATTCTATACCTAAGTCTTATGATACATAAGCCATTCACCTTGACATTAATGCATTTCTGTTAGGTACCGCTAAACAAACGAAAAAATCTGAATAAAGCCAGTTTAGGGAAGGTATGGTAGGTATGCTCTTCGTGACCTACGGCACTGTTTTTAGTTAAATCCCAACATGAATCTTTAATTCATTTCAACAAAGTAAAAAATTCTTCGTGGAAATTCCACAGAAAAAAACAACATCGTTCACGTGCGTCGCTGAAGTGAAATTCATCTACCATTACTGCGTCAACTCCAGGAGCAAATTAAGAACGAAGGGGACCTGAATGGAAAATAGTCTTGGGCCCTTTCGTATTACTTATAAACGGAGCACATTTTTAAATTAAGTTCTTAGTTTAAAGACATTGAAAGAAATTTATTTCAACCACTCTTAGTGGTAGGTGTAATAGTTCCTATTAAACTTCTGGACTAAGTTATTTTAAGGAACATACCTTGGAATCAACTCAATAAAACAAATATATGAAGTAAAATTTTGAAAAACAAAATTTCCGAAACCGGAAGAAACTTTAAAGGGAAAGGAAAGTTTGATTAAATTTTGTCCTCTTGGACATTTTTATATAGACTCTGGGCCCATATTAAACAATTGTGCCATTTTGATGAGACGCTCTTGCTTAAACACTGTCAGGCCTCAGTCAATCTGACTCCATGCAGATATGCGAATGAAATTTATATATTTGGCACGAACCGCCACCACCACCACCGTCCACCGCAATCGCTTTCCAAGAAGGCAAAGCCAATTCTTGCAACAAAGTGTACGCGCATTTATCGATCATATGTGTGAATTCCTCTCACGCACATCTGTGCATCAAAAAATCGCAGCCTTCAACTGCCACTGCCATCCAACAAGCAAGCAGCCAGCAATAAGGAATCCCAATAGCTGTAGTTGTAGCTGGTCAACCAGTAACGCACCACAAACAGCAAACAACAATGCCCGCAATGAATTATTCAAATAACTACATCAGCAGCCACCACTGCTACCGCGGTGGAGGAGGTTAACTGAACCCATCACAGCTGACATGGTCAACTTGGTGATCATGTGGAATTAACCGATTTTAGTTCGACCCAAACAGACATCGTTTAACGACCAAGACGACGACTATGACGACGAACGGCAACAAAGCTGGCGGCTGCTGCCGATGCCGGTGCCACAACAAAACAGCCATAGCCATCGGACCATCTAGCCAGCCATTCAGCTGCCTACGGCAAAAGTTTCACTTTCACAAAAGGTCTATGTACCTCCTGTGAGTATAACGATCCCGAGGGCGCTGTACTGGCGGGGGCGGGTCCGGTGGTGGAAGCATGCAATCACGGCAATTGTCATCCTGCTGCTGCCTGCCTGCATGCCTCAGGTTCAGACAACATTTTTATGCCAGTCTGACTGCCTGCAGGCGATGCAGGTGGTACGGCCATTTTCAGCAAGTTAGCGCTCTAGCTCCAACTCCACCATATCAAGGCAACCCAAACCTGAACTCAAACGTCTCCTCATCCCATACATACATTACATGTGTGGAGCCAATCACCATTATCTTGAAGTTTATGTAGTTTTTTGTTGGTTTGTTTCTTTTTCTTTTTTTGGCGGTATTTTGCGTTTGTATCTTGTTCCGGTGATGGTGGTTATGGTGGTGAACTCAAGCTAATTTTAAGCCTGTTTCGCGTTCAGACATTAAACCTTCTGATGTTGGTGCTGACTGCTGGATGCAGCCAAAAATAACCTGATGCCGCACTATCGAGTCTCGAGGAAATGTAATTTTCGTAATTATCATGTCGATGGCCAGCAATTTCGATCTGACATTTAAAACATCATTCCGAAGTTGATATTGGAACAACTGAGGACGACGACAACGACGATGACGACCAGTCTAAGTACAGCAACAGCGCGAAGCAATTTAAGACACTTCCATTCCATATTTAAACGTGCATCAGCATATAAATGAAAAGAAGGTTTGCATATTTTTTAAATATCATAAGTTAGCTATGTTGATGGTTTTTATTTTTGTTTTTTTTTTTTTTGTATTTAACGAAAATCTACTCTATCATTAATTTGGGCTTAGTTCGCAACAAATCACTGTGTGTGGTCTGTGAATAGCCTTGGATTTCCCATAAGGCCAACTAGGCCCAGGCTAAGGGCATCACGAAAGACGAGGCACCAACAAAAAGCCAAACACAATGAAACAACTTAATCCAAATTTCAATTTCATGCAATGGATTCAATGGAAAATCTCAACCTTCCCAATTTCTACCACTTTTTAAACGTCATAGAAGGTGAACAAAACACCTTCTATAAAAATAAGTATACAAAACAACAGCATTAGAATTCCTATTGTAATTTTATATAAATAAAATAAATTTGGTTGCGAAACAGCTCGTGGAGAACTATAGGGCCTATAGTGACTTACAACTCTCAACCCAACTATTCCTGTGTGCGTGTTGTTGGCAGGAACAGAGGGGACTTACAATTTTTTGGCGAGTCCGAACAGCTAGATGAGAAGCACTTATTTATGACAAAGACTATTGAAGGATTTGTCAGTTCCCCGCAAGAGGCAGTACCTCGGGAAAAAACATTACTGTTTTTAGGTGGCAGCGGCTGGGAATCGAACCCGGACCTTCGGAATGACAGCCCAACTCACTTACCATTATGCCACGAGGTGCTACAACCTACAAATAGAAAGTTACAACTTGTAACTTTATGTTCTTCATTTAGCCAGTTTATATTTCTTGAGCGCTCAGTAATTTTTCTCCGCTTTTTGACGGAGCAGGAGGATAAAATATAAACACAATTCTTCACATAGAAGTCAAAACAACTCACTTTTTCTTTTCTTCCTATGTAATTTACTGCGACAAAAAATATCTGAGCAAGCGAATCCAAAAAATTTCAGTCTCAGTTTTTAAGGGGAAAAGTGAGAAATTTTTGTGAGGAATCGTGTTTATATTTCAGAGTCCTCTGAGCCCTCTGAGATCTCAGAAATATAAACTGGCTAATTAAATTTGATATTTCAAAAAAAAATCTTGGGCACATTTGCCTAAAATTGTCAGGGAGCGGAAATATTTTGTTCTCTGGTCAGCATTATCTTCTACTAAAAACTACTAAAAAATAGTTAAAAATAATTCTTAAAGATCACTAAATATTCTTCAATAAATTAAATTTTTCTTTGCGTTCACTATAACGTTAAATCAGACAGTTAGCCTGAATAGAATAGAGTGCTGCAACTGGAGCTGCAACTGGAATAGCTGTCAAAAAATGTAGTACGTGATTTTTTTACGCGTCCACAATTCAGCTGTTCAGCTTTCTGACATTTCAGCATCGAAAAAAAGATAAAACAATAATAAAAATGGAAAATGATGAAATGGAAGCTAAAATTACTTTACGTCTTTATGAGAGATTTAAAAGAGTTTGAAACTCATTGCAACCCCCATGTAAATACTCGGTTGCGTTCGCAGTTTTGAAACGTCAAAAAAGCTGCAAGCATAAGTTAAAAGTTGGCCAACTTGTGCAGCTGAGTCTGCCGCTGCGTCGTGTTGTGTTCGCATCATTGAATTTGTGTGTATTCAACAATTTGACAGATCCCCGCAATGAATGCATGCAGTACATATCAACTTTATGCCATTCGGTCAGTCTGATCAAAAATTTCGATGTCCCGTTGTCTCCTAAACCTCATTATTATCTTTTTCAACTTGTTCACTATTTTGTATATAGGTACTTTCAAGTAATATTGTATTTTAAATATTTTACAAAAATATTAATGTAATTAACAACAAATCAAATCATAAATCCATTTGTTTCAGAAATAGATGTCTCGACATTGATTTAACTTTTTTACAAACAATTCAGAACACTGATATCCTTAACTCAAGATGAAACATTTCTTTTATTTTTCTGATTTAATTAATCTTAAAGACCTAGGAAACAAAAATAAGGCACCATATTTACTCTATAGGCCTAGGGCCCAAAAAAGTTAAATCCAGCACTGTCTGTGAATATTTCTACTACAAGGATTGTTATTTGTCAGAAATCAAGTTAATTTTATAAAATCCAGCGGCTTAGTGTTTTCACACCCAAAATGAAAATATTGTTTAATGAAGATTTCTAAAAAGTTTTTGAAATGTTGTCAATTTGTTGCAGAAACATTTTTCAGTCGTAGTGTATCAAAAGATACATTTAAAAAAATATAAACTCTTCGAAAATCTTTTCATTTCCCATTTCAAATTGTTTGATATGTGTCCACACATCAGAAACACTGCAAAATTATTCTCTAAAAACAGATTATTTCAAAATTTTCTTAAATTTTCCCATTTGTTGCCGAAGCAACTAGAAATGTTCCTTTGTCAAAAGAAATATTGCTTAAAACTAGTTTCTTTAAAATATTTTCACAAATACACTTGAGTTCATACTATACGAAATATTTTAAAAAAATGTTTGAGACTATTCTCTTAAATGTTCGCCAATTGTTGCAGAACCATTCTATAGTGTATTCATCCCAATGAAGAATTATCTATTTTTTTTTTTAGAAATATTTAAAAAGTTCGCACTTAAACAAATAAAAAGAGAAAGTTAAAGAAAGTTGTGATGAGATTCATCATTTCTCATTTGTTGCAGACACATTTTAAGGTGTATCCGAATCAAAACCACCTTTGTTTGGATTTATGTTGTTTCTAAAGAGACTTTGAAATGTTTTGTTTTAAATTTCAGAAAAATTTGATGTGTTCAAATCTATGGAAACATTTTTTCAAGAAATATTTTAAACATGTATCTATACTCAGATATTTTCCCATATGTCATAGAAACATTTAAAAGCGGAACAACTCCAAAAGAAACTTGGGTCGAAAGTTCTCTAAAATCTTTTCAATTTGTTGCAGAAACATATGTATCTATTAGTGAGGCGGCTTAGCGCCCATATGAAGCATGATTGTGCACTTTGTGATAAAAGCAAATAATTTTAATCATTGTTGGCACATTATAAAAGAATGATTTTAAGATGTTGGGCCACTTCGTATCTCCACCCATTTAGGTGGGCGGGGCAATTTTGTTTTGAAAATGACTTGAAATGGAAAAAAAATTATTTAAAAATAACGACAACACTTACAATATTTTGCTATATCTTTTTTGAAAGCCAAAACGCCATTCTTAAATTCTGTTTTTAAATTAAGGTATTTGAGTAAATAGTTTTCGAAAAAATAATTTTCAAACTCAAAGTTTTGAAAAAAAAATGTTGAAAAAAATATGTATACTGATTTATTTTTAACTTGGCGTAGTTATATAAAAATTAAATGTTTGTTTTTCAATGCTTCTATCAATTCTGGGTCGAATTTTGAAAACCAATTTCTTTTAAGTCCCTTAGTTTTTGAAAAAAATTGAAAATTATAAAACCATTTTTTTCGTAGACAAACTTTTTTTTTGAGTATTTGTCTAATTCATAACGTAATTTTTTATCAAAAACACCCTGAATTTGTACCTATTGACAAAAACAACAATATAGACCAGTAACTATCAAATCCCCTCCCTCGTCAAAAAAAAAAATATATATTAAAGAGTAGGAAACCTCATATGACAATTCTTTTTATTTAATGACTTAACGCAAATAAGAAATAGAAAGCAAAAATTCAATTTAAAGACACTTTGTTACAAGTTAGGTTAAAACATGCTAAATTATAATACATAATCCACTAAAAATAATATATTGTAAGACCGGCTTATACTAGAAATTTATAAATAATACATAATGTGCATACATGTTGACACTTGTGTACAAGTTTGCGAAACCTTATCGAAATTCTACCCTGCCACAGGAATGTTTTTTAATCAATTTTCTTCATATTAAACAATATCGTGAAGGTCGTATTCATCGGTGCCCTTTGGTCAAAGAACAGAAACCAAGAACAAAACAGATCAGTAGATGAAAACCTTCATCGACCTTGAATTTGCCTGTGGCAAATAAGTTTGCCCACAGGCTGAAAACTTTAAAACAGTGAGATGAGTTGTTCTTGTACCTTTTCGCAGAACCGTACCATGAGAGAGAGTTGGGGGTTGTGCAACTAATTCGTACCTCATGTAAGTAGAAGGCTCAACATTACTTCTCAAAACGCAAGCGAGACAGTGAAACAGTTGGTTTGGGTTTATTTGCACATTAGTGTCGATTTTTGTCGTTATGGTCAAACGTACAAGTGAACGAACTTAATCTTTCCTCCTTAATGAATATCGCTGAAACGCTGACCAAATATCGCTTTCATGGCCTTAAACCTTCAGTGTTCCTAAGTTTGATCAGCTTTCATGAATCATGAGCAACCACACATGTAGTCAAAGATTCAAGAAGAGCAATTTCCTCAAACGGCTTGTAAAAATGTAGCCACTTTGTCAAATTAAAAAAGTCCCTATTATGTCCAATGGTACACAAGGATACTGAGCTCTTCGGAGAACACATTTTTCGTGGACAGCCAAGCTGCTATCAAAGCAATAGCCAGTGAGATTATAAGATCCAAGACAGTAGAAAAATACCGAGAAATACCGAATAATATTTGAAACAATAACCAAGTCAAACTTTGCTGGGTTCCTGGCCATAACAATAAAGAAAGGAATAGAAGATGAACTGGCAAGGAAAGGGTCGGTATCAAATAGAAATAGAAGTAGCCAATTACAAAATTGACCAGACGTCTTAATCGGCGTGATTAAAACTAGAATAGACCTAATAACGAAAGGGCAAATCAATAACTCCTGGATGCTCAGGAACTAGTGCGTTATCTCTAGAAGTTTAAGGCCTAGAATAAATGAAAAGAAAACTCAGTATATTTTATCGCTGAGTAAAAAGAATATTAGAATCATGATAGATGTACTAACGGGTCATTGCGCCATTCATTGGCACAATGGCCACCAGACTGAGTGTTTTCACATCCAATTTCCAACCATTACCAACCATTAAACACCTATTTTGCGACTGTTCAAACCTCTAAACAAATCGCCTCCATTACTTTGGAAACAGGGTTGTTGGAGAACAGGACTATCAAGCGCATGTCTGAATGGCAAACAGGAAAGTTCATAGAAAGCACAGGCTGGTGAACCAGTCTGTGTGAACCAATAGTTTTTTTAAGGGGATCACAATGGAGCAATAGGCTCCCTTGTTCGCAACATCCTCTGTGCACGCCCCTCCTTACCTAACCTAACACAACTTATGGCCGTTTTCGAAAACGTCAAATCAAAGTCAATTTGATCATCAAATGATCGTCGAATATGCAATCGTCCTTCTTGCACAAAATCAGTTTGATCAACGTCAGTCAATTTACTTGCAAACGCATTTGACGTTAGCAAACACGCTCTCTGGCTTTTATATATTTTGTACGTCAACTCGATTTTTTTACAGCACAGCTGCACCGCAGATGATGTTTTCGAACATGTGACTTTAGCAAGCTGTATTATCGAACACAATGCTAATACAGTAAAGTTTGTATTTGCGTTTTCGAACAGAAGACATTTGCAGTTTACGTTTAAGAACATTCTGCAAATGCATTTTTGACGCAGTTGACGGTTTCTAAAACGGCCTATGCCTGGTTGAAAATCTCGAAGTTCAACGTGTTACTCCTTTTTTCGGGGAAAACACCACTGAACAGCAATATGTGGTTATTGCGCCGATCCCGGCTGTGCTCATTGACCAAAGGGCACCGATGAATACGACCTTCACGATATTGTTTAATATGAAGAAAATTGATTAAAAAACATTCCTGTGGCAGGGTAGAATTTCGATAAGGTTTCGCAAACTTGTACACAAGTGTCAACATGTATGCACATTATGTATTATTTATAAATTTCTAGTATAAGCCGGTCTTACAATATATTATTTTTAGTGGATTATGTATTATAATTTAGCATGTTTTAACCTAACTTGTAACAAAGTGTCTTTAAATTGAATTTTTGCTTTCTATTTCTTATTTGCGTTAAGTCATTAAATAAAAAGAATTGTCATATGAGGTTTCCTACTCTTTAATATATATTTTTTTTTTGACGAGGGAGGGGATTTGATAGTTACTGGTCTATATTGTTGTTTTTGTCAATAGGTACAAATTCAGGGTGTTTTTGATAAAAAATTACGTTATGAATTAGACAAATACTCAAAAAAAAAGTTTGTCTACGAAAAAAATGGTTTTATAATTTTCAATTTTTTTCAAAAACTAAGGGACTTAAAAGAAATTGGTTTTCAAAATTCGACCCAGAATTGATAGAAGCATTGAAAAACAAACATTTAATTTTTATATAACTACGCCAAGTTAAAAATAAATCAGTATACATATTTTTTTCAACATTTTTTTTTCAAAACTTTGAGTTTGAAAATTATTTTTTCGAAAACTATTTACTCAAATACCTTAATTTAAAAACAGAATTTAAGAATGGCGTTTTGGCTTTCAAAAAAGATATAGTAAAATATTGTAAGTGTTGTCGTTATTTTTTAATAATTTTTTTTCCATTTCAAGTCATTTTCAAAACAAAATTGCCCCGCCCACCTAAATGGGTGGAGATACGAAGTGGCCCAACATCTTAAAATCATTCTTTTATAATGTGCCAACAATGATTAAAATTATTTGCTTTTATCAAAAAGTGCACAATTGAATAGCTAAGCCGCCCCACTATATGTACATCAGAATAAGCTTAGACTTAAAATGTTTTTTTTTTTTAAACTGATCCTCATTTGTTTCAAAACATTTAAAGGTGTGACCAAACTAATCGAAACTTTTTGATATGTGTCTCATTTTTCTCAGGAACATAAAACATGTTTCAGCAGCATCCACTTCAAAGAAAACATTTCAAACCTCTACTATTGACCTGGACACACCTAAATACCTTATTTAAAAAGGAATTTATTATTGACAGCTGTCTACACTACTTTTAAAAGTTCATTCATTCATACAAAACTGCACACACATTATTTACAACCATAAGAGTATGCCTGTCATTGTCAAGACCTCAAAATGCAAGCGGCAACAATTATTATTATTATCGTCTATCTAAGGAAGTAAGAGGTGTTCCTTATAATGGACCTCAGTAAGGTGCCACTTAACATGTCTTTTTTTCTCTCCCGCATATAATCTTCTAACGAGCGAAAGTGAAGTTTAACTTAAAAAAAAAACTACAAAACGAAAACAAAACTGGGCTTGGTTAAGTCAAGTTAAAAGCCAGACACTGCACCGCCACCACTGCGCTGCCTTTAAAATCAATGGTTTTAAGTTCATAAGCCCGGAAAACTTGTGAAACTGCATAGAATGTTCGACTTTACCAATGAAAAAAAAAAAAAATGAGAAATATTTTATGATGATTACGAAACTATTATAGGTACTTTCTAAATAGAAATAAAAAGCTTAAAGGGGCAATACTGTGATGCCTATTGTACATACCTACTTGTAGGCTTGTCGCTGTCTGGAACCCATTTCGCTTCTAATAAAGCCTCAAATGCCTATACCTACTAAACCTTCCCCATGGTTCAAGGCAATGACAGTGAGATTATTTATTTATTTTTGGATTAACAATTGAATTTAAAGTGAAGGGCTGGGTCGTGTACATTATTAAACTTCAACCATGACACACCTTACTGCGTTTGCAGGTATTTAATGTAATTCAGAGAAGTAACGTTGTAAATGGAAAATAAATTAATTACAATTTTGTTTGATATTTCATTGATGTCGTTTTCGTGTCGATGGATTTAGAGTACTCTTTTCACACTCCTTTTTCACTCCAACTGGTACCAAGAGTGTGATTTGAACTTCCAAACGAAATCGTCGTTATTAAACTCATTACAATTAGGTATGTTTGTAATTTGTTAGTCAAATGTACGAGTTAAATGGGGAAGGGTTTCAATTTTGAATAAATTTCCCATTTAATAAATTTTACGGGACGATAGAGTTGGAAGGTCAAATAAACGATTTTCCCAATCAATGCAACCTAATCAAACAACACTAAACCCCAAAAGTAACATTACCTTCCGGACTATTCTATTTGAAAAGAGCTTCAATTTTGACTGATTCCAATATTTAAACACAAATATCATTGACTCCCTTATCTTAAATACAGAATTGGAATTGTTTGTCCCATTGTAATTGAGTTTCACACGTTTCAGAAAAAAACAAAGAAAAACAACCTATTAGCACCTTTATTTTGGATCTTAAAAAAATTCTTAAGCTTGAGATATTTCTTTCTTGGTTGTTGGTAACTTTTTTTTTCTTCAAAACCTTATCTTAACTGAAAGTAATAATCATGAATATCTATTTGTCTTCTTTTCAAACAAAAAAACAACTCCTCGAAAAGGTGTTGTGTTAAATCAATTAAAAGAACAAGGTCAACATTGTTCTGACGATGGTGAAGTGGACAAAAGTGGAAAGTGCTAATTTACAAACACAAGTTAAAGAAAATATCTCAGACTATGTGAGGACGCTCCATAAGGGATAACTGAGTGGTTAAGATAAACTAATAACGACTTGCACGTGTTAATAGGTGTTTCATTAACAAACAAAGATTTAAACGTTGATAATTATCGATGAACGTTGGGTTAAAATGATTTTTTTTACATCAAATAACAGGCTTCTGATTTCTGTAGTCAAGAGGCTCAGCAAAAATAGTTCTTAACAATTCGAGGTTTTCTCTGTTAGCCATTTAGAGGACTTTATGTAAGAAAAATATGAAGTACTTTTAAATTATTTGATGAATAAAAGAATGGAAGCAAATAATACAGGGCTACATGTGGAACCCTCTTGTGCCCCACGAAAAACAGTGTTTCTGAGGAAAGAAAAAGTGAAAATCATAGCTACTAATTGCGAAAAGCTTACGAGTATACTGTTTTGACGGTTGAAGTGCGCGTAATCATTTCGAATGTCCATTAAAACTTAGATAGATACCAACGGACTACAATTGATTTGGCGTAAGTGCGCTGCTATTTTATTCAATTTCAGCAGTAGCATTGGTATTGTTAAAGTGATGGCAGGCGGTGGCAGTGGTAGTGGCAGTTGTTGTTGTAAAAATAAAAATAAAGAAAGAAACTCATGCAATTGAAACACGGTTCGATACGATCGAATGGAGTTCGAACCTAATAAGCACTTTCTTTGTGCACTGAGGGCGACGTGTGTATAACTTGGTCGCAGGGATTGGCGTATAGATAGATTGGTAGGTCTAGGTACGGTACGTTCGTCGTCGTCAATCTTCAGTACTGCTACTGCAGCAGACCTATAATGGGGATTGTTTCGAAAGTTTATAGTTGCTATATGTCTACTCTCTATATGAATGTTACTATGTAAAGGTGGCACATGTTCTGAAAATTGAGTGAAAAACAACAATTGATTGTGAGTAGATAATAATTGTAACCATACATCTAACTCTGTCTTACTCCGAATTATGGAGTTCAGTCAAGCGGAAAGCGGATATTATATCCACTGTTTTATTGTTTCGAAATAAATGTACTTAATTGTCGGATAGATTGGCGGGTAATTGTTTAATATACTTTTGATAGCATCAAGTTGTGTGTAACTTCCTACTTTTTTAGTTTTCTATGGAATAAAGACACTTGGATCTCTTGGGATAATTAAGCAATTTGCAATTGAAAAGGAAAGGAAAGAAAAAAGAAATTGGTTTGAACTTTTTTGGTTGTACATATTTGTAGTTTTATTGTTTGTCGATTTCGTCGTTAACTGCTTCAGTATGTAAGCTCAGAGTATATTTTGGTGTATTCGGTTATCCTAACTAATATTATGCCTGTTCACGTACTTCCTACAACTACGAATTTCTACGAATTTAGCCCTAAGTTCTGTCAAAGTTCATATAAAAAAAATTATTTGTACTTAAATTTGTGGAAAATTGTAGTTTTGGGAAGCAAACGAACAGACATTACAAATGTGAAAGTGAGTTTGTTTGTTGCTCTTTCACGCCTAAGCCACAGAATCAACAAAGATGAATTTTTATATAGAGACAGAGGGGTCCCTCTCTGAGAAAAGGACATGTACGTACTGCTAACTTCACAGTGACGTTAACAGTGCAAAATGAATTTTTCGATTTTTTTTTGCCAAATTTGGACTTAAAACTTTGAACAGAGTTTTTTCTTGAAGTAAAAATTGCAAATTTGAACCCTAACTGCAATTTTCTAACTAGCTTAGTTGCTGAGAAAAGGACATGTCCCTCTAACTTCACAGTGAAGCTAACATTGTGAAATGAATTTTTCGATTTTTTTTTGTCAAATTTTGGACTTTCTTGAAGTGCATAAAAATCTGCAAATATGGAGCTTTATTGCAAATTTCTAGCTACCTCCGTTACTGAGAAAAGGATATGTACTGCTTACTTCACAGTGAAGTTAGCAGTACAGTATGAAATTTTTTTTATATAAGGACTTCAAAATTTTGGGTGATCATTTTCTTGAAATGCAAATTAAACTGCAAATTCAGAGCCTCATTTCAGATTCTTAGCTAGCCCGTGAAGTTAGCAGCACAGTCGGTTACACCCACTATTTGGTGAACTGCAAAATTCGGAATAGAAATGCATACAAAATGCAAAAAAACTGCTAATTCCTGCCATGGTCCCATTGGTCTAGCTCAAAATTGTTATGCTTACTTCACGCAGAGGTATAATATAGCCAAGAGCTATCTTTTGTCATAAAAATAATAACTGATCATTAAAATTTTCAAAGAGGACAATAGTTTTCATTGGAATTTCGTTTATTATATTCTATTCATACGAAAAATCGGATTTTGTCACATCCGTAACATTAACTTTTTCACCATCATAACCATTAAAAAGTAAAATTTTGCTTACTTTTCTAAGCTTTGTTTTTAGTTTATAACCTGGTACTGAAAATCAACTTTCATAAATTTATAAATTTCTAATTTTCTGTGTAACACACGTAACACAACTAAAATTGATCCTATTACTAAACAATTTTTCAAACTATTATAATTTATACTAATTACCTCAAAAGATATCGTGTGTTTTATTTGTTTTTTTTTTTTTTTTTTTCTAATTTTATGTGAATAATTAATAAAATTTGTGTCGCAACCGTAACAATCGAAGCACCCAAAAATAAAATGGAAAACAGTAATATGAAGCGAAATAAATTAATTTTGACATGAAGCACAGACAGAGACGAAGATGGATCAAAGACGGATCGGAGACGAATCAGAAATGAGTTGGAGACACGAAACGGAGACGAATTAGCCCAGGGGCCTAATCACGTAAAACGAAAACGATCGGACGATATCGTTTTGAAGATAGCTGTCTTTATCATTCTTTACAGATATGGTAGAGATAGCAATGATGGAAACGATATCGTGCGATCGTTTTCATTTTACATGACTTGGCCCCAGGAAACAAAAAAATGACTCCAAACAAACTTTTTAACGTTGGTAATAGGTTTAATACTAGAGCTGTGTATGACATACGAGTAGAATGGCTGCAGATTGCTGCATTGGGTGGCCTGCTTCCTATAGTCCTAGTATTTACTGGTTGCGATACCACCTAAGCGAGGGAAAAGTAAATGTACCTATTTAAAATTTGTAGAGAAATTGAAAACTGAGGAATTATGTGCATGTATTCTTGCAAAAAATTGCCACGAAGAAGGAGTACTCTTCACTATGTGAACTTTACAATATTCCTCGAGAGACAGCTTCTGGTGAAGCACGGTACCGTGGTTACAACAGGGGGATTGCTAACCTGCAGTTACATTCAAAATATAATTAAGCCTGTCCTCCAACTAAAGCTGCAGCAGTTCAGCATTCATATCACGTTTACCATCACGTACAAGTCTGGCTGGGAAATGCCTTGGAGCAAACAGATTAGGGATGGAAATCAGTCAGAAGTGGATTCCTGGGCTAGATAAGAATCGGATTGGAGACGCATCGAAGATGGGCCTGAGCCGCATCGGAGCCTTTTCTAAGGCGGATCGGATTGGAGGCTGATACAAGAAGAAACGGGGATGAATTATAAATGGAGCGGAGACAAATCCAAGGCGGATTGGAGATTTATCGAAATCTGTTTGGAAACGGATTGGAGACATCCAAAATGGGCCAGAAATGAATCAAAGATGGATCGGAGACGGAACGAAGACGATTTGGAGATGATCAAATTTGTTCTTCCGAGGACTCCTAATACACTTAGACGAAAAACGATCAGTTTCTAGATCTATAAGAACTGAGCATGCTGCCACATTGGAAAAAGTCTAAGAGATTACACAGTTTGACAGCCCGAATTATTTCTGTCAGACATTATGTAGGCAAACTATGAAAGCTGTCATATTTGATTACGCAGAATGAGGGATTCAGCATCAAAATATTTTTTAAATAGATTAGATTTATAGATTTTTTGTATTTTAACCCTTTTTAGTGATTTACATGACTGCAAAATTTCTGTCATAAAACTGACAAAATAGATGGCAATGTGGTGATTATGAGTTATTTTTTGAAGCTGTATGGATGTTTGCTCTAATGATTTTTTTTTATTTAAAAGGCTCATGTTTCCAATGATGGATGGAATATAATTTCTCTCAAATGTCCACCCCGGCTAAGCACGATGGCAAGCACCCGAGACGTCCACTTTTCAGTGACTCTGATGAATAGATCTGTCTGAATTTGTTGTTACATAAATTGACTTGAGGGGAGCGGTCGATTAAGGCTTATTGGCCTGCGCCCTCAGAAAAGTTAGAAACCCCACAAGAAAAAGTCTAACTGGGTCAACCGAAGATTAGAAAAAGTTGTATAAGTACTATTCTTTAAAGTGAGCATACATTATTTTAAATTAATTTTTAGAAAATTACATTTAAAAACAACTTACCATTTTAAAATAAAGATGCCTCAATGGGTAACCCCCGAAAATATCTGAAAACAAAAAAAATTAAATCACAATTAAAATTATTTTAAGCTCAATAATTAACTTTACTAGTCTGTATGTACAGTTGCGGTCAAAATAATAGTAGTAGGTACAAGTAAAAGAATTGCATAACTTAAGTTTTGTAACTTTTATATTGCGTTGATAGTAACAAACTGTTGCATTTTGACTTAATAACATTTTCTTAATGAGCATGTACACATACATTTTTATTTGCAACGGTAATATGACAAATAAGCAACCGTTATTAATCAAAGCTACGAATTCTGTCGGTCAAAATAATAGTAGTGCAACGGTTTATGTGAAGAAATATTAATTTTCTCCCTTATTTCTTAAATTAAACATTTAAAAAAACGTTGGTTTTTGTTTATCCATAACATCTTCATAGATTTTATTGAAAAATTGGTGATATTTTTGCCAGCAATGGGCAGAAGCAAACACCGAACACCGGAATAGCGTGTCTTAGTTAGAAGATTGATATCGAAAGGCAAAACTTATGCGCTGGTTCAATGCCAAGTTGAATGCTCACCAACAATGGTAAGAAAAGTTATTATTTAACTGGCAAAGTCAGAAAATGGCGGGCGGAAGCCACTTTTGCCACCAAAGTTGATGAAACGAGTCATCAGACATATTATATAAAGGCATATTTTATGTTATTGCCATCAATAAAACGGTTCGTAGAAAGTCACGAGACCATGTTCAAGCCGCCCACAGCCTGGAGGGGTACCATTGTTGACAAAAAACAATGTAACAAAAAGATTGAAATTTGCAAAGGAACCACTTTGACTGGCCTGCATCAAATCGGAGTAATATTCTGGGATCAGACGAGTTCAAGATTGTTTTATATGGTGGAAATTGACCTCATCAATATGTAAGAAGGCCAAGAAACACAGAATATAATCCACGTTTCAAAGCAAAAACACTTAAACACGGAGGACTCAGCATAATGGTTCGGGCATGTTTTTCCTTCTATGGTGTTTTTCCAATACACCAAATTGAAGGTATCATGGATTTGGAAATCTGTATTAAGATCATGCAGGAAGTAATGCTACTCTATGCTGTAGATGAAAAACCCACTGAAACGTGTCTTTCAGTGAGACAATGACCCAAAGCCTACTAGTAAACTTGCGAAGCAATGATTCCAGGCAAATAGAGTTGATGTGATGGACTGGCCGCACAGTCTCCGGGCTTAAATCCCATTGAGAACTTGTTGTGCGATGCAAATAAATATGTTGCTAGTTGCCATCTAACTAACAATAAAGCCCTTTGGGAAGCTATACAGCACTCATGGAGCTCGATAAGCGTAGAAAGGTGTGAAAACCTGATAAGCTCGATGCAACGCGGTTGTGCTTCTGTTTTTTTCCAACAAGGGACTTGCGACTAACTGTGAGTTTAAGGTTCAAACCCTCAACTAAATCTTATGATAAAAATTTTGCCCTAAATTTGATTTTTTGTGATATTTAAAGGTGTATTATCTGCGCACTACTATTTTTTTGAGCGCTGTTTATCAAAAGTTCTTCAATAAATTTGAAAATAGCTTATAAAATATTATATTTGGAATTTTTTCTTTTTTCGAAAATAAAAGCTTAAAAACACCAATTTGAAAATCACATGTGTATTAATTTTTTAAAAATTAAGAGATTATCTTTTTTTCAAGTTTGATTTTTTATTAAGGAGTATACTACTATTATTTGACCGCAGCTGTATGTAGGTATAAAAAACAACTAATTTCTAAATAAAATGTACACTTTGTAAGGTGATCAAGGCAATTACAGCACGAAAAAATCGGTGTAAAATTTCATTGAAATCGGTTAGTTAAAAATTATATTTTCAACACTTCATCTTTCAAGTAGCAATATCTTGTTTCTGATCGTTCGTATAGTAAAAAATGTCATAATTTTATTTGGTTGTAATACTAGATTTATAACCTATAAAGTGAGCATTAATTTTTATTATTTGTTTGCAACACAATTGCACAAAACAAATTTTTTTTGGTTTTTGCCACAATTTTTTATATAAATAATAGTAATGAAATAACTGGCTCTCAGAAAAAAATTACGTTGCAAAGTGTGCAAATTTTGTATGAATTTTGCAATGCTACTATAGCTTTCAAGATACATTTCCTTTACACTAAAGACTTTAAGAGAAATTTAAAAAATTCTAACATAAATATTGACCTCACCCACACTTATTTATGTAGCATTTTCAATCTTCGTTGTTCATAGTAAGGTATAGGCAGTCAGAGTCACAATGCTTAAATAAAAAACTTTCTCTCAATATCTAAAATTAAATTGAAAACAAAACAACAATTCCATTGATTTTACAAGAAATTACGACACAAAAGTGTGACGGCATGTTCAATTGAATTTTATAAAAGAAAAAACCATGTTCCCATACATCATTTCGAAAGTGCATCCGATCACCAATACCCAATAAGCCTTTTAAACACACACAAACCAGAATGTCTCACTAATTGAAAGGTTGGTACCTTACCTATGTTCTTCTCTCAACACCTGCAATTAGACGCAATACTTTTGTTTAACAATACATTTCTTTTTTGTTAAGTGCTCAATCATTTTGGTTGCGTGTGCCCTTGTATAATACTCCAAGTAAGGAAAGAAAAGGAGTTGCTTGGGTTAAAAAAAAAAATAGATGGTGAAGTGTTCCCTTGCAAACAATCTTCTGTGTATATCTGATTGCAGAAAATTGACAAAAACAAAAAAACAAATATTTTATACCCATCATACAATAGTAAGAAAAATTTAAGTATGTATATAGTTTTTCATTTTCAATACTTCGCAACTGTATTGCGAAATAGCTCAGTAGTTAGCGTATTGCACTGGTAATCAGAAGACCACAGGATCGCATCCCAGCTAAGACAGCCTTTTTTGTCCCGAGGCAAAAGATGGCTTAACTGGTGAGGCCTTAGAGAAAATCTATAGTTACCCTTGTTAGAGCCATGTTAGGGTCGACGTAAAACTTTCTAGTGCCCCGTTAAAAACTAGATTGTTTTTCCAGTTGGGTGGTATTTTAACTAGGGCCCTGACTAAGCTTGGCAAAATCTTATAATTTTTCCAGGCGGGAGAAAGAAAAATAAGCAGGCCAACTTTGTATCTCCTCTATCCAACGTTACGACATGTTTGATTAAAATCATTTTATTTCTACCAACTACCCATAACTTATGTACATACCTTAACTGTAAGCAATTCATATTTCTGACAGAAAAATCTACAAAATCATGGCATAGTGTGGGTATTTTGTCAAAGACCTTGGAAGATCCGTAGACCCAGACAGAAAACACAATAATGATGGTGCAATAAACCTTTACACCTTAAGCGTTCAAACCATATAAGACAATCCAATCTGTAAGATACTTAACTTAAAAAAATAAAAAGCAAAAGTGCGGAAAAGTCAAGTTCTTAAAATTCCCATCTTCTATACGAAAGAGAGTTTGTGAGTCTGTCCATTGTTCTTCCGATAAGGTAGCCCAAGGTGGGTTCAAATCGTCTATTTGACCTGGTTGAAGAATCCAAGTATGGTGCTTGCTTAGATCACGATCAAGTGAATTTCCAACGACGACGGCGAAGCCGACTAGCGACGGATGTTGGTATCTGAAGCGAAGATGGTGATGACGACGATGACGATGCGACGGGAGAAAGTGAGAACCGGAAGAAACGAAAATGGGCAGTCGTCAATTTTGCTGCCCCATGCCCTGACATTATGATTGTCATAAAGCAGCACCCAATCGTGCCTTGAATTTTATGCACAGCATTTTTGAACTCTGCCTGGGGCCGGTAATTACGGATGCAGACGCGGCGATCCAAAGCGATTGATTGTTGGATATCGATTATGGATGGCTGCAACAGTACAACAAGGCAGTGGCGGCTTCCTTGAGACGATAAAATCCGAATGAAGGGGGAATCTACATTTCACAGATGTGAAATGATCACTCCGGAAATTCATACATTCAAAAACACAAAGTTGACTCAAATAGATTTGTGCTTTTAGATTTTGAAGGTGCTCATTCCAATCATTTTTTTTTTTCCCCTTTTAAAATAGTTTCTTGACTACGGCCTTGACAAAGATCGCGATGTTTATCTGAAGCTGAAAAGTTCACTTGGTCAGGTGCAGCCAGAAGGGAAATACTTTATAATATAAACTTGATTGTTTTTGTTTTTGTTTTGGTTGTTGTTATTGTTTGGCCTTAACAAGGATGCAGTTTAAAATGCCACCAACATTGGGAATGAAGAAAGGGTTACCAACAGCCGAGCTTCAGGTTGTTTTTTCTTCTTTTTTTTTGTGGGAAAGTTTCATTTTCATTTTTCAATGTGTATTATTTTTGTTTTTGGGTGAAAGTAAAATTTTTTAAGAATGATTGAACTGATTTCGTTTGATGTGGATGCTGCTGCTCTAGGATGATTTCTTGGGTGCAATAATTAGGTATGTCATACATTAAATGAAGGGCGGCATGGTGCTCCAGAAGAATAGAAATTCATAATAAAAAGGGAAAGGTATTCCATTGAAAGTTAACAAAATCTTGCACAGGAAGCGTTGCAAGCTTACAACAGCTAAGTTCATACGAAGATATGCAATGAAAAATATCATCTTAACTCATTTTCAAACTAACCCATCAGTTCTCCAAAAAGGCTTCAACTATGTTGGATTGAGCCGGTAGAAAATAATAAAGGCATATAATACTCGTACCCGCTTGGAAAGTTTAGTCAAGGCTCTGGAAAGCTTTGTCGAGGAAATTTTTGTTTGCGAGGCAAATCTAACATAACTAGCGAGGGCCTAGTGCGTTTCAATAGTTAACCTTCTATGTTACTAGGTCCATCGTAGCATTTAATGTAAAAATTTTTAGAATAGGCTTCAACTATCTTGGATTGAGCCGGCAGAAAATAGTGAGGGTACCCTCCTAGAAAAATGGCAAGTTTAGTCAATGTTATGGAAATTTTTCCGTTCATGAAATCTAGTCGAGGAAATCTTGTCAAATTTTATTTTCGCTCGAGGCAAAAGCTTCCATAACTGGTGTGACCCTAGTGCGTTTCGATTTTTACTCTTGGTAAATTCCATGTTCGCATAAATTTAAGACTTTTAAGGGCCTCGTTAAAAAAATGTTGAAAAAAAATTAAAGGAACTTTGAAACGAGCTACAAATTTTGATGCTTGCTGTCGGAAACTGGAAACAAACAGTTTCCTGATAGATATACAGCTTAAATCGAAAACAAAATAAATTGCGGTGTACATTTTCAGTTGGACATCTAGCCTAAATGTTACTTTGGACTAGACGGACAGAAAAAAACACTTTGGAGCGAAATGAATCTCATCTTTCTTTGGTCCCTTAAAGCAGCATTTTTTCAATCCTGTGTGAAAATCTGTCAAATGTTCCATACACATTGATAGATTTACGAAGTTTAAAACTTAACTACGTTTACGATGCCTTTACGCCGTTGTATGAATACCTTTAATAAAATCAATGGTATTAACATTTGGACTTTTTACAAACTCGAAAAACAAAAAAATAATCATTTCCAAAAAGGCAAACTATATACCAAAGGTCAACCATCATTCAAGTAACATTAATTAAATTCTTAAACTCAATATGTTTTTCACATCAAAATTCCCAAGTACCTACCTGCCACTGCCAACCTGCTGAAATATGTTTCAAATTAAAAATTGTGGCACGTACCACCGTTTCTCATAACACGTGTATTTATGTGCACGCTATGACATAAAACAATTGAAGCTTCCTAGTCGTTACAATGTTTAGGCTTCAGGGGTTTATTTGAGTCTTGAGATGGAGAGCCTTAAATATTTCCTCTTTTGTTCATTACATTATAAGTTTTTTATAAAGTGGGTACGTGTGGTTATTACTGTGACAGCAATAAGAGTGACAGTAAGTGCGCTGCGCATAGTTCATTCACTTTGCGTTCATTACAACTTCGACAAGTACCTAGGTACCGACATAATCTTTTTTTTTCTTTTTTAACGTAAACGTTACTTAAAAACTTAACATTTTTGTTTAGATTTGTAGTTTCTTTTTGTAGCTTTTTTTGTTTGCTTTGACTGCAACGCAACTGTCATTATTCCATATTTGATTGGTGAAGCAGGCCGTTTTTTATGTTTTTGTTTTTGTTGGTATAATAATGCGGGCTTGTCATGGAGTCATACTTTTGCTTATGCATTGGTATGTGCGCGCATGAAAAATTATTATCGGAGAAAATCTTTTTGCTTTTCGCTAATTACCTATAGCCGTTGATTGCCATTTTAAACACGTTCAATGATTTCGTTTTGGTTATCGAACAGCTCAACTACCTCCTATACATAGTGCAAACTTTCTATTTTTCATTATTTTAAAAATTTTTAGACGAAGGAGAAAAAATAATTGAATATTTAAGGGTAACCATTGCCATAATATAATAAGACTATTAATAAGGCAAAATCATGTATGTAGTGTATGTACGAAATACCTCCTGCATTTCGTGGATCATTCAAACGATTTCTATGAAATGTGTACTACACAGTGAATCATAAACTGCAGTAGGTGTTATGTTGGTAAGATTGATTTAATTAAGAAGATATCTGAAAAGTAATGTATTTTTATTGATTTCTAAATTGAGCGAACAACTCAAGTGATTTGGTTTAGAACCAATGTTAGTATTTTAACGAAATTGCCAAATATTTCTGAGTTCAATTAATCTGTGGTTTGAAAGGGGATCAGGTGGAAAAAATTGTTGGCATGCTGAAGTTTTGGTAATTTCCAAGTCCATATCAAGGAGAGATCAAGCTATTTTCGTCATAAAACATTTTAACGAAACATTTTAGGAAAAGTGTTTTATAATTGAACTCAAACATAATTTGAAATGGAGTTTTCTGGTATGCCTGGGGGAGGTTGAAAACATCTCAAGAGCAACTCCAGCCATTTTATCAAGAACGAGTGTTAAAATTTTAAAGAAACTCTTTGCTATTTTCTTATAAAGTGGTGAAAAAAATCAGTGAACATATTGGTTGGCTGAAGTTTTGATTTATTTAAGTTTGGGATTGAAACTTTTTTGTGAAAAGCACTTGAAATTTGAAGTTGAAATTTTTAACGAAACTGCCTAGTACCTGGTCTAGCTAGACTGGTTAGTTCTGGTACTCTGATCTAAATTAAAGTTACCTATTACCTGAGTATTTCTTCACATCACTAGTACCGGGTCTAAGTTCACAAAGGGGTACTAGGAACTTAATACGTCTAAAACTGGTTTTGACACTATTTTGGGGCTTGAAATACTATTTTGAAATTAATTTCTTACTAACGGCGATTTTAATATTTAATCTCGTTTTTAGAAAGTCAGTTGAGCATAATATGCTATTTTTGTTTTTTACCCTGAGGCCACACGAGCTAGTAATCGCTAGCGAGTTACTACATACATCGAAACTTTTCCTACTAGCTAGTCAACTGGCTTGCCTTTTTCGAAGCCAGTTGTGAAGCGAGTAGAGCGGCTAGTGATTTGACAATTAATGTATGTACCCAGCTCACTAGCGAGTACTCGCTCGTGTGGCCTCCGGGTTACTTAAACTGAATTTCGATTTGCTACTTGGAATCTATTTACGTACATTTTTCTTTATTTGGTGTTTTGCAAATTAATAAATACCTACGCGTAGTTATGGTATTATACGAAGAATTATTGTGTTTTTGTCGTTTTTTGTGAACCAAAATATCATAGGTGACTTGGTGATAGTGAAGAAATAGAAAATGTAATACAAAGAATCGATGTTAAGAAATCAGTTAAAGCCTCAACTCTAACCAAAACGGCACAGATTTTTTGTGCAACCTCGAACGTTTTCTATAAGGTTTTCAGTGTTTGAATTGGAAGTGCTGGAAGTAACCTACTTAACTCGTCATACAAAAATACTAAAATGACAAAAAGTGGACCATCCATAAGTACTTTCAGTAAATGTATAAATGTATTTCTTTGATTTTAAGGGTATGAAACCCGTATTTGGTTGGAAAAACTACCACCCACAAACCATCAATAAGCCCGACTATGATTAGTGAAGCCATGCTGAAAAGTTTTATAACAATTTGAGTTTTTAGATAAAAATAAATAAACGCTGTAAGTCCGTTAAGAAAATTGAATAAGATGTCTCCACCAAAAACTAGATGCATTTTCTGCATACAAAAGCACATCACAGAAACACCGAAAAAAACAGATATAAATAATATTGAATCAATTTAAAACGCATTCATTACATATTTTTAAAACCAAATGAAAAGAAACTATCCATATTCACCTTTTTTTTAATTGCTCTGATTCAAGTGTTAACGCCACTAGCCTGTAGATTTTTAGGTTCTAGCTAATACCGAGTCCTAACTAATACTCGGTACCAATATGACAGGACTAGGGCCTAGAACTTTTGTAAAGAAATCACGTTTTGCTAATTTGAGTACTTTCTTTTGCAAGCCGATATTGACAGTTTCGCTCTTTGGTGTGATAAAAACGGTCTTTCTCTTAACCCTGCCAAATACCAAACAATTACTTTCTCAAGAAAGCGACTTGCAAATGCTTTTAATTATTCTATTTCACAACACAAGCTCTGCGAGTCTTTAGTTTCAAGGACTTAGGTGTTAACTTTAGCTCAAATTTAAAATTCACTGAACACATTAACTACATTGTTAATAAAGCCAGCTCAATGCTTGGGTTTATAAAACGTTGGGCAAAGGAATTTGACGATCCGTACGTTACTCTTTCCTTATACAATTGTTATGTACGACCTCACCTAGAGTACGCCTCTCAAGTATGGTCTCCCTTTTATGAAATTCATAAAAATCGTATTGAAGCAATACAACATAAATTCATTCGTTTTGCTCTGAAAGGTCTTCCTTGGGCTGATCCATTCAACCTTCCACCTTATGAACATAGGATCCAGCTACTGCAGGTTCAAACATTATATCAAAGGCGGGTTAATAATGATCTAATATTTCTTCACCAACTTATAAATGGTCAAATTGATGCTCCTGACTTGTTAGCCTGTATTGGCATAAATTACCGTGGAGGATCTCACCATCTGCGAAGATTTGAACTTTTACATGTAAATTTCCATAGAACTAACTATGGTATACATGAGCCTCTTAACCGTATGTGCAAGATCTTTAATTTAAATGGCTCCTCTGTTGATTTTAACATTAGTAAGATGGGATTAAAAAAATTGTTTTGAACCAGTGCTCCACTTTCGTGATTGTTTTTTTAGTTTTTGGTTATATTTAATTTAAATGTTTTAATTGTTTATGTATTGTTTAATTATGTTTATTTGTTTTGTTTTCTAAATGTATAAATTTACTGTAATGCATGTGTTAGCTCGCATTATTTTACTAACCACTAACACATGCACTTATGATGAGCCTCTGATTGTAGGTTTGCAGCTTGCTCTAAGCTCACTACAACAAAGAATCTGAAGTGTAAAAAAAAAAAAAAAAATAATAATAACCCAGTACTAGCTGATCTTAAGGACCTAGCTAGTACCACGTCCCAGCTAATACTCATGCCGAAACTGACAAGACTAGGGATTAGTACTTGTGTGAAGAAATGAGTTGAAACCAAAATAAGTACTTATTCCAGGACTATAACCGGTACTAAGGTTAGGATTCTGGGAAGAAATTGGCTGTAAGTCAAATGTTTGCTAGGATCTAACTATTAGTTGAAGACATTTTCGACAAAAAAACAAGTGGAATAATTTCTTCAAGAACGACTATTAAAATTTTAACGAAACGTTGAGCCATCTTCTACTTCATTGTGTTCAATAGAGGAAATATATCAACAACATTTCTGGTGTGCAGGAGTTTTGATGGTGATGATGATCGATATCACCGAGATATCTAACGAGCCGATACCATAAGGAAGTGTTGATAAGTTTAAATTATAACGGGTGATTTTTTAAGAGGTTTAGAACTTTTTTTTAAAAAAAAAACACAAAAAATTCGAAAAAATGAATGAAATATTTATTTGAATCGATAGTTTGAACCTTGCAATTTAATGTTTAAAGATAATTTCATGCAAATGTTGACCGCGGCTGCGTCTCAGGTAGCCCATCCGCTGAGTCCAATTTTGGCATACTCTTTCACACATATCGGCCGGTATCTCACGAATGAATGCATGGATGTTGGCTTCCAGTGCGTCAATCGAAGCGGGCTTGTCCCTATAGACATTAGCCTTGACATACCCCCACAAAAAATAATCTAATGGTGTCAAATCGCACGATCTAGGCGGCCAATTGACCGGCCCGAAACGTGAAATTAACTGTTCACCAAACTCGCCTCGCAATTGCGCCATTGTTTCGCGTGCTGTGTGGCATGTGGCACCGTCTTGTTGAAACCACATATCATGCAAGTCAAGAACTTCCATTTCGGGCAAAAAAAAGTTTGTTATCATCGCTCGGTAGCGTTCACCATTGACAGTAACGCTGCGATTCGCATCATCTTTGAAGAAATATGGCCCAATAATGCCGCCGGCCCATAAACCGCACCAAACAGTGGCTTTTTCGGGATGCATTGGTAGCTGTTGCAATGCTTCTGGCTGATCTTCACTCCAAATGCGGCAATTATGCTTATTTACGTACCCATTCAACCAAAAATGAGCCTCATCGCTGAACACAATTTTTCGATAAAAAAGCGGATCGAACCGAGCACGAATTTTGATAGTAAAATTCAATAATTTTCAAGCGTTGTTCATTTATAAGACGATCCATGGTTAAATTGCAAACCAAACTGAAGCTGTTTGACAGTGACACAAGGTACTAAACACACGTCAGCTGTCAAAACCAGTGTTGCCAAAACCAAACCAGCTAAAAAATCACCCGTTAGTTACTGGAGAAACTCTGGATCAAAAAATTCAAGCGGTTTCTTCGAAAACGTATATTAAAATTTTAACGGAACTTTGAATTTTGTTCTACTTGAAATAAAGAGTGATCAGCGGCTAACTCCACATTTTTTATCATTACAGACCACTTCAAAAATAGCTAAAAATACAAAAACCTATCATATCTTTTCAATTTCACTGAGTGCAGAAAAAGACGTTATGTAATTTTGGTTTTCTGCAAATAATGTGAACACTTATTTTTAATATTTTTTTGTAAAAAATGCTAAATAGGAGTTAGCTGCTTTTCACTCTAAGCCGACGAAATAGTGATTGAAAAAAAAAGAATTTGAGATTGAAGATTATTGCTATGCTGAGATTAATTATAACTTTATGATGGTGAGAAAAGTTAAAATCACAATTTTTTTAATAGAATGGACTTAATTTACCCTAACACCAAATTTAGCTATCAAATTGTCGGTTCAAAGGTAAAACTCACTAAGTACAGACAAAAATGTTCAAGAAAATGAGAATGAAATGCATTTTTTAACCCAAAAAGTCCCGTTTTGCACGGTTATTATAGGGACATATGTAGAAAGGTATGCCCGGGAGCTTGATTTAAAAATTTTCGGATCGTGACTTTTCAGCTTTTATAAGTATGTTTCAATTAAATTTCCTTCAAAAGTGTAATATGTTAGTGAGTGAGTTTTACCTTTGAACCGACGAAATATTCCTATGAAAATCATTTTCTTTAAATCCACATCCGCATACTTGTTCCTTTTGTCTGAGTCATACTTCCACACACCGTTCAATATAGGTAATCATCTAACATTCAGTGAGAGCGTATCTTAAGATACATAAGTGAGTTAGTTGGTGGCAGCAAAAATAATGATTGCCATTGCACTCGCGTCCGTTCCGCTCATTTCGTCATCAATTTTCTATTACCAATTCTATTGAATAATAAATTAATTCCATCAATAGATACACGGGTAAGATTGATATTCTATACTTCTTTCAAATGAAAAACAAATCCATGCAACTATTACATTCTTTTGAAAGTTCTAGATTAAAGTCCATCTATTGCGCTGGTCCAGCTCATTGTATTATACCGATCTGCAACAAATTGCTCAGCAGCATCATTTATCATAAACAGCCACACTGAACTGGACTCTTCTTGACTGGACTTTGATTCTATGTGCTCCTTGTTGAAAAGAATCCATGATTACCCTTAAGACTTGGTTTCTTTTGTTGAAGCAGCTAGGAATTATTAGACAAGAGAATTGCCAATTTGAATGTAGGACGCAGCGTGAGATGATTTAATTTCATATTCTTACTTGCGATTATAGGTATTATATGGCAAGTTATGCATTCGTAAAAAAAATCGAACTCGAGATTTTGATCAAACTTGTTATAGTAATGATAGAGAAGAGAAGAAGAAGTTGGTCTCACAATTATGTCTGTCTATTTGTCCGTTAAGTTACAGCCTAAACGGCTAGAATGATTTTCCAACTTGGTACATAGCGTTTTAAGGTCATTCCCACATTTTTTCCTTTTTATGTCGCAATTGTATACAATTGTATTCTTCTCAAAAACGGCTACACAACTTTTCTTTGGGTGGGAAACTATGGAAATTAATTGTAGGTACCTCCCAAAGAACCATTTTTTATTTTCAATTTTTTTCGAAACGGGCAGACTGATTTCAATCATTTTTTATAATGAAGCCTTAAAACGATCTAAGTACATAGTATTGTGTAGGTACCAAAATAAAAAAAAAAAATGTTTTTTGGATTTCTAAAAAATGTTTCAATTTTTCATTTTTCTGAAAATCAAATGTTTCGAAAACGACACGATCGATTTGCTTGAAACTCGATACTTAAAAATTTGTAACTCCTTATAAAATATTCTAAGATTTTTTTTATAAATAAATAACAGTAGGTACCTTCCATGCAAAAATTAAATAGGTACCCGTTAAAAAAATATAGTTTTTTCTCAAAAACGGCTACTACGATTTTGATAAAACTTTTTTGTATGCTTAAATTAATGAGATCTACTACCAACAATTAACAAAATTGACGATTAGCCAGCAATTAATAGTACCTACAACCATAGGAGGGGGGGGGGGGGCAAAGAAGGGCACTTGGCTCTGGGAAATATCACGCTACTTACATATTTCTTTTAATTATAGTATGAATTTCAACAAATACTTCTTTTTTTCTCTGCTTCTGGATCAGGCCGAATATACATATAACTTAAAAATCTTTATTTTCGATATTGTTTTTAAAATATTGTCTGCCCTAGCATAATTCAACTTTAGATCTCCACAGAAGGGCGAATGTGCAATTGATTTTTGAAAGGATTCGAAAACTTACAATTAATTTTAATAATAGCTGTGATAGTTCTGAGAATTGAATTGATTTTTGAAAGGATTCGAAAACTTACAATTAATTTTAATAATAGCTGTGATAGTTCTGAGAACTCTCTCATAAACCAGCTTAATGCTTAGGTAATCTGTGATATTTGTGTGTAAATTTTTATTGCGTTTGCTTTTATCAATGAAGTATGTATTATTTATTTATTTATTTATTTATTTATTAATTTATTTTTTATTTATTTATTAATTTTTTTATTTATCTATTTATTTATATATTTATTTATTTATTTATTATTTATTTATTTATTTATTATTTATTTAGTTAGTTATTAACTTATTTATTAAACCATTTATTAATTCACTTATTTATTTATTTATTTATTTATATAATAATTTTGATTTATAATAATTTGTTTATTTTTGTATCTATTTATTAATTTATTTGATTACCTATTCATTTGTTTTTTTGTTAACTTATTTTATATTTTTATGTTATTTATTTATTTATTTTTTCATTGTTTAATTGATTTATTTATTATTTTTTGTTATTCCTTTTTATGTTTTTTGTTTTTCTGTATCTTATTTATTTATATATTAAATTGTTCATTCTATTATTTGCATTTTTTTCTAAATTTATAATTTGAATTATAATACTTCCTTTATTTATTCATACAGATAAACTTAAATTAAATACTTTTTTATTTTATATATATATATATATTTTTTGTTTAAATGAAGGTTTTTTTTCGTATTTTCTTTCGATTATATATTTTTCCATTATTTATATTTACTAATTCTATTGTATACAAGAAAATGTTTCAGTAGAAAGATAATGTATCAAATCTCTGAATTGTAAAATGTGTGGTCACAGACTTTTTTTGAAAACAATCATCCTTATTACGATAGTCGTTTTACTAAAACGCCAGAAAAACGACAAGGCTCCAGAAACGACAGTTGGCGTTTGAATGAAACTAAAAGTTAAGTGTTCTCTCCGCTCTTCACTATTCTCAACATTTTAAGTGTAGTCGTTTTACTGAAACGCCAAATGTCGCTTCTAGAGCCGTGTCGTTTTACTGGCGTTTTAGTAAAACGACTATCGTAATAAGGGTGATTATAACGAAATAAAGATATCTATCTATCTTTTAAAATATTGGTATGTAATGTAGCTATTTTCTTGACAGCTTCTTCGATGTTCATGATGGTTTGCCCCCTTCTGACATTTTCCAATATAAAAAGGAACCTATAGGTAATTGATATTTTAAAAAGTTACAAGCAAACTCAAATATACAAATATACATACATGAGACGGATGTTGTTTCTCAAGAAAATGGACAGATAAATTGCGGATTTTTGTTAGCCTAAAATTATGTTCCATAAGAAATTATGTGGGTGAGTGACTCAGGTGTCAACATCAAATTAAAAACCACTCCTTGCGTTCGAGTATTCTATTTGCAAAACTATCTAGCTTACTTGCTATAATTTCAGTGAATTTCAGATACCTTGAATTGCTTTTGTATCAGCTGTCATCAGCTGTTTTTTCACAAGAGATTTTATCAACACAAACCTATCACAGGTGTGAAGGTAGATGAACCTGTCCATTCTCTTTTTTATAAGCAGAAACAATGTATGTGCATCCATTGTACAATGTGCCTAGCTATACTCATTTTTCATTTTTTGTGTGACGACACAATCAATAGAGCCTGTTAAGATTGCAAGTTCTCACTACGCCCGCCATGGCAACGATCTTGCCTAATAAACTTATCGTCATGGCGTAGTGACAAGCCATAGCCAAAAAATAGATATTTAATTTTTTGAAACAAATAAAACTTGTAGATTTTAGAGAAAATCTTTGATCATTTTGAAAAAGGAATTCGAAATTGTTTGTGTAGAATTTCCAAATTATTTAATAACTTTCTCGAAATCCAATTCAATTCTGACTCTTCATTTTCTAAAAATAGGTAGGTAGGTACATAGCTGCTTCTTCCATACAAATTTGAATTTACACTAAATTTTTCTTAGAACCAAATTTGGCGTTACGTATGCCATACAATTTTTTCACTAGATTATTTATAAAACAAATTCCAAAAACTTCAAATAATATTGTATATCAAAATATTAAAATAAAAATACATTTTTGAATATATTTTTTTTTTTTCGAAAATTTGATATCTCAAAACTCGGTTGGTGTCTGCCCCCCCTGGACAAAGTTCTGCGGGCGCCTTCATAGAATGTCTTTCAAATTATTTTTTGTTTGAAAGTTCGATATCTAAAAATGAGTTTAAACATTTTTTTGAATTTAATTTTCATATGCTCATGTCATGAGTAAATACTGCATACCAAGATTTGTCCTTAAAAAAAATTTTGAGAAATTAATATATACAAAATATTTTTTTAAAAAACCGCTCAAACGATTTTATTATGTTTCCCATACAATTATATTCAATCAAGAATTAAGATGGTGTTCTTTTTTTCACCTCAATCTTTCAAAGAGTTGCTTGGCTATTTTAAATATGGTATTTCGTGCTTTTAAACACTATTCCGCCTCATAATTTCCATGTCTTTATGTAAAAGTTTCTTAAAGCCTCAACTTCCTGAACATAAGAGCAATTACGTGCGACCCAGTCGTGCATTTTATTTTTTTTTGTATATTCGTTGCTTATGCATCATGATTATGAACAAAAAAGGCTTCAATGAAGTGATTAATGATAGCAAATATATTGATTAAGGAAGTCATTTTGTGAAAGAATCCAGGACAACCACTGCATACTATTTAGAACTTGAAAAATTACGAATTTGCTTTATACTTTAGACCAGCGTATACCAATCAATCAGAAGTTTTCCGAACAACATTTTCGTAGGGAAATTTTTCATGTACTGGTGGCACGTTGTGTAATTGATGGAATAAGTCCCAGTTTTTAAGTGCCAAACGTGCTGTAGACTCATACAAATCAACATGTTACAAAATTTTTCGTTGGTGCCTCAAAAACACCCATCAGCTTATGTGGTAAGTCATAGAACGCTTAAACAAAACACTAATATATACGTAATTGGAAGGAGTTTAACTGTAACTCGAGTTATGAATAGGGCGCACGAAGGTAAATGTACAGAAAGATTGAAAATCTATTTTCTAAACGGGAAGTGATAGAGAGTTGTTGTCTTTTGCAATAGAAAAGGTTTTTAAATACATAAAATAGTCATGGTTGTAACAAATTGTCGAAAATCTGCTAATCAAATCCAATCTTAACCTTAAACATCAATTCGAATTTCGATGTTCTAAGCTTATAAGGCAAATTTGATTGAAAATTGAAGAATATCAATATTTTTTCTACAAAACAATTGCAAAAAAGTATGAACAAAATTCAAGATCAATAGGTAATAACTCTGCGTAAAGCGTACATAAGTGGTGGTTAGTTTAGCATGTCAAAATTAAATTCATATTTCTATAGACGTATATCAAAGCCACAGATGGTATGATTAATTTAATTAAAAAAAACTCCCAACATGCTCCAGAATCTATCGAGAAATCTTACATGTAAACAAGCAAAAGAACTAAGTAAGTAAGTAAAATTTATATAAATAAACATATCTTCAGCCTGGATCCTGATTGAAGTGCAAGTGCGTTAACGATAAAACGATCTTCAAATTAAAATAGAAATCGATGTCTCTTGGGGGTAACACATTGGTAACGAACATGAAATTTATTAGGTTCTTGATGCTTGGAAGAAGCAAAGCAATGCCCGTACACACTGAGCTGGAAAGGAACAGGTAAATCCAGAAACTCTTCCAGGAGGGATACACTTAGTGCTGAGTTGCTTGTTCATTACACGTACCTACCTACTTGTATATGCAGATAGTTACTTTGTAAACCTTGAGAAACCAAAAGCCATCTCTCGATGTATGTCATTAAGCTTTTTACCACTTGTGGTTTCAAGTGCGAGAATACGATGAATTTGTGACGTAAACGAAATTTGATGTCGGCATTTTGTTTTTTCGCAAGTTAAAGAAATAATGGATTGTTATTATGCCTATACACTTTTGGAGGGGAGGTTGATACACTATACTCTGTCCAATTTATATTTGGAGTACAAAGAAGATAGGATATTTGCCTCTCACTTTGACCATTATGGATTTCAATAAGCTATTTATCTATCGAATTGAACTTTAGATTAAAGAATGAAAGTAACGAATTAAAGAACGAATACAAGTTACGAATTAATCTTACAAACTAAAATTACGAATTGAAGTAGGTATCTAATAAAAGTAAGGAATTAAAGCGACCGATTAAAGTAACGAGTAAAAGAATTAGAGAAACGATTTAAAGTAACGAATTACTTTGTCAAATATTTGGTGATGATTCTACAAAAATTGGATTGTAAAACAAATACCACATAATATTTCTTCTAATTTAAAAATATATTATTTCTCTTTGATTTATTTACCCATCCAATAACCCAGAGCGAAAAACACGTGCTCCTTTCGATGGAAAAAAAGGACTTCCAATTATTGCCCAATACACACAAAGCATTATTTTTTTCATTTTTATATTAGATTTCTACTCCCTTGTCTAACGGCTAGTTTTATAAGATAATCAATTTCTAGATTGTGTCCACCATAAATCAATCGAAAAACAAAATAGCTTTTCACCAAGAAGTCAACCCAAAAAACGCCTAGCGCGTTAGCACACAGCCCCATTGATGTACTTTTCTTCCAGAGGCGATGAAATTTCACAACAACGACCAAGTGGTAGTAGTGTGTCGCAGATGGATAGAGTTTATAGGTTTTTCCAGCCTCTCGTTTCGTTTGGACAGTTTCAGCGGGCGGGTGGTGGCGTTAGGGACGTACCATGGCAGTGATCTTCATCTTCGACTCCAAGTGGATATTAATTTCAACACCAATTCGATTGTCCGCCATGCAATGCCAACCAAGCGAATCCGAATCCAGATCGAGAAGGGGAAGAGGGTGTTGCACAACGACTGCATTAGGCCAACAAATCGATAGAATCGCATATTTATCGTTTCGTTTGTGGCCAAAGTCAAGACCAAGAGTGCGCATGCGCACTGCAATGGAATCCAAATTATCTACAACCTGAATGGCAATGGTGGTGGGTGCAATGGCAATATGGCGATGTAAAGGAGCAGTGGCGCTCTTGATAAGATGCATATCTCATCCCATCATCGTTATCATCCATATAGTCTCCTTTTAGCTGTTTCCCTGTATATTGGCACGGAATACGAGGAAACCAAGACCAAGACCCAGATTAAGATATGGATCTTATCTTGCAGATGGTTTGTTTGTGATAATCACCACGATAGCAGAACATATCTCCTCCGGTCAGGTATTTTAGTGCCTATCTGGGCAGTCTATAGTGCAGCCAGATGCAGTGGATCTGCACTCTCCTATATTCTGCCGTCTGTGATTCTTAAGCTGCGTCCATGGTTGGGAAAAGTTCAACACTTAATTGGAATCAAGTTGGAATTGATGTTCATGGGCATATCGTTTGATGTCTATCGATGTTAACTGTCAACAGGAACATTTATGTGAAACCCGTTTCGGGCGATTAACATCATGCCACGCACTTCTCTGTTTTATGTGTGGGTTCGTTTAAGCCCTTAAAATACTTCAACTTGATTCTTGTAACCATAAAGCTATTTTTAATGTTTTGGGTATAAATGTGCCAGTTAAATCTTTGGATTTAACAAATTGGTTTCTAGTTTCCGCAATTTCATCTACGAAAACCCAATCAATTGCATAGACTAGAAGTACATAATATTTCAAGCATCAATCAACAGAGGAATCGTTATTACATCAGAAATTGGACTTGAAGAAATATCTTCTTTTCGAATAAAATTAGCTGAAGAAGATTCAACAGTTGGAGTGATCGCGATCGTATACTCATGTTTCTTCGTCACACCCTAAACCCTTTTGAAAGGCGAAACCGGATTTAAGCTATGAGTGACGAATGTAAAGGGTGGTTAAGGATTTAAAAAATGATGAGAGAAATCAGGTCATTCAAGTTGATTCAATGAGGAGAATACAATATACGAAACAAACCCCTCTCACCAAACTCACTCATCCAAATTGCATCTAACAAAAAAGTTGCATTTCTCTATTTCTTTCTCAATTTCACTCCTCCTGATACCCGCACCTATTATTAGATTTCTCGTCTATAATGAGTGAAGAATCAGTCAACCTGACTGCAGTGCAAATCCGCAATATAGTATGCAACTGTAGATGCACATGCACACATTGTGGCGTCGCAGAAATCTTTCGCAGTGCAGCCACTCGCAGAAATCAAAGATGCAGAACATTGGAAATGGGTGATTTGGTGCATGTTATTCAATTCGGTTACTGATACAGTTAGTTGTCGTTGTTGTTGTTGTTAATGTTGCACGATGGGCTCTACCAGTAAGAAAATAGACTGTTTTTTGTAGTTTGAAATATCTTGTAAGAAAATATCAACTTGTGATACTAATCTCTATGAGGAGGGTCTGTAGGCGTCTATGAAAACTTCATTTAGAGGGAATAAGGTAAAGAGGGGAACATTGTTCCTGCTGCAGAAGAAATCTTGATCTTCGATTGATCTTTGAGAATTGTAATTTTCGAGGTTTTTTTTAATCTTTGGTGATATTGTTTTTGTTTTTGCTTTCCCAAGACCTAGTTTGAATTTTTAGATAAATGGGGTTTTCATTCAACCCGAAACAGAAATCTAGAATATTTCCAAATGGCCTGCCATGAGAAATAAGAGGTGAGCATGAGTATGCTCTTCTTGGTTCAGACATCTTGATCTTTTGAACTTTCATGCATTTTTATGAATTTAAAATATTCGGATATTAAGATTTTTAGAGATTTGATTTTCCAAAATTGTGATTTTCAGGATTTATATTTTCGGGATTTAACTAATTTAATTTATGAGTGCCAGATTAAAGACTTTCGGGAGCTTGTTCTTTGCACGCTCCGGGATAAGAACGCTAAACGTGGGATAGTCAAAAAAAGTTTGATCATTGATCAAAAATGTAGGTGTTGTTCAGTGATTGGTTAGCAATATACAATTTTTGATGAATTTTAAAGTTTTTTTTTTAAATTGGGGGATAGAGGTTGGCACCTCATCTGTGGGTTATTCAAAAAATTAGTATGTCATCTAAAAGATCAAAAATTGCTCGCAAGATGTCCAGCAATTCGACAGCTATGGAAGGTTTTCTATGAATTTTTGAAGTTTTTATTCAGAGGTCAAACATCAAAGGATATTGAAACTTCATTTGAGTGACTAAACAAAATAATGTGCCATCTGAAAAGTCATTAATTGGTCAAAAAAGGTTAAGGTTAAGGTTCTGACGTTTCAAAACCTCCGTTTTTCCGAATTTATAGTTTTTTGCTTGCTTGCGTATTACGGCTGGCGTATAAACAGTGAGGTATGTATGGGGGGCATGCTGCCCCCCTGCAACCCCCCTGCTTGGGCACATTATAGGATTTGGGGTAGGTGCGAGGTTGGGTGTATGCAAAGTTTCTTTTGCATTTAAAGAATCTGGATTAAGGAAACATATACAAAGCAGTTGAAATGTTCAAAGTATGCATACCCACTTAAGCCTAGTACGCAGATCGAGCTAAAATTTCGCTCCCACATTTCTCTCCCAACACCAGCCAGTTATTATCCAAGCTAAATTTTGACATAAGATTTTTGTGGAGATTACATCACAGAAAACAGCTGTTCTCTGAAAAGACATTTTAGGTCTGTTCCTTTACTTTGAATTTCTGTGATTTTCTGCGCATTTCAGTCCAAAGTTGTGTCAAAGTTTATATAAAAAAAATATTTTGACACAAGTTTGGACTAAAAATCATAGAAACCCAAAGTAAAGGATCAGACCTTTTATTCAATAATTTCATAGAATTTTATTTCAATATTTCAAGTGAATCTATTCAAATAAAATAGAATTTTCCTTTGGCATTGATAAATCGTTTGTCCTTGAATATTTATCGTTCTCAATTTTGATTTCCACAAAGTAATTTTCACACAAATCTAACAAATAAAAGAACCTGTCACAATTTAGCTCGAGAATTAATGTGCCGAACAATTATTTTACGCGCTAAATTTTGACAGATAAGAGCTGTACAGTAAGAAACGAAAATTTGATTTTTTAGCTGGATCTGCGTACTTCTCGGCTAAAATGCTTGGCTAAATTTTAGCTTGACTAAATTTTGGAGAGAATTTAGTATGAGAGCGAAAATTTAGCTCGATCTGCGTACTACGCTTTAGATCATAAAAAAAAGAGCAAACATTCGAGTTTTTTACGGTAGTAGTTTCAGTAATTTTCAATTTTCTCAAAAAGTAGAAGACATAGAATCATCTAGTTTTCAGTTTTTGATTAAGAATTAATTAGAGCAACGAATTTCAGAAAAAAAAATCATATATAATTTTACAGTTTTGAGAAATTACACTTTAAACCTATTTTTTATGTTTTTTTCTCGCAAATTTTGAGTTTAAAATTAGTTTTTTCAAAAACCATGCATAGATTTCACTTGATTCAAAAATTGGCTAATTGAACAGAGTATTGGCTTTAGATAAAGGTATAATACTTTGTTATAAGTATTACCGTTATCTTTTTAATATTTTTTTTACATTTTTGGTACTGTTTTTATGAAATTGCCCCTCCCGCCCAAACGGGATGAGATAGACCCCCCCTCCCGTAGTAAAAAATGCTTGTATTAAACTGTTCTACAAAAAACCGTTTTTATTTCTTGGCGCCTGAGTTATCGTACTCTCCCTTTAATTTTGTTTTGTTCTGTTTAAAAAAAAAAACTATTTAATTAAAAATCCTTTAAAAGTATATGTTCAATTTGGTTAACTTGACTTTCTCTGTCACACAGTCAACATCAAACATCAAAACCATGTGCCAATTTCACTCAATAATTTGATTTGTATCGAAAATAGGAGCGGTTTCTCTTTTACCTATTCTTCTCTGACCATTATTATCAATTAATCAAAATTCAAAGACCACACTCTAGTCTTAGAATTTTAATGGAGGCAGAACGTTGACATTTATAGGCAAGGCAATTACACACAACATGATTTTCTGAATATTCAAAACCAAATATACTTTCTTGGTAGAAAAAATTAGTCCTCACGTGCTAGCTAATGGTACTGGCGCTATAAAATAAATTTTCGCACATTGAATGAATTATAAAACGATCTTACAAACATGGGTTGTTATAGGTTATCCGATTACAAAAAGGGTCAAATTATTTGGAGCAGATTTTTATATTCAGCGCAAAATAAACCTGCTTTTTTACTTTGTGGGTATTACCTACTGGTAAAAACAAAAATGAATTGCCCACACCAAAAGTTTAATCTATATTTAATTATATTCGCATTCGAATAAACTGATTTTATGTGATTGGGTTTGATAAATATACAGAAATATTAAATGCATTTTAATCATTTATCTTATCTCTTCATTAGTATCAACTAGTATAATGTAATTAAGCTGACATTTAGCCGATTATATTGCATACTTTTGTGATTAGTTTTAATGAAGGATTGATTATTGGTATAAACATATCTAAAACGATTATTTTGGTATAAACAGGTTAGATTGTGGCAACATCATTTGTAGATGGTTTGGCATATTGGTAGTTCACTCTGCTGGTTGGTATAAATTAGTCTAGTTTCATTATATTCATATAGAGAACTTTATCCGCTGATTATTTTAATTGATTTAATTGATTATTTATGGATTGGACATTTTGATTCATTTGGCAGATGACTGGTATAAACTGGTGTTGTTTGATTTTGTTTTTATGCACACAAAAATAATGGTATTAATTTATCTTCTGATTGCTTTGAGTATGCTGTTAAGTCAACCAAAACATTACATATGTATGCACATTTTCAATAGTTTATCAGCTGATTGGTATAAATTGGTGATTTATGATTATGTTTATACTTTTTATGCACAAACTATATATGGGGTGATGAGAACCAAAACTCGCCACATCCATTTCAGAAAAACTCTCCATAACAAAATTTAATTGTTTTATAAATTTTAAATGAGAGTAGTTAGAAAATAATGTTTTGCATCCAATCGTAGATTTTGAAACCTATTTGTTATGGTTTAAAGAAAAATTATATTAAAAGTTTCGTTAAAAAGATATTTAACATTTACCATTGGCTGTGACAAGTTTGTCTGGCATGGATATGGCGAGTTTTGGTTCTCATCGCCTCATATATTTACTGAAAAGTAGATAAAAATAAAACTCGTTTTTTGTAGTTTTCAATTGATTGGTATAATTGATGGTATCTAGATCACACACCAAACAAGGCTAACATTAAAGCCAATATATTAGCTTTAAATTACTAAAATTAACTTCAAAAGAAATAGAATTTTTAGTTTCCCTGGCTCAGTAGACTTTCTCACTCAGATAACACTCTTCTTTTTGTTTTATTTAACAAGTGCAATCATTTTGAAAAATCTATATTAAAACGTCAGAACTAAGCCCTGCCAGCATTCCCTTTGCAGTTTTTCAAGACAACCCTAACCATAAATCAAGCCCTCGTTGTACCCCATAAGTTTTTTTTTTGTTTTGCATCTAAATCAGAGGCAAGGAGACATAGAGTCCCTCTACTTTATGATTAATAATGACCATAACTAGCTCCTGGTCTTCGATGATAATTTTTCAACAACTTCAGCATTTATGCAGGCTCAGTTGCCGCAGCAGACACAGCCAGACAATGTTGATATTGATGATTGTGATGAAGATGATGATCTGCTAGTGATAGAGCCTGCTTTTTGAATAGTCCTCTATCCATTCGACTATATATACCTACAGCAGACCCCTCAATCAATACGCCAATTAGCCCATCAGACAAGGTCATGCGAAAGCGCTCATCGTAAATTATCAAGAACCACAACGACTTCACCGATCATCGATGCCAATGACGAAGCCCCCCCCCCCCCCCCCCCCCCCCGCCTTAAGATTGTTTTTCAAAATTTAAATTTATCGCCATGGGAATCTCCTCGGCAGCACTATCGGCAAGGAAAAAAAGCAAACAACAAAATTCCATCGTTCTGCTAGCGCCCCATGGTCAATGTCATTCTACTACTTGTATGCAGTAAACACAGTGGTTCAAGTTGTAAAGAGACGGCTTTTAGTCAGAAATAAAAAAAATTATGAATAACTGTGCTCAATTTGATGAAGAGCTCAAATGTTAAAAAAAGGATCACTAACGGATTGAGAATTAAATTCCTCAGGAAATGAATTGTCTTGAATTGAAATTTTAACAATCTTCTCACACAATCTTTTCTTTGTCACAACTATAACAACAACAACTATTTTTGAGAGCTTATTTTACCCAAAATTTATTTTGTAAAGAATAAAAGAAAGAAGGAAAAAGAAAGACTGAAAGAATAAGCAAAAGCTAAAATATGTACCTACTATCAAAAAATTTAACTATTGAAAAAATCGATTTTTGTCCGCACTTCAACCACTGTTAATTCATCCATCGCGGTTGACCGAGTTCGGCCTTTCGAGGACGCCCCACAGGAGCACGTTTGCTTGTTTTATGATAGTAAAATCGTTTGTCTTCTTCGACGGCTTGGCAAATACATACATAGATACATAACTCACAAAATGCTGCTCCATAGACGAGCCCCGTGGAAAAGGGAAACCTTCTTCCATTGTGGCACTGTGTAGCAGTAAAGTGAGGTTTCAACACTTTCATAATTACACGGGTCTGGTTTGGTTGCAAAGTGGCAATTACAATGCTACAGTTGATTTGTCCTGTAACTTTCTGCTGGTGCTACTACTGCAGCTACATAGTTGCAACAATGTTGCAAGTAGATTTGCCTGGCTGTGGGAAGAAAATTCCTAAAGATAAATCGTTCGATTAATTAATTGGTAGAATGTGGTGAGAAGGGCTTTTGCTTTTATGGAATTCGGAGCCTTAGTCTGGCTTGACTAATACGGCTTGTGGTAGCAGAGTAATGCGATGGCACTTTAAATGGAGATGTTATTGTGTAAAGCAGTTTTATTAATGTACCTGGCTAACAAACTTGGAGTATTTTTTCTTCTTCAATTTGTTGTTACTTTAGTAGCCGCAGCCACGCTGGGACTGACATCATGTAGAAGGTAATCGAAAAGGACATCAGTTGATTATTTCTGGAAAAATGTACATATGCACATATTTTGAACAAACTTGATTTTTATCGATTATAAGTCATGTTGTGAGTGTAATTTTAATTACTTTATTTCGATGGAATTGTTTAAATTGTTCGAACTTGATAACTATGATATTGATTAACTATGGAACTAAAGCAGCGCTAGCGAATCCTAACTTATCATTTGCAATATCAAGTTGAATAATTAATTAGCATTTACTCCATTTATGTATGTGCTTTAGACCTTTTTATCCCAATCAGCGGATAGGTTTGTCACAAGATAGTGCTACTGGTACACCAATGTGAAAATAAACTATATAATTGCAGACGAAAAGGTTTTACATAAGTTCTATGCATCTATGGATTTATTGGTATAAACTAGTCTAAAACCAAATATGACGAAAAAGTCCTCTCAAAATTGGTGTACAAAGTTCTGCAAATAGACGAGCATCCAACATTTGTATTTATTTACCTACTGATTGGTATAAAATGATTGACAACATTACGAAGAAACTCATTCCAATTTATTTACGTATTTCTCTAAAATGCAAAAAACAGTTCAAATTTTTCCCGTTTGCTACGAGACAGGCATTACTCAAAAATTGATGATTGATGATGAACTAAGGGCCAATTTCTTCACAGAGTCCTATCGTTAGTACCGGTATTAGTCCTAAAGTTAGTATACTCAAATCAGTATTTCTCACTTCTTCAAACACACAAGTATGAACATATGAGAGATACTGATTTGAGTATTAACTTTATGACTAGTACCGGTATTAACGTTAGTACTCTGTGATGAAATTGGCTGTAAATATAAAGTCCTGTGAAGTTAGCAAAAAAATTGTTTAAAATTAAATAAAAAATGAGAGTTCCCGGTAGCAAACAAAGAGTTCTAGAGTTCCTCATACTTTTTTTTAATAGTTCTGGCGAATGGAGTGTTAAAATTAAAAAAAAAAGTTTTTTTTGCTAACTTCACGCAGCAAGGACTTTTTTGAGAAAAAGAGTTCTGAGCATGTTTTTCACCTTAAAATCAAGAGTTCTGGAGTTCCTGGTGAGTTTTAGAAAAAGTTAGGGCAATTTAAGGTGCCCATTGACTTAGAACCAAAAATTTTCAAAATCCACAAAAATCGAAAAAAAGGAGTTCTGATTAGAGTTCCTGATAGCAAACAAAGAGTTATGAACATTTTGTTAACAACTTTTTTTTCTAAAACTAATTTTTCGAAAGTTATTCGCTAATTTAGGTGCCCATTGACTTGGAACCAAAAATTTTCAAAACCCACAAAAATCGAAAAAAAGGAGTTCTGATTAGAGTTCCCGATAGCAAACAAAGAGTTCTGAACATTTTGTTAATAACTTTTTTTTCTAAAACTAATTTTTCAAAAGTTATTCGCAAATTTAGGTGCCCATTGACTTGGTTCTAACACTATTAAAAAAAAGTATGAGGAACTCTAGAACTCTTTGTTTGCTACCGGGAACTCTCATTTTTTATTTAATTTTAAACAATTTGTTTGCTAACTTCACAGGACTTAAATATAACATGTAGATAATGATATACTTGCAGTACGTCATACATATACATATATACCTACTCCTTCTCAATTATATAAAAAATAAGAGCACATTATTTGTTGCACTACAGTCAAGATAGATATTTCTTTTTTTCGTTCAAAAACTCAGTATGTTATCGCACAATTTACAAATTTCAAAGTACAGAGATATGATTTTACAAAGGTATATCTTTCTACTGTAACAAATATTATATAAGTTATTAAATAAGTGGATTTTAAATATTAACGTATTTTTGAGGAAACAACGATAAAAAACCTCAATTTAAACAAAAAGAAAATAAAAAAAAAATGAATACAATAATTTAAAACAAAATATTTAAATCTGTATTAAAGATAAGTTAGGAATCATCATTTATATAAAAAAAAAAAAGTTATAAATAAAAAAAAAAAAAAAAAAAAAAATAATAATAATAATTATTATATTAGTTGTAGCAATAAATAAAGCCATTGATTACAAAATAAATAAATGAATAAATATATAAATAAAATAGCAATTTAATAAATAAATAAATAAATAAATAAATATACAAATAAATAAACAACAAAAAATAAATATGTGTATAAACAAATACATGAATAAATAAATAAATAAATAAATAAATAAATAAATAAATAAATAAATAAATCAATAAATAAATAAATAAATAAATAAATAAATAAATAAATACATGAATAAATAAATAAATCAATAAATAAATAATTAAACAACAAAAGATTACAATTTGAATGATAGTGAATGCTAAATAATTAATTTGACACAATTCAACTTATATAGATAGACAATAGTTTGACTTGCTTAGGTGAACATTATGAACTTAACTGATTAATAAGAGGATTATCTGGAATGTCACATCGGATTTTAAATGAATCGTTGAGTTTTTGTATTCTATGCGATATCGGTTCAACATTGGCTCTCAAATGAAGGTCTAACGTAGAATGGTGCCAAGGCAAATTCAACATCATTTTAAGTATTTTGTTCTGCGATATCTGTAGTTTTTTAATATGGCACTGAGCACAATTACCCCAAATCTGGCATCCATACAAAAGAATAGCTTGGAAAATAGTTTTGTGTATTATGACTTTATTTTCATTAGAAAGCAATGATTTCCTATTTATAAATGGATACAACATTTTAATGGCAATATTTATTTTTTGTATTGTTTGCATATTGTGTTTTTGAAATGTCAGTTTACTGTCAAGGAATATGCCCAAGTATTTAACAGAAGATTCCCACGTTATGGGGTGTCCACCGATAATGAGTTGATTAGCCGGAAGTGAACAAGGTTTTCTTTTTCTAGTAAAAAAGATTGCTTGGATCTTTTCGGCATTAAGCTTTATTTTCCACTTTGTGTAGTAATCTTGCAAAATCTTAGCTGCATTTTTTAAATTTGTCTCAATGTTGAGACCAATTTCATGCGACGAAAAAATTGCTGTGTCATCGGCATATACTGCTACATCACAATCAGGAAGTGTTGGAAAATCCGATGTGTATAAATTGTATAACACTGGACCAAGAACAGAGCCTTGGGGTACACCAGCAGAAAAATTAATTAAATCAGACACCCCATTATTAATATGTACCTTGAAACTTCTATTTGAAACAAAACTTTGCACTATTTTGCAAAGAAATGGAGGAAAGTTAAAGTTTATCATTTTATAAGTAAGACCCTTATGCCACACAGAATCAAATGCTTTTTCTATGTCCAGCAGAATCATGCCGGTAGATTTACCTATTGACCGATTTTCTTTTACGATGTTGCATATTCTTAGAACTTGGTGCGAAGTTCCATGAAAACGTCTGAAGCCAAACTGTTCATCGGGATATATTTTCCGATCATCAATAATTTTGATAATTTTTTCCTTCAATATTCTTTCATAAATTTTACTTACCGAACTTAGTAAGCTAATTGGTCTATAACTTTGAATGCTATCCAAAGACTTGCCTGCTTTTGGTATTGGGATAACCTTTGCAAGTTTCCACGCATCCGGGAAGTATTGTATTTTAAGGCTTGCATTAATTATATTAGTAAGACACCTAACCCCTTCCCTCTACAGTCGTTTTGTTTATTTTTCACGAAAACGAAATTTTCAATAGCATTTATCTCCAAACAATATATTTTGAATTCCTACTGTCTTGCAGGAAATGAATAGTCTTTCCTACTTTGAAAGAAAGTTGATAGCAGGTTGATAGTAGATTAAAATCATAAATGCAGCACCATAACTTCCTTAGTATTTTAATAAACATGCAACACGCGCTCTTGCCAGCACAAACATATAAATCCACCACAAACGCCACCAGTCTGTAACTTAGTGAATTCCTAAGAATTTAATTTTAAAAAAATATTAAATGCCTGCACTGATTGCTGCTTCATTTTAGGAGTGAAATTGTTTCCATCATGGTAGATGGAAATTGTAGATAATGAAATCAGTACATCTTTATGTGAAGCAGACACATATGGGCCCATTATTTGTAAAACAAAAAAACAATTTTGAAAACAATTACATAGCTAATGCTGGATTGACAGTGCCAAATATATAAAACAAATTAATGGCAATAAATGGTTAGAACTTATTTCGTTTCCATTTTCTGACCATTATTATTTTCATCTTTTTAATGGTCTAAAATGACCCAAAACATTCTTCGCGAATAGCTACAGCATATTCAAATGCAGTAAAGTATTACACTAGGGTAGTGTACACTTATTTAAAAATAATGACAAACCACATGAAAGAATAAAATCGCTCATTGTTGAAACACTTAAAAATCATTTTCAGGTGATACTTTGCCAGCTTGATGTCAAGCCAACATCGCTCGACAAAATTGAATTTGCCAAAACTAATAAACGACTAATTAACGACAAATTAGTAAAACATTGAGTTTCGTGAGTTTTTACCAATTTTCGAAAGAAACATAGAAAACATAGGACGACAAATTCGAAATTGTTACAATTTATTAACGACAAATTATCCACCTACCCATTTTTCGATCCGTGAGAGTTTCTTTACTAACTTGATATCAAGTTAGCAACACAGCCGAAAAAACATAGAAAACACTGCACGATCAAATTGAATTTGTCACAACTAATTAACGACTGATTAAAGGCGAATTTGTAAGCCATAAACCATTAGGTATAAGACGTTTTTACTGATTTTTGACAGGGTGTTTGCTAACTTGATATCAAGTTAGCAAAGCACCCAAACAAAACATTGAAAACAGTGAACCACAAATTCAAAATTGTCACAACTTATTAACGACTAATTAACGGCAAATTATCCTACAGCTCATTTTTCGATTCGAAAGTTGCTCTGCTAACTTGACACTCAATAAATAATAAAAGCCTTGTTTTTTAGTGCATTTTTATTACAACAACAAACTGGTATAATTCCGTATTGTTGTTGTATTTAACATCCTACTTTTTTCTAAGATAAGATAAAAATGCACTAAAAAACAGGGCTATAATATCACAGATACTATAGCCACATATGTAGATATCGTACGTAGAGCAAAGAACAATGACTAATTTTTTCCGTGGGACGTAGAAATAACTCCCAATATTGTGTGAACTATAGACTGATGTTAAAAAAGATAGATTTACATACATAGATTTAAATACTAAACGTCAACTACAAGTCACCAGTTTTCTATCAACCGACTCGATTTTCGAGGAAGAAGAATAGAAGGATGCGATATCTATGTTACCCTTGTTTCTAGTATCTGTGCTAGTATAGTTAACTGTCACAAAAAACAGCCATACAAGTGAATATTGTTATTACACTCGCATCGTGTGCTGAAGTTATTTCGTTGTCAGAACACTATGGTGTAACATTGAGTGCCATTATTTAACTCCGTGTAAATAGCCCTAATTTTTTTTGCATTTTTATCTTCGCTTGGAAAAAAGTATAGCATGTTAAATACAATAACAATACGGAATTATACCAGTTTGTTGTTGTAATTAACATGCTTGTTTTTTCTAAACGAAGATAAAAATGCACTAAAAACAGGGCTAATGTGTGCCATTGATAAATTGCCTTTATTCACCTATATTAATGTTTTCAATTTCATGACAGCAGTTTTGACAACTTTTTGGTAGTGTAAATAAGAGAATATGAAATAAAGAAGCCAATCCTCAGCTGTCAATTTGATTTGCCTACAAGCCAAAGAAGAAGATTTGCCTACAAGCCAAAGAAGAGAAGAAGGAACTGGCATATAGTGGAAACAGTGAAGCATTTTTCAAAATAGTATGAGTTACACAAACACAAATGCATTGCCCCAGGGTCGCAGTGCAGTTACACGGCTGAAGGCTGGGGCGCCCAAAGGAAGCCAGATTTTAAAAAAAGAAAAAAACAATTGAGATACTTCCGTCATTTTGCCGAGCTGTAGAAAAGTGTACAGAGATTTTAAATCATAAAAATAGTGAAAAAGCCTATTGAACTGCATACAAAAGTGAAATGAAAGTTAATATAGTGATTACTTTGAAAAACTTAATTGATAAGAAATATATAAAAAAAACATGTGGTGATGCATTAAATCATATAAAAACGCCTATAATACGGTGCACAAATTTTTTTTTCACAGGTAAGTTTTCTCTCATATTCTTCTTAATAAAGTGATGTTTTTTTTATAGTAATGTACTTTTAAACCGAAATAAACACTTCGTGACGAGGATACAAATCTAACAAGATAAATAAGATTCTGCTGTTACCCCTTTAAAAATATTTTATTTGAAGCGTTAAAAAATAACTCTGCACTACGGGCGCTAAACGGATTTGAGCGCCTTGCCACCACCAACAAAAACAAGATCGACCCTGTGCGAGAGTTTCTCATTTGACAGATGAGTCTCAACGAAATCACTGGATTAAAGTATATTTTTGTTTTCAACAAATTGGTTATTTTTATAGCAAATTGCGATAAAATCTTAATTTTAAAGTATTCTAAGATAATTTATTTACCTAAATAACATCACTTCACGTTACTTTATATGAAAATATCAGAAAAATTAACTTGTAAAAAAAAATGTTTGTATACTCCTTAGTATAGGCGTTTTTAGAGGATTTAACGTAGCCACCACATGCTGTTTTATATTTTTTAAATAAATTATTGATAGTATTCACTATTCTAACTTTTATTTCACTTTTTTATTTAGTTAAAATAAACTTTTTCACTTGTTTAACAAATTGAAATTTCAAAACACTTCCTTTCAGCTCGGCAAAATGACAGATGAATCTCAATTTTTTTTTTCAATTCTTGCTGCTTCACTCACGTACACTGTATATGTGATACACCACTTCCTTTACTTCTTCTTCTTCTATGCTACAAGCTGGAAGCGAACAGCTGATGTATTAGATTTGCAAAGTATTTGTGAAAAGCAGTGCAAAACGCACACATAAGGTCTATTTCTTTACTCGCCCGCGGGATCCCAAAGTATCCCAAATCTACCCAAAACGTGTTTCCTTACTATTTTCTGGCACGAAAATGCCAGAGCTTTTGACTTATTTTCATTTCCCCTCAAGCAAGAATCTACCCGAACATTTTAGTTACTGCACTTTCTTGCTTCTCAAACAAGAAATCAGCTGATCAAAAATTTGAAATAAAATTATTTAAGTAGCGTACATAAAATGGTTTAATTTATTTAAATTAAATGAAAATGATACAATGGAGACAAATATAAAGTAAAATGTTTCTTCTTGTTCTTTTAATAGAGCCTAAAATGATAAAGTGCATGTAAAAAGAATTGAAATTTCATAATTTTGTATGCGGTGAGCCTACAAGCAATGAAGTTAAAAAGGTAATTTAAACCGCAACAAACCAGAAACATCCCAAATGCGTTTCTTTACTTTTCATTTCTGGTTAAACATTACAACAACAACATCAAAAATCTCAATCCCAAACTTTTTCCCGAACTTTTTCCCAAACTTTATCCCAAAAGTAAAGAAACAGACCTATAGAATCAACTAGTCATTCAGCACATCATTCAGCACAGGTCTTGTTGTTGTTGCAATTCACATCTATTTCTTCGACACGAAATGAAATAACAAATACAACAATGTAAACAAATGGGTTTTGGGGGGTGAAACGTACGAAGGATTGGCTTCTTTATTTGATATTCTCTGGTGTAAATCCAGCATATATGTTTGTCAGTAGTGAGATGAGTACCTACCAATACCCAGCAAACATTTTTGTGAACGTTCATTGAACATTCAGTGAAAATGAAGAATATATATTCGAGAAACACTCACTTCAGTGAATCAAATGTGAATATACTCAAATATCCCATCACTTTTACCTCATACGCGGGGAAGGGGGAATTTGTGTTGATTTTTTTCATAATAAAAAAATATCGAGATTCTTATTTCCTTCACATAATATGAATAAAAATGAACGCGCACAAGCGATCCTCAAAAGAGGTAGCTATATCTTGGGTGCAACCATTTTTATTCACATAAACTGAATGTCCCTTTCATTTTGTTTAGAAAAGCCTTAACGGGACCTAGTCACGCCAAAACTGATAAAAAAGTTATGCAAAGAGAAAATTCGTTCAATTTTGCGTATTGTTAACGTACGGATGGAACTATATCCATTGTGGCAGTGAAAAAAATATAAAAAAAGATAAATTGAATAAATTAACAAATAAACATACTTTAGCAAAATTTATCATAAGTTTCATTCGATAAATCTAAGGAAATCAAACTGTTTATGCAGATAATTTTACCATTTTAAAATAGCATTTTGTATAACCAAACTGAAATAATATTTACATTCAGTTCTTTGGTATACATTCGTATTATTAAAGAATCATTATAATGAATTAAATATAATTCAATTTATATTCACTAAACTGAATGAGAAAACCCCAATTTATATTCATATTAATGAATCAAATCTGTCTCATTTACATGATTCAAAAAAGATCCATGAATTGTTCAGTGAAATGAATATATAAGCGTCCTATTTACATTCACTAAAGTGAAGAATTACTCTATTATTAATGAAACATAAAAACGATTCTAATTCGAAGTAATGCTACCCAGTAAATTTGATCCAAACCGGTTTATAAATGAGTTCATAAATGAGGGTTTCTTTCACTTCTGTGAATTATTTATAAATCATTTCTGAAGGGAAATGTTTGCTGGGTATCCGTTGAACTCACAACTAAAAACACTCTAATCCAGATGAGGCGATCGCGTTCATAACAAATTAGGTGGTGAAAATTATTATTTAAGCCATTTTTGGAATTGCAACTGGTTGGAGTTGGTGGCATTGAGGCACAGTGACGCTCATTTGTATTTTTTTGGCTCCGAAAGACTACACATTTGAGATTTTCTCTTTACAAAGTAGGTTAACATATAAATCAGTAGCTTATCTATAAAATTCGAGATTAAAAAAATAGATCCATTCATAATTATTAGTCTCAGTAATTAGGATCTTTTTCATATGCAGATCTAATTGAACTATACAGTGACTTCAAAACAATCAAATAAACATCTTCTAGACCAGTTTATACCAGTTATTGAATCCAAATATGTTTAATTATGAACCCTTGAATATGTAAATAGAAACAAGTATTTCTATTTTGTTGAATGGTATAATCTGGTCTTATTCACATTATTTGTTAAGAAATAGGGAATATGAAATTATTTTTTTCATTTATTTTATTTATCTATTTATTTCACATTCGCCTTTTTTTAAATGTAATAGCAACAATAATAAATAACTTTTAAAATTGTGACATTTTGCATTTTTAGGATACCAAGGTATACAAATTAATTAATAGGCACAATTCTAAAAATACGGAAGGTTGGTTTTAAACACTAGGTATGGATATTGAACCTAGTAAAGCCCAAGAGATTAACCAAATCTTAAATGTAATTGAAACACGACATTAGTTAGGTGGGTAGTCAGGTATGTATGTACATATGTACATGGAAATTACAACAATCATTTTGGCCACGCTTTTCAGTCAAATACTCCTCTGTGTGGCCGTATGAGTGGCGACTACCGATATACGGTGGTGCATATTTGCATTATGAATAGCGCCAGCCTGTGCAACACACGGCTGGCAAAAATCGCATTTGCTCACGCCAATGCTCCCAATCTGTAGTATACTCACTTCTTGTGGAAAGTTAGACTTAGAGGCTTGCCGCATGGATGGCTTGGTTAGCTGTTGATGATTGATTCATGATCATGTCACATGCAGCAAATGGGCTGATCTTAATTTTCCATTTTGAAAATTTGAACTCGTATGGGGGTCCCTGTCCGTACGTACCCAGTGCAAGTAGATACATGAATACAAAGTGATTTTAATTTTTCACGGTGATCGTTTATCATGTTTCTTTTATCAAATTGAATTATTATATTTTTATATATAAATTAATTGGAATTATTGTTTGCAATGGAAGTAATCTGGATGGAATATTAATAGAAAGATCTGCTTTTATAGAGAAATGGAGAGTTAAATCATTTATCATTTAATAAAGTAAATAGGAATTAGTACGAGGTTGGTAGAATAGGCCTTAGCCATATTTGAAGAGAGTAGTTTTGTTAACACATTTACATATTTGAATATGGACGGAAAAAAGTGCGGCTCAATTTATTAACTCTCAATTAAATCTTAAGTCTCCATTGAATATGCGAAATTTATAAAATTTCATTAATAATTTGTAAATTTCCCATTTCTGGTGAAGATTTTAAATTTAATCAAAAGTGAAAGCATAAAACTGAAAACTTATAAATCTTTTGAGTCGAAAGTAAAAGTTCTTAGAGACTGAAAAATGCAAATTTTGTCTAAAAGACACTTTGGTTGTTTGTTGATTGCCTTAAAAATACGTAAAATTTGATCCTCAGTTTAAATTTTTAGACTCTATTGCAAGTGATTGTTATATATGTACGTGGAAAAGACAAGTTAACCCAAGATTTTATTTTAACCAATATTTAAAAGTAGTTTTCTAGTAAGAAAATTAAGTTAAAAAAATTCACACAAATAGCATTAAACCAGGGGAAAAAGTTAAAGCTGGGTGTCGCCTTCACTAGGAGCTACTTTTAAGGTGAAAGAAGGTTAATATGTATCGGAAAACATACGTTTTTGTTAAAAACCCATTTTTGCACCCAATTAAATCGAAACTGTGATTTCAATTCCATTCAATTCAATTAAATTTATTTCAATTAATTTCAATTCAACTCAATTTAATTTTCAATTTAAGTTTTGAATGCCTTGTATAATATGCTCTACACCAAAATCAAGCTTGAAAGGATTTTTTTTTCAAGTCGCGGTCTAAGGTTCTTAAGTTCTTTTAAGATCTAAGCCATTAAAGAAAACTTAATTTCATCATCTTGTTATAACAAACTTACTTACTCACTTAAGGTGGCACTACAGTCCGGGGTGAATCAGGGCCCAACCAACAAGCTTCTTCCAGCCGGCTCGGACTCTAGCTAAGTCTCTCCAGTTTTGCACGCTAAGTTGATTGAGATCTTCTTCCACTTGCATGCGCCACCTATTACGCTGTCGATTTAAGTGATGAATAAGCACCGACACCTAATTCTGTGATTTCTTAATGATTTTTTTAATTTTTCCGGCTGGGATACTAAAAGTTTTGCTAACGAATAACGAGAAACATACCAAGATGCACACATGTTTACTATTTCTTTTGCAAAAACCGAAGTGAAAGATACATATTTACATGTTTTAAATAAAATCTTTAGTAAACCAATTTTTTTAAAATGTACCTAGATATTAGACAATTTTTAGATTAAATCCACTGTAAACAAACTGACCCTAATTACCAATTAAATACCAATCTCTTGTGGCTTAAATTCATATTTATTTTGTTCACAGCTTAAGGAAAAACTAGAATAGGCGGAAACTGTCGGAAGCTTATAGCAAAACCGACCTAAAAATAGCTTTCCGAAACGTCAATTTCACAAGTCACCCATAGTACACTTAAGTGGTTGAAAGTGAAAAAAATGTAAATAATTGCTAGGTCAGTGTTAATTTTTTCATACCTATTCACAGCACAGAGTGATAGCCTTTTAATTATTTACTTTGCGAAACCACTAAAACTCGATTTAATATAAATTAATTAAAAGAAAGTTTAAGATTTTACTTCACTCATTCTAGCCCAGGAAAAATATACAAAAAAAAGGCCAAATTGCGGAAAAAATCCAACTGAAGGTTTTGAAATGCAATTATCTTTATTTTGGTATAAGGAATACTCATCCAAAAATTGTGTGCGCGTTAAAATTTATTCAAGGTCAAATGTCAAAAAAATTGGTTTTTCGCTTATAACTTTTAAACGGTAAATGCTATCAAAAAGTACTTCATGCAAATCTTGTAACGCATGAACGGTGATTGCTATCGAAAAGAACTTCATACGAAGTTTTTACACTATTAAATTCTCTACAGAAAATATAACTTTTTTTCTACGAGTGATAGTTCCAAAGATATCACTATATTAAAAACTTCGTCAAAAGTAAAAAAATCTGGTTTTTTGCTTTTTACTCTCAAATGACGAAGTTGTCAAAGATAAATTTTTGCCTACTTTATGTGTTATTATATTGTCTACAAAAAATACTGTTCAACTTTTTTTCATAGGAGTGATCAGTTAGAACATATTAGTACTTCAAAAAGGTGAAAAGTTCAAAATATGGGTTTTTCGCCTACAACTTTTAAACAACAAATTTTGTCAACAAATTTTTTACACAATTTACAGATTATATGACTCTCTACAAGAAAACATTTTCATATTTGTTGTAAAATTGATCATTTTAATCATATTACTATTTCTAAAATTGGTCAAAATTCAAAAATACCGGTTTTTGCGTCTTTTCTCTTAAATGACGAAGTAGTCGAAAAATAATTTATGCTCATTGTTAAGATAGTCATATTTCTAACAAGAAGTAACATCATAACTTTTTTGATACGAGTGCTCAGTTACAAGATATTGCTGTTTTAAAAATGTTCGAATTTCGAAAATACAATACCTTGAAAAACTTATGTTACAGGCGAAAAACAGACATTTTCGTCAAATAACGATTTTTTTAGATGGCGATATCTCCTAAACGATCATTCGGAGAAAAAAAAGGCCGTTAACATGTCTTATAGAAAATTATATGTCTACAAGATTTGCATGAAGTACTTTTTGATAGCATTTACCGTTTAAAAGTTATAAGCGAAAAACCAATTGTTTTGATATTTGACCTTGAATAACTTCTAATGCGCATACGATTTGTCAATGGACTTTTGGGTGAGTATTCCTTAAACCAAAATAAAGATTATAACATTTAAAAACCTTCACTTGGATTTATTCCGCAGTGAAAGTACATTTTGCCAGGGCTATTCATCAAACAGAAAAAAAAAGTTGAAAACTATGCACCAAGCACCAAATTCTGTCACCATTTTGATTTTTGCATCTGCCCACTTACGAAAGGGCGGTCGGTGAGCGCTCTCACGTCCGACGCCAAAGTTAGCGAAAACTAAACGAAAAGTACCAAATCGCAATTATGTGCGCGTCATATGAATTTCTTGTATTCGCTCGGTTTCGTACAACCACTTACGTTGGCCTCTGACTATTCTAGTTCTACCTTAATCATTTTTAATCAATGATTTTGTGAGTGATAAATCCGCGAATGTGCTTGTTAGCCACATAGTCAATGAATCCATAGTTTCACTTTTTAATTTTCGAAATCACCAATCAGCCAATATTGGTTGATATAAGCTCCATTTAACCAGTGCCTACGTTCTGTAACTCTCGCATCGAGAAATTTCTCGCATGGAACACGTGAATCGAAACAAAAACATAAGGCAAGGGAACAAATCCAAACTACCCAACAATTTGCTCGCTAATAACCTTTTTGAGCACAAATTGACTGGACTACATGTGGAAAACTTATTACAGATTTAACCCAATAATAGGTTTGTTCCTTGCCAACTTTCAAACAGTTTGAAACCGGCAGATTTAGTGCGAACCCGTTCCACACTTGAAAAATTGTACTGGTCCGCACCAAATCTGCAGGTCTGAAACTGTTTGGGACTATCAAGGAACAGGGTTAATGTGAACAATCTGACCCTTAAGTCTGGGTGGTCCAGTTTCAGTTTTCAAAATAAGTTTACGTTGTCATCATTGCCTTCTTCAATCCTATTTCCTACCTACTACACTCAAAACTTTTATTTTGGCTGTTGTATTTTAATGATTTCAAAGTATTTTCCATTTCAAGGTTTTATGAAGAATAAAGCAAAACACACGAAAAACGAATGTAAAAGTCTATCATCGGGTTACTTTTCACAAAATGATAAATTCTGGAAGACGCCATTTTTGTAAATAGCGAAATTCCGTAGTGTGTGTGTAATTTTGAGAAGAATACTTTTTTCATATTCGATTGCAATGAGAGAATAGCTTTGAAAATCAAATCGAAATGGCAGCTCTCCCTAAGCACATTTTGAGAGCCAGTGGTATTTATTTGACAATAACAAAGCTTTCTCTTGTGTTTGCAGCATAAACTCCGAAAAATGACAACAGCATTTTCGGCATTTTATTTGTCTTTCTCACCTGTCAGTCTTCGCAATTTTTAAAACAAACTTTTTAGCCGCTAATCGCTTCGCTTGTACATGTGTGTCGGCATTAAATATAAAGAACATTGCCAAAATATATTTTTAAATTAAATAAAAAACAATTTAAAAGAAGTTGAAACTGAATATTTCCATCAGAATTAAGTAATTATGGCGCAATTTTCCTTAAGTGCTCTAACTCAAGAATTGACAGAAGTAGAAGAACCAGGTTTAACATTCGCTGGTGGATCTCTGAGATGGACAACTGCCGAAGATGGTACAGCAACTATACAACTTGAACTAATTATTCAAGTATTTTAATAATAATTAAATAATTTAATTAAAATTTTAGTAAAGGAAGTAACATCTGCCATTGATGCATCCAAAAATCTTACATACCTAAAATTGGAGGGAAACACGCTTGGGGTAGATGCAGCTGAAGCTATTGGCAAATCATTGCAAAAGCATCCAGAATTCAAAAAAGCTCTCTGGAAAGACATGTTCACTGGCCGTCTGAAGGATGAAATTCCTCTAGCTCTAGAGCATTTGGGAAATGGCTTGATGCTCGCATCGGCACAGCTTACTGTGCTCGACTGCAGTGACAATGCTCTAGGTCCGAATGGAATGGTCGGTTTGCAGGCTCTCTTAAGCAGCAGGGTCTGCTTCACCTTAAGGGAATTACATTTGAACAATTGCGGTCTCGGCATCTACGGTGGCAGAATGCTGTCTCAATCTATATTGGATTGCTACAAGAATAGCTGTGAGGTAGGCACCCCGCTGGAATTAAAAGTATTCGTCGCCGGTCGTAATCGCTTAGAGAACGAGGGAGCCAAGGCGATTGCTAAAATTTTTTGCACCATCAACACTTTAGAGGAGATTGCGATGCCACAGAATTCGATATTTCATGTAGGAATCTCGGCTCTGTGTGAGGGATTTAAAAACAATCCCAACATGAAGGTTTTGAATCTTAACGATAACATTGTGACACCAAGAGGTGCTTTGGCTATTGCCAACGCCATCCAAGCGATGCCAAAGTAAGAAATTATTTTTTTTCTTGAAATAAAACAACAACTTTTATTACTATTTTCAGTTTGCGGGAGATAAACTTGGGTGATTGCCTTTTGAGATCAAAAGGAACTCGTCATTTGGCAAATGTCTTGGAAGACAACCAGCCAGATCTGGAAACCTTAATATTGGAAGCCAATGAGATTGGATCCGAGGCGGGTATGTATTTGGTGGCGGCACTACAAAACAAACCCAAGCTGAAAGTACTCAAACTCGACTGCAATAAGTTTGGTTATGATTGTATTGAGGATATCAAGGAAACATTGGCCAGCACTTGCCCAAAGTGTGTAATTGCATCGTTTGAGGATGATGAAGGTGATTCTGATGGCGACGAGGATGATGATGATGACGACAATGACGACGATGAGGAGGACGAAGATGGCGAAGAAGAGGAAAACGAAGATGTAGACCATCATAATGATACAACGGAAGATGCAGACGAAGAGAATGACACCTATAATGGAGAGGAATATGGCGATGAGAGTGGTGCTTTGGACAACTACGTCACGGCTGTGTTTAATAAAGTAAGTGATTTTATATTAGATGATATCGATACCTTCCCGTAAGAATGTATTAAGCGACATTTTAAAAATTTTAAATTAAATTTTTAAAATACCTCTTATTCAATTATTTATTTGGGTATTTTGTTGTAGTAAACAGATTTTTCGAAGCATTTTGAGTTGAAATTCCCGTCCCGAATCTTTTTATTTTTTTAAATACATAAATAAATAACTGGACCAGAGGTTTTTGCCAATGCATTTAAAATTTTTGAAATGTCGCTTAATACATTCTTACGGGAAGGTATCGATATATTATTCATTGTTTTTATTATATTAACAGTCCAATGATGATACCGTCGAAGGATCCTTCCAATCCAATACAAGTGTTACATATGAGGGCGAACAATCTCGACCTAATACAGTTGAGACATTTTGCAACACACCAAATCCATCACTTAAAATGTTTGAAAGCATCGAAGCGACAGACAAACTGGAAGCATTCCAACAATATTTGAAAGTAAGTTTTAAGTCAAGAAATCAAATGCAATTGTTGTACGTAATAAACAAAAGGGTAGTTGTCAACTAAAATGATATAAAATCATCAAAAATTGAATTCAGGACTCTGGGAGGACTTGATAATAAGAGGAAATTTACATATTTTTTCAAGTTCCCTTACCTAGAAAGGCTAACGTAACGACTTTAACAAACAACAAATTGCTAGTTCTATTATATTGTTTTCTTACTTAATAGATTAAGCAAAGTCCTGAAGTCAATTTGTATTGTACCTCTGCATTGAGGTTTTTAAATTAAATTCAATTTAATTTTAAATCATTTATTTTTCTCAAGGGATTCAGATGCGAAAACTATATTATTATGCTTACATTTACCGCCCTCAAATGTGCAGCGTTATCCAAAGTCTCCAAAGAAGCTCTTGATATTTCTACGGTTTTGTATGCAGATTCATTTGCTTATGCTGAAGAAGTTGATCAAGTAACACGTGTCATGAATTTCTTTCTAATACAACTGGGTTTGTTGAAGAGCGAACAAAAAGATTTTAAACCAGCTTACAATTTGAAAGGATGTCGATACGCATTCAGAGAAACTTTGAAGGAGAAAAACTTACCCAATGATGTTAAAGAGACTTTTAATTTATTCCTTGATCGATTTGATGATTAACTTTGGCTTGATTTTTTCTTTTATAAAAAATGTATGCTTGTGTTTAATGTACTTTTAAAATGTTAAAACAAATAAAATTTGTAAGTCGTTTTTAAATAAAGTACCTAGGGTGAATAATTTTTTTTATGATAAATGAAGAAGGATCTAAAAAAGTTCGTCAGGTTTTCTGTGTAGTCACAAATACATGTTCTTCGACAAAAATTGAGCAAGCAGTGGTGTGATGTTCTACTGGCTACTTAACAATGAGCTCTTCAATCATATTGCATTTCATATTCAAAGACTGAAACTCAATATTACAGAATTGCATTTCTCAGGCAATTACTGAGCTAGGTTTTAAGTGAAGATTTGGTTAGATTAGGTTGAAGTGGCTGTCAGTCGAGAAAACTACCCACGAATATAGCAAACCCTTTTCCCTACTCGGTTTATCGTAACAGGCAACCTATCTATGTTTATTAAATCACTGGGATCATTGAAGTAAAAATCTCCTTTTAAGTGAGAATAGTTGAAAAAATGGATTTTGAAGTTTTTATAAGCTTCATAGCTTCTTGGGTTTGTTAAGTTTCTTGGGGAAACTGTTAGCAACTTAGTTCCATGGTGAGAAGGGCAGGAGGAAAGAGGGGTGAATGAAATCTCCCCGGTCGAGTATTTGAAGAGTTTTTGACATCCTTTCACACGTAGGTTAAGGTGCGATCAACCAATTATCCAGTTTATATTGGAGGGCTTAGAAAATTTCCCCAGAAATATCTATAAACTGAACAAATGGACTTTGAAATGAAATTTCAAATATTGCCTAAAGATTATGTTTTTTCGTGTGAAAGGTAGAAGAGATTTTTAGGAAAATTAAGAAAAAACGTCAAAAGTAATTTCCAGCTACTTGTTTCTTCGTGTGAAAGGGCACTTACTAGTTTCACAGGTTTTACCCATTTTGGCTTCAAAAAGTTAGCAAACAGATCTTGATCTTGGTCTTTGATGTCACTCAAAAGTCAACACACGCTGCGGAAAGTCATGTTTTTTTTCATAGTTTTATTATTATTCTGAGAATCTGAAGAAATTGAAAAAAGCAATTTCAACATAAATTGTAAATTGCAAATTTTAAACTAATAAATAGTTATGTCAGATAATGAAGACTCCCACGTTTTAACTTCTGATGATTTCAAAATAACTTCCAACTTTACTCCCGAAGAATACGAAAAGAATTGGTCTGAACGTTTGTGTGATATAAAAGAAGAAAACGACTATGAAGAAAGAGAAAAGGTTTTCCACAAGTTCTATAAACATATTTGGAATCTATTATTCGGACCAGATGCAACACCAGAAACACGCACCGTGGCCGTGCAGTTTCTAGTAGTTCAACGTTGTGATGCGTCATTTTTCGAACCCTACATCTATAACGATTGGATTCGGGCTGTGAAAGCTGAGATAATCAGACGTGAACTATTTGATTTTTGGACAAATGAGTTCGTGAAAAAAGAACTAGGATTGTTTTGGGCAAGAAATTGCGATTATTTTGATGATATAAACGATCCGGAACCTGAAGAATTCTACAAGCTTGATGTATGAACCAAGAATTTAGAAATGAAAAAAATCAATTTTGCGTTGTCTTTTAGTTTCACAAATTAATAAAAAAATGATAAATTTTGGTTTCGTGACAAAACGACTTTTCTTCTCCTAAAAAAGAGGATTTTATTCAGAATCAAAGGCAATGCTTTAACAGGTATCGAATTGCTTTTCTGGATTGCCAATCGAAAAAAGTCATAACTGCTTTGGAAATTTTTTGGATTGAGACAGCGTTTTATCAGTCATGATGACTCAAAGTTTCTTTTTCAATAGGCATGCTGAGGGATTTTTTCTTGTCGATTTCATCTACAAACCCAATAGAGCTTTTTAGCAAAAATTTCTAAATGTCAAACTCAGGACCTCGGCACAAATGACATTTAGGGACCACCCATTTTCTTTTTTTATTTCGGAGGCCAATACACTCCAATTCAACAGAATGAGCACATGGATTTTCGTAGTTGGTTCATTAATTTTTTTTTTCAAACATTGTGCATTGTCCGAGAATAAATATAAACAATAAAAACTATTTCAAAAAATTTTTTTTTACTTCCATCCATTAGCTTTATTACCAGTTTCAATATTTGAGCTTTTTCAGTTGACACAAAAAGACTGAATTTTCCTTATGGAAAGACTTTGATGAGAGTCGGAGGAAAAATAGCAGTACTTTTTGAATTAATCTTTCTGTTTTCTTTTCCCAACATCATAAACAAACACTAAGGATAATCAAAAAATGGAAAAAGTACCTTTGAAAATGTGTGTCCTTATTCATTTGAAGTGGAGTGTAAATGTTTGGATTTTTTTTAAATTGGTAATTGCGTCTGTCAAAGGTGCCGAGTTCTTAGCTGTCACTTTGACTTTGACAATTTGGTAGAGATCTCTATCGTGGCGTAGTGAAAAGTCACAATCTAAATAGGGACAAGAGAACCCACTAGTGAACATCAAAAAAAATTGCTGTTGATTTCTTTGAATGCGCTCAGTTACCAATTATTCACTGGATGTTTCCATATTTTGATGAGAGATGACAGAGAGACAAACCACCAAAACAAAATCGCACAGAAATAACAAATTTTACTTAAATAATTGGATAAAACAGACAAATGGCTGCAAATAAAGTAAGTTTAATTAAAACTCAAATTATATTTGCATGTAATGAAACTCTAATCCTAGGAATCGATGGTGGTCATTCTGGACGTTGGAATTGGAGCAGAGAAGCTAACAAAAGACGCCGGCGATTGTTCATTGAAAGTTATAAAAAATAAGGTATATGAATTTCATCACAACATTACTCATCATTATAAATACATGTTTTGTTTTGTTTATTATTTTTATTGATTCACTTTCCTTAACTGGTGTTAACCTCATAACAACGCGGTACTCTTAAAGGATCCCATAAATATAGAACCGCAAATCTCTCTCTGTGGTTTTGTTAAAATCATCACTGCAGTTTATATCCAAGCTATTTATTGCAAGTAGCCTAGTTTTTCAGTGCGAGATATCTCACTAAATTTAGTGCGTTTACTCAGAAGATCTCGCCCTAAACTTTTTTTTACGAAAAAAAAAAATCAATCTTAAATATGCTGCTAACGTATCTCATAAGCCATCTTTATGTTATCTTTTTAGAAGTGACTTGAAGCATGTTAATTTATAGAAGTCAATTTTGTCACATGGTCTTAACGTTAATACCGGTACTATTCCTTAAGTTAGTGGTCAAATCAGTAAATATTCCTCATTTATTTACACAAATGTGTGTATGAAGAAAAAGAAATACCGATTTGAGTAACTACTAGCATTTAGGTTTAGTACCGGTATTAACGCTAACACTGTGATGGAATTGCCTGAAAGACACTGTTTCTGCGGTTTGGCTAGTGAGTGTACTTCTGGCACCGAGAGTAGGTATTTGTTACAGATATTTTTAGCTGTGAAATATTATGAATTGGCATTCGTCTTATCTTTTCCAAGTTCCGGATTCCATAGCATTTCAATTTGTTTATAATTTTCAGATCTTCAATCACAAAATGGATATGCTTTCTTTTCTACTTCTTCGAACGGAAAAAACTGAAAACAACGGAAATTCTGAAGCTAATGATCAGTATTTAAACATATGCCAGGTCCTACCAGGTTCACAAATCCCCACTTGGATGATGGCAAAAGAACTAACAAGCTGTTTAGAATCTGAAAAAAGTAAAATTGGTGATTGGGTAGACGCTGTGATTGTAGCGATAGGAATTATTACGGAAGATGCTGTGTGAGTTATCAATATTGTACAAAACATTTTTTTGGACAAGCAATACCTAACTAGTTTTTATTCCAAAAGCCTGCATAAAACCCGTCTATCGAAAATAGTTTTATTTCATAACTTTGATTCGCCGATATCTTCGCTGGATGATGCTATTGTTGAAAAACTAAATGAATTGAACTGCAAGCTGATCATTGTGTAAGATGAAACCTCTATCTTTTTTTTTGTAATTAAAAGCAAACTTCACATTTGTTCTCAAAATTACAGAAGCCATAACATTCATTACATTCCGGATTCGGAGGGAAATTTACAAGCGCAATTCAAACCTACCGCAAATAAGAGTCCCATTCAAGCTAAAAATGAAGAACTTGCTATGGAATTGAAAAGACTTTGTCCATTAACACAATTTTGTAACTTTAATGACGCTCTTCCAATTATTTTGCGCAAAAAGCTTCAGCGTCCGTGGAGTTGGAACAGTACTTTTGCTATTGGCTCTCGAATTGTGATAAATGTTTCGGGCGTGATTCCCGTCAAAGAAGACACGGGTGTTGCCAAATTTCAAAAAAAATCCAAAGGTCTCGATGAGATTATTGTCCGTCATAAGGCATACTATTCTGGAGTTGATGAATTAAATGCTGATTTGGAACATCAACAAATTGCTGGTTATATGCTGGGAAACACTCCCATGCCATATGATCCGAGTTTAGGGCAGGCTCCTCATATTGACACTAAGAAGGGAATTTATTTCATTGGATTTGTTGCATTGGAAAACATTCCACAAGAATACTTCAGTGGCTCTTCGACATATGTTTTATTCCCACAAAAAGGCAAACGCGTATCTGCAAAGATTTTAGACTCGTTGGTGAGAGTGATGATGTCTGGCGGTACAAGCATCTTAGCTTGGAAGGTCTATAATAATTCAAACAAGCCTAAGCTAGTTGTGCTGATCCCTACAATGGAATACGAACTTGCAGGTTTAGCTATGATTGAGCTTTCTTATCATTCCCAACATCGATTCTGGGATTTCCCTAAATTACGCACGAAAAAAAATCAACCCACAACTCAACAACTTGAAGCCATAGATCAGTTAATGACTCGTATGGATCTTTCACCAAAACCAGATACGATTGAAGAGTCATGTAATTCCCTTACTAAAGATCGTTTGCCTTTTGATTTTCTTCCCAACATTCGCCAGCAGTATGTGATAGATTTCTTGAGTAGCATAATTTTAAAGCAACCCTCTGACAAATCTTCCCAAGAATTTATGAAGGTCCCTGATTTCTTCCAGCCAGAAGCTTCAGAAGCTGCTGAAAATATTAAAAAACTATTCGACTTGAAAAAAAGTGAAGCCCATACTAAAGATAAACTCAAGAAGCACTTCTTCAATGGGGTCACTGATCAAGGAAATGGAGACGAAGGAGTAATAAACAATGCTTCAACAAGTACGCTAGCACTCGAGCAACAACAGGAGGAGAATAAATTAACACATGTTAGTACTGTTACACCAGCTGAGGACTTCAAAGCTCTTATTACACATGTTATTACAAAGATACCAAATGGGGCTGAACGTGCCGCAAAATTTCATCAATATGCTTTGCAGATGTGTTCGGTTATATCGGATTTGCTCTTCAAATCAATGACAAAGCAGTATGAGAAAATTCGTAAAGCTTTAGTGGTTTATCGGGAGATTAGTATAGCTGGAAATAGCTCGTACGACTACAATGATTGGATGAGAGATGTTCGTGCTAAAGTGATTGAAAGGAAAATGTTTGACTTCTGGGAAGATGTTATTGTAAAGGAGAAACTTGGACTTTGCCTGGAAGAAGATCCTCAAGTTGAGAAAGATTTTTATGATATTTCGAAGGAAGTTGCAGCATCGAGTAATGTTGATGTTGTCATGGATGATGATGAGTCTGTTGAAGATCTCTTTGGAAATATGTAGAAGGTTAATGCTAATATTTTTGTTTATTTTTGTTTTAAGGTTTTGTTCGAATAAAAGAAAATAAGAAACCTAATACAATTTATTTGTTTGTACACAGCTAAGTAGTACATGATATAGCCCTAGAGGCGATTTTGACATGTTAATAATGTAAGCAATTATTAAATTCTGTATTTATTTTTTCTCTTCTTGTTTGATGTATAATAGTAGAATAGGAAGAAAATTTGAAAAGAAATTCTTCTGTTTAATGGGAGTGACTGAATATTTATAATTCAAGTTAAATTTCGTTAGTCTGTATTGAGTAAATTGTTAACTCTAAATGATGATAAATAAATAAATAACAATTCCCAATAATAAACACTAATTGAAGTGTTCAGATGAAGAAGGGGGTAATAAACTGACATTTGTATAGTTTTGAAATAAAAGCGACATTTGGTGTTTCACTAAAAGTGGTGAGAATAGTGAAGGGCAGATAGAACGCTTAACTTTTAGTTTCATTCAAACACCAACTGTCGTTTCTTGGGCCTTTTCGTTTTGTTGGCGTTTCAATAAAACGACTATTGTAATAAGGGTGTATGTTTGCAAGCGTTTATTTTCAATTCTATTTGAACATAATACGATATGGTCAATCTTTAAAATTAAAGACAAAAACTATATATTATTCACTACACTATTTCCTTAGTTAGGTACTTTATATATTTTTTTTTAGCTTTATTTTCGAAAAATAAACACTTTTTCTGTAAACTTTGTATTGAATTTTGAAAGAACCCCGCACTAAATGTATGAAAAATTTTTCCCGGTCAAATTGGCTGAAATTACTAAAATATGTTATATTTATTTTCTAGGTGTCTGAATTTAAACAAATTCCCCTGGATAAATAGAATTCACAGTGTATACATGCTGTGATTTCTATATGAGTCGGTAAACATCGACCAAAATTTGCGTCTTAGAAGGGTACAACAGCATCTAACTGATGAGCCCAACTGTTGTACCTGGGCGAAACGCAATATATGGAGTAGAGCTCACTTAAAATTCTTTATTTGAACTTAATTCATTCGCTCCACTAAAACAAAAGAATATTATTTTTAATTTTCTTTAAAATCATAATTATAAAAAGCCTGAGCACTGGCATTTATTTTCTAGGTGTCTGAATTTAAACAAATTCCCCTGGATAAATAGAATTCACAGTGTATACATGCTGTGATTTCTATATGAGTCGGTAAACATCGACCAAAATTTGCGTCTTAGAAGGGTACAACAGCATCTAACTGATGAGCCCAACTGTTGTACCTGGGCGAAACGCAATATATGGAGTAGAGCTCACTTAAAATTCTTTATTTGAACTTAATTCATTCGCTCCACTAAAACAAAAGAATATTATTTTTAATTTTCTTTAAAATCATAATTATAAAAAGCCTGAGCACTGGCATTTATTTTCTAGGTGTCTGAATTTAAACAAATTCCCCTGGATAAATAGAATTCACAGTGTATACATGCTGTGATTTCTATATGAGTCGGTAAACATCGACCAAAATTTGCGTCTTAGAAGGGTACAACAGCATCTAACTGATGAGCCCAACTGTTGTACCTGGGCGAAACGCAATATATGGAGTAGAGCTCACTTAAAATTCTTTATTTGAACTTAATTCATTCGCTCCACTAAAACAAAAGAATATTATTTTTAATTTTCTTTAAAATCATAATTATAAAAAGCCTGAGCACTGGCATTTATTTTCTAGGTGTCTGAATTTAAACAAATTCCCCTGGATAAATAGAATTCACAGTGTATACATGCTGTGATTTCTATATGAGTCGGTAAACATCGACCAAAATTTGCGTCTTAGAAGGGTACAACAGCATCTAACTGATGAGCCCAACTGTTGTACCTGGGCGAAACGCAATATATGGAGTAGAGCTCACTTAAAATTCTTTATTTGAACTTAATTCATTCGCTCCACTAAAACAAAAGAATATTATTTTTAATTTTCTTTAAAATCATAATTATAAAAAGCCTGAGCACTGGCATTTATTTTCTAGGTGTCTGAATTTAAACAAATTCCCCTGGATAAATAGAATTCACAGTGTATACATGCTGTGATTTCTATATGAGTCGGTAAACATCGACCAAAATTTGCGTCTTAGAAGGGTACAACAGCATCTAACTGATGAGCCCAACTGTTGTACCTGGGCGAAACGCAATATATGGAGTAGAGCTCACTTAAAATTCTTTATTTGAACTTAATTCATTCGCTCCACTAAAACAAAAGAATATTATTTTTAATTTTCTTTAAAATCATAATTATAAAAAGCCTGAGCACTGGCATTTATTTTCTAGGTGTCTGAATTTAAACAAATTCCCCTGGATAAATAGAATTCACAGTGTATACATGCTGTGATTTCTATATGAGTCGGTAAACATCGACCAAAATTTGCGTCTTAGAAGGGTACAACAGCATCTAACTGATGAGCCCAACTGTTGTACCTGGGCGAAACGCAATATATGGAGTAGAGCTCACTTAAAATTCTTTATTTGAACTTAATTCATTCGCTCCACTAAAACAAAAGAATATTATTTTTAATTTTCTTTAAAATCATAATTATAAAAAAGCCTGAGCACTGGCATTTATTTTCTAGGTGTCTGAATTTAAACAAATTCCCCTGGATAAATAGAATTCACAGTGTATACATGCTGTGATTTCTATATGAGTCGGTAAACATCGACCAAAATTTGCGTCTTAGAAGGGTACAACAGCATCTAACTGATGAGCCCAACTGTTGTACCTGGGCGAAACGCAATATATGGAGTAGAGCTCACTTAAAATTCTTTATTTGAACTTAATTCATTCGCTCCACTAAAACAAAAGAATATTATTTTTAATTTTCTTTAAAATCATAACTAAAATATGTTATACCTACTTGATACTATTCTGAATAAAAAATTATATGAGCAAACCGCTCGGAAACAAATAGTTTCGGAGAATCAGGGTCTCAAAGTATAACAAAAATTAAAAGCTATTTTGATTTTTGTTCTCGTTTTCTTTTCTGAAGTCAAATGGGATTATTCATAGACAACTCATTAAAAGTAAAAACTTTAAAATATGTTTTTAGCGTGGTATTTCCAGAGCCTGGAGGCTTCTCAAAATTCAATTTTTTTTTTTTTAATAATAATATTAACTACATGCCTGTAAGACCTAAGGTCTTTTTAAATGCAACCTGAATTGCACGGCACAAGTTAGAAAGAGTAGGAGGATAGGAAAGATTTGGCACAGTGGATTGAGATCAAGGTGTTTATTATCTCATTAAATCTCACGGGTGGCGTCCAGTTAAGCTGGGAGAATATAGAAAAGAATGCTGCCTAGAATGGGGCTCGAACCCACACCTCTAAGTTAGCAGTCAAGCACTACATCCACTGCACCATTGCCACCCGCAAATTTGACTGGGAAAATGTGTTCATACATTTAGTGCGGGGTTCTTTAAATTTTCAGTTGGAGGAAGGAAATAAATCCAAGCTGTTTAGCACGGTAGAGCCGTTAAATAAAGAAGTTATTCAGTTTTTGCGTTTTCCCAAAAGTAAGGTCAGATGGATTTATTCCCTTCTTCCAACTGGCGATTCAATTATTAGTTTGTAAATTTTATACTTACGCCTATGCCAATTCCGCCACAATTTTGAATCTGGCATTTCACGGCATTGTTCTCATTTGATTAAATGGCACTCATAGAAATACAAAAATAATCAAATCTCCTTGTGTGTGCTATTTTCCAAAGAGGTTAAGTAAACATTTTCGTTGGCCAAGTATTTTGCATAATAAAAAAATATAAAACGTCTACAATGTACAGTGGCGTGCACGTAATTAGAAACGATTCCAAAGCCATTTTTCTTCCTTCCGTATCTCCTGTCTTTCTGCAATAAACCTCTCGATTGTTTTTTGTTGGCCTGACTTAAGTGGTGTACCAACTAAACGATAAAACAAAAGAAATTGACGTAGAGTTCCGTTATTTTTCATTAAACCCATAAATTGTCCAAATGCACAAAAGTCGATCGTGCACATAATTAGAAACGAGTTATAAGATACGTTTGTTTTCAAAATTTAAGCGGCTTAAAAATTTGTAGTTTAGAATTAGATCTACGCATTCAAAAAATAGAAAATGGGCTGTTTGAGGAGTATTGCATAGTGAGGAAAATTGATCCTGCATCATTGTATATAAATTCTATAGTATTCTCATGAAGAAAAAAAGCTCGTGGCCATCTATGCGTCCAAATGTCATACTAATTTTTGTTAAGGGATCTCGGTAAGGCGATCACAGCGAACCTATCGACGAAATGTCTACCTACAAAATCGTGTTTCATGAGAATACTATAGATTGGATATACAATGCCTGCATGTTAAAGCTCGGCGCCTCATTATCAGGCGTCATGCAGATGGAAAATCATACGGCTAAATATCTGAAATATAAAAATGCTCTTAAACGATAGTACCTATTTAATGCTGTTCAATATCTTAGAAAAGGTGCAACGCGAGCCAAAAGCAAAGTCAACCTTCTCAACGAAAATATTGGCTTTTTGTTCGGCAACGCAAAAAAAAATTGTGATAGAAATTAGTGCAGCGGTTTTTGGGAAAACAGAGAGTGGACAATCACCTGTTAAAAAAAGATTGCATGAGGCTAGCATCTTTGGACGCATACTAAAAATATTGAAAAGAAATAGGTACATACAAATATAAACAGCTCACCAAAATGCCGCGATTTTCTCCAGAAAGTGGGTCACACTTTATTCACAAACAAATTTATTCTAACACTTGTTTCGTTTAAAACAAAACTCACATTTTACACACTAAAGATGGACAACATAGATTTTCGCATTAATATAAGAAACTAACATCTCACAATTCACAGGGCACATAGGTATTATATTTTTTTTTACTTCAAATAAACAATAAACCACAAAAAAAAAACATAATTATTAGGTAGGTATCAAACTTTGATGGAATTAAAAGCACACCGCTCCAGCACATCTTTTTTTTTCAAAACAAAAAAACTTGAAACCGAGCTTGAATTTACCTTCCGTTAATTTTCAAACACAAATATTTTGAATTTTACCGCCATGTCTTTTTAAAATCGGAAACCACGAATCGGAATCGGAACAATGGCGACGCCGACGACAAGTGCAGTTATCGCAAGCCAATAAGAAACGAAATCTGATTGAATTTGATTTTGTTAAAAATGCACTTTTCCCGAATAAAAAACTATCAAAACTTTTCGCAAAAATGATCTACAAACATTTATAATTATTTATTGCTAGCATTTAAGACCGAATATTTCCAATTTAAACACAAAAATTAAAAATATATTTCTACTAACCGACCGCCACAAAAAAGTAACAACCAAAACGCACGAGCACAAACTGAATTTGCCTTGGTACAAGAGGAGGCTGCAGTTTCAAATTTGAAACATCATGGATCAGCGAATGTGTGTGTGTGTAAGTGTGTGCGCATGTACAGAAACAGATATTTGACACGGCGAATTCGGTGGAGACTGCTCTCGTGGTTCGTTTGTATGAATTGGCACTGGTTCTTTCTACACCACCTGTAGTTGCTAGCAGTATTTTATTTCGATTTGGCATTTTAATGAATTTCCCAAAAAGGAAATTAAAGAAAATATAAAATAAATTAAGTCTAAGATATATAGAAGATGATCACTTAAATGCTTTAATTTGTAGATGAAAAATGTAAACAAAACACTTTTACAAGGAGGAATAAAAACAACAACAATCGGTTAATTTTATTTTAATGTAGTTCACAATATTAAGGGATCAAATTTAATAGTGATTTATGAAAAATTGTAACTTCGTTGCTATTGGTCGTATCGAAACAAAATAAACAGCATTTTAGAGCTTAAAATATCTTCTTTTAAAATATCTGTATGAAAATATTTCGGGGCATCGCGTTAATTAAAACAAATATGTAACTCGGTTTTGTCTTTAGACAAACAAAAATGTCCCAGCTTTACCAATGCCAGGCTCATTTAACTGAATTCATTAGCCTCAAGTTGTTTTTGTTTTAGTAGGTATCAGTGAAACCATTTGTGGTTAAAATATTGGTTTTTGAATGAAAATTTTGTCTTTGGTCACATAAATATCTTAGGAACTATAATGATCACACAAAAAGTGAGTTATGGCAGTTGGAATCATTCCCTTATAAGAGTCTTTTTACTGATTTAGGATTAAGTAGACTCAATATTGATGTGAAAAACTAATAAAATATACGATATATGTTTACTTTTTAATTTACCAATCACCACTACTTTGCAAAAATTGTGAAAAATATCAATATATTTAGGTTATTTTTAGCTCAACACCCTTAAAGCCGTTTTAGTTTTCTATGTACAAACAAGAGATGAAATTTTATCGTTGTTGAAGCCTTAATAAAGTTCATTCATTCAATGTTTTTTATAATTAAAACGTAATTTTTTGTTTTGCAATTTTCCACAGTTAAGTGGTAAAAATATGGTTACTTAAGTTTTATATTATTCTGTATTCGACTGAATTCAATTGCTGAATAGGTTTTTGAATAATTTTGAATGAACAACAACAATGTGCGTGTGTTACCATTTGCTGCGGGGGAATTTATTTTCCCCTTTTATATACCATTTATCCTAATTTTCCCCACTACCCATATACTGCTAATAATTTTTTTTTCATAAATTATTGGCACTGGTCTATTGGATTTCCATTTACACACAAACCCAACTGAATAAGTTTTTGATTGTTTGTGCATAGCACAAATCATTCACCACAGAAGCAACACTATGTGCTTGATTATGCGTTTTGATTTTCCGTCGTTTCGTGTTTCGTCTTTTTGACATATTAGAGAAGGGGTGTAAAAATGTAGGGGAACGAAGTAATGAAAACACGTATGGAAACTAAAACTTTTTCCGTTTGAACTTTGGCGTTTATGATTTGACCAACTAGTAGAGGCGAGGGATGCTAAATTATAAGCTTTAAAATTGTTTTTCATAGTTCAATAGGTACATATATGTTAATCTGTAAAAGAAGTGATATTTTGAATTATTTGTCTGATTTATATATCTGAGGTCTCAGATAATTTCCCAGACTTGCTGTCAAATACTTAGTATAAGAAATTGTATTCGTCTGCTTAAGTAAGCGGCATGAACAATTATATCTGTTTGCGTACTTCCCAGAACTACAAATTTCTACGAATTTAGCCTAAAGTTCTGCCACAGTTCATATAAAAATAATAAAATTGTACTATAATTTGTAGTTTTGGAAGTACATAAACGAATAGACACTGTCTATTTTCCAATAAATGAACCTCAAATTTTTGAGGTGAACCAAAAAATGAATCGTGTAATCAGGCTCAATATTTTTGTAAGGCTTTTTATGGCCTCAGGGTACAGAACGGTATTTTAAACAATCGAAACTATTCGATACAAGGTAACCATGGCACCACCTAATTTGGTTCAATCGATTCTATCGTATCGAAAGACTAGATTGTTATATGATAGACACTCGAATTGAAGTTCGACCTCCTAAAAAAGAAACAGCAACCAACGTAGTTTTTCATTAAGTACTGAAATAAACTGAATTCCAAAATAAACGAGGCAAAATGCAGGAGCTTCAGGCATTAAGGAGAAAAAATATCAGTCTAGCCTTTTACAAACTTTTCCTATATTAAAACTGTACTTAAATGAAGAAATAATTTTTGTTTAAATAATTTTATAATTTAATATTTTGTCTATGGAAAAGCATTGCACATTTATAATAATTAATAAGTCTCGTAACACATTGCCTAGCTTATGATTAAATTTAAACTTATACTATAAACTTCTTAGTCGGGATACAAAAATTCCTGAACAATATTTTGAAATGCAATTTTAATTTTTCCTCGATCACGCCCATTAAGTTTTCTTATATCGGGCAACAAACTCATTAGAAACATTGCATCCGAATCGGTTTTACACTCACAAAAATCATTCCTTCGAGTTGGAGCAGCAGCTGCAGCAGGACTCCCTTGGTCACCACGATTCAAACTGTTTACTTGTGAAGAACTGACTATGGACTGTTGAAACATACTCATTTCGGCAGTATGTGATGCCGCCAAAGCCAATGGCCTTACCAACGAAATGTTATTCGATGGAGTTGCTACAGTACTGTTCAGTTCAGTCCGAGGACGCTTTAGCAGGCTTCTGTTTAAACCAGAATCATTTTGTGAACTTAGTTGATTCAATTCATTTTGCGTAGGGCTTGTTTCTGGATCATCGGATATTTCAATTATAATATCTTTATATTCATCATCATGCTCTGGAGTTTGTGAGTTGTCTTTTGCTTCGATTTCATTTTCGCTCTCTGACTTGATATCGTTTAGAATACAATTATTTAATTTTGAATGGTTTTCGTCTTCGATTATATCGTCTAGTGCTTCAGGCGAAGGCTGCGGTTCGTCTTCACAATACGAAAGATATTGATCCATATACTCATTGACAGGACTGTTACTGCTTGTTGTTTGCTGCTGTTGGGACTTATAGCTTAGTCCGCTTATTTGAGCAAGAGCTTCTTGCAGATGCGAATCAATGACTTTAGGTTCTGAAGACTTTTTACTAGATAATTAAATAAAAAAAAACACCTTTTTTAAGTTAAGACAAGATAAGCCTGATCAGGCGATTGATTTCCTAGGTACGATTTCAACTATGAAATGAAAAAAGACTGTAAAACAAAAGGCTTAATTATCTACCTTTTTATTGAAAATCAGACAGACAAATTAAAGAGAAAAGAAGTAGATTAGAAAAGAGTAGACACATTTTAAGAATGATTATAACTTCTATAGTGGAATTTTACATTATTATATAAATATGGCAAACTTGCCATATAAATACGGTCCAAAAGTGACAAACTCCAAGACCCTTTCAAATCGAGTTCGGTCAAAAAATAAAAACCGACTGTAGAGCAACAAGCTTTTATGGAGTATTAAAAATGCTAGCATCGGTATGGAGCTGAGGTAGTGCGATGGGTGAACCACCTGGTCTAGATAAAGGTAGAAAAAGTTTTTTTTTAATTGAAGAGAACACTGCTGAGTATATACCACTAAAGGAGTCTGAAATAGCTATGTATATTCAGTGCAATCAATTCAAAGTTATTGATTATAAACTTAAATACATAAAATTTTTATTAACAATAAGATTGGCAAGGCGAATGCCAGATATAGCTAAAAATCTAGCCTAAACTTGTCTCAATGTTTAAGAAGACCAAACTTGGTGTTTGCCTGTAAAATTTAGAGCGACTTTTTGTGAGTTGAAGAATAATTGGATGATACCGAGACAGCTCTTAGATAAAATGGCATCAAAACAAAAAATGAAGCGCATACCTAATTGTATTACTATGTATCGCCAGAAGAGATTGCACAGAAATAAACAACAAAATAAACTTACTTGCGCAAATAAGGATGTAGGAATAACATTCTGTCGAAATACGACCAACATGGTGGAACTTTTTCTTCTTGGAAATTAGCATATTCGCGCCGGAAGGATATTCTAAGATTTGTCCATTTGGCCAAACTAGCACCAGCTAGAAAAAGAAAAACAAAAGTTATAATGATGGATGAATTATTTATATTGATGAATTACAATTCTTCCTCAATTGAAGATCGATTTCACGCCAAAAATTCTCAACGTACGGCCGGCAGAAGTAGTATTTGTGTCGCGGATTGTAAATTGCCTCATCCCTCCTTACTAGGTCGATGAGATTGAAAACTTCTTCGGTTAGCCATCGAGAATAAGATGGTTGTAAACGAATTTCTGGGTGTACCGGTGATATTTCATTCATTGTACTTGATTTTTAATCGTAACATTCAATTCAACAATATTCTAGTAATTTTCAAGCACAAAAAATAGTTTAAAGTAAGCGATTTCAAGAGAGAAAACAAATCCAACCAAAAAATTGGCGTTCTTTTGAGAAACTTTTGACATATTTGTTTGTCAAAAAAATTAAACTACCTCAGCTGTTCCCAAACATAATAGGTATGTTCCTTTACTTTGAATTTTTGTGCATTTTGCGCATTTCAGTCCAAAAATCACAGAAATTCAAAGTAAGGAAACATACCTACTATGAATTTAGCCCGAAGTTCTACCAAAGTTCATATAAAAATAAAATGGGTATTCATGCAACAGCGTTGTCACTACTTTTTGTGACCCTTTTCTTAGAAAATAAAAACCAATCTTTAACTTTTTCTAATACAAGTGATTTTAATCATTAACTTGGATAAACTTAGTTGTGTTGTGGGTAAAAAATTATAGTTTTAATTTAACAAATCTTTTTAGTCAATCTTTATCTTAAATTCTTAAACAATGGGTGTTTTCGGTTGCGCTTCTCAAGTTTTTGTGTGCCCATTTGAAAATGCAGAGATACCAATCACAGGCGAAAATGTGAGATATATAGAAAAAAGGTTTGTTCGATCAAATGGCAGTAGCCAGACCGATAAACCAAGTATCTGGTTCTTTAGGGTGTATGCAAAGGGATACTACGAGGATATTTTTATGACATTCTCCTCCCCGGTACATTGATCAATAGCCTTGCTTAAATGTACATCTCCGCCTATGTCCAACTTGGCTAGTTTTACAGCTGGTCGATCATATATTCCATCCGTAGTTTTGACTGTAGCGCTTCTAACTTGATTATCTTTAGACATATGAACTTGGAGTATCCTACCCTTGGGCCAAGACTTACGGGGATATCTCTCGTCGATAACCAAAACAATGTCTCCTTCTTTTAGGGGTGTAGTAGTCTGGTTCCACTTATCTCTTCTGGTTAAAGTTGGTAAGTATTCCCTTATCCATCTCTTCCAATAGTGCTTCGCGTATAGTTGAGACATCAGTGCGTTAGTCTTATATAGTTTTGCATTCTCATTTATGTCTTCAAAGGGAGTCGGGATGGCATCTCCAGCCAATTGCCGAAGAAAATGATTAATGTGCCGAAACCTTTCATGATAATCAAGGACAAGTAACCTTGTACCAAGATGATGTTGTGAAAGTATTATAGGTCGCCTTGTAGACATGCTAACACAATCAGTTTTATCAATCCTACTCATAGACCTTAGTAAGCCATCTTCATCAATGTATGGTTTTAGAGAAATTATTTCATTGCTAAATCGCCTACTACCACCGTCTGTACCACAAAGATTGCCGTATTGTTTTAAACTATTTATTTCATTTGTGTAACACTGAATTTGTATTAATTTAAATAACGAGATCTCAGCTCTCTTATATTCGTGTGACAGAAGATATTTAGTATATTTAATTTTTTGTTTTCGTTTAATTATTACGTGAATACCTCGATGTACAAATGCTGTGAGTCGTAACATCTTGGTCCAACTAGAAAACTTGTCGAAATTAATAGCTGGTTCGAAAATTTGGTGAACTGCTTCAACGACTTCAACATCCGGATTTGGTTGCAATGAAATATCGTCCGGCCATTCGTTTTCATCGTCATACAGGAATTTGGGTGCTGTAAACCAACGATCATGCATATTGAGGGATGGTCCTTTCTTCCATTTAGTCGCATCATCTGCTGCATTCAGGTCTGAAGGTACATATCGCCAATTTCCAATATTACTTAGTTCTTGTATTTCTGCAATTCTAAATGCTACAAATTGTCCCTTTGTTGCTTTAGCACCCGATCTCAGCCATCTTAAGACAGTTACTGAATCCGACCAGTAAAAGACTTTGGTAATTGGATTGGTCAATGACTGTCGAATGCTACACGCAAGTCTAGCTCCAATCAGTGCGGCAACTAACTCCAACCTTGGAATCGATGTAAGTTTGATGGGTGCGACTTTTGTTTTGGAACCCAGAAGTGTGCACGATACATTACCCTCAGACTGGATTCTCATGTATGCAACAGCTGCACTGGTGTCTTTGCTGGCATCAACGAATATATGAAGATGTATGTTTGCTTCATCCCATATCGATGATTTTGTTGTGTAGCATCTAGGAATTTGTATGATTTCGACTTCATGAAGCTGTTGAAGCCACTTCAGCCATTGCTCGTGTTGCTCATCTTCGATCTCATCATCCCAGTCTACTTTAGAACGCCATATTTGCTGCAGCAGGACTTTCAAATAACTTGTGAAATGATTAATTAACCCCAAAGGGTCAAAAATCGACATAAGGATTCTTAAAACTTCTCGCTTTGTCGGTTTATGCTGGCCACTCAAAACACTTTTGCTGCCTTTGTTCAGTTTTAATGAGAATGTGAAGGAATCTGATTGTGTATCCCACCACATACCCAAAACCTTTTCAGTAGGTTGTTCCGCCTCCTTATTGAGACTAACAAGCTCAGTCTGCTCTTCATGTGAACCTTCTAGCGCCAACAATACTTCACGAGAATTTGATTTCCATTTATGTATATGAAACCCTCCTGCTAAGTGAATTTTCTTAATCTGTTCGGCTAATGTGATTGCTTCTTCTTTAGTGGCGACGCTGTCGAGTAGATCGTCCACGTAGTGGTTATCTACAATTGCTTTAACCGCCCTGGGATAGTCACTTTCAAATCGTTTAGCATTAAGGTTCTTCACATATTGAGCACTACTTGGTGAACAAGTCGCTCCAAATGTCATCACCTGGGTAACATATACGCTTGGCTCCTCATCTTCTCGATCGTTCCATAGAAATCGACAGGCTTGTTGATCATCTGATGTTAATCTGATTTGGTGGAACATTTCGGAAATATCACCACATATAGCTACTGAATTTTCTCTAAATCGAAAGAGAATACCAAGCAGAGATGAAAGCTGATCAGGCCCCTTTAGTAGAAATGAGTTTAAAGATGTACCATTAACTTTTGCGGCCGCATCCCAAACAATTCGCACTCTTCCTGGTTTATTCGGATTGACAACGGGAAATAGAGGAAGGTACCATAAGCGTTCGTGCTGGTTTTCCAACTCCCTTCGCTCCAGTTTTCGAATGTAACCTTTCTTTAAGTAGGCAGCTATCTGATTCTGCATCTCCATTCTTAATTGTGGATTTTTCTCCAGCCGTCGATTTAGCGTCTCCAATCTGTATTTAGCCATGGGGTAACTGTCCGGTAGATCCACATTGTCGTAGCGCCATAACAAGCCTGTTTCATATTGATTTTCTACTAGCTTTGTCGTACTTTGCATTATTGATTTAGCTCTGCGATCTTCTTGGGAGGACAAATCATCTTTGGGTACTCTGACTCCCAGAGTTTCGATGGAGAAAAACAGTTTCATCATCTCGTGCAGATCCTCGTCATCAGGTTCGCGATGTTCTTCGACGTGGTAGTTAACACTCTCGTAATCAGATGATCGCTTCGACCCAAACACTGACCATCCCAATTTACATTTGGTCGCAACGGGATCATTATGTCCAGCTAACCTTGTCTTGATAGGAACTGCCAAGTGCCAATCGCTTATACCAATCATTATTTTGGGCTGCATTGATTTGTATGAACAAACTGGTAAGCCTCGTATATGATTATATTTATTAGCTAACTCTTCATAGCACAAAGTTTGTTTTGGCAAGTTGAGTTCCTTAATGGTATGTGCTTCAGGGATTATATATTTCTTAGCACCTTCGTATACACCAGAGATATGTACGGAAACCTTCGTTGATTCTTCTTGTCGTCTGACATTGGCTGTCCACTTTAAATTCAAAATTACATTCGGACCTGTTAACCCCAACTGTTCAGCTACCTCCTCTTCGATACGAGTGCCACTGGAGCCACCATCTAAAAAGGCCATTACTTGTTGCTTTTTATTTCCATTCTGTAATATTACGGGCAAATATTGGAATTGAAATTCATCACCCAATCTTGCATGGCTATTCTGTAAAGATTCGACTACGGGTAAGTTATTCTGTGAGTTGTCTTCTAAATGCATGAGGGGGTGGTGTTTACGACTACAACCGGTAACGTTGCATTTAACTGCCTTCTTACAATTGAATGGATATTTCATCCTATGGACAGTTAAGCATTGACGGCATAGCTTAAGCTCCTTTACTTTTTCCCACCTGTTAGCTGTAGAAAGATTATTAAAAACTACACAAGAATCTATCGATTTACATTTATTAGAACAAACTATACATTTATTGAATGAATTATTTAACACATGAACATTAATTCTGCTTTCCTTTTTAGGTGGCTGCTTTTCTCTCTCGAACGATGTAGATGGTAATATTGAATACACCTTTTTTGCTTCTATTTTCAACCACGAACCAAATGCTAAAACTCCTGAGACATTCATATCGTAAGCATATGAAGCCCATTTCATTTTCATGTCGTTATTTAATTTCTTCAACAGTTCTTTTAGCAATAAAGGGTTGTCATATTGACTTTCTAATGACGATGCCTTCATTACTGCATTCATGTTGGTAACTGCTGTTGAAAATTGAATTATTGTTTCCAACTTGTCTCCTTTCACAGGTGGAAATTTACTTATTTTTTCAATTTGCGCATTGAGAATGACTGTGGGCTGCCCGAATGCTAGTTTTAGACAATCCATGATGTCTGGAACGCATGATGGTTCGCACAATTGACTTGCAACCTCGTTTCTTGCTTTCTCTTTGAGAGATTGTTGGATACGCATTAAATTTTCTTCGTTGGAAAAGCCGCATTCTTGTGTTGATAGCTCAAACATTCGTTTAAACACTGGCCATTCTTCTAATTCACCTGTGAAGGTTGGAAGCGATTTATAAATTTTACGTGCAGCTATCTGCCTCTGGTTGAATGTTGGTGTATATTCACAGCTGATTGTTGGTTCTTGAGTACGAGGATTTGATTGCTTACGTGTGTTGTTGCTCATGTTGAATTCACGTGCTTGAGGATTTAGCGTAATTTTGTTGACTTGCTCTGTGATGTCGTCATCTTTGTTGCCGCCTTCAGCCTCAGAGTCGAGATCCCAATTCGATGTTTGCTCCACAAGTTCATGTTGTTGCCTCACAATATCTTGTTCCAGTTGCAGATTTAGGCGCTGCTCCTTCAGTAGCTCACGTTGTTGCTCGAGCAAACGCATCTTTTGTCTTGCTTGTGTGGCTGAACTGCATCTGGACGTAGTCGATTGCTTTTCAGAAAATTCCTCGTCTGATTTTTCTTCCAGCCTTGGAGTTGGAAGTGGAACTCCCTTGCCATCAACGAAACCTCCAGTTAGGGAGATATACTTCTCTTTTGCTTGCAAAAACTTATTTAACGCGGCTTGAATCACTGTCTTTCGTTTTTTTTTGTCGATTGTTTTTTGCACCACCTCGTACAGTGTCAACACTTCCTTGCATAAGACCTCTACCCGCTTTGTATAACCCTCAGAACAATCATTGCATACCCATCTACTTAGCTCATCGGCCTGACTACTACTAAGACCTACACATAAAAAGTGAAACCATTTTCTACATACCCCATCACAAAAGATCATTTCCTCGTTGTAGGGCTCCTCACATATGTTGCATGTTGCTCGTCTTCTTGGCGCTGGTGCCTGCTGAACTTCTGGAGGGGGTTGCTCTACCTGTCCTCGTGATGGATTATGTTCCTGGTTTCCTTCAGGTTCACCTACTTCAATAGTTTTTGGAGAGCGTGTCACCGGCATGTTTAACTTTGACCAAAGATTTTTTCTTATAATTTTTAAAATGTCACTACTTTTTGTGACCCTTTTCTTAGAAAATAAAAACCAATCTTTAACTTTTTCTAATACAAGTGATTTTAATCATTAACTTGGATAAACTTAGTTGTGTTGTGGGTTAAAAATTATAGTTTTAATTTAACAAATCTTTTTAGTCAATCTTTATCTTAAATTCTTAAACAATGGGTGTTTTCGGTTGCGCTTCTCAAGTTTTTGTGTGCCCATTTGAAAATGCAGAGATACCAATCACAGGCGAAAATGTGAGATATATAGAAAAAAGGTTTGTTCGATCAAATGGCAGTAGCCAGACCGATAAACCAAGTATCTGGTTCTTTAGGGTGTATGCAAAGGGATACTACGAGGATATTTTTATGACAAGCGTAAAGTCGTTGTTAACGTTGTAAAGCTTGAAACTTCGTAGTTCTGTCACAATTTGTATTATGGGTATTCATGCAACAGCGTAAAGACGTCGTAAACGCTGTAAAGTTCAAAACTTCGTAGTTTTGTCACAATTTGTATGGAAAATTTGACAGATTTACGAAGTTTACAACTCTACCACGTTTACGACGACTTTATGCTGTTGTATGAATACCCTTATTGATTTGATAATGGACATTTTCAACGTATTTTTTTATAGAATAAATAAAAGATAATTAAGGGTATTCCTGCAACAGCGTAAGGTCGTCGTAATCGTAGTAAAGTTGTAAGCTTCGTAAATCTGCAAATTTCCATACAAATTCTGACAGAACTACGAAGTTTAATAGCTTACAACGTTTACGACGACTTTACGCTGTTGAATAACCTTATTACTTTAAACAACTAAGAACTTATTTTATTTATTTATTTACTTAAATGCATTTCGGAAGCTATGCTTGCATCATCAAATTTTCAAATAAATAAAATACGTGTTCTTAGTTGTTTAAAATAATCCGGGTGTCAGGGAACAGCGTCAAGTAGTCGTAAACATTGTAAAGTTTAAAACTTCGTAATTCTGTCACAATTTGTATGGACAATTTGACAGATTTATGAAGTTTAAAACTTTTCCACTTTTACGACGACTTTACGCCGTTGCATGAATACCCTTATTGTATTTTAAATTATCTGAGCTTTCGTTATATTCAGGTCACTGTCATGGGCACCCGCAGGGGGCATTTGCCCCCTCCCCTAGAATTTCAAGCCTTTACTTTTGTTTTTGTCACTCAATAATCGAATATTCAACAAAAAAATGTTTTTCTGCCTCTCATGAAATTGTTAGCAAAAGTTGACCTAGGAAATGTTTACCTACCTTAGCACATGCACATGTTTCAGAAAAAATCTTCCGCATAAAGTTTGTTCTGTTTTTTATTTCCTTCTACTCGATAAACAGACATCCTTAACAAAAACTACAAAACCGTCGCGTGCCACAATGACAATATCTATCACTTTCATAATTATGTTTAGCTACCTACTTGTATTTTTTTTGCATAATAGCAAAGGAATGTTTTTGAATCCTGTCTCTGCAATGAGAGAGCAATAATCGACTCAGTGGCATCTTTATACTTTCTTCACATAGAGATCAGTTATCTACTCAAGCCACAAGAAAATTATTTGAAAAAAGTGTGCTAGACAGATTTTCTAGGGAAGCACCAAGGCTACAACTTCTCTTGCGAGAAAAAGAATAAATCCAATATTTTATACAAGGTCTTATTTTATAATTCTATTTTATAAGTTTTTGTCTTATTAATTAACCCTTAACTGCAGTCGTGAAAATTATGTACACTTCTATAGTCGTGGGTCCACTGGACCCAGCTATTTTAAAATGTTAATAAAAATTAAAGTATGAATTATTTAATTTTTTTTTCTGCCAAACTTTAAGAATGATCACGAATATAGTTTTAAGAAAAAATCAACAATAAGAGATTTTGCATTAAATTTTTAACTTGCAATGTTTTCACCTGACCTAAAAACATATCACCTAAACAAATATATGTAAAATAGTAAAAAAATTGAAATCTTAAAAAACATTCTTCCTAGACTTTAAAACATTCTCTTTAGAATTCTTGAAACAAAAAACTTAAAATGTTTTTTGAAAAAAATTCTGACATTGGTCAAATTAAGTGAAATTAATAGCATACAAAACACACTGGTGCAGAGCAAATCATATACTTTTTGCAGTTTGAGTTTTGACAATTTTCGTCATCGTCGCTGGACTTCTTAGCACTTAGCTATTGCTCCATCATATCGTCTCGATTCCCTGAATGACTAATTTAATTTTTCACTACACAAATTTAAATTAGAACTAAAAAACTAAATTAATAACAGGAACAAATATATCACGGACCCACGCGCATGCTGAAACTGACCTATGATGGGAACAGCGAGCGGAACATGTCCGTCACCCTGCACTCACTTTGGCTTATTATATGAAGGTACTAAGAAGTGGGAGGAAGCTGAGGTAACCACGGCGTTTTTTACACGCGCTTAAAGGTTGAGTATAGGTCCGCATTGAACCTACGACTGCAGTTAAGGGTTAAAACAAAATTATCTTGATAAATAAATAATATTTGTATATATCTAATGGGTGCCTGTTTGTTATATGCCATTATATTTTTTGCAACAATACCTTATTTAGAATTTCAATTTTTAAAGTACATTTTACTTCTGCCCCCCCCCCCCCCCGTAGCTAAAATCCTGTGGGCACCCATGGTCAATGTCCTTATTTAGTGAGACTAAAAATAAATAGGCGTGGCTTAATAGCAACTGAGTAGCTATCCATTGTGTTTCAATGTCACTTAATTTTAATAAGCCGTTCTTAAAAACAAAACCCTATATTAATAAACGACAGATAACAACGTGCTAGCATTTATACATTTGTTAACTTGTAATTCTTATTAACCCTGAGGCCACACGAGCAAGTACTTGCACGCAAGTTGGCTACATACACTGCCTGTCAAATTCGTAATTTGCATTCCACTTGCCTCCCACTTGCTTTCCACTTACAATCCACTTGCTTGTCTCCCAACTTGCTTCTCAACTTGCTTCACTACTGGCTTCAAAACTTGCATGCCAGTTGATAAGCAGGTTCTTGGGTTTGTTTGTGTTAGTAAACAAATGTGTATATATTGCAACTTGCTTGCAAGTACTTGCTCGTGTGGCCTCGGGGTAACAATTGTGTAATAGCTCTCTAACGTGCGTTAACGTACGGATAACTTTAACTCGCCGAAATTAGCGTATAATGAACAGATCACAGTACACATATTAATGGTAATATCATAAGCGTTTTTATTTGTGTTCAGTTCTGCATCAGTTCTGTTATGGGGTTTTCTTTTGGTAAATTCAGATTTTGATCCGAAAATTGATATTTTTCGTCGCGAATGGTATACGATTTCAGATTGATTTTTCTTTTTCAGTGTATTGGTGAATAATTTGTGTCTGTGAAGCTATAGCGATCCAGACATGTCAAACTGATGGCTTTCAATTGTTCTGGCTTGTAATGGTGTTAGTGAAAGAGGGGTAAATCTGCCGAAAAATCCAGATCTGCAAAATTGATTTTCGATCAAAAAAAAAATTGATTTTTATGCCCATTGGAAGGCTTTAATTGCCAAAATCTGTGTTTTGACAGATCTAAAGGGGAAAAAAATAAATTTTTGTTACCAAAAGAAACCCCATTAAAATCAGTGGAAAATGGTGGATATAGTGATGTGTGGCTGAAATTTGTTGTGTGTTATGCATGTGTTCATTTATAAATTGCTAAGTAAATAAGATTTTTTGAGCTATTTAGTGTTTATAAATATTAAGGGTATTCATGCAAAAGCGTAAACTCGTCGTAATCGTTGTAAAGTTTTAAACTTCGTAAATCTTCGTTGTAAAGTTTTAAACTTCGTAAATCTGTCAAATTTTCCATAGAAATTGTGACAGAATTACGAAGTTTTAAACTTTACAACGATTACGACGAGTTTACGCTGTTGCATGAATACCCATATTATTTTATTATTTTGAGAGTAAAAAATTGTTTTTTTCAGTGTTATTTAAATTATTTTTTCGTGTTTTTTTGTGTTTGTTGTTGTTGTATTTATATATATATACACCCCCATATTAATAAACGGCGGATAACAATGTGCTAACGTTAATACATCTGTTAACTAGTAATTCTTATTAACAAATGCGTAATAGTCTGTGACGTGTGTTAACGTACGGATAACTTTAACTATGCTCTATCCAACAAAAATTGTCAGTAAAGGGAAGATAGGACGTTTGCCTCTCAGTCTGGTTGCATTGGCTTGCATACATCTGTCTCAAGTTAAAGCTCTCACAGGGTTTCCGTACTTAGAATTATAAATTGCCACAAATCGAAGAACAATGTGCATATGGTTACCATTGACACCATTTCAAACATATTAAAAAAAAGATCCATTTATTTTTTTTACCACAGCACACCTTTTTATATGAATTTGATCACGTAACGCCTTGTGAATGTTTCAAAACTTAGCGCAAATAACTTTTTTCTTCTCAAAAACTAAAATCGTACAAATTTTAAGTGCATTTTAAAGCTTTATTCAAATATACAAAACAATAATAAGGGGACAATCAAAACGACAACACCTTTATAAATATTGTTCTCAAAAGCTTCAAAACTGAAAGTTATTTCATAAAAACCACTGAAAAAGCTCTTTCGTACTGTTGCAACATGGCAAAGGCAATTCTGTTGGAATTTGAATTTTTTGTTTTATTTCACACAGCGAAGGTAGAAGCGAAAGCGAGTATACGATCAGAATGCTTTTGGCATTGAAAGACGACGGTCATGTTGGAGCGTACGAAATGTTTCAAGGAGTTGCAACAACAATTCCTGTATGTTTATCAGTGGTTTAGTATCTTTTTCAGTGGCAGGTTTGTTATTTGAGTGTTGTGATGGTATACACTGGCGCCACTGTTTTGAAAAAAGCTCGCCCATAAACCCTGTACTGACAATTTTTGCTGGATAGACTATAGCCGGATTCCACGTATAATGAACGGATAACTTCTTAACACATACACGCACGCGTATGATAGCACCGTTTACTACTACCAGTACACACTTCGTAAGGCAGTGCATGCATGTGACACATGTATTAGAAAATCACCATAATTTGATGAAGTGGTGAATTTGGTGAAGTGATAAATACTGGAAAGATATCATATCTTTTTAAATAAGAAAAGTTATCAAGCGGACAAGTTGTCTTGTCTATCCGTGTGCCACTTAACACGTGAGTTAGGGAGCGGATACCAGTTTTTTATTAATACTGCTGATATTCTTTAATTCCTTCTGACAGTTCTCATTTTTAAAAACCTGCGCAAGCTAATACCTTCTATTTGTGTACTGTGTGAACAATTTGGTGAAGTGATAAATTACTGGAAAGATATCATTTTTTTTTTTAATAAGAAAAGTTATCAAGCGTGCAAGTTGTCTATCCGTGTGCCAGGTAACACGTGTGTTAGGAAGCGGATACCTGTTTTGTATTAGTACTGCTGAAAATAGAAACAGTTTTGTGCAACTACTGAAACTTGCTGTCAGATTCCTTAATAATAACTACGATAGTGTGTCTATTTCCCAAAATATTTTTTTAATGGCGGACATCCCCTTAGTAAAATATGAATGTCCTAAAAAAGTATTTTACCAACAAAATTGTGTCCGATTTGTCATTTACCCATACAAATTTGTATAGGTATTGCTGTTTTCACGTTAATTTTTTAAAATAAAGCCCTTACTCAAAGCGTATAAACAACAATTTTATATGAAATTGTATGACTTTTAATTCAATGATGATGGGAAATAATTTTTTGGTCACTAAATTTTATTTAACCTTTAATGAATTATTTTGGAAAATTACAGACACCCTAATGTAGGTTCATGTTAAAAAAATATCTTTTTGTTTGGCTTCCACAAAATAAGATTTGCTGATTATTTATTTTCAATAGATAGTCGCTTTTTAAACCAAATGAAATGAATGGATCAAAAGTTGACAAATTCAAAATATTTTATTTTGGTATCAGCCGAGCATGATTGAAAATGTAGATGTAAGTTCAACATTAAAAGTGAAACACATGTGACCCGAGCCATAAAGATAGAAAGCTTTGAAGCCAACAAAACATTTTTTGAAACAGAGATGTCGCTTCAAAGCCTTGCATGCCGAAATGTCAAGAATTTAATTTTTTTTTATTTGTTCCTTTTGTTAATTTCGAACAATTGAAAGCAGAATTTTTATAATTCCATAATTTAATAAGTAACTTTACATAAAAGACAATAAAAAAAATGTCAGACAGTGAAGAACCCACCCCGTTAACTTGTGATGATTTTAAAATTACTTCCGACTTCACACCCGAGGAATACGAAAAGAATTGGTCAGACCGTTTGAGTGATTTGGATGAAGAAAACGACTTTGCAGAAAGGGATAAAGTATTTAATAAATTCTATAAACATATTTGGAATCTTTTATTCGGCCCAGATGCTACACCAGAAACTCGAATTCTAGCCGTGAAGTTTCTGGAAGTTGAGCGTCCAGATGCTGCGTTTTTCAATCCATTCTTGTACAACGATTGGATTAAGACGGTGAAAGATGAGATCATCAAGTGCGAATTGTTTGATCTTTGGAGAGATGAATTTGTGACTAAAGAACTAGGATTGCTATGGGCGAAAGATTCGGACTATTTTGATGACATGGACGATCCGGAACCTATGGAATTCTACAAATTAAATGAGCCAGGGGTTTAAATTGACATTTTTTTAAAGAATTAATAAAAATAAAATGGATTGAAAAAAAAACATATTTTTTTGTTCTTTTTTTAAACGTTTGTTTTTAGGTGATTTCTCTGGCTTTCTTAACTGAGTAGGTGGGTATGTTCAAAAATTAAAAAGTTCGGAAAGACTCCAAAAATCAACTTCCATTTCTGCAATGGAATATCGGTTAGAAATTCTTTTTTAGAAGTTTAATGTTCCTAGTAGTCATATCCAATTTTATAAAATACATAATATAGGTACTTATATGCAAATAGTACCTAACAAACGTTTTTTGTCTAAAATCGTATTAGGTATGTAGTTGGACAGTTAACATAACAGCTTATCAAATTGCGAAGTGTATGGTCTGAACTTCCAATAATTGCAAAGTCAATGTACTGACACTGACATTGAACTCGTAAACACTATTATGGCCATGAACTATAGAATGAGGTTATTTGCTTGCACTATTTAAAGCGCAATAGCGCGTTTGGGAAGTTATCCCATATTGTCTAGTGGTTAGGATATCTGGCTCTCACCCAGAAGGCCCGGGTTCGATTCCCGGTATGGGAATTTTTTTTTTAATTTTATTCTGTTGTAATTGCGCATCAGTTGATGCAAGATTGCAGATTCGCTTTAATGAACATGAACAAAAAAAAAAAAACTGAAGACGGTTTGACACTTTTGTAAATGTTTTTGGGAAAGAAAGCATTCGCCAATTTTATTAACCAAATCGCAAATAGGTTTAACCTAAACGCAAATAAGTTTCACACAAGTGCAAATAGATTTAATCCAAACGCTATAGAATTAAACCCAATCGCAATTCGATTTGAACAAAACGCAAATATAGTTAAACTATGTATACGCAAATAATTTAAACTATTAACAAATAATTTTAATCAAAACGCAAATTGAATTAACCTAAACTTGAATTGATCCAGCTGTCCTTTTTGGGTCTAATTGGGTCCCATTATTAAGGGATTGGCCTCTTATTTTTTCTGTAAGTTCTTGGAAAAATGCGCAGAACTAGTTGAATATACAATTGGGGTTTTGTCAAAAAACTATTCCTACTGTTATAAGCCTTCCATTTCTTCACCACACAGCTGGAACAACAAGTTGAGCCTGGGTTAATTCAATCTGCGTTTTTGTTAAAATGATTTGTTAATAGTTTAAATTATTTGCGTATAGTTTAGCTAAATTTGCGTTTTGTTTGAATCGATTTGCGATTGGGTTAATTCCTTTTGTGTTTGGGTGAAATCTATTCGCACTTGGGTGAAACTAATTTGCGATTTGGTTAATTAAATTTTTTGAATGCTATATTCATATAAATGAGAGAAGGTATGCAGGTATAAAATATTGAAAGAAAAATGCCTATACAAAAATGAACTCACCAGAATTTTGGAATGCCGATTAAGTGGGAAACGTTGCAAAACACACTTTATTCACAAACAGAATTCTCCACAACAATTTTTTTTATTAAAAAAAATAGACAATGCAAATTTTTTTTATTTTTAACTCACATTTTACACACAGGAAAGAGACGGGGGCGCAGGGATATCACAGCAACAGCTTATGCTTTCACTTTACATAATATTAAACAAGAAAACCAAAAAAAGAAACAAAAACATTTTTTTTTAATTTCAAGCTCAGATTTTACACAATGAAAAAGGACAATGAGGCCATTACAGCTTATTTATTTTCCACTCAAAATTCAACAAGAAAATAAAGCAAAAAAACTTTCTTTTAAATTTTAAACTCACATTATACTGAAAAGGGACAAAAGCTCGAAGCTATTTTTTTATTCTTTTTTCATTTCAACCGCATATTCAAATATTTTTTTTACAAAGTAAACATTTAAAACCGATTTTGAATTTACCGTCGGTTGTTTTTTAAACGCAAACCACGTAAACCACGAATCGAAGCAACGTAAACCACGAATCGGAACAACGTAAACCACGAATCGGAATAAAACAACCCATAGGTGACGCCGACGACTACGACTGTAATGACTACCAATAAAAAACGATCTCTGATTGCATTTGATTTGGCAAAAAATGCAATTTTCACGAATAAAAACTTTCAAAAGTTTTCGTACAAATAATCTATAAACATTTATAATTATTTATTGCAAACATTTAAAACCAAATACTACCGCCACCACATAACAAAGTAACAATAACAACCAAAACGCACGAGCGCAAACTGAATTTGCATTGGCACAAGAGAAAGAGACTGCCAGCAGCTGCCACTGCAGTCTGCAGGTTGAAATTTGAAGCATCTGGTATCATTACGGTGACCATATTTCTGGGAGCAAAACCCGGGACAAAAAATGAAGAATTTGAAAACAGTAAAAAATTGTTCGACTTTTCAATAATTTTTATTTAATATCTAAAAAAAAATATAATAACTGAAAAACATACGAAAAAGAAAGGAACGATAAAATAAGTTATTATGTCTTCACAACATACAAACTAAAAAACAAAAAAAAATAAGCTTAACATTTCCAATTTAATTATTAAAATAAGGGCCAGTTTTTCAGTGCAGAGTTAACTCTGAGTTAAATCAGGGTTAGATAGTCCTGAAAATTAGTTAATCCTGAAATAGAAGCAGTTTTTCCCTTAATATTGCAGCTGTCAAAAATCTTTTTACGGCTTTTACAATCGAAATCAAGATAGCGCAACTACGAAAACTTCGCACTTTTCAAATATTTCAATAACTTTCACTATAAAAATTGAGATAGCTCCACAACGGAAGAGTTTGGTCCCTGAGCCAACTTATTAAATTAAGCGAGTTAACTTGGAGTTACCTTACAGCGTTATGTTTAAACGCATATTAGAGACTGCGTAAAGTAACAATTCATACAATTTATGTGACGTTGAGTAGAGTCATTTCTAGCTAAACTCGTTAGAGGTAGGAAAGTGACTACGTAAGGGTACTTTTGTTTGACATCTAAACGTAGTAGATTTATCTATTTCGTACTATTTTTAAGTTTTAACACAAGGGCATTGTTAATAAAATGGATCGCAAAATATTTTCCAAATAAAAATTTACGCAGCGTTGAATAGAGCATTAATAAGGGCTAATACACTGCGTAAATGTTGACTCGTTGAGAGGTGTTTTAGTGAATTCTAATAAATACCTACGACTGTTAGAATATTGATTGAAAAACTCAGGTTTAAAACCGAGATGAGCTCGCACTGAACTATTGACCTCTATTCTTTTAATAATTTATATTTTTTTTAATTTATTTAATTATGTGAAATAAAAAGAATTCTTGGAATGTGCAAATACGGGACAAAAACGCAACAAATATCTGATTACGGGACGCTTGTACGTCCCGGGTTTCTTAAAAAATTAACCGGGACAGGCTTTAGAAATACGGGACAATCCCGGGAAACCCGGGACGGATGGTCACCGTAGGTATCATGGATCAGCGAATGTGTGTTTGTGTAGGTGGGTGGGCATGTACAGATACAGTTATCTGAAACCGCGAATTCGGTAGTGAATTTTGTGTGGTTTGGTTGGACATTGGCACTGGCTACTGAGTAAAGTTTCGGCCGTTTTCGAAAACGTCAAATCAAAGTCAGTTTGATCGTCATTTTTTGACGCAGATTGCAATTGGTTTCATCAGCGTCATTAATTTGAATTTCCTCGCAAACGTATTTGATGTTTACGAACACGCTTTCTGGCTTTATTTTTTTTTTGCCGTCAACTCGATTTTTTTACTGCAAAGCAGATCATGCTTGAAACATGCGACTTTAGCAGTTTGCGTTAAAGAACATTCTTCAAATGCATTTTTGACGCAGATGACTTTTTCGAAAATGGTCTTCTTTCTACAGCACCTCTAGCTCCTAACATCTCTATTTAATTTCGATTTGGTATTAATGAATTTCCCATAAGGAAAATTGAAGGAAGGTCTCGCTTATATGTTTTATTCATTTTTCTAATTAGTTTTCTATGGTACCTATCTATTTTATATCGAAATAGGTAGGTATGTGAGTTTGTAGGTGAATCGAATGTAAAATTATTACATATTACATATTGGTACATCGAAGATGATAATTAAACTTTAATTTGTAGATGACATATGTAAACAATAGGTATTAAGGGATCAAACTTGTTACTGATTTTTGAAAAACTGTAATTTCGTAAATAATGGTCGCATTGACAAAAAATAAAAACCATTTTAAAGCTTAAAATGTCTTCTTTTGAAATGGACAGATGAAAACAAATTTCCATCCACGCGCTCAAACAACTAAAATAAAATAACTCGATACAAAAGAATTCAAATTTTTCTTTTGTCAAAAAAAAAAACCTACTGATACATATATAACTAAAAGAAGGGTTATTTAGCTAAATTTCTTATTTTCAAGTTGTTTTTGTTTTTTTTTTTTGAAAATTTTTCGCTAATTAAAGGATCTCATCGCGATTACAAAAAACATTTACCAAACTACTAGTCGGACAAGATATGTTTGGTTGCAGTGGCTAAGAAAAGCTAATTTTGCCCCTTTGGCAATTATAGTTCCACCTTCACTCTAGTTGCTGTACACTGAGTTTTGCATATTCAACTTTATTGTATAATTTAATTCGATCGAGTTTTTCGATTATTTTATGGAATTTGCTTCCAATTAGTCTTTCAAGTCTTGAATGTCCAAACTTGTGCCACTATTTATTATTTAAACAAGTGCATTTTATTTATTAGATTTTAAAACAATTGGTTTGGTGGAATATGTTACCGACAGGAAAAAACTAATTGCTTATTTAAATTCTTTTTATATATTCATACAAAACGCATTTTCTTAAATTTTGCTTTTATTAAAAAAATTAATAAACACAAAATAGTACATTTTAGATAGTTTTTAGTTACATACATTTATATAAAGTATAATATTTATGCAAATAAAAAACAATATACACACATGTTCATAAACAAATTTAATTCATTGTTATATACCTACCATACATATGTATGTACCTACTTGTGATAAAAAGAAGCAGTTGAAATATAAATTTACTATACAAAAGAGCTGCACTTTTTTGGTTTATTTAAAAAAAAAACAGGTTTCTCATAAGAATACTTTATCATTAAGCAAAATGCATTTAAAAAATATACAACTACATAAGTCTATCAAGTCGCTTAAATGTTAATAAAAAACAACATTAATATTAATGTTGAAAATTAGAAAAAAGCATTCAACATTTTAAAGCACCGATGTTATCCATTTAATAAGCTTACTGAAATTGTCATTAAAATCCTTAAAACAAATAATATTATTCAATTTTGATATAATGAAAACTACAACAAAATAAAATGAAAAAATCGCCCAAAAATCTCCATACTATGTGATGGCTGTTTTTCAAGAAAAGAAGCCCAAAAATGTGGAGTTAGTTCCGAAAATGGTAGTTGTTTCTTTTTCCAAAAATTTTGTGGGCCTTTTTTCCCCTACAATAATGAAAAACGGGCCAAGCAATGAGATTTAAACGCTTCAGTAAAAAAAAGCTACAAGGTTAACACGATCTAAATATGTTAAATCTTATTAAATGTCTCTGACAATGCTCATTTAGTCCTGTTCGAGACCATTTTGAGTTTATTTATTTATGAGCTAAATACAAGCATGCACTTTAATCTGTTAAATTAGTTATTTGGCTCTTTCATTCCGATAACACCAATTGACATCTCCAGGAAAAGTAGCAATCCGCATTTTTAGTTGCATCATTACGATTCCTTTGTATTTTTACGACTACTTAAGAACCCTTTCGACTATTGTTTAACCACTCTATAGAATGATTTACACAAGAAATGGCTCAACAACATTGGCCACGGTCAAACTTGTAACCAAATTCCTGTCCCTTGTGAAAACACAGCTGATGATAAAACAGCAGCTGTTGGCACAAAAGAGATTCCAAGCTATCCTAAAAATTTAAGGATACCAAGATATCCTATGAGAAATGGCAGCAACATTGCCGACTGGCGTTCAGAAAGATATATGGATACAAAGCTATCCTAGATAGGCTATCCAGTGAAACTTGAGCGCGGCCAATTAAACGATTCAATTCACACGTAAAAAACGGTTTATAAATAAAGAAAAATTATTCCTGTGAAATTATTCCAAAATTTGATGGTAAGCTCTGGTTCATATCTTTTTACTGTGGCCCAAAATTGAGTTCAAAGAGAATGCTTTAAGTTTTCACAATGCATCTTAAATATATTTTTTAGATATACATATTTTATCAATTTATTAAGCAAACTAAAAATAAAATCTTAAATTTAGAACATTCCTAGTTTTAATTATTTTTTACACACAGTAAAAAGCAACAATTTTCTTCAATATAACATCAATATTTCCTTAAATTTTATTGTGCTTTATTAATTATTTATTTTATATTTCTTAGTGCTTTGTTTTGTGTACGTTTTTTAACTGCTAAGCATTTTAATTACTTTTTTTAAATTTCTTTTACAAATTTAATTTCTATAAATAATATGTATCTATTTTCTGTTTAAAACAAAAGAAGGCACAAAATGCAGAAAAAGGAGTCTTTAGATTTTGGGATTAATATTCAAAATTTAAGTCAAATTACTTTGAAGAGCTCTGAAAAGATTTTTGTTATGAACAATGTCAGCTAAGAAATAAGAAAAACAAATGTTTCGTTTGATAGCTTTGTTACAAACATTGACCAAATTTGCCATGTTACTTTTTGTCATCAAATTAGTTGGTCTGTCAAGCCGGTTGAATTACGCTAGATGTCAGATGCACACAAACAAAATTGTTACAAAAGTTGCGACCAAACAGTTCCATACTTTTTCAGCGATTTGCTTCTCTCTGACGCAATTTCATCAACATTTGACAGGCTGCCATTTTTGCGAATATGGAAACGACAGAACCACAAAACCCCATTAGATTCTACAATTAGTGTCTTAATTTTGCTATAATTTTAATATTTTGACCATATTCACTTTTATACATATATTCGTTCGTAAATGTGATGAAATTGGCATCAAGGAAGCAAGTCTGTTTGATTGTAATGCACTTCTATTGGCTATCTTAGCGTCTATAAGAGTAGGGGATTTCAAGTTTTTACCAGATATTGTTAATAGAACTAGAGGTCTCAATCAATTTAACATTTAAAAAAAATGAATTCATTAAATTGGCTCCTATAGCATCTCTCCAATGCAAACAAAACGTTGGTTTAATTCTTCATAGCGTTTTTAGCTCCTAAGTGTACTGCCCTCTCAAGCGAAAAGGTCGTAACTCAATTTTTTTTTTACCTTTCTCAAATTAGCCAGTTTATATTTCTTGAGCGCTCAGTAATTTTCCTCCGATTTTTCACATAGCAGGACATTAAAATATAAACAGAATTCTTCACATAGAAGTCAAAACCACTCTCTTTTTTTCTTCTTATGTAATTTACTGCGACAAAAAATAACTGAGCAAGCTAATCCAAAAAATTTCAGTCTCAGTTTTTAAGGGGAAAAGTGATGAATTTTAGAGAGGAATCCTGTTTATATTTCTGAGCCCTCTGAGTTCTCTGAGATCTCAGAAATATAAACTGGCTAATTATATAGTTTTGTGAGCTACTCGAACCTATACTTGAGTAAGGAAGCCGCATCTTATTTAGAAATATTTAAAATTCATTAAAGTATCTGAAAAAATCTGTAAGAAACTTAAGCGAATGTCTATATCTCAGTTCAATTATGTACATAATTCATAATATTTACTATTGTTATTTTTTGATATTAAGGGTATTCATGCAACAGCGTAAAGTCGTCGTAAACGTGATAAAGTTTTCAAACTACACTGACAGAATTACGAAGTTTTAAACTTAATAACGTTTACGACGACTTAACGCTGTTGCATGAATACCCATATTATACTTTACATAAATATACAGAAAAATACTTTAAACAACTTAAAGCTACCGCTGTGTTTAGCTGTACATTTACAGAAAAAATTTCTGTCTAAATTTTTTTAGATATGTACGACCATTTCGCTTAAAGAGGGCATGCATGTCACCAAATAATGTGCATAATTTCGCACTCTATTTTATTTTTATCTGAAAATAGTTTTGAGGCTATAGAACCCTGAAACGAACTCTGCCAGATGATGAGTGTCTTCTTTCCACTCCAAGCGTTTTCAACTCAGCAATAAAAACTTTTTAAACCAAAAATCTATTGTGGGCCGCGTAATACAAACATATCTTCTGTTGATTAAATTTAAAATTACAAAAAAAAAAAGTTTTGCTAAGCATTTTTGTTGATTATGAGTGTTATTTTACGGTGGTGATGGTTAGTAGTAGTAGTATTGGTAGTGGTGGTGGTAGAAATAGGGTAAAATAGTTTATAAGTATATAAAAAATACAAATATTTTTTGCTTTTTTTTAAATTCCAACATTCTAGTTTGAATAGTTTCAAAAAACTTCACATCATATTTCAGTAAACCTTAATTAGCTGATTTTATCTAAAATTCTTCCTTTTAATCCTTCTATTCGTCGTTGCATTAATATGACAAAGAATGTGAATTATTTTTATTTTGTATACAAAATATTCTTTCATTTTTTTTACGTTTTTCTTTGTTTCTGCCTATAAATTAATAATAAGTATTAATTTCTTTGTCTTCTTCTAGGAGAATTTGTATTTGATGATGTATTATTTTCAGCATCACCTAGTACTGCTGAACTGCAACAAAATCGACTTGTTGGCAGTCGGATGGCTCTGGTTAAATCAATTGTATCGCCATTTTGACGCATTTCACGTTCTGTTGCTTTTTCTAACTTTTGCCAATGTCGTACAGCCAAAGTGAAGGCTTCAGTTACATTTGTTGCCGTTTTCGATGATGTTTCAATAAGGCTGGCAATATGATATTCATCACACCATTCTTTGACTTCTTCGGGGTTAACTTGTCGACTCTGATCTTCCATATCGTTCTGCAAAAATTTAAATTTGTATAGGTATCACACTAACTATAAGATTCTTATCCGTACGCAAGAAGGTACGGAACAATCAAGGACAAATTGCCTTTGAAGACTTGTACGACAAAGGCTAGTCTACGGTGGTACTTTGTCATCGTTTTGTAAAACAAAAGCGAATACATGAATCCTATTTAGGAATTCTATGGTCGGATTTGAATTCAGAGCCAGAAGAAAAAAACAATTCTAGCATATTATGTGTATAGTAAAAAACGGTTAAAGCAGTTTTTTATAAAGCCAATTTTATGGTTTTATGGATTAAGTTCTTAGGCCGAAATGCTGATAGTTTGAGGCTGACCAATAATCAGCTTCAATTATGATTATATTCATTTTCCTCCGGTCAGGTATTTCATTATATATGTAGGTACTTGGCAGAACGTGGAGCTATATTCTCTAATTCTATTTAACAAAGCGAGAAACGAGAATACAAATGACATTGAGTAAAAGAGAAATAATGAATTAGTTTTTTTTAGATTAAGTAAAATAATTTGATCATATCGCGAAACCTAGGAGGTAACTTTAACTGCTTCATAAAGCCTTGAAATAATTAATATTTATTTTAAAAACCAGTCAATGTGGGAGACATGAAGCAAGCTCCTTCGATTTTGGTGCTAAATACGTTTAATGAAATGAGTTGTATGAAACAAACTGTACGCTTAGTTTACACTCCAAAATAATATAGTATAGAAAGTGTGAATGTACCTAGTTCATTGATTGATATTCAAGTTCAAAGCATATAAATTTTTATAAGAATAAACTTCCTATCGCTAGCCGATCAAATGCGAGCCCACGAATCAAATTTTTTTCAATCTAAACTACCTATTGATCGCTGCTGCGTAGAAAACTGGTGACGTCATTTTGCGATAGTACACTATCTTGCATACGTACTCGATTATAGAATTACCTTATTTCCCACAACAATAAATGGGAATTTGTCCGCTTTAACATCGGCGTAGCGCAGGAATTCATCGCGCCACAATTTCAGCCCCTTGAAGCTGTCGCGGTCGTTGACAGCGTAGCACAACAAACAAACATCTGATCCTCGATAGAAAGGTGTTCGCAATGCCCTAAAGCGCTCTTGACCAGCTGTATCCCATATCTAGAATAACAACAACAACGCGAATTAAGAAACCACCCTCGTCATCTGGGACAAATTGCCCTCAATTGAAAGAAAAAAACACCAAAAGGTCAGATTCCGTACATTCATTTATTTGACTAACCTGCAAAGTATATTTCTCGCCATCGACTTCAATGTCTTTGTTCATGAACTCAACGCCAATTGTGTGAAAATTATTTTCCTCATAGCGATTGGAGACGAATCGGTTCATGAGGCAACTCTTGCCTACACCGCCATCGCCCAGGATCACAACCTTCAAGAGGATGGTTTTGTTGGGTGGTCGCATGTTCGTCATATTGTCACTAGAAATACTATCACTGCTGCTGTTATTTTCATAAAACTCAAACAGTCTGGGTTGTTCTTGCCGATTTTTGATTTCTGATTGCTCGATGGCCTGGAAGCTCGTCGAAATTATTTTATTTTTTTTTCTTCGCGAACTAATTGAAATTAATTAGCAACTTTTATGTTTTTTGATGAAGTAAATTTTTTCTTTGTTTTGTGATATCACGAAACTATGTGAATGGAGAAAGGAAAACTTTTATGAATTATTTTTTTGGAATATTGAGTATTGGGATGAGAAAAAATAAACCTTTTGTGATTGATTTGCCTTGTTATAAACAACAGGAAAAGAGAGCTAGAGCACAAACAAAAAAAAAGAATTTGATGATGACTTGTGTGGGCTGTGGGGTTGAAATTTGAAAAATAAAAAAAATCCAAAACAGACACCAAACTGACGTTTTCTTTCTGCTTTCTGACATCTGGCAGGGGTGCTGTCAAAACCCTTGGCTCCATTCACAATGCTGGTTTGCTCTGACAGGGACGTTATACAAGGAAAAATATTTTCACAGTAGATGTGTTTTTTTTCCTTAGGGGCCAGTTATAGCGATCAGGAAAATCCATCAGGAAAAGTTGAAACAGTATAAAATTGAATACTTTTTCCTGATGGTCGTTTATAGCGAACAGGAAAAATATGTCAGTTGGCAAGCTGAAAACATGTGAATATATGCACACATACAACCTACCGCAAAATTTTCCTGATTGAAAAGCATACGAAAAATTTTTTCGTCCACAATTCTGTCGGTGGAACAGGAAAAAATTGGAACTCAAATCATTGGAACGATTTGTTCCATTTTGTTTGATATGTCAATCAGCTGGCACGAAAAATGAATTTACATCAGGAAAATAGAAAAATTCATTTTAAACAAAAAATAATTAATCAATTGAAAATGTTTTTAGCAAAAAAAATTCTTTGAGTTAGTAGCTAGACATTTAAAAAATTATAAAATTGCCTTCAACTCACATTTAAGTAAATTTGGAGATTTTCAGTCTTATTCAAAAACGCATCATAGCAAGTGTATAGTGCCATGCACTCGTTATAATGCCTCTGAACGCGAAAGCCTTATTCATTAAACTTATACAACGTTACATAGCCTCATTATAAGCTAAACGCATTTGGAGGTTGAATTGACGACTATAAAAGTCAAAATGCGATACCTGGTGGCGAATAAAACAACTGGATAACTACATTATGAAGAAGTTTTACTTTATTATTTAAGTAAAAATATAGTTTTTATATTTATTAGAATAGTTTTTTTTTCTTTTAATAAATAATTTCGGAAAAACACTTCACAAATCACATACGATTTACAACAAATTTTTACATCTTATGTAGTTAGTCTGTTGCATTTTTTGCCCGGTAGAGTACTGCCTCCAGTCGTCAAAATAAGGATGTTTGAGGAGCGAAATGTCACTAAAACCCACAAAAGTGAAATATTTAGTTATATGTATATGCGCACATACATGTCTATACCTATTCTTCCCAATAAAAACTGTGAGTGTGATTAAATAAATCAACAAAACTATTTTTTTCACAAACAAATTTAATTTTATTTATGCACATTATGCGTATCTCTATCTACCATAAACAATAAAACACACAAAACTTTTGTATTATATGTTATACAAAACAAACAAGAAACTAAAAAAAATCCAACTGGAACGGAGCGGTTACAGCAGCGGCGGCGGCGGTACATTCTTTATTCCTGATTCTTTAATAAACATTCACTGAGAGTAAATGGAATATTCAGGAGTTTGATTTTTTATTGACACTTTTATTTATTGTTATAAAACGGCACAGAAAAGCTACAAAATAATAATTAAGAACACAGAAATTGAAAATACCCGAACTGGAAGTTTTATTTTTTTTATTGATTTTTCACAAACAGCTGATGTTTGCTTATGTCGTTTTCGATTGGATTTTCTGCCTGTCCTACTCCTTTTATGATTCCAATCGAACATGAAAATATCGTATTTTCAAATTTACACATACACTACTGAATGACGCCATTTTATAAAATGGCTTCTTCAAGCATTTATCGCCTTTGACAAGTAGTCCGACGAACAACTGTATATATATGCGTGTTCCAAATCTACTGCATCTTGAAATCGGGAACAGAAAAAGACTCCAAAAACATTGCTCGGAACAGCCAATCGTAGGCTTTTGGAGTAGTAGGAGTTAAAATGGAGTGGAAAAGGAGTACTCCGAACGTCCAATCAAAAACGACATTAGGCGTTTTCCTTTGGAGGTGGCGAAGTACTTGCAAGTACTTTGCCAGCTTTTTTCAATGGAACACATCAAACTGCTTTCACATGTAAAATGTATCTACTCGCGCATGAGAGCATGTGCAGTTGGTAGTACTGGACCCATGTTCTGTAATTATCGAATCGATAAAAATAGTCGAGAAACGATTAAAATTGGAACGAAATTCATTTTATCGCATCATCGGGTTTCTGTAACTTTGACAGTCGTTAATTTTATCGACCGGAACAATCGGAATAGAAATCCTGGAAAAATTCGATAAAATGGGTTTCTGTATCTTTGAAAGTCGATAAGTTTTTCATTTCTAATGTCAAATTCTATCGCTTACAAAATAGGTGGCGATATAACAAATTTATTGTTACCGAATATGTTTGTATATATTTATGTAAATTTCTTGCACAAACTTCGTGACTTCATAAAGCTCAAACATTCAAAAACAGAAAATAAGGAACAATTGACAAGAAGAGTGGCTGCAATCAGCCAAAAATAAAAAGAAGGTAACTGTAACAAATCGTATATTAATACGCCTAGGAGGCAGCCACAAAAAGAACCATCACCAGAAGCAGATGTAAGTTTTAATTCAAAAAGCATTTATATGATTTATTCATTCCCCAGTTGATTTAGATAATGCCAACATATAACATTCAATTAATATTTAGAACAACGCATCTAACTATGATTTTAATTCTGTGCTAGTTCCAGTTGAAGACATTGAAGTTGGTCATGAATCCTCTAAAAACTTCAAATAAAGAAGCGATAGACGTAAATAGCAGTGATGAAGTCCAAGAGATTCTTATCTTGGCCAGGGATGAGAAGACTAAAATTGTCTGTGTCAAGTATATTACCTATTAACATGAATATTTATGGAAGGTGTGCGAATCGTTTTTTATGTGCTCGATGCTGTGACTGGGAATATTCAAAACAGTTTCGAAGTTCAATTGGTACCACCCAACATGTCAATATCTGATGGCTCATTCCGCAATCAGTCTATGGATTTCACTGAAGAATTCATCTATATTGTGTCTACATCATACAGCAATGTTCAAACACAAACAGTGATGGGATAATCGTAATACATTTTAAGGCATTTTATTTACATCAAGAAAATACATATTTTATAAAACTTAACTTGTTAAATAAATAAAAATCATACTTTTAAAATATGATAACAAGTCAAGTATCACTTTAGATATTATTTCTGCAAATTCTGAGAAAGCACTTCAAAAAAATTTTGAGTCTTGTTCAGATTCTTCTTTTATAAAGAGAAATTAAGGTTTTATCCATACCAAAGCAAGCTCCAAGTAAATCTACATTTTCGTATAAGACACATTCACACAATTTATTCAAAAGGTATACAAAAACAAATCAACATTCGATGTAAACCAAAATTCTGTCGGTCAATTTGAACCATCCAGCAATGTCATCCCTTTTATTTATTCATTATTATTTCCCTGCTGAGAACTTTTCAATTGCAGACGTTTTTCAATGAGCAATGACTGCTTGACCAAGCCATATTACTTTTGTGCTTCTTTATTCAACTAGAGGTATTTTGATTCTTGCAATAGACGTTCATAGTCAAAGTAATCGAATTTATTATGAAATTCGCCCAAGAATTTCTTCAAGGATTGTGCTTCAGCCACCACCTACAATAACAACAGAAAACATTGTTTAAAAAGTAAACAAAAGAATAAAAATGATTTAAAATTATACATCTTCATATCATAACGTCGCTGCAATTCATTCAGAAAAGGGATACAAAATCGTGTCTTCAAATCATTGAAATACGCATTATAGGCTGCCCAGAATTCTTTGTGTGTCAAAGAACGTCCATTGTAGGGTACCAAATAAGGAGCCACAAAATCGGGAACATAAGCACGTCAATAAAAGCATCTGTTGACATACAAACATATACTAAAGTAGGCTACACACTGTCATTTCTTAAATGACATTCCAAAACTGTCATTTCCAGTCATACCCACGAAAAATTTTGATCTTCATCATTTCCTTCATCATTTACATCTACACACTATCGTTTTTTGCATCATTTCAGCTGAAATGATGTGAAAAAATGACAGTGTGTAGCCTACTTAAGTTACATATTTGCTTTTGTCATCAAGAGCCTTCGCAAATGAAGTGTTCCGGACACTGGAGAACAACAGGTTAGTCCTGACTCGGTTGTCTTTCTTCAACAGTGAGACTTACATGTGCAGGAAATAATGATGCTTATTGAGGGCGAAGTAGTCTGGATATGTTCGCGATCGCTTTGTTGGCTGCCATGAAATCGTATTTGGGCGCAGGTTAACCTCAATTTCTGGTTCCTGAAATATTTCAAAATAAAAGAAATATTATTTTAAAATAAAAAAAAAACTTAGATACGGTTTACATCTACTCGTAAGCACTTCGCCACCTCCAAAGGAAAACGGCTATTAGAGATGTGCAAGTAAAATGTAATAGATTTTCTCTTTTTGGTACTTTATTTGACACAAGCGTTGCATAACTATAATGGGAAGGAAAATGTTTTATAAATAAGAATTTTTGTAACATTAATAGTCCTTATACAGTGCATAACTATTCATCAGTTTAGTGGAATCTAATGAATAAGGCTGTTTATGTACATACAGAAATCAGATTCTTTTAAAGCATTTGCATAGTAAGAAAAATTGATCACCTACGCTTGATGAGAAAAAAGATAATGTGGATGGATACAAATTTCTGAAAATTTCAGGTTGTTATTTCCATGGAAAAAGGTGATTTTAGGGCAATTTGGTAACTAGGATAGAAATACACTTTTTTGTATAAATATAGTTTCTCCCCCATCTGTCAAGCTATCAACTGTCAAATTATATTGAAAGATGGCTACCATGTCGATGGATTTAAAAACCTCTTAAAATTCCGAATTTTTAAAAGTTTTTTACTTCTCCGGAAAGAGTGATTTAGGGCAATTGGTTGACATTCGGATCAAAATAAACATTTTCCGTCAAAATTTTGTTTGTACTCCATTTTTCAAGCCGTCAACTGTCCAATTCCATTGAAGGATGGATACGATGAATTAAAAAACGTATAAAGATTCCATCTTTTTTTATTTTTTACTTCTACGGAAAAAAGGGATTTCAGGTCTATTCGCTGACATTTGGATGAAAATAAACCTTTTCCTTCAAAATATAGATTCTCACACTTCAGTCAAGCCATTAACTGTCAAATTCTATTGAAAGATGGCTACGATGTCGTTGTTTTTTTATAATTTCTCCGGAAAAAAGTGATTTTGGGGCGATTGTTGACATTTGGGTCAAAATAAATTTTTTCTGTCAAAATATAGTTCTTTTCCTGTCTGATAAGCTATCAACTATAAAACTTCATTGAAAAATGGATGTGATGTCGAGGGATTTAAAAAAAAAAACCGCCAAAATCTGAATTGTTCACAGTTTTCTACTGCCCCAAAAATCCAATTGAATTTTCCTACTCAGTTTGCTGATTCCCACTCGGTTTTTAGAAATAATAAGGGTATTCATGCAACAGCGTAAGGTCGTCGTAAACGTGGTGATGTTTAAAACATCGTAATTCTGTCACAATTTGTATGGAAAATTTGACAGATTTACGAAGTTTAAAACCTTACCACGTTTACGACGACTTTACGCTGTTGATAGTTTTAACAATTTAAATATTTTTTCTGGTTGCATTATTTAAATCTGATATCAGGCTAAGAATTCTGATACAAAAACAGTTAAATTACCATTTTGTTTATACATAAAAGTATTGTTGCTACATAAATAATGAGAGTTTAACAGTTTTTCCAACTGTCAACTTTTAGAATTCTTAGCCTGATGTCAGATTTAAATTACCTATATTGTGTAGCCCCTCTTTGAATTAGAAAAAATAGGCAGTACCATTGAATTCAGCATCCCCAAGTCATTAAGTGTACCAAATTTCATTAATTTGTATTAAGAAATGGCGTGAGAAATGATTTTTGTCGCTGAAATTCAACAACCGGACCACTGTGCGACGTATTAATAATGGAAAGAATGAAACAGGAAGATATAAGATGATTATTATTAATAAAAGGTGGAACATACATAAAACGTCACATTTTGTCCGAAAAAATAATGCTTCGAGCATTTTTTTTCCGTGCAAAATTAAGTGGAGACTTTCTTTTAACTTTTCACGTACAGCGGTTACAACTTTCAAATTTTGCGCTTGAGCTGCCTTTTGCTTCGAAAAAATCCGAGATAAAATTTGTCCTGGGAAAAATTTGATATGGGAGATAGATTTTGTCTAGATCTGCGTACTAGGCTTAAGCAATTTACATGTTAAATGCAATAACAACTAAGCCCCTTCGGGCTTAGCTAAGCCCAGAGAATTTTTAGGGTTCCAATCCAATTTTGAGATATCAAATTTTCGCAAAAATTATATTTAAAACGTACTTGTTTGAAAATGATTGATATGAGAAAACGTCAAAATTCATAATGGGAGTTAATAGCCCTCCATCGTAAAACTCTTTTATATTTAATAGTAGACCTTACTTATTTTAGCATACAGAACATTTTTCATAGTTTTTGAGCAAAATGAGATTTTCCTTTAGTACCATACATTTGTATGGTAGGTATGGTTTTTTTTTCATAAAAGTAAAATATTTTTTAAAAAATATTTTGAAAAATTTTTAAAAATTGTTATATAGGTACCGCAAGTTTCAAAAAATTGTTTTTGAACGTATTGCGTTTTCAAAAAAAAGCAAAAAAAAAACTTATTAAAACCGCTTTTACTGTTTTCGAGAATATCGAAAGTCAACAAAATAATTGTTCTTTGGGAGAAACAACAATCCAAAATTTATGTGTCCATTTTCTTTAGAAACAATATCCGTCTTAGGCATATTTGGGGGGATTCCATTGTCACGTAGGTTTTAATTTAGCAAAGTTTCAAATAAGTTCCTACCTACAATAAAAAACCATATTCTACAAAATAATAATTGACTTAATAATAATTACTGAACAAACAAGATTATTGAAAACAAAATGGTTGTACTGAATTTGTGCGTAATAAATGCTATTACGTGCCCGACATGTATGAAACAAGAAAAAAGTTGTAGGTATTAGTTGAAATTCATAATACAATAGAAAAAAGTTGTATTTTCCACGGTGTGCCCCTTGCCAGGGGTGTCTTTAGACTACTGGGGGCCCTGGGCCCTTACGGATAATGGGGGCCCCTTGAAAAATTTTATTGAAAACTATTTCAGAACTTATTGATAAATTTTACCATAAATTTTTGTAAAATTTAAGTATTAACAATTATTATTTAATTATTTTGGGGATATCAAAAGGATAAGAAATCGTTCTTATTTTTGTCTTGAACACAAACAGAAAATTTTGAACATTCTACAACTAAAATTCGATTAAATGAATGTTATCAGCATTTTTCATGTGACACTCAATACATCTTTTTTCGATAGCAGAAATGTGGTTTTATATTTTTTTTCATTTTAAAGCGACTTTCAAAGCAGAAATATGCATTGATACTTTTGCTGTCGAACGATGTCTGAATAACCAGCAATGCAAAAATTACGTTCCCATTTTTGCAAATAAAATTGAGTACTGGCCATGATGTGCTTTAGAAACATATACAGACAGTGTTGTCACGAAGTTTTGTGTTCAAAGCTAGTTTTCGGGAGCTGGTAGAGATTCTGTCTGCGAAATTCAGCTTTTCAGTTCTGTCTGTTAAAATTCTGGTGTCATTTAAAATATTAAACAATAAAATTCTGCCTATTCTGTTTTTTGCTCAACTAACTCATATCATTAGGCTTGTTTCACACATATACGGTTTCATTCGGTTCGGTCTGTATTCGGTTCGTTTTCGGTTTCAGTTTTTTATTTTCACACATATACGGTTCCTATAAGGTTTGTATTCAAATATCAATTTTTAATCCCAAAAATCAACATATTTCAGCACTAGTTGTCAATTCCAAATAAAAACGAACAAAAAAAACCTTATAGAACCGAATATGTGTGAACGCTACGATAAGTTTGTGTGCCCTTGAAACCGAATGAAACCGATTCGTGTCGAGGGGACGTTCGGTGCTATTCGGTTTCTATTAGGTTTTTATTCCTGCCGTTTTCATTGGTTCACACTTATCAGGTCCGACCGAAAACGAACCGAATACAGACCGAACCGAATGAAACCGAATGTGTGTGAAACAAGCCTTACTAACAAAAATTTTGTTTTTTTTCTACTTAATTGTTAGACAACGATTGGAGCACTATTTTTCAAGCTGGAAGAGATTTTGTTTTTGATAGTAATTTACTTTTGTTGTTTGACTGCTGCACATTTTTTCCAAAACACGAGGTTCATGGGTGTGTTGACGTAAATGCTGGTTCGGTACAGCTGTGACCTGTGAGCCTTCTATATAATACTATGTTCACACCAAACCGAAAACTGAGATTTCAGCTAAAACATTTTGAGATTTCAAATTGGTGGAGCAGGATTTCATGAAGATTTCGTTGAAATCCAGAGTTTTCGATGAAATTGTCATGAAATCTTGTTCCATCAATTAAAAATATCAAAAGTCAGTTTCAATTTGGTGGGAACATAGCATAATGTTATTGAATTTGAAATTCAAGCATGTCATATTTTTGGAAAACTTAGATACTTAAGAATTTAAAATAGTGTCTTGAATAGATTTTGGCGAATAAATGTAAAAGTAGAATACAGGACAATCGATTTTTCTTCAAAAAAATGAGCTACAAAGCTTTTGCACTTATAGCCTCAATTATTGTTTTAGACTTAGACAAAAAAAAATCCGTGTAATTCATGATGAGGCAAGTATGATAAAATAGCTTTATAAATTTTTGCCAATAATAAAAAGAAGGTTTAGAAAATGTTAAAAAGTGCGCGGATGATGTATAGGCAAAATGTGCCTATCCATTGACCGTCCGTCCTTTAAAACAACTGGCCCTGTAAATAGAAAAGAAATTGAGGCAAATTTTGGATGATGCAAGAGCTATCTAGTCATAGCTTTTGGTAGTAGCTAAAACTGGGCAGCTCCAGCTCTTGATTTGTTTTATGTGAATAAAAAATGTTGATTTACCAAAACTGTTTCCTTGCTCTATATGCTTTTCATGTAAAAAGAACTAGTAAAAGCCTTCCTGTCCAGAAATCTTGATAGTTTTGTAGCTTTTACTATAATATTTAGGCTTAAAATATTTTTAATCCCACAAACTGAAGTTTAAGCTGAAAAAACAAACTAAAGCTATATAAATTTACCTTTGGCTGAAACCAGACTAAGCACCAGTAAAGGAGTCTGAAGATCAAGGTGGCACTCGTGAAATAGCTATACCTCCAGCTTATTAACTTGGTGGTAATACTCACAAGCGGTTGTTGTTCATTCAAAAATGATACAATATGAATTGATGTATACTTTGCAGCGTGTACTTGTGTGGATTTAATTTCGAGGTAGTCAAGGAGTTCACCTACCTCGGAACAAACATCAATCCCACGAGCCACGAACGACACCTTAGTGGAAATCCGACGAAGAATTACCCTAGCGAACCGCTGCTACTTCGGTTTGGCCAAACAAATGGGTTCAAAACTCCTTTCTCGAAAGACAAAGTGCACGCTATACAAAACTCTTATTTTACCAGTTCTACTCTACGGCGCCGAGTGCTGGACGATAAGTAAAAAAGGGGAATTGATCCTGGGCACTTTCGAGAGAAAAATTCTACGGCGGATATTTGGTCCTATATGCGAAGAGGGCGATTGGAGGAGAAGATTCAATCGTGAACTGTACGAGCTGTACCAAGATGTGGATGTAGTCCAAAGAGCCAAAACACGTCGACTACACTGGCTCGGCCACATCGAGCGAATGGACAACAACGCTCCAGCCAAGAAAATCTTCGAATCCCAGCCCCCAGGTTCGAGACGACCAGGAAGACCGAACCTCCGCTATAGGGACCAGGCGGTCACAGACGCAAGAGCGCTTGGTCTCGACGACTGGAGGGAGCGTGCGAGGGACCGCAACCGATGGAAGACCGCAATATCTCAGGCAGAGACCCTTCATGGATCGGGAGCCGGATAAGTAAGTAAGTAAGTAACTTGTGTGGATTTCCATTTACACACAAAGCCCCACTTAATTTGTTTTTTAACGGTTTAACTAATTTGTTTTCCATTGTTTGTCTTTTTCTAACCTGTAAAAGCGTAGACGTAGTTTTATTCAACCTATCTACTTCTCATTTATAAATTAATTGAACTTTTCTTGAATTTCATTCAAACTTTATATTTTTTCTTACGAATAACTTAAAATATTCTTTTTTTTGTAAAAAAATGTTTAAAGGGTTGAAAGAATAATGCTCTTTCGCTTATATTATTGGCATACTGATGTCACCAGGGGCCCCCTAAATCACGGGGCCCTGGGCCCTGGCCCACCGTGCCCATGCCTAAAGACGCCACTGCCCCTTGCCCTCCCCTCCGTGTGCCTATGCCCCCAATCCATTTCATTTCCCATAGGTTACGAAAATTTAGCCAAAATAACAACATTTTCCCTGAAACACCGGCGAGCATGTTGCAGGCATTTGCTTCCCAAACTTAAGAAAAAGAAGCTTCGCTTCCAACTAACGTACAATCAAGCCCGTCGTGGTAGAGTCAAGTGTTTTTTTTTCGAAGAATCTTTTATTTTGCAAAAAAAAAGACAATGTGGGCTATAAGAGTAGCAATCTACATTCACCATATTTTCTTCTTAAAACAACCGTTGCTAGAAGGCGGAGTCAAAGCTCAAGAAAAAAACTTTTACAACCGTCCCGTCTTGTTTATCTTTTAATACAGTGGTAAGTTTGTTAAAAGACGTCAGAAGACTATACGTATATATGAAATATTATTTCATTTTGTTTTTGTAGAATTCGCCTTCCTTGTCAACAAAATTCCCATGCACAAAGAGCATAAGCAAGACGAGGCAGTCGTTGTAGTTTGTTCTTTGCTTGATTTACTCCTTCTTCCAGCAACGGTATTTTTAGAAGAAAAAGTGTTGAATGTATGTGGATTGCTTCTGTAGCTGGAGCTAGCCGCCCAAGTTACAGGCGAATAAATAAAGTCTTGTTTGTTCTTTTTGCCAAAAACAAAAACAAACAAAACAAGTTATTCTACAATAAAAAAAAAAAAAAACAAAAACAGAAACAATTGGCTTTGCTTTGACAGTCAAGATTTAACGTTGACTGAAGGCGGAGCTTCTTTTTCTTGAGTTTGGGAAGGAATTGCCTACTATTGCCGCATGCTCGCCTGGTGCTTCAGGGAAAAATATTGTCATTTTGATAAATTTTCGAAACGAATGGAATTAATGTGTGTGGGGGGGGGGGGCAATCTGGTGCAAAAGAAAGAGGGTGTACGCTTCCAGTTTTAGGAAAAGAGTCAAGGCGATCGATCATGTGGAACCGAATTTTTGTTTGTCAAGAATAGCCCATGTGAGATGAAACAAGAGAACTGAACTGCTTATCATTCGCACACTTACTGCAGGCAGACAAACTCAGTAATAATAATAAGAAAGGATTAGTGAGGATTATGTTTGGAATATTTGTAGACAGCCAACCACAGTCACCAATGCTCGAGACAAATTTTGGCTCTACTTTATGCTGGTTTTAGGTTCTAGGTTGTATGAAGGCGGAGCTTCCTTTGTTCATTTTGGTAAGCAATTGCCTACTACTGCCGCATGTTCGCCTGGTGCTTCAGGAAAAAAATTTTGTATTTTGGTAAATTTTCGAAACGAATGGAACTAAGGGCGGGAGGGGGGTGGGCAATCTGCGGTTAAAGAAAGAGGGTGTACGTTTCGTGTTTCTATTACTTTAATAATTTTCGTTTTGACAAGAATAGGCAACTGAAAGATGAATCAAGAGAAAAAGCTGCTTCTCACTCGCACATTAACTGCAGGTAGACAAATTCAGTAAGAATTAGAATAAGTAAGGATTAGTGACACAACCAACCACAGCCAACAATGGTCGAGATAAATTTCATTTGATTTTACTCTACTTTATGCTGGTTTTAAGTTCTGGGTTGTATGAAGGCGGAGCTTCCTTTTTTCAGTTTGGTAAGCAAACACACTATACCTCCTACTGCCACATGCTCGCCTAGTGTTTCAGGGAAAAATTTTGTTATTTTGGATAGATTTTCAAAGGAAGGAGATTGAATGAAGGGGCCTCGGTGAAGAGAAATGGAGAAGGGCCACACGGCAGCACTTCTCTTTTTGTATTGGCTATATTTTATGCGGAAAAAAAAAAAATACACGGTACCACAAAATAAACAAGACGGTTGTTGTATTTTTTTCTTGAGAAAAAGTCAGCATTTGGAGGCGGAGCTTCTTTTTCTTGAGTTTGGAAGGCAAATTTCAACTGCTGCCGCATGCTCGCCTGGTGCATCAGGGAAAAATTTGTTATTTTGGCTAAATTGGTCATTTCTTGTTTTTATTATTTATATTTTTGTCAGAAAAATATAAACAAATTGAGATCATTCACAACCGAATTATTGTTGTTAGAAGAGACCAGTAAAATATGAAGAAGATAAAGGGAGTCACTTTGTTTCATTTTGACAAGCGAAAACACTATACCTTCTCCTTTTACATGCTTGCCTGTTGTTTCAGAGAAAAATTTTATTATTTTGGACAGATTTTAAAGCAAATGTGAAATGAAATGAATGGGCGGGGGTCTCAACGAAAATAGTGGAGAAGGGGCACATTTCTTGTTTTTACATATTATTATTATTTTATTTATTTATTTTACATAATTGTTATTAAGGAAAGAGAAAACAATTGCGTTCGATCATGTGGAACCGAACTAAGATTCGCCCGTCTCTTTAGTGAAGAAGATTAACGTTGAACAAAGGCGGAGCCTCGTTTACGTGTGGAAGACAAGCAAATACACTATACCTTCTGCTGCTACATGGTCACCTGGCATTTGTTTTTATTATTTTAACTTCTTCTTCCCGGCGCGCGATCTAACATGGAGTGATTAGTGACGGTGGCGCTGCGTGCCTAATAGGGTATAATAAGATTGATATTTTAATGTTGATTAGAAGAAACAGAAAAGGCGGGATTTAGCTTGTCTGTTTTGTTTTGTGCAAAGAATTGCTAACAACAAAACTTTGGCTTTGGATCTAACGTTGGATATGGGTGGAGCTTGAGTATGACAGTTATTGATGGAGGCGAAAAGGGCCCTACTGCTGCCGCATGCTCGTCTGGTGTTTTAGGTAAAATTTTAGTTATTTTGGCCAAATTTTTAAAGTGAAAAAGAAGTGAAGATTATGCTGGGCTTACACGGCCGATAAAATGTCATTATTTTAAATACTGGCTTTCAGTTGAGTTAATCCAACTTCTAAGTTGGTAATTTTTGCAGGTAAATATAATGTACATAGGAATGTTGGTATTTTATTGTTTGGAATTATTACGACATAATAAGGGTATTCATGCAACAGCGTAAAGTCGTCGTAAACGTGGTAAAGTTTTAAACTTCGTAAATCTGTCAAATTTTCCATAGAAATTGTGACAGATTTACGAAGTTTTAAACTTTACAACGTTTACGACGAGTTTATGCTGTTGCATGAATACCCATAATAAAAAATCAAGTTTGTATAAACTTTTTTTAATGTAGGAAAATATCATATTTCATTCGTGCATTCGAAAAATAAGTCCATTTAAAAACAAGCAATTAAATTGCAAAATTAAGATAAACCTGTACTAGCAAATTATTATCAGCATACTCGTTTATAGAAAACTAAAAAAAAACTCGTGGTCCTCATTAGCCGCGTATTCCATTATACCCACCAATACAAAATTCAATTTAACTATCTAGCTATAAGTAGTTTTAATTTAAGATCCTTTGTGAGCTTCGTTTTAGAGTTGCCTTGGGTCTTTGGTTGGCTGTTTTTTCAAAGAATCTTAACCAAAGCCAAAAAGTTTAAACAGAATAAAAAAAAAATAAATCAAAGAAAGATCTTTGTAGGTACTTTCATAAATATTAAATTATACCAATAGAACGATTTTTTCATATAAAAACACATCAATATCTCTCTAAAGTACTGGAGAGTGCTAGGACGCCACTACGGCCCTAGGCTCAATGAAAAGAAAATCTTTATGTACACCTCCCACGGGAGTCTGTTTTTGAAAGGCAAACGGTAGCGTCTCTAACCCATATTGGGCGGCTTCAAAAGGCATCTGTTTTCCCATAGTGGGTGGCCTCGATCAGTTATGTGTTTGACCATAACAAAGGGCGGGTGTACCGTGTGCCTGTCAAATATAAGCTTATGAATGTTATTAATTGTGTCTCGGAAACACCATGGCATCTTTCGTGTACAAGCGTCAATCAAGACGCCATAACAATAAATGAATCGTCCAAAAATATAGGATGTCTTTCATGATACTTTTGGCTACCGCATACGTACAAAAATCGAAGCATGGAACGTTCTATCCTTGTACGGCGAAGGTAGATACAAGCAGGTTGAGTGTGAAATGCTTCACCTTAAGATCAGTATCCTGGGCATCACTGAAACTAAATGGAGAGCAAGAGCTGAATACATATCTGACCCCGGACATACGAGAATGCTGTATTCTGGGGAGAATAAAAGGGAGGAAATTGATGGGAGCCAAAGGCTACATTGTGTCGGAATTATGTTGAACGGAGAAGTGAGGCTTATTTCCTGATGGGCGCCCATTTCTGCAAGAATATTGACAGCAAGGTTCCGTTCGAAAATTCAGTGCTACGCCCCCACAAACGAAACAACTGAGGAAGACAAAAATACTTTCTGCACTCATCTTAACTCAGTTTACAAATGTGTTCCGAGAGCTGACATTATAATTGTCATGGCAAGTCTCAACGCCAAAGTCAGATCAGACAACTACGGTCTGGAATGCGTGATGGGAAAAAGTGGCTTGAAATCACGGAACGAAAATGGCGATTTATGAGACGCAAATCGTCTTGTACTGGGTGGGACTATGTTTAAACATAAGACTTGCAACAAAATCATCTGGGTACATCCGGATATTCAAAATAAAAACTAAATTGACGATATCATGATTCAGCAGCGATGGAGGAAGTCGGTATGTGATAGTCGAAGTATTAAAAAATGCCGACATGGGAAGCGACCACCATTTGGTTCTCAAGATTTTCAAACTACGAACCGCAGTTGCACAACGATAATCACAGGATGCAGTAAGAAGTTCGAAGTTCAATACGAATACTCTAAGTGATCCCAACATATGTCGCAACTATGTCACCAACCTTAAAGACAGAGCTTCATCATTAAACGGAATTCAACATTCAATAATTGATGAGATGTGGAGTGATATAAAAAGTGTTTTTATGTAGGCTGGATCCAAAAACTGTACCCAAGCAGACGAGAGTTAGAGACTCCTGGGTATCCCAAGACATCTGGCATAAAATCGAGCTTCGCAAATCGTTGAAGATGCGAATAAATGCTTAAGCAGATGCTCAACGAAAGGCTCAATTGCGAAGCGAGTATCACCTAGCACATAAGATGGTCTATCGCTGTGTGAGATGTGACAGGAGGGTGAGGTAAGACGGTCTCGTAGAAAATGCTGAAAACGCTGTAAGAAGAGGAGATATGAGGGAATTGTACCAAATATCCAAAGGAGCAACACCAATCATCCTGTAGTAGATGTGGATGGCACAATTTTGGTATCAATTGAGGATCAGCTACGCAGATGGAACGATCACTTTTGTGCCTTGCTTAAAGAGGATTCCGTTGAGCAGAGTACTGAAGTGCCGCAGCTTAACGGGATGGGTAGATCTTATATCGAACCCCCTACAGTACTGGAAATCCAATCTTCGATAACTTTTCTGAAAAACAACTAAGCTGCTGGACTTGACGGAATACCAGCCGAATTCCTGGAAGCTGATCTCGTCAGAACTGCTAGTATTCTATTCTACACCATTTGATACAAGTTGTGTGGGAAAACGAAATCTATCCCAGTGACTGGATGGATGGGGTGATTGTTAAGTTGCCAAAGAAAGGTGACCTTAAACGGAATTGCAACAGTTGGCGAGGTATTACAGTTTTGTCCGTTTTTCCAAAACTAATTGCAACCATCATTCTAGAACTTTTTAAAGGTTAGAATCGATCCTACACTCAAGAGGCATCAAGCAGGTTTCCGCAGTGGGCGGTCGTGTGTTGACCAAATCAACACTGCGTATCGTTCTTGAGAAGTCTGCGGAGTTTCAATTACCGCTTTACCTCATGTTCGTGGATTTTGAGGAGGCCTTTGACCGAGTCAACCCTGAATGTATATAGAGACTTCTTGGTAGGTGAATTCTCCCAAAAATTGTTGCCATTATAAAAGATTTGGTAATCATTTGTACTGTGTGTGTAATATGGGAGAGCATTTATCACTTCTTGGGAAGATGCCCTGTGTTAAGAGAGTTCAGGCTTCAGTTCTTTGGGAACATATTACTGGAGGAAGCTGAGATACGATTAGAATACGATTTTGAATGGCACTGACTGGAAAAATCTACACAACTTTTGCCAAAAAGCATATACATAAATATAGAAGAGCTATTATTGAAGAATCTTTTTAAGTAATAATTTTATTAACATTGTCAAACTTGGGTGGACGGCTTTTATAGTCATGTCTTAAAATAAATGTAGGTATAGTACCATTTTTGTAAATTTAAGATTGAAAGTAAATAAAATAAAAGAACTTATTTGACAACAAGATCTGGCCAAACAAACCTAGTTTAAACAATGGCTTATACATTAACTGAATCCCTGTTAAAAAATATAAAGAATTATATTATTTTGTGACCAAACGACACGAAGTTAGCAACGACAACGTTGACCTAAAAAGCAAAGCAAAAACATAAACAAACTTCCCATAAAACATTAGATTCACGCTATTGAAGTCGTTTCTACAAGCCCTAATGGCCAAACAAATCTGACACTGGCAATTAAGAAATCGACGCAACGCCTCTATAAATATTGGACATAGTTTTACTGCGTGCATCAACAAATTTGATGCGCTGCCCTCAATCAGCACCTCATAGGTAGTCTGGGCAATTTACAAGTCTGCCTGATGAGAAGATGGTTTACAGGAGGTGTGTTTGTGCCTAATTTCGATATATTCGATAAACCGTTGTTTGGACAAAAGAAAGTGCATCGCGATAAATGACTACAAATCTGTCTCGCTAGTAAATTATCCGCATCTTGCCATCAAAAAATAGGAAAGTGATTGATTTTAATTGAACGAATCAACGTTGCACCAGTATTGTTTTTTTTTTATTTTGTTTGATTTAAAAATGCTTTTGGAGTGAAATTTTCGTGCGCAAGGCCAAGACACTTTCATTTTGAGGTTAGATTGAACAGAATCACATCTATATAGCACCGCAAATGGTATAACATGCCTACGATAAATGAAATATGAAGACACATCACAGCGCGTAGAATGATTAATGATTATTTCTCTGGGAGACTCATAACCTGCAAAATATACTTAGATGGTTAGCTCTGAATAGAAACATATTTTTAGCTGGCTAACGGTAGCACAAAACTATACACGATTTTGCTTCCATTTTGAGTTTACTAATTGAAAATCAAGATTATTATTGTGATTATTTGTTGAGATTTTTATTTGATAATAATTGCCGTTGCCATTGTCGCGTTCGCGTCACGAAGTCAACAAGGTATATGGCTCTATGGCATGGAATGACATGGCGTGTTGGTACTATTTGGAAAATTTATGTGACTTTTATGTTTTGACATTTTTCCACGAAAGTGAAAAGAAAATCGCATCTTTACCTTATGGGAAATATCAATCAAGCCCGTCGTGGTAGAGTCAAGTGTTTTTTTTTCGAAGAATCTTTTATTTTGCAAAAAAAAAGACAATGTGGGCTATAAGAGTAGCAATCTACATTCACCATATTTTCTTCTTAAAACAACCGTTGCTAGAAGGCGGAGTCAAAGCTCAAGAAAAAAACTTTTACAACCGTCCCGTCTTGTTTATCTTTTAATACAGTGGTAAGTTTGTTAAAAGACGTCAGAAGACTATACGTATATATGAAATATTATTTCATTTTGTTTTTGTAGAATTCGCCTTCCTTGTCAACAAAATTCCCATGCACAAAGAGCATAAGCAAGACGAGGCAGTCGTTGTAGTTTGTTCTTTGCTTGATTTACTCCTTCTTCCAGCAACGGTATTTTTAGAAGAAAAAGTGTTGAATGTATGTGGATTGCTTCTGTAGCTGGAGCTAGCCGCCCAAGTTACAGGCGAATAAATAAAGTCTTGTTTGTTCTTTTTGCCAAAAACAAAAACAAACAAAACAAGTTATTCTACAATAAAAAAAAAAAAAACAAAAACAGAAACAATTGGCTTTGCTTTGACAGTCAAGATTTAACGTTGACTGAAGGCGGAGCTTCTTTTTCTTGAGTTTGGGAAGGAATTGCCTACTATTGCCGCATGCTCGCCTGGTGCTTCAGGGAAAAATATTGTCATTTTGATAAATTTTCGAAACGAATGGAATTAATGTGTGTGGGGGGGGGGGGGGGGGGGGCAATCTGGTGCAAAAGAAAGAGGGTGTACGCTTCCAGTTTTAGGAAAAGAGTCAAGGCGATCGATCATGTGGAACCGAATTTTTGTTTGTCAAGAATAGCCCATGTGAGATGAAACAAGAGAACTGAACTGCTTATCATTCGCACACTTACTGCAGGCAGACAAACTCAGTAATAATAATAAGAAAGGATTAGTGAGGATTATGTTTGGAATATTTGTAGACAGCCAACCACAGTCACCAATGCTCGAGACAAATTTTGGCTCTACTTTATGCTGGTTTTAGGTTCTAGGTTGTATGAAGGCGGAGCTTCCTTTGTTCATTTTGGTAAGCAATTGCCTACTACTGCCGCATGTTCGCCTGGTGCTTCAGGAAAAAAATTTTGTATTTTGGTAAATTTTCGAAACGAATGGAACTAAGGGCGGGAGGGGGGTGGGCAATCTGCGGTTAAAGAAAGAGGGTGTACGTTTCGTGTTTCTATTACTTTAATAATTTTCGTTTTGACAAGAATAGGCAACTGAAAGATGAATCAAGAGAAAAAGCTGCTTCTCACTCGCACATTAACTGCAGGTAGACAAATTCAGTAAGAATTAGAATAAGTAAGGATTAGTGACACAACCAACCACAGCCAACAATGGTCGAGATAAATTTCATTTGATTTTACTCTACTTTATGCTGGTTTTAAGTTCTGGGTTGTATGAAGGCGGAGCTTCCTTTTTTCAGTTTGGTAAGCAAACACACTATACCTCCTACTGCCACATGCTCGCCTAGTGTTTCAGGGAAAAATTTTGTTATTTTGGATAGATTTTCAAAGGAAGGAGATTGAATGAAGGGGCCTCGGTGAAGAGAAATGGAGAAGGGCCACACGGCAGCACTTCTCTTTTTGTATTGGCTATATTTTATGCGGAAAAAAAAAAAATACACGGTACCACAAAATAAACAAGACGGTTGTTGTATTTTTTTCTTGAGAAAAAGTCAGCATTTGGAGGCGGAGCTTCTTTTTCTTGAGTTTGGAAGGCAAATTTCAACTGCTGCCGCATGCTCGCCTGGTGCATCAGGGAAAAATTTGTTATTTTGGCTAAATTGGTCATTTCTTGTTTTTATTATTTATATTTTTGTCAGAAAAATATAAACAAATTGAGATCATTCACAACCGAATTATTGTTGTTAGAAGAGACCAGTAAAATATGAAGAAGATAAAGGGAGTCACTTTGTTTCATTTTGACAAGCGAAAACACTATACCTTCTCCTTTTACATGCTTGCCTGTTGTTTCAGAGAAAAATTTTATTATTTTGGACAGATTTTAAAGCAAATGTGAAATGAAATGAATGGGCGGGGGTCTCAACGAAAATAGTGGAGAAGGGGCACATTTCTTGTTTTTACATATTATTATTATTTTATTTATTTATTTTACATAATTGTTATTAAGGAAAGAGAAAACAATTGCGTTCGATCATGTGGAACCGAACTAAGATTCGCCCGTCTCTTTAGTGAAGAAGATTAACGTTGAACAAAGGCGGAGCCTCGTTTACGTGTGGAAGACAAGCAAATACACTATACCTTCTGCTGCTACATGGTCACCTGGCATTTGTTTTTATTATTTTAACTTCTTCTTCCCGGCGCGCGATCTAACATGGAGTGATTAGTGACGGTGGCGCTGCGTGCCTAATAGGGTATAATAAGATTGATATTTTAATGTTGATTAGAAGAAACAGAAAAGGCGGGATTTAGCTTGTCTGTTTTGTTTTGTGCAAAGAATTGCTAACAACAAAACTTTGGCTTTGGATCTAACGTTGGATATGGGTGGAGCTTGAGTATGACAGTTATTGATGGAGGCGAAAAGGGCCCTACTGCTGCCGCATGCTCGTCTGGTGTTTTAGGTAAAATTTTAGTTATTTTGGCCAAATTTTTAAAGTGAAAAAGAAGTGAAGATTATGCTGGGCTTACACGGCCGATAAAATGTCATTATTTTAAATACTGGCTTTCAGTTGAGTTAATCCAACTTCTAAGTTGGTAATTTTTGCAGGTAAATATAATGTACATAGGAATGTTGGTATTTTATTGTTTGGAATTATTACGACATAATAAGGGTATTCATGCAACAGCGTAAAGTCGTCGTAAACGTGGTAAAGTTTTAAACTTCGTAAATCTGTCAAATTTTCCATAGAAATTGTGACAGATTTACGAAGTTTTAAACTTTACAACGTTTACGACGAGTTTATGCTGTTGCATGAATACCCATAATAAAAAATCAAGTTTGTATAAACTTTTTTTAATGTAGGAAAATATCATATTTCATTCGTGCATTCGAAAAATAAGTCCATTTAAAAACAAGCAATTAAATTGCAAAATTAAGATAAACCTGTACTAGCAAATTATTATCAGCATACTCGTTTATAGAAAACTAAAAAAAAACTCGTGGTCCTCATTAGCCGCGTATTCCATTATACCCACCAATACAAAATTCAATTTAACTATCTAGCTATAAGTAGTTTTAATTTAAGATCCTTTGTGAGCTTCGTTTTAGAGTTGCCTTGGGTCTTTGGTTGGCTGTTTTTTCAAAGAATCTTAACCAAAGCCAAAAAGTTTAAACAGAATAAAAAAAAAATAAATCAAAGAAAGATCTTTGTAGGTACTTTCATAAATATTAAATTATACCAATAGAACGATTTTTTCATATAAAAACACATCAATATCTCTCTAAAGTACTGGAGAGTGCTAGGACGCCACTACGGCCCTAGGCTCAATGAAAAGAAAATCTTTATGTACACCTCCCACGGGAGTCTGTTTTTGAAAGGCAAACGGTAGCGTCTCTAACCCATATTGGGCGGCTTCAAAAGGCATCTGTTTTCCCATAGTGGGTGGCCTCGATCAGTTATGTGTTTGACCATAACAAAGGGCGGGTGTACCGTGTGCCTGTCAAATATAAGCTTATGAATGTTATTAATTGTGTCTCGGAAACACCATGGCATCTTTCGTGTACAAGCGTCAATCAAGACGCCATAACAATAAATGAATCGTCCAAAAATATAGGATGTCTTTCATGATACTTTTGGCTACCGCATACGTACAAAAATCGAAGCATGGAACGTTCTATCCTTGTACGGCGAAGGTAGATACAAGCAGGTTGAGTGTGAAATGCTTCACCTTAAGATCAGTATCCTGGGCATCACTGAAACTAAATGGAGAGCAAGAGCTGAATACATATCTGACCCCGGACATACGAGAATGCTGTATTCTGGGGAGAATAAAAGGGAGGAAATTGATGGGAGCCAAAGGCTACATTGTGTCGGAATTATGTTGAACGGAGAAGTGAGGCTTATTTCCTGATGGGCGCCCATTTCTGCAAGAATATTGACAGCAAGGTTCCGTTCGAAAATTCAGTGCTACGCCCCCACAAACGAAACAACTGAGGAAGACAAAAATACTTTCTGCACTCATCTTAACTCAGTTTACAAATGTGTTCCGAGAGCTGACATTATAATTGTCATGGCAAGTCTCAACGCCAAAGTCAGATCAGACAACTACGGTCTGGAATGCGTGATGGGAAAAAGTGGCTTGAAATCACGGAACGAAAATGGCGATTTATGAGACGCAAATCGTCTTGTACTGGGTGGGACTATGTTTAAACATAAGACTTGCAACAAAATCATCTGGGTACATCCGGATATTCAAAATAAAAACTAAATTGACGATATCATGATTCAGCAGCGATGGAGGAAGTCGGTATGTGATAGTCGAAGTATTAAAAAATGCCGACATGGGAAGCGACCACCATTTGGTTCTCAAGATTTTCAAACTACGAACCGCAGTTGCACAACGATAATCACAGGATGCAGTAAGAAGTTCGAAGTTCAATACGAATACTCTAAGTGATCCCAACATATGTCGCAACTATGTCACCAACCTTAAAGACAGAGCTTCATCATTAAACGGAATTCAACATTCAATAATTGATGAGATGTGGAGTGATATAAAAAGTGTTTTTATGTAGGCTGGATCCAAAAACTGTACCCAAGCAGACGAGAGTTAGAGACTCCTGGGTATCCCAAGACATCTGGCATAAAATCGAGCTTCGCAAATCGTTGAAGATGCGAATAAATGCTTAAGCAGATGCTCAACGAAAGGCTCAATTGCGAAGCGAGTATCACCTAGCACATAAGATGGTCTATCGCTGTGTGAGATGTGACAGGAGGGTGAGGTAAGACGGTCTCGTAGAAAATGCTGAAAACGCTGTAAGAAGAGGAGATATGAGGGAATTGTACCAAATATCCAAAGGAGCAACACCAATCATCCTGTAGTAGATGTGGATGGCACAATTTTGGTATCAATTGAGGATCAGCTACGCAGATGGAACGATCACTTTTGTGCCTTGCTTAAAGAGGATTCCGTTGAGCAGAGTACTGAAGTGCCGCAGCTTAACGGGATGGGTAGATCTTATATCGAACCCCCTACAGTACTGGAAATCCAATCTTCGATAACTTTTCTGAAAAAACAACTAAGCTGCTGGACTTGACGGAATACCAGCCGAATTCCTGGAAGCTGATCTCGTCAGAACTGCTAGTATTCTATTCTACACCATTTGATACAAGTTGTGTGGGAAAACGAAATCTATCCCAGTGACTGGATGGATGGGGTGATTGTTAAGTTGCCAAAGAAAGGTGACCTTAAACGGAATTGCAACAGTTGGCGAGGTATTACAGTTTTGTCCGTTTTTCCAAAACTAATTGCAACCATCATTCTAGAACTTTTTAAAGGTTAGAATCGATCCTACACTCAAGAGGCATCAAGCAGGTTTCCGCAGTGGGCGGTCGTGTGTTGACCAAATCAACACTGCGTATCGTTCTTGAGAAGTCTGCGGAGTTTCAATTACCGCTTTACCTCATGTTCGTGGATTTTGAGGAGGCCTTTGACCGAGTCAACCCTGAATGTATATAGAGACTTCTTGGTAGGTGAATTCTCCCAAAAATTGTTGCCATTATAAAAGATTTGGTAATCATTTGTACTGTGTGTGTAATATGGGAGAGCATTTATCACTTCTTGGGAAGATGCCCTGTGTTAAGAGAGTTCAGGCTTCAGTTCTTTGGGAACATATTACTGGAGGAAGCTGAGATACGATTAGAATACGATTTTGAATGGCACTGACTGGAAAAATCTACACAACTTTTGCCAAAAAGCATATACATAAATATAGAAGAGCTATTATTGAAGAATCTTTTTAAGTAATAATTTTATTAACATTGTCAAACTTGGGTGGACGGCTTTTATAGTCATGTCTTAAAATAAATGTAGGTATAGTACCATTTTTGTAAATTTAAGATTGAAAGTAAATAAAATAAAAGAACTTATTTGACAACAAGATCTGGCCAAACAAACCTAGTTTAAACAATGGCTTATACATTAACTGAATCCCTGTTAAAAAATATAAAGAATTATATTATTTTGTGACCAAACGACACGAAGTTAGCAACGACAACGTTGACCTAAAAAGCAAAGCAAAAACATAAACAAACTTCCCATAAAACATTAGATTCACGCTATTGAAGTCATTTCTACAAGCCCTAATGGCCAAACAAATCTGACACTGGCAATTAAGAAATCGACGCAACGCCTCTATAAATATTGGACATAGTTTTACTGCGTGCATCAACAAATTTGATGCGCTGCCCTCAATCAGCACCTCATAGGTAGTCTGGGCAATTTACAAGTCTGCCTGATGAGAAGATGGTTTACAGGAGGTGTGTTTGTGCCTAATTTCGATATATTCGATAAACCGTTGTTTGGACAAAAGAAAGTGCATCGCGATAAATGACTACAAATCTGTCTCGCTAGTAAATTATCCGCATCTTGCCATCAAAAAATAGGAAAGTGATTGATTTTAATTGAACGAATCAACGTTGCACCAGTATTGTTTTTTTTTTATTTTGTTTGATTTAAAAATGCTTTTGGAGTGAAATTTTCGTGCGCAAGGCCAAGACACTTTCATTTTGAGGTTAGATTGAACAGAATCACATCTATATAGCACCGCAAATGGTATAACATGCCTACGATAAATGAAATATGAAGACACATCACAGCGCGTAGAATGATTAATGATTATTTCTCTGGGAGACTCATAACCTGCAAAATATACTTAGATGGTTAGCTCTGAATAGAAACATATTTTTAGCTGGCTAACGGTAGCACAAAACTATACACGATTTTGCTTCCATTTTGAGTTTACTAATTGAAAATCAAGATTATTATTGTGATTATTTGTTGAGATTTTTATTTGATAATAATTGCCGTTGCCATTGTCGCGTTCGCGTCACGAAGTCAACAAGGTATATGGCTCTATGGCATGGAATGACATGGCGTGTTGGTACTATTTGGAAAATTTATGTGACTTTTATGTTTTGACATTTTTCCACGAAAGTGAAAAGAAAATCGCATCTTTACCTTATGGGAAATACCTATTAAGAGCCGTATCATGCTAGAAAAGTTTGTTTAGGTAAAAGTGAGAAGATCCATGAAGCTTTAGAGATTTTCCTTCAATGTGAAATTTATTGATTGGTTGTCATGAACGCCAAATCCCCTTTCACACGAGGAAACACGTTGCTAAAAACCTATTGACATTTTATTTGAAACTCTTTTAAAATCCCGTGTATCATTCACAACAGAAAACCAGTAACCTCCCAGTTACTTTTGAGGGTTTTGTTCACTCCCCTCTTTTCGAATTATAACTTAACTTTTCTTGAAACTCAGTTTCATCGTGTAGAAGAAGACTTACAAAGCAGGCGAAATAGCTCTTATAGGTACGTTGATTTTCACTGATTGAATACAATGGCGCAGCAGTTGTAACTGTGTGTTCGTACCACTGTCAAAGACTCAAAGAGTCATAAGGCGTTTTCCTTTGGAGGTGGCGAAGTACTTGCAAGTATTTTGCCAGCTTTTTTCAATGGAACACATCAAACTGCTTTCACATGTAAAATGTATCTACTCGCGCATGAGAGCATGTGCAGTTGGTAGTACTAGATTAGGGTTTTCATCTACTCGTAAGTACTTCGCCACCTCCAAAGGAAAACGGCTATAGTTGAAAGGTGGGCAACTAGTATACATCGCTTCAGCTGTAATTATAGCAAGAAATATCTGATGTATTAATGTAATAGAAGTTGAGTCAATTTCTACTTTGTTATTAATCCTTAAGATTACCCCAATTTAAATCTTAATCAATACCAAATCCGTTATTTTAAAGACCTCTTGAGTGAAATTATTGTAATTTCTTTACCTTGTAGCTGTTTTTGTTTTTTATTTTCATAAATTTGTATTCTTTTAAATGTTCATTCAAACCAAAAAAAACACCTCAACAGGTGGCATCGACTGCATACCGACTGAAATTGGGATAACATGTTTCCGAAAAATAAAAAGGCCCTTAATTTACCTTATAAATACAACAGCATCTCCACCGTCACTTTGACTGGAACCTTGCAGGCTCTTACAGAGAACCCTATAATTATTGTCATTTTGGAAATTTTGACGAATTAGCGAAAATGTTCTCTGCCCTCGGGAGGCCATCAGCATTGCAACAAACAGTTTCAGTACATTCTTCCTGTTATGTTGAATTACACAAAATATTCAGGTTGTAATTTTTATTGGAAGAGGTTCACTTTTGAGTTTATGTTTACGATAACAGTTTCATATAATTAGGGAGAAGGTTGTTTTTTAATGTGTTTTTTTTTTTTCAGTGCGTAGTAAGTCTTTCAAAAGCATGTTGTGGTGATTGAAAATGAAGATATTTAAATTAACCTCAGACATAGTGGTAGGAATTTTGGTTAAAATTATTGCATTTCTTTTTATACGTGTTGTAAGGAATCAGAAACTTTTTGTTTTGCATTTAAACCGTAGTCAATTCTGAAACATGACTTTTAGTCAGTTTAAGCATAGTTTACAGTTCCCATGCGAAAAAAAATCAAAATTTTCAAAACGATTTTCCACCTATTCTGCGCACCAAGTTGAATAATATTCAAGGCGAATAACGTTTGCCTTGTCCTAAACCACCCATTGAGTCATTAATTTACCCTAAATTAACAACCTATAGGCCTAAAAATGGAAAATAATTATTTTTGGATGCGAAAACCATTTGCATGCAAATAACGCCTTGAGGTGAATATATTTTTATTTTTGGAAGTATAAACCGACCATCAAAAAAAAAAATATTTTATTCACCACACATTTTTTCGCATGCAAATCAATTGCCGGTCCATTGTTTTGCATGACATTCCATGACAGTATAGGTTTTTTTTTTGCATGAAACTGTAAACCAATCATGCAAACAATTAATTTTACATTTCACCTCAATTATTTTTGACATGCGAGAATATTTGCATAGATTTTTTTTTTGCGCACGGGAACTGTAAACTAAGCTTTACGCCGTATGTCAAGGGGATTAAAATCACGTTAAATCTGATTCGAAATCAAATTTTTGAAATTTTATGAGGTTATATGCGTATGTATATTTCTGGAAACTTCCAAATTTGATATGTGGATTTAATTTAATCAAAATATTAATTCAATTAACACACGGGATAAGATCCTGAATTCACTCACCATACTTGGTGAGTTAACTCTGGGTTAATAATAAGCAAAAATAGGTCTAAAATCAACGAACATTACAAACGAAAAAGTATCTAGGTATTTACCCCCATACTAATAAACGGCGGATAGCAACGTGCTAGCACTTATACACTCGATATTCGTATTAACAAATGTGAAATAGAATGTTACGTGTGTAAACGAACGGATAACTTTAACTCGCCAAGTTCCACGTTTAGTGAACGGATAACTTCTTAACACATACAAGCACACATGTGATAGGACCGATTACTACTACAAGTATACACTTCGTAAATCAGTGCATGTTTGTGACACATGTATTACAAAATCACCACAGTTTTATGAAGTGGTGAATTTGGTGAAATGATAAATACTGGAAAGATATCATATCGTTTTTAATAAGAAAAGTTATTAAATGGACAAGTTGCCTATCCGTCTTAACACGTGTGTTAGGATACCAGTTGTTTATTAATACTGCTGTTTATTTCCTTTACAATAAAGTGCCATTCATATGAGCTGCGAATAGCGAACTGCGAATTGCGAATGGTCGCGAGTTTTGACATTTATTTCACATGAGTGGTCGCCAACAGATGCGAATTGTCAACAAAATAAACCAGTAAAATGAGTGCTAAACAAAATTTGAGGTTAAATTCGAGCGAATTTTTCGTTCGCAGAATTGTGGAATGCGTCCTGATGTTGTGGATTGCGAATAATTGTTTGGCAGTTCGCGCAAAATATCTCATTGGTCGCGTAGAAAATATAAAAATACTAAATTTAACAATTTAAACTAATTTTCGTTCGTATTTTCTTTTTAAAATTGTAGATAGGGTCGTTTATTCACTTTGTCAAAAAGTTAAAACACTAATTTGTTGATTTTTGCGCTTGGAATTGCCTAAACAAATTTATTCGCATTCGCAGTTCGCAGCTCATGTGAAAGGCACTTAAGTGTTAACAAATTTCTTGTGTCATGAACCAAAGGTTTATGATTGCATTGTGATTTGGATGTTGAACATCGTTCATGCCAAGTGGAGGCGGGATGTCTGGAAAACAAAAGTTGCCTAATATAACTCCCGTCTAACAAATGAATAGATATTGAAGCACGACAGCTCTTTAAATTTCAAGTTTTCATTTGAAGTTCGTTAAAACCTAAAGAAGCGTTACCAATTCAAAAAAAGAAATCAACAAAGCTTGTTCAATTCATTACGAAAACAAATTGCTTCCGTAATGTACGGCACATGTAATCAAACTAAACAATGACCTCTAGTGCCATCTGCGCAACTTATCATCAATTTATTAACCAACTTTATGGATAAATATTTTCCAATTATCGGATTGCCAAAGGAACAGCGGTAGGTCATCTCCGTACTTACTTTAGTTCGCTGTCCGGTTGCCGTCACCACATGTAGCACTGTAGCATCACTGCTTCGTTTATTTGTGCAGTCCCAAATATTTATGGCCAAGCGCATCACGTGTGGCTGGGACAAAACAAATCAATAGCATTAGCCAGAATTGACCACCTCAACTTTCCGGCTTATATCTACATATAAGGTATGTTGTATAATGCTATGCAACCCAGAGCCCAGAGCCATGGTCGATGATAGAAAACCTCTGGCTGTTGCTGGCAACACAGCGCAGCGCAGCGTTCGTCGTCGTATGAGTCGTTCGCCGTTTTTAACATTCGCCTCGCTGGAGCGCGAAATGACAAATGCTCACAGATAGCAAAATAGTTTTGCGATGATGATGATGATGATGATGATGATAGGATGGCGATGACGCTGCTTTTTTGCGCCGAATACAGTACCGGTTCGGCGTTCGGGTGTTACATCAGAGCTTCAGAGTATATTACTTTGATGGTTTCTTGCGCTTGTGCACGCACCCTACAGCGAAATTGGTGCGATTAATTATGGAGCCGTTATGGGGAAGACCCCTTAGCGATGTGCTGTGATCCGAGCCTAGAATTTATCTCCCCACTCTTCTTCCTCTTTCGATGGACAGTCTTGAATTCAATGTGAAATGTACCATATTTGGTTTGACGGCGGCGCGGCGTGGCGCTGCTGCGTTGTGCTGGCTCAACGGCAAGGTAACTTGTTCAGCATAATACCCAGTTTGGTTTTGTTAATTTATGCATAAACAGTGTTGAGACTTAAGTTAAATGCATTTGGCACCGGAATGTGGCGTGGAAATATTGAAAATATATGTTCTACTACTGAGAAGGCTCTTTTGAATGCGGATTCTTGAAATAGGAAATTAGATGCAGTGTCAGAGAGAAAAAGGAGAGCCAATAATGGGTTAGTGGGTAAATGGGAAATTTTCAATGGGGCAATTGCATGTACATATGTGAATATAAGGTTGTGAGTTTAAGGGGATTTATGTTGAATTATAGCTGGATGTGAAAAAGTAAGTTTTTTTTGTGGGTCTTTTGGAAATATACTACTCAGTATACAGAAGAAAGGAACAAGCATAATCTTAAGACAGCATGAAATGAAGTAATCTAATCCGACATGTCATTTGAAGAATTTTCTGAAAAGCTATTACTTTTGTGGTTTAACATTTTTGGCATCCATAGACGTTTTTCTGATTTCAGATTTTACCCCTGTTCCTTTGTTAGTGCCAAACAGTTTCAAACAGTTTCAGACCGCCACATTTAGTGTGGACCAGTACAATTTTTCACTTGTGGAACGGGTTCGCACTAAATCTGGCCGTCTGAAACAGTTTGAAACTCGGCAAGGAAGACAGCTTTTATACAGGAACACAAAGGGTGTTCTTTTTCAAATGGTTAAAGTGCCTTTAACATCACCTGCGACTTGCGACAATTACGGCCTTAAATTAGTTTAAATAGTAAAATTTTGCATTTTATATTTTTAACGTGACCAACAAGACAAATTCTCTGTGAGCTGCCAAACGCTAAGTGCCCTATTACACGATGACTTTTTTCGAAATTCAATGAGTGCGGACGAGAGAAAACATCTGATCTCCCCTTCGCACTCATTTAATTTCGAAAAAAGTCATGACTCAAAAGTCGTCGCGTAATAGGGCACTTAGCAATCCAAAGCATCATAACGCCTTCCACATAACTGCGAATGAAAAATTCGAGAGAATTTAAATTCACACTTTATATAGCATACATTTTACTGGTTTGTATTTTATGGCAATTAGCAATTCGCATGTCGGCGAACAAATTAATTACTCATGTGAACGAAATGTCAAAATTCACGACTAATCGCAATTCCCATTTTGCTATTCACAGCTCATATGCAAGGCGCTTAAAAGTTTCTTTTGAATTCCCGAAAATGTGGATCACAAAATTATGTGGTTTCCATTCAACCATTTCAGATTTGGTGGTCAGATCATAATTTTTTAGTGGTAAATAGAACACAAAATGTGATTTGATTTGCTTTTGTAATTGTGTTAGTGACTATTTTTCTATTGATGAATTTGTCCAACAAACACCACCTTCTTATCGAAAGTAAACAACACTGCGAAATGCCGAATGCAAACTAATACGTTCAGATTTATGTCAGTTTATTTTGGTGTGTGTGCAAATGCGTGTAAATCTAGCTAAAAATTGAGATTTGAAGAATCGACCTGAGATCGAAAAAAAAAATCGATTTTTTTGGTTGAATGGAAAGCAAATAAAGTTGATCTCAGGTCGAAAAAATCAGAAAAAAGTCGACTTTTTTGGTCGAAAGGAAAACCACATTAGTAATGAGTTTTCTTGGAAATTGTGGTTATCTTTATCGTGAATTAGGCTGGAAAAAAATTCACTCTGAATAAAATGCTATCGTAAATATATTTTGTATTTGGAATGTTGATGTCATAAGGTTTGTTCCTTCCCGAGTTTCAAACAGTTTGAAACCGCCAGATTTAGTGCAAACCCGTTCCACACTTGAAAAATTGTACTGTCCGCACCAAATCTGGCGGTCTGAAACTGTTTGAAACTGTTTGGGACCAACTAAGGAACAGGGTTATACCTAGTATTTTTTCCTGGATTGGCTAGCTGTTCAAAAAATGTTAAGATACTTTGGCGGTGTTCCTTCACATTGGACTGAAAAACCGATTTTTTTTTAAATTATTGGTATTCGCATCTCGCTCCCACTCTTTGAGTGAAGGATTCTGGGCGCGTTCCGATGTTAGTTCTCAGTTATCCGGATAGCTTTGTGTTGTTGTAATCCCTTGTAAAAACAGCAGAAGAAAAATCATTTGCTATCAAATTTTGAAGTTATCCTAAAAATTCTAGGATACTCAGCAATCCGAGAAGAAATTTCAATGCAGCTAGTATTTGGGAAGAAATTTGAGTTATTTATGTTGAGTCTGTCAGTCGGTTTTTTTGAAAGGAAAATAAATAAGTTAACCTATCCGGTTCTGATCGTTGACAAACGTATCGGTTACTTAGTTATTTTAGATGCCCTATCCGATGGCCGGCAGAACATGACCATTGAAACGTCGAAAGAATACAGTTTTTCAGTCCAATGTGAACGCCATCAGAGTATCTTAAAATTTTTCAAAGGAACAACAAAACAAAACAAATAAAAATTTCCCTCAAAATTCTCGATAGGGTCCAATGTAGTATTTTTAATTCTTTTAAACTTAAAAAGTTAAACCTATTACTGTCGGAGGGGCACAAAAGTCACCGGAGGAAAACAAGCGAATACAAGGAAATCATAACGACGGTGATGACGTTTTGTTGACTTTTGTCGCGTAAGAGAGGTGCGCCTGGGAATGAATCATCGTAGTTCACTTGGTTTTGTAAAAACAGTTAAGTGCCCTTGGACAGTTTTAGTTCTACCTTCAAATTTGATCTATATTTTGGTAGTTGTTGGCACTTATGAAGTGGATGTGTGTGTACGTGGAAACATCAAAAGCTAACATGGCGCTCAAATCTAGCAAATTTTAGGGTTATTGCCAATTGCCACATGGCCTTACCAGTTTTCCTTTTGCAATATTATTTCGTCAAAAAAAGGCATCAAAACTTCATGACTCGAACTCGAAACTGACGAAAGAAATGACAAAAGTGTCTAGGCCAGATGTTGCTATTATTAACATGTTTTCAAAAAATTAATCTTTTGTATTGTACATATGTATCAACACAAAATTGAAATGAGAAACAAACAGAATTACCTACATATACCTACATATATGTCAAACAAATAAAAAATTGATTATATTGTTGTTTCCAATGAAAATCACTAAGTAATTTTCAACATTTACTGGTTTATTATTATTGAATAACTTAATTGGGTTCAAAACAGCCACTATCGTTTCTTCGAAAAAAATTGTCATTATTGGGTATGTTTTTCTTGGAAAAAAACTGTCATTATTGGATTTCATTTGGATATCAATCGCACCTTCAAATTCGATCGTGCCTCTGCACCTGTAGTCATTCATGTAACAATCAAAAGTCAAGACTTCTCCACTTCTCACCTTCTATTGCTTAAAAAAATTGAAAGTTTTCATTAAGTCACTTTGATCTATTGAAGGGCCGCCAGTGAACGTGATGCATTTAAAATGCAATACACAATTTCTTTTATAGCTATAATACGCACCATGTCGTAAATGGGCACATTCAGACAGGAACGTGATCTAGGCCAAAACGAACGCCTGGTACTACTACTATACAAAAATACATTTATTCCAAGTGACCAGTTATGGCTGTTGACTAAGTTGAAGTACCTACCTAGCTCATATGGGAATTGGCACGTTGGAAAATGAATGCATCTGATAAAGGGTTAGAATAAGCTTTTTTGATCTTCTAATTTCACAGGACGTGTTTTTTCTTCAAAAGTGTTAAACTTGCTTTCTTAAGTATGTTTTTCGCTGCACAAAACCAATAGAACTTAATATTACTATTTCAAATTGATTAAGAAGAAATGCCAGTATTATCAAAAACTTTTTCAGGGACAGGTCCAGTTGTACAAACATGGTTCAAGTTTTGATCCGTGGTTCAGCAATTCTTACTCATTGCATGATGTTCGACAATGGTTCAAGCATACTTGGACCTTAGCCCATCGTTGAATAATCCGCCAAAATCGTTCAGTTTTAATCGCTGAACTAAGGATCAAATTTTCAACCACGTTTGTTCAACTGGCCCTTAAAGATAATAACCAACTCTTTTTTATTTTCACATTCAATTTTGCTGTCACGTTTGAAGTTGACACATTTCTTCCATTTGTTACGGGCTGACTGACGGGAAAAGCATTTGTAAAATAAAGAACATTCTACTGGACCATTAGTCATAATTGGCTTAAGACGGGTATATTCCAATTCCACCCCATCGTTAATTCGTTGTTTATTCAAGTTTACAAATTGGAAATCAAGCCATTAGTTTCTCTCTTTGTTGTATAGCTCAATTTATATTATGTTCGAATTAATTAAAACTCACGTTATCTTCAGCTAACTAAATACCAACACTGCGGTACGGGTATCTACTCTTTAACAGTACAAGTAATATATTTCTTTTAAAGTATTTAAAAATTCATTACCACTTGAGGCTTTTATACACACAATTTCAACGACCGGTATTGTGGGCAGAAAAGTAAGGAAACAACCCAGAACCCAAAACCACTTACCGTTATTATCATAAAAATGTTAATGCATTTCATTGACTTCTTCGGTGCGAGGCTTCTTCGTTTGGTTTGGTTTGGTATTCGTTTGTTGGTTTCGCTGCAACGCGTAAGATTTTATGCGCATCGGGGTCGCAAGTTCAGTTGGTCGGAATAATTTCATACCAAGTGGTCACAGAAAAAATAATGTATGAACAAAAAAATCCCAAGCAAGCCAAAGCTAATGTGATGCGCTTCGCCTCCAACTATTCCCAATTTTAATTCACTTGATAACTTACTCAATTGAATAAGATACGAAAAATAAAATGAGAACAAAAAAACGGTATTGAAGTCTCTTTAAAAGTATAAATATGTTTGTTCAATCTTACAATCTAATCGGCCTTTCTGTCGGTCTAACTTGGAGGCGAAAATTTATTCATCCCACAATTTGGCACGAAAATCCAGAGATTTGATGTTAACAATAACAATACAATGGCTAGCTACTGACCATAATGATCGGTTTACTGGAAAGTCTGCACGCAATTTGCGGATAAATTATTATTAAACTTGAATTTGGTGTAGTTATTATTTTCGAGATACAAAATTTATTCAGATGACCGAAAAATTAAGTATTCTCTTTGAAAAAGACCGTTTTGTCCAGACAATCGCGATCTACCTATGTTTATGCATCGAATCAGTGAAGCTGAAATTGTTAAATTGTTCTTCGGTTGGATAGACGCATGGTTGCGTTATTTTTCATTTTATTTTTTTTTCGTTTAACTAAAATAAATGAGAATTTTGCGTGATTACGTCTTGTGATGCATTACAGCCTTTTTTACTGTTTGATATGATTGCATATCAAAAATATCAAGAGACAAAATATTCAATTAATCAAATGGGTTTTAGTTTAGTGTAGCGCAGTTGAACTCATGACTTGTGCTCAGTTCAGTAAACAGCCCAGTTGGTCTAGAAAGGGTTTTAATTCTTTTTTAAATTTCAGTCACACATTTAAATGTGTGCTAATTTTGCATTCCGAACAAGATACGAAAACAAATTTTATGAAATAAGAATATATAGATTGAGCATTCTGAGCAAAAACTGAGCACATTTTTTTGAGATTGAAAGGAAGACAAGTAAAATTACTTTTTTAATGTCTTCTGGGGTTTGACAGCTTAGTGCTCAAAAGTAAGGTATAAATAATTCTGAAGGCTTTGAAGGATGATGGTCAGTAAATTTGACAGTTAACTTATGATATAGTATTATGTTTCAACAAACTCAACAAAATTCAAGTTGGTAATATACATATTAAATCATAGCTCAATAACTTCTTAAAAATTGACAAATTACATCATTCTTACCGTCTAACCTTGGATTGTCAAAATTGTCAACCATTAAGCTCAATTAATTTACATAAACTGTCAAGCAACCATCACCTGTTTCAACAGATACCAAAAACGGATTATTATGTTATGCTATACATGGCAGTGTGGGGATGAGGAGGTGGCTTGCATAATCCATTCACGATCTTCAGCGAAAGTGAAAAAAATTAATAGTCTGAATTACAGTCACCACATTGCCTCCAATAATTGGCATAGTTGAGCGATGCCCAACAATCCACAACATGATGTGATGAAGCTGAAGCCCATTATCGAATTATGAATAATATACTCTTGCATAGACTCGTAGATCTCAATTATATGGCCCACTGAATGAACAGCAAGCTTTATACAGGCAAAGAGCAAAGAGCAGTTTTGTCTAGTAAAAATTATGCCTTGCTTGGAGTTCTTTCATCGCATCGGCTGGTGAACACCATCAGCAATAAAGTAACTACTCCTGAATGTGTCTCATTAATCTTATGCAAAAACATATACCGAACGTTTAGCTGTTTATGGAACCATATGTGTTTACATTTTATTGTGACATTGAGTTACACACTTAAGCACGCTGTCAATTGACAAGAAAAAATCTTAATCTTTCATCCATTGATTGGCGTTGGTGGTACGAAACTTCTCTCGTTTGTCATCACCTGAATGGATTAAGTCTTCTCATCATCAGTGAAATGAGAGCTATTTCTCAATTTGTTTATTAGCTCTCTTGAGATGACAGTTAAACACGACAACAATAATAACAACAATAAAATTCGCCAGAAAATTATAGGGGTATCTCGATTCTACCTTGTCTGAGAAAAGTATTCACCCAAATTCTTTATCGCAGGCTTATGAGATGGGTCGAAGAAAACAAAATGCTTAGCATTTTTCAAGCTGGTTTTCGCTCAGGTCTTTCAACTGTGGATCAAATCTTCGCACTCTCCAGTATTGCAAAAAGATTTATTGACAGCAAACAAAAACTGTACGCCTTTTTTGTAGATTTTAGAGCAGCGTTCGATACTGTTAACAGGAATTCATTGCTTTACAAACTCTCAACTCAAGGTTTATCGACAAAATTTTTAAATCTGTACAAACTTCTACTTACAAATACTTGCGCCTGCGTGTCAAATGGTAGCTCCAAGTCCGCCTTTTTTAACACGGATGCCGGTGTTCCACAAGGTTGCCCCCTAAGCCCAATTATGTTCGCTCTGTTTATTGACGATGTTTCCTATGAGTTTCCTGGTGGCGTTAGATTTGGTGGGCTGCTAATCAAGGTACTGCTTTATGCTGACGACCTTGTTGTTTTGTCAGACAACCCCACCACCCTGCAGCTACAAATTAATAAACTCAAAAGATTTTGTGATACATGGGACCTGAAGATTAATACCTCAAAATCAAAAATCATGATATTTGAAAGCACTCGTCGAAGGAGAAACCCTCTAGAGGTATGGTCATTGGACCAGGAACCTATAGAGGTCGTTACTCAATTTAAGTATTTGGGTGTCCAATTTTCAAGCAATTTAGATTTTCGACCCCATGTAAAGGAAAAATGCTTGTCAGCGAAAACTGCGATAAATATTATGTGGAACAAAATATTCTGCAACAAATATATAGACATTTCAGCCAAATTTAAAGTTTTTGATGCTACCATAAACTCATGCTTATGTTTTGCCAGTCAAGTTTTTGGATACCAAAATCTTGATGAATTTGAAACTGTCCAACGCTTCTTTTTTAAAAGAATTTTTAAACTTCCAAACTCTACTCCAACATATGCCATACACGTAGAATCAGGTCTTCCCCCGATTTTTTTGAAGAACCTTAAATCTAATGCTGACTATATAGTTAAGGTCATGCAGAGATCAAATGAAAATCTCCAAAAGCAAATAATGGATTTTGCATTACGAAGACAATTATCTCCGTTCAAAGAGTGGAATGAGATAGGAAACTTACATGGATTTAATCTAAATCTTAATGCAATACCCCTGGAAAACTGGCAAGGTAGGTTCTATGATTGCATTGCGTTGGTAGATGACTCCCTCTATCTCAAATTCTTAAATAGGGCTCAAACTTCCCAGAGCAGATTGATCTATAGGGAACTCAATCACACTCTTTTTTTAAAAAATTATTTTAATAGTACTTTTTCTGTGCATCAAATTAGTACTTTGTTTAAAGCGAGAACTGAGATGTTAGATCTTAATTACAAACCACACAGAAATAATAATTCCAGATGTAACCTCTGTAACCTTAATGAAGCCGAGGATGTCAACCACTTTTTAGCCGTCTGTCCAATTCTACAAGAACTTCGAAGACTTTATTTTTCAAAGAGCTTTCTCACACAGCAAGAAGCGAAACAAATTTTAAACGGGGAGTGGGGCTGGAATGACCTTTACAGTTTTATTAATCATGCCTTTGGTTACCGCAACAGTTTTATAGAGTAGATTTGAAATAAAAAATGATTATAAATGTTTCTTTTTAAATACCTAATACAAAGAAGAAAAAATTTTGTATATTTATCTTATATTTAACTATTTTGTTACTTACATATATATTATATTTGAACTATAAACTAAAACTTTCTATTGTAATACTCGTTATTGTCAATTTTCAGGCAGACGGCAAATAAATTTGCCATGCTAATGTTCTAGTATGTATTTTTTAATGTATTAAATCACGAGTCATAATAAAGGATTTATAATAATAATAATAATAATAATAATAATAACGACAGAGAATTGCATAACAAATCATCTTACTATCGTGAAGATATGTCATGTTTGCTGTAGTACAATCGAGGGTGTGGTATTGTATGATTGTCAAAACAAATGACAGAATGACAGTAAGAGTAGGTGCGTTTTGACAATGAAAATATCTTAATCACATCGCGTATAGCATGAGTTAATAAAGGTTTTTCCTAAAATGAATCTGAGAGCGCGTGCTGTCTTTGTTGTCTAAATAATGTCTGTTGAAACAAACCCACAATATATTGTGTGTGCTGTCTACCTGCAAATCCAAATGAAAGTGAGTTTTTGTTAAATTTGCGGTTAACAAAAATTTTAATATTCAAATCGGAGTTTCCTCACAACTGCACTCTATAGCCCAATCATACATTCGATGTCTTTGTCGGCAAACAAGAGTTGGAAAATGAACCTTGAAGTTGTCTCCTATGAGGCTACTTATAGACGAATTTATGACGAATGCATGCGTATGCATAAATAAAGCTACCAGGAATTTTAAAGCTAAGCTATCTTATGTAGGAACCCATGTATATGAGAAATGTGAGAGTTCAGTTAAGTTAAGCAGTGATTTTTATAGATGGCACTGGGTAGGTCAGAAGTAAAGGATAAAAGTTCAGAATGATCTTTTAGTCGACTCATTTTGGCACCAAAAGGCACCGGTGGTACCGGTGTGGTATTGGTACGGTGACCATCCGTTCATTATAATAATGAACTGTTCTGTATTTGAAGATGTTGTTCATTATTAATTATTTTGTACACGAAAACATATAAATGTTCTGTATTTTATTAGTTGTTCATTATTTGTTCTGTATTTCTTTAATGAAGTTCAAAAAACAATAACGCACACCTTGGGAACGTAAAAATTTAATGAAAGAAACTGATAATGCTAACGTGCCCTTACTTAGTGAACGAATAAATAATAAATCTAGTACAAATTTATTTTTCCTTGACGCCCTCTATCGCTTTTGGCATCATCTGACATGTTCAAGTTAAAAACTATTCATTTCATGAACACATCAGCTGTCTGTGAACTATGTGTTGTCTGCATCTGCGCTGAAGAATTGAGATTTGTAAGTTTTATTTGAAATTATTTATAAAAAAGCAATTCAATATTGAAAATTATTTTAGCTTACCCTGATGCAACTCCCGAGCGCACCTCACTTAAGTAAAACTGACATTTGGTGAAATAGGAATGCCAAAAAGAGAAAGCAGATAAATTTATCATGGGTGTGTTCCCCTTTTTTCGGTACGGAAAGCAACTTTTCGTTGGTTTTTGACATTAGCTTCAGTGCCCTTCCGACTATTATAGTTCTACCTTTATACGATGCTGACGTGAAACGAAATTTTTAGTTGTTCTCCAACAAGACAACGAAATGCTTATGAAAACGAAGCGGAAAAATATTCATTGACAGTTGCATACATTGAAAAAATTAAAACAAATGCAAATGCAAAAGAAATTACAATAACTATGCTTTAATGAAAGAAACAACAAAAATAAACACGAAAAAACACTAATTTTATTTTTTCGCACACAATTGTGGTCTGGGAAATTAATTGTATGCAAAAAAAAGTGTTTAGACTTCTCCAAATAATCTGCTACAACTATCAATTTCACTCATGGAACAGCGTACTGCAGAACAAAAAGTAGAACTAAATTTATAGTTTATCATTTCGTTGTCATTTTTGTATGGGATTTTTCGTTTCGCATCAGCAGCGTACTAAGCTTAAAACAAAGACTGAAATGATTAGAGCTTTATAATATTTTTATTCTATTTTAAGTTGAGCCATTTTTCCTCAGAGGATATATTTATTATTAAATGGAATAAATGATTGAAGATTGAGTTGAATTTTTTTTCTTTTTTCTTTTGTTCATTATTCAGCTTTCTAAAATATGGTCACCGTAGGTATTGGACGTTCTTAATCCGCAGTGATGTGATCTTAACGAAAATGATGAATTGCTTGGTTAAAAAAGGGGCCACTCACGTTGAGAGGTTTTCAACGGACCTTAGGTCATGAAAGATCTATTTACAAAGTAACTTGTCAATTTTTCATTGAAAATCTCCACGAATGGCCTGGTTAAGTCATATATTCTAAAGATATAAAGAAATTTCTAAAAGTCCCAGCATTTGTTCTGAATAAATATGTCACATTTTTTTTTGCTGCGTACACTGAGAAAACTGAACTATGAGTTATTCAAAAAGATGCATGTTTGATTATATGTTTAACTAATACAAATAGAATTCGGTTTAAACCTAATTGTAATCTGTTTAAATGTGAAAATACTATTATTTTAAAGTAAATGTGTTTAAGTCAAAACGATTCATGTTTGAATATTTCATCAGAACAAGTAAATAATTTTTGTATGTGATTCTAGCTTCACTTTGATTTTTGAAAAGCCTGTTTAACTTTTGTTCCCACTAGAAAGTATTTAACATAAAATGAATATGAACGAGTTTAAATAAGATTGTTTTCTTGAGCGACGTGAAATCTAATGTTATAAAATCAAATAATTGAACCGAACACCTTAAATGATTTCACAAATTTTTTTACTTTTAACACTAATCACAAATTGTACAACACAAAATATAAAAAACGAGTTAAAAGGAGTACCTTGAATGCATTTCGGAATGTTGTCATTCCATCTTCAGCATCACGACTAAGTTGAAAAGGGGGCAAAGTGCGTGCTCTGTTGTGATTTGTTGTAGGTGGTTTTAAACAAAACGAGAGAACAAGATCGATTCGATATTGCCGTTATCTAGGTTCATAGAGTTTCGATCTTTTTGTATATAAAAACTCTCGTATGCATCGAGCTTTCGGTCGTCAATCACTTCTTTCACAAGTTGCACATTATTTGCATCGAGATCTAAGTGATTATTGTTAAGTGCATGTGCAGCTAATGCCGATCTGTAGGGTTGGTTGTTGCGAATGTAGGTTTTATGTTCTTTAAAGCGCGATAAGACATTTCTTTTTGTTTGGCCGTAATAAACACTTTCACATTCACTACATTTTATTGCATAAATCCCGGATTTATTTAAATTGTCAGTTTTGTCTTTTGTTGATCCCAATAAATTTGAAAGTTTGTTTTGGCTTGTGTACACAATATCCATACCGTATTCCCGAAATTTAGTTTTCAATTTATTCGTTATGATTGGTACATAAGATATCGCGACACGAATATTTTGTTCGGTAAGATTTTGGTGTTGCAAAAACAACGTAGAATATTTCTGTCTCGTTATTTTGTCTGTATGTTTTTTGATAAGACGATCTATCAAAATTTCTTTGTATCCGTTTATTTTCGCGATTTGTTTTATTGTTTTACTTTCAAATTTATTGGGATCAACAAAAGACAAAACTGACAATTTAAATAAATCCGGGATTTATGCAATAAAATGTAGTGAATGTGAAAGTGTTTATTACGGCCAAACAAAAAGAAATGTCTTATCGCGCTTTAAAGAACATAAAACCTACATTCGCAACAACCAACCCTACAGATCGGCATTAGCTGCACATGCACTTAACAATAATCACTTAGATCTCGATGCAAATAATGTGCAACTTGTGAAAGAAGTGATTGACGACCGAAAGCTCGATGCATACGAGAGTTTTTATATACAAAAAGATCGAAACTCTATGAACCTAGATAACGGCAATATCGAATCGATCTTGTTCTCTCGTTTTGTTTAAAACCACCTACAACAAATCACAACAGAGCACGCACTTTGCCCCCTTTTCAACTTAGTCGTGATGCTGAAGATGGAATGACAACATTCCGAAATGCATTCAAGGTACTCCTTTTAACTCGTTTTTTATATTTTGTGTTGTACAATTTGTGATTAGTGTTAAAAGTAAAAAAATTTGTGAAATCATTTAAGGTGTTCGGTTCAATTATTTGATTTTATGAACGAGTTTGTTTTAAATATGAACCCACTGAAAATGTTAACAAGAAAAAGAAATTGAACAGAAATCTTAAATTTAAACTGAAATCAGTTTGAATTAAACTCAAATGAAGAAAAATTGGGGATAAATTTACCTTGGTGATGTCATTTGGGGAAAAAAAGTTTTTGAAACACTTGCAATCTTTAAAGGAGGTTTTTGGTAAGCTATAAAACTTTTTTAGGTATTGGTATTAAAATTAAATCATGTTTGTTCCTTTTTATATACAGAAAAAGAAGAAATCACAAATCACCCTTGCTCAACTGTGAAATGCTGTACTTTGGGGCTTACTTGGGTGTTTGAAGATTTAAGGCAAAAATTTTACCAAAAGTAAGTATATCACAATAAAAGTAAAACCTTTTTTAACTTTAATCAAAAAAGCTAATATGTACTGTTAATTCAATTCTAGGTACTCCACAAACTTCCACATTCAATTATTAAATGGAACATAAATTTAGGTACTATTTAGAAACTTAGTTTAATTTGTTTAAATTGTTTTATTTTTAACTAAAAACTGAATGTGTTTTTTCTTCGTGTTCGATTAAAGATTTATTGAAATTTTCAAAGACTTTTTACTGTTTTTTTTGTATGTCCTGGTCAGTTTTACTGAGTAAAAATAAAAAATAAGTTTGGGTAAGTATATTTACATATCTAAACATATCTTAAACATAAAATATCATTAAATCAAACACGGGAATGTTCAAAAAAAATTAATATGATTCTATTTGAAACAACGTTAAATGAAGTTAAATAAAACAAATAGAAATATATTCATACCAAATAGAAACCAAGTAAATTTAAACAAAAACACGTTTAAATTGAGTCAACTATGATTAAATACGTTTCTGTTCAAATCAAACAGAAATCGCTTCCATGCCAAATCGTATTTGTTTGAGTTTGATTTAAACACGAATATATTCAATATTTTTCTCAGTGTATCATTTGGCGTAATGTTTAAGCTACCACTAGAAGTTCAACGAAAATGGTCACTTTCTTTCGTCAAAATAACGTGAAATTCTATCCCAAAGTTGTTTTGTCGTGTGAACGTCAACGTAGAGTACTGTACAAGCGTTAACGGCTGCGTTGGCACTCTCGTTGACACGAACTTAAAGGTCAATGAGTTGAATGCTCACCTACAATTTAACATACATCTTTCGTTGACACAGCCGAATTTTCTGGCAACGTAGCCTCTGTTGACCTTCATCTCAATTTGCAAAATTTTGATTTTCTTGGTGAAAATTCTCAATTCATCGACAGATGGGAGGCGAACTATATTTTGACGGCAAAAATATATTTCGAACTAAAAGTGCCCAATTACACTAAAATTCCTTTTTTCTGGAAAAAAAAACTTCAAAAATTTCAGATTTTTAAAGGGTTTTCAATCCATGGACATCGTGGCAATCCTTCAATTGAAATTGACAGTAGTTGATGACTTGACAGATGGGAGGCGAGCTATATTTTGACGGAAAAGCAGTTTCGATCTAAATTGCCCTAAAATCACAGTAAAACAACTGAGAAAATTGCAGTTTTTTAAAGGTTTTTAATCCGTCCACACTGTATTGTTCGACAACACTGCATCCAATGTAGTGTGATTGTTAACGTGATCGATACGTTGACCGTCTTATCTTAGCATTTTAGGCGTTAGGCTGTCACGGTGGAGGTTTAGGATCGAGTCCCAGCTTGTGAACATAGATACCAATGCATAGCTAAGTTCACAATCTATATAACAATTCACTGTTATTTCATTTCAACAAGATGGTTTGAAGAATAGCATTTTTGTTTAAAAGATTGTAAACTGTATCAACCTTAAAAAAACACCTCCAGAAGCACAAAAAGGTTCTATACGAAAACTTAAACTAAATAAGTCGCGTTGCCAATGCCAACATGTAAAATTGTGCAGCTCTTTTCGATATCTGAACTTAACCATCGCTTTTATAACAGAGACCATTTTCTATCTGTATCTGTATAGAGGGAACGCGTAACAAAACTTTATGACGCAACATTTCCTAGTTACGAACATTGTTGTTAATCCTACGCAGACAAGGCTACACACCAAAGCGCGCCACGGCAACAACCTTGGGATTGCCTTAACCAGCCGGATCTAAGGAGCCCGCTGTTCCGCGTGATTATCGACTAACAACTCCATAGACTCCAATAATAATAGATAACAACTCTGCGCGCTAGCGCATCAGAAAGCGGCAGCTTGTGTGCTTGATAGTTTACCTTCGTCTTCATCATCCCGCAGCAGAAAACAAGCGACTCCTTCTAAGCGAATAATCATAACGAATTAAATTCAACACAAAGATACCAACGATTTATTTCTGCGTATACGTAACATTACTAAATCGTTTTCAATAATCTTGTGGGGTTTGTGCGCATGGAGGGCTGGGGCGATGAGGCATGAGGGTGACTATTCCCTCTTCACTTGAAGAGATGCCAGTTAAAACTGAAAATTGTCCACATGACAAGCTGGTATAATTTACGCTCTCGGTAAGAATCAGACTCGTCATCGTCGCTAGAGACATACTAGTAGCTGGCTTAGTTTATATTACCTCAAAGAAAGGTATAGGAAGGATGGATGGCAAGCTTTGGGACTCTATTTTCCGTACAACACACATTTTTTGACATAACTAACTTGTGTGGTAATTCGATTTTTTTTTTTATAAATACATTAATGTCGAATTTACACAAAATGTCAAATTGTCTTAATGTCTGTCATGAAAATGGAGGATCTACATGCTTTAATGGTATATTTACATTAACAAGAAGTTAAGAAATGATTAAATGATGCTATATGTACCTATGTATGTATGTATTATATACATATAACTAATCTGCAAGGTATGTAAGCTTATCTTGATGTGGTTTGACAGAATATATAAAATGGTGTCAGCGGAATATTTACACGATGGTAGCTGAGTCGCTGAATGTCAGTCAGTCTTTGTATCTTTTTTGACAAACAAGAACGACTTATAGACGAATGCCAAATACAAAAATTTCGACAGTTCAGGAAAATGAGATCTCGGACTTTTTTTCTGTAAAAAGTGAGCAAGAGAAAAGCAAATCAATAAACAGAGACATTTTGGTGAAAAATCATGAGGTTTATGTTTCTGAGATCTTTGAGATCTCATCTTTGTGAATTTTTCTTTTAATTTTTAAACGTTTCAAAGATCAAAACATTAGAAAAATTTTCCACATTCTGCCTTTTAAGAAACCAATTACAGAAGTCGGACTTTTCACAACAAATGTTCAAAATTGTAATAGAATATATTTTGGTTAAGCCCTTCGTATCGCGTGTCATCCATGTTAATGGTTCGAATTTACACTTAACGTTCTTTTTCCTTTTGAGGATATCGGAGGTCCATTTAAATAAACCGCCCTTAATGCCCCCAAAACCAACATAACGAATTCCATCAACAAATTAAGCTAGATCAATGTCATCAAACATTTCCAAATACAAGTCAGCATATGCAGAGCCGTGCGGGGCTTCACATTTGAACGACATTAACCCTGTTCCTTGGTTAGTCCCAAACAGTTTCTTCAAACAGTTTCAGAAAGCCAGATTAAGTGCGAACCAGTACAATTTTTCAAGTGTGAAACGAGTTCGCACCAAATCTGGCGGTTTCAAACTGTTTGAAAGTTGGCAAGGAACAAACCTTTTATGTTTCATACTTCACGCCAGATGAGTGGATATCTATCATACCCATGATTTTACTTACATCTAGAAATTGAGCGACCTTTTATTTGAAAGGTCAAAGGAGAAAGTGTTTAACCATAAGAGCAGATTCGTTTGCAATTTTGCTGAGTCATTTTTTCCTAAAATCTTTTATTTCGCATAAAATGTGATGTAATGAAATTAGCATACATGATGCATCAACATCACTTTCAATGCATTATACCTCACGCTCTCTGTTATAATCTGTTCGTTGCTTGACAAGTTTCAAAAGTTAAATTGTCAATATTCGTATTTACGGTTCACCCATAAACTCTTGTATAATAGTCAAAGAAAAATGTCATCATTGTTTATTTAAAATTTCCCGCGAGATCTAAAAAAATTGACAGCTGTCTCAAGCGAACAATATCATGACTAATCTTCAAATTGAATTAAAAATTAAACCCAGTTGGTCATAGATAAACTTATTCTAAAGATGAATGGCCCCTATCTTAGTCTCGTAAATAATTTAACAAACAACAAACAAAACAAAATACAAAATAAAGTCCAATTCAAAATATTCATCTCAAGATTTATGTTTTTTTCGTTCGTTGTTGGAAATTATGCAAATTGGCAGTCGTGTAGGGTAAAAAAAAATAATAAAATGTCAGCATCTTCATCAGCGATTAAGCTTGAAGGTAGTATCACCTCCAACGAATCATCCTCCTCATCATTATCATTATCTTTTGAAAAACCCATTAAAGTTGGGCAATACAAATCGAATAAAAATGATAATCCAAAAATGACCACAACAAAACAGCATCATCTCTTGACCACTTTTTGTTGTTGTTAGTTTGTTTTGTCCAGAATTATTTAGGCCAACAACGCACATACACACATCTAGGTGAGTCGTCTTGTTATGTGTGGCTTATTGTCAATCTTTGGCCTTAAATATTTTCTGGGAACAGCCTGATATTATTTAACCACATACAATCAAGCTTAGTCACTTTCATATATACAATCTGGAACGCAATCGAAAGTTGATCTGACAAGATCACACAAAGTCAGTTAAGTCAACAGCTTTCGCGCGACAAGACTCAGATAATGATTGTTGTAGTAGTCATTTGAAACTCACCAAACAAAGACTCCATGACCTTGATTCACCTGTGAGCAAGATTGTCTTGAAATCTGATGGCCTCAATGTATCTTGCACTTTGTTTATGTTAACGTGCCGATGAGCCATCGTGTTTGCAGCAAATAACAAGAGATTAACAGAGAATGAAGAATTTCATCAGGCTGGGTTCTAACTTGAGATGTTGGATCTCCTTGCATTTATAGAAAATTATTATAGTTGAAAGCATGCATCTGAATATCTACTGAGAGGATACAGATCGGTCTCAACCGAATATAACACAGATATGTACGTTAGTAAATAAATATATTTCCTGACTGGTATAGACAGAAATCTGACAGTCCCTATGCCATAATAGAAGTGTCAAAAAAAGATCTACGTTAACTTGGATGTTTTCATATGTAAAAAGGCCTAGGGAAGTCAAGCGAAAATCGGCAAACAAAATTAATGATAGTTTTGTGAGCTTATTCGCTAATTGGTATAAACTTATCTAACATAAAAATCGTGTCAAAAAATCACTAATTCGCTTTTCTGAAATTCATTATTTAAATGATGAATTAGGAAGAACATATTATCATTAGAAACGACTAATTCTTAATAAAAAGACTTTGTAAAGTAAAAAAATTGAAATATAGAACTTAAGTCTAACCTTTAGATTATCTTGTTTTATTAAAAGTTATTAATAACTCTCGGCATATAAGGTGGAACATTTTCCAATTTTCCTTTTGCCACGGAACAGCACTGGTATACATTCCGCTATTTTTTCTTTCATGAACGAAAATTGGGTCTCTTTTTTGAATCTTATTTATTCTGAAAAATTTTAATGGAAGTGGTGACACTGCGTAAGCATGTTTCCAAAGAACATATCGTTGGATTCTTGCTGACATACTTTCGATTTATTTTCACATAACCACAGAGATAAAAACGCAACTTACTTGTGTCTCTTTTCATTTTTTTAGAACAAATGGAAAATGTAATGGTAGAGAATATCAAATAAAGAAGCCAATCCTTCGTACGTTTCACCCTCCAGAACCCATTTGTATACATTGTAGTATTTGTAATTTCATTTCGTGTCGAAGAATAGATGTGAATTGCAACAACAAAAAGACTTGTGCTGAATGATTTGCTGAATGACGAGTTGATTCGATGTGTGCGTTTTGTCACTGCTTTTCACTAATATTTTGCTAATTTAATACATCAGCTGTTCGCTTCAGCTTGTAGGCAAATCAAATTGACAGCTGAGGATTGGCTTCTTTATTTAATATTCTCTGCATGGCATAGAGCAATTAATGGAGGCACAAGCTTCAACATTTAACCTCTGTCATTACTCTCTTACTCTCACTTACCTCTACGATGTTCGTACACGGTAGTTATATATATTATATTGACTTATAGCCCCGTGAGCTGTCAGTACACGAAAGAAGAAGATTGCTGTTCACTTTAGACACTTTCACTCTACTGCAGACAGCAGTAAAATAAATGGCTTGGTCCCGTCGCTTAACTGGCTGAACAGAATGCAAGACGCAACTGGAATAGATGTCAAAAAAGCTGCAGTAGATGTCAAAAATGCTGCAGTAAAAGTTAAAAATTGTTCAACTCTTGCAGCTCCGGCTGCAGCATTTTTGACATCTATTCCAGCTCCGTTTTGCATTCTGTTCAGCCAGTAAGGGTTGGTATGGTACCACTACTTTCTAGGAAATGAAACAAGCTAGGTACTATGGATTGAGATGCACTTGCAATTAGAATGTTTGAATCTTAAAGAGTTCTAATAGTCGAAAAATTATTGAAGGGCCAAAAAAGTAAACAAAATTGGAGCTATACCTGACCTAAATACATTGGAGACGGCATATTAAAGATCAAATCGTCGGCTAAGGTGCCAGTTATAGCTATCATTGAAACTCTTCATTGAAAATTTGAATGATTGATTTTGAGTCGTTTAGGAAGTAAAATCATTTATTATTTTGATGAAAAAAAGGTTAAGACTTAATTAATAACTCTAAGCAAAAAAAATCAAAAAGGCCTAACTTTCAACATAAAACACTTTTCTTATTACTATGATTGAACTACCTTACCAATGATCATTAAAAATTAAAAGTAATTTTTTGAAGAAAGTTGAAATTTTTTTTTTTACTTGAAGTCTTAAGCTTTATTTGTCCATCAAAATATTAATTGATTTTACTTTCTAAACATCTCAAAATCTATCATTAAAATTTTCAATTATGAGTTTCAATGATAGCTATAACTGGCACCTAAGAGTGAAAAGCAGCTAACTCCTTTTATGAATTTTTACAAAAATATTTTTTTACAAAAATATTTTTTACAAAAAATTTTTTACAAAAATATTTTTTTACACTCGTTATTGTTAAATTCAGTGAAATTAAAAAGATTTTTGTATACATATTTTAGCAGCTTTTGAAGTGGTCTATAATGATCAAAAAGATGTGGAGTAAGCTGCTTTTTACTCTAAGCTGACGAAATGATTTGAAATTTACGATTTGCACCCACAGGGATAAAGTTCAGCGACTTTTTGCTTGTGGTATAATGAGGAATGAGCAACTATGGAAACAAGTCTTCGTCTTCGTTGGTATAATCAAAATTTGGCCACAATCCAAATCAAGACCAATAATCTAAGAATTGATTTGGTTCCTTTCGGGAACTTCGATGTTAATTTTCTTTTCCGTGCAATTTTTTTGTGCTATGGTGAATGTCCACCGATAATAATTTCTATATAAAAAATTTCGAATGAAACTTGATACACATTTTGAAAATACAGGAAACATTCTAGGGAAATTTTACTTGCAATTTAGGCCAAAGTCCGGGTACTTTTTTTCTGCAATTTATTACTGAACTAATTTTCTTGACGGAATATGTTCAGAAGTGTCCTTCGAATGTAAATCCAAGTTGGTGGGACGGGGGGTGCAAGCGGCAGCCGCCACCTTGGAAAACGCATTTTATCAAAAATTTCGTTCGTACGAAAAAAAGAGTAAATTTTTTTGAAAGCTCATATCCCATTTTCTTATTTATTTTAAATCAAGTTGTTTTCGTGAAATGTTTTTAAGAAATTAAATTTTTAAGTCAATAGTGAGGCTGTTGGTGAGACCACGGGTTTGAGCTTTAGTATATAAATAGTTCATGTCCTAACTTTACTTTTAAGAAGGTGGCAACCAATTCCCGTTGGATTCAGCCTTCTTGAAGCCATAGGACCACATAATTGTTTTTCAAAATTTTTCCCTTTCAAAAGAAAAAAAAAACACTCTTTCACTACAAACATTTATGTAGACTCCTTTGATTCTTGTTGCTTCATGTCAATGCTGTTTGAATTTGGTAATGCCTTACTTGTTTCACTAAAAATTCAGTCATCATTTATGAAAAGGACTATAACTTTTTTAAGGTTATTGTATCGAGTTCATTCTGATTTAGAAAGATTGGGCATTCAAAAATTCCCCTAATAAATGTTTCATATGCTTATATTATACCAAGATAAATATTTAAGCTTGTTAATCTTTCATATCCCCTTTCCCAGCACTTTGAAAGTTGCTTTTCAAAAAAACCTAAGTAGGTTTTGAGTCAACCTTGGACGTATATGAAATTTTATGTCGATACATTCTTTAAACTTTATTAAAAAAAATATTTTTCTAACTTTTCTTGGCTTTTCTAATTTTCTTTCCCAAAACTACTTTTTTCCACCCCTTCGTTCAAGGGGAGGGGTGGGAGAAAATCAATAAAGCAGTCCTATGGTTTCAAGGGTGTTGAATCAAACGGGAGTTTTCGGGTCATCGTCCGACCCTTGGTTTCCGATTTATAAGCAACATTTCGGAATTTAAACTGGTAGTGGCAACCCTTCTCTGGTCTTCCTGACAGTGTTGCCACCTTGGCAACACTTCTTAAAAGTAAAGTTAGGACATGAAATATAAGTGTACTAAAGCTCAACCTGTCAGGTCAAAATAAAAGGTACGCCCTCATATCGTGCACTAACGCCCCTACTACAATGAGGGTACTCATACAACAGCGTAAAGCCATCGTAGACGTAGTAAAGTTTTAAAATTCGTAAATCTGTTTACAGTTTACAACTTTACTTTACTACGTTTCCGACGACTTTTCTGTCCATTCAAACTAACGTTCCTTGCCTGCAAAATATTTTCATTCTATCAACAAACAACTCCTGGCCCGGTCGGTGGTTCAAGCGAAAAAACATCATCAACTATTTCCATTTGGAACATCTTTTCTATCACTGACTCCTAAAGATCTAAATCACTAATTCTCTATCAAGTTTCGGTCAAAAGTACACCAATGAATTGGGGCACTAAATTCCTACTTCTCATGTTGACAATCATCTTCATCTTTGCATCAGCACAGACCAAAACAAATTGATCCCAACATATCCACGGTGGAATTGTTTACCTTGCTTACTTACACTCCACACACAGTCCACACTCACAGGAGAGTATAATTTAATTGAAGGTATAATAGCAGGATATAATAGGAGATGCGATTGGCGCATCCTGATATATTCAAATGCAGTTTAAATTGTATGTCAGGGAATACCAAAGATCTGTCTTCTATAAAGACTTTTATCGACTGAGTATAGATGGTCTATATGGTATAGATTATAGTGAGATGGTTAGGTATTAGATGTATGGGAACACTGGAAAGAAGTTGAAGAATTTTAATTTTAAAGACCTACATATTCTAGAGATGCCCGTATTTGGGTTTTTGATTGCCATCAAAGTTTAAAGCTATACAGAGAGAGGTTAGCCGTAGCGTGTGCATTGCATGGACATGGCACTCCTTTTGTTGTGACCAGATGACATTGTGCGCCAAAGCAATTTCTCTATAGACTATTATGTTCCCGACATATCTATGGTATGGTATGGCGTTCAAGTCGTTGATGGTTCGCTGTACGGTTGTAAAGATAATGAATCTTACGAAACCCTATTACGTCGCTCAGAACAAGAGGCGATTTTCACATGACCTTTGAGTATTCAAGGTTGAGGTAACGCCTTAAATCATAAGACACACGGCATACTGATGGACACTACTGCATGTGTGTGGAGCGTGACATGAGTTGATAGATGAGGTTCTAAAAGTTAGTCGTACAAGTGCCACATAAAAGTGGACTTTGTTTATTGTATGGAAGTGTATTAATTTATTAATGATTGATCTGCAGGAGATGTATGCATTTAGAGGGGCTGGCTGTTAGAATTCAAAGCAAACAAAAATGTAAGTAGGTTAACAGGAATTGAATGACATCGTTTTAGTAGGCAGCTGTAGAATTCCCTTCGCACAGTAGTGAGAGAGCTTAAATAGGCGCAACGCAGTTTTGTCACTACTTAATAGATATCTATAAAAAGATTTGTTGAACTATTCAAACTTTTTTTTTGTAAAGCCTTAAACGAAAAGATAGACGTCTGTGGTAAGACTCGATTTGTCGATGGCTTTCATGAAACAATAAAAAATGTGTTCAGGAGACTCTCACAATCTACTATAAGGCTGTTATAAGGTTTCTTAGGCTTTTAAGAATCGTTCAGGGGTGGTTTGAAATCGAACAGGTACTTTAGGAAATTAAGACGGACAACAAATTGTTTGAGTACGAGAACGACTTTGAACTGTAGTTCACAAAAACTCACAAAAAATTACAGAAATATAAAGTACTAAAATTGACTTAATGGTAGTATGCGAAGTCATACTTATTTTACATAGTACTTATGTTTGAGCCTCTCATATCTGATACAAACATTGTTTTACGGAATCATGGATGAAAACAGAATCCGGTATACAAGAGGCCACAACACATTTGGACAAAAATATCTTCCTTCAAGAGAAGTTATTTAAAGAAAAAAAAAAAAAAAAATAAGCCGACGAAATTATTTCCATGTCCTCGAATAAGACCTTTGTTCAGCAAAATGAGGCTGGTCTTTTAAAAAATAACAAGCAACTACCATACAAGACGAAGAAGTTAGTTATTCTCTATTGCACATGCACATAGAGAGGCAATATGCACTATACGAGGTGGTTAGAGGTTCAAGGCTTAACATTTCTATTTCCAATCGTAACAATAAATTCACTAACATTTCTACTGGATAAAACATAAATACCAATTCTTATCTTTACCAAACACTCAAGAATTGTCTCCATAAGAAGAAGAGCCACTAATTTCATCTGCTGCCACCTTCTTCCACATATACAAATAAAAATCCATTACCTCAATTTGTATCTTAAGCACAGAAGTAACACTACTAAATAACTTGGAATCCACAAAAACATCACATATTATTCCACCTCACAAATCTCTCTATTTACAGACCTGACTCACGATAAGTAACTATAATAGGCATACGAGGTACCTTGTATAGGTACGTATCACATTCCGAACACAGCCCAATTTGTTTCCATCGCGCACGCCTTCCTTAAATCCAAATTCCTTAAGCCGAGTGTTTTGTATATAGTTCAGTGGAACACCCTCACTAGACAGCATGGCTGATGATGATGCTGTTTGGTATTTGCCTGCACAACTTCATCTACAGCTGATATCAGTGCAACTTTAGCTAGTTACAACCATTCGAATAGAAAATTGCATGTCCACGTCCATTACCACGACGACAGTGACTGAATTTAGTGTTCCTTCGTGACGCCTGCTACTGGCGCGATGGAGGCTGCTACCACATTCCTATGCAAGCCACTGGCGGTCACAAGAGGTGCGTTCCCAACTAACTACAGCACACATGTTCATCATTGAAAAAACACATGTGGACATGACCACGAAAGAGCCGGAAGAGACAGAGAGCCCCCCTCCCCCAAAAAAAAGGTTGGACATTGTGTCCCTGCCTTTCTGCGGTTAAGCCTCATCATGGTCGTGGTTAAGGCCAAGTAACCCAAAAGACAGCGATCTTTGGAACAAAGTAGGTTGCTTATGGCCGATGATCAAGACCAAAAGGCTGTTGTAAGAAGTTTTCTCCTCATTTCGCCAGATTTTCGTTGTTAAGTTAATTTGTTGGTTCGCTTGCGTTTAGCACGCAGCAAATTATATGTGGGTTCCAATCTCAGCCCCAAAAGATCTCGTTAACATGAGTAGGTACGCGGCGCGGCAGCCGGCGATCGCCGATGGACGACACCGTGCATTATTCACCAAGCTCGCCTTGAGCGCGAGTAAATTTTCAAGCTCCCAGTTAAGATGTCGTCTTATCTATACGACAGACGCGACGTCCGTCGTTTTTTTCCAGAGGCTTGGTAGATTTTTATATGACCCGAAAATTTAAAAGCTGCGCACACGGGATGTCCAATGAAATGCGAGACAAGTGGCTTTAATCGGTTCCTTATGACCTTTATAATATAAAGTAGAGATATGCGATGATAATTGGTAGTTTTAATACATTTTTTTTTTTTTTAAGTTTTTGGCAGAGGATCAAAGATGATAAAAATACTTGAGAAAACATCATTAGGGTGGTGTTGGTTGAGATGCGTTTCGTTTGGTTTACGACGACATGATTATGTGGGTTAATCCGGTTTTTTTTTAATTTTTTTTTATTTGTATCTTTCTTTAAAGCGTAAAAATGATGATGATGGCTATAATATAAAACATTTTGCGGTGGTTGGTTATAATCAATTTAACTTTTTTTTCCTCATTTGACGGAGATTAAGGCCAATTTTCGGTGGTTAACGGGAGATTGAAATTATTTTTGATTGACTGGAAGAGAGAGGGAGCAGCTTGACTTTTGTAAGAAACCTACATGACAACAATTAGGTATTAAGTTTAAGGAAGGGCCTCTATAATTTGTGGTTGATGATGGAGATGATGATGATGATGATAGTATTTGATATTTGGAACGAGGAAGTGATTTTGAGATTGATTTTTGTATTTAATCACTGTGGGAATGGATTAAATAGGTTGAAGTTTTTATTTCTGGGAAAAATCTTCATAGCTGTCAGATAAACCAAATCAGTTAAAAATTCTTCAGCAAAATTATTCTTCATTTTTGCTGTCAAAAACATTGAGGAAGAAATTTTTTGGACTTGATAATTATGTAACTCCATCTATTTTTCATCACAGTGGAGTGGATAAACCACAAAATGATATGGAGACTCGTTTTGAATTTTTGCGGAGAAATCTTTTGCAGGTTCATCTTCATCCTACTGATCCATCCAATTGATATATTGTACAAATAAAAGGAGAATGGGCGTTTCGTAACACTTTCTGACATATTTCAGTGGAAAGGTATCAATGAGTGCTATTATTTTTACTTGCGATGTAGGTACTATAAGGCAAGTTTTGGATTCGTGCAAAAAAAAATTTTGAGATAACAATCAAACATGATATTACGATAATAGAGAACACCAAAAAAGTGGGTGGCACAATTCTGTCTGTCTGTCTGTGTGTCTGCTGTTCGGCTACAGCCTAAGCGGCTTGATCGATTTTCTTCAAACTTAGTACCTACATAGTGGTTTTTGGTGATTATGCCCACACATTTTTTTAATTTTTTGTTTAGAACCAAAAATAACGAAACCTGTCATACAATTTTTTTTAGCAATTTAACATAATCGTATTTTTCTTAAAAACGGCTCGACAACTTTTCATAAAAAAATTCAATACCTACATTTATTTTAGTAAAGTCTTTCTTTTGGTGGAAAACCATTTTTAAAAAATTGTTATTAATGGTACCCAAAGAACCATTTTTTTAATTTTTGATTTTCTTCAAAACGGTGCAACCCATTTCAATTATTTTTTTTATACAGAAGCTTCCAAAAAATATGAATAGTTTTGTGTACCTACCAACATTTTTGAAATAATATTTTTTGGATTTTTAAAAAATGTTTCAAAATTTTTTTTGGAAAATCAAATATTTTGAAAACGACATAATCGATGTTTTTGAAACTCGATCTTTAAGAGTTTTTTAGAACTTTCTAAAATATTTTTTGAAAAAATTTTACATTTATGAAAAAATAACGGTACCTTCCACACAAAAGTTAAAAAACCGCAAAGGAAAATATTTGTTTGCTTAAAAACGACTCCTATGATTTTGATTAAACTTTTTCCATATACTTTAATTATTTTGATCTACCATAAATAATTATAAAATTTTACACTAAGCAGCTATTAATAGTACCTGTGATAGAACATATTTTTATTTTGAATTTTTTCGTTATCGGCTAAACGGATTTAGATGAATTTTTTTATATACAAATTTCAGATAAGATTAAATAATATTGAAAATCAAAATTTTATAAAAAAAAAATTTGGATTTTAAAAAAAAGTTTCAATTTTTTTTTGAAAATTCGATATCTCAAAAACGGGTTGACAATTTTTTTTTCAAATTTAATTTTTATAAACACAATATATAATACTGCCTACTGCCTACTGCCTACTGCCTACTGCCTACTGCCTACTGCCTACTGCCTACTGCCTACTGCCTACTGCCTACTGCCTACTGCCTACTGCCTACTGCCTACTGCCTACTGCCTACTGCCTACTGCCTACTGCCTACTGCCTACTGCCTACTGCCTACTGCCTACTGCCTACTGCCTACTGCCTACTGCCTACTGCCTACTGCCTACTGCCTACTGCCTACTGCCTACTGCCTACTGCCTACTGCCTACTGCCTACTGCCTACTGCCTACTGCCTACTGCCTACTGCCTACTGCCTACTGCCTACTGCCTACTGCCTACTGCCTACTGCCTACTGCCTACTGCCTACTGCCTACTGCCTACTGCCTACTGCCTACTGCCTACTGCCTACTGCCTACTGCCTACTGCCTACTGCCTACTGCCTACTGCCTACTGCCTACTGCCTACTGCCTACTGCCTACTGCCTACTGCCTACTGCCTACTGCCTACTGCCTACTGCCTACTGCCTACTGCCTACTGCCTACTGCCTACTGCCTACTGCCTACTGCCTACTGCCTACTGCCTACTGCCTACTGCCTACTGTCTACTGCCTACTGCCTACTGCCTACTGCCTACTGCCTACTGCCTACTGCCTACTGCCTACTGCCTACTGCCTACTGCCTACTGCCTACTGCCTACTGCCTACTGCCTACTGCCTACTGCCTACTGCCTACTGCCTACTGCCTACTGCCTACTGCCTACTGCCTACTGCCTACTGCCTACTGTCTACTGCCTAATGCCTACTGCCTACTGCCTACTGCCTACTGCCTACTGCCTACTGCCTACTGCCTACTGCCTACTGCCTACTGCCTACCAGCATTGCCAGCCACAAAAAAATAGCCATGCCACATATTCTGTAAAATCGTATTGTATTGTTCAAAAATAAGATTTTGTACTAATCTGTACGTTTTTTGGAGAAATTTTCATCTTATTTAATAGAAATTCACTAAAATTTAAAGGAAAATAATCCAAATAAAAAAATCATCCCATATAAAAGTTTTGCGTTCCAACGTGCCATGATGAAATTTCTGTGTCACAAAAACACGATCGTGCCACTGCCTTCTTTGCGGAAAAGCATATATACCAAAATTCAGGTAACATCTGCCTTAATGGTGTGCCTCAAGGCAGACATCTAGGCCGCTAGATTTTGAAGTTCTATTACTATGGAAGGGTGCAAGAAAATCATCTTCTATACTCATCAAATAAATTAGAATGTCGGCTTATTTTATAAATACCTACTGTGTCCACCTTGGACGTTTTCATTCAGTGATTATGTTGATAATGTTACGTCAAAAGAAAATTCTATGCGGTTTGATTTGTAAAAGTGAATACAGAGGAATTTACGAGCTTTTATACTTTTTTATTCCTAATCACTACATCCTAAAGAAGTGAGATAGATTCTTGAATACTGCGATATTTTTTGAAGTCATGAAACAAGCTGCTTATTTCAAAGCAAACCACTGCTAAACCTCCATGATACATATAATGTATGTATGTGAGAGAAATCTTTTGTTATGATATAAAAATGTCCAATGCTGCTTTCTTTAGTTTCGATATGCTCCCAAAACCCACCTGGACAAAGGTGTTTTCTTTCTCAACCTCATCATTGAACTATTTATTTTTCTAATGACAAGATGCATATCATAGCACTAATTATGGATCTAACTTCTAATGGCAAGATGCATATCAAATTTAAACACAATTTGCAACTTAATTGAGTCTTAGACCAATATTTAAAATTTCTCTGCTTAGCTTATAATTAAGATGTTTAGTTTTTTCGTTAGTTTCTTTTTTAAGTTATGGATGCATTAAACATATATTTAGATAGGTTTAGGATGAATAATAAGCGATAAGCTCTTAAAGCATAAAAAAATCAAATAAATAGAACTTTGAACAAAATTAATGAAGCTTGGTAGGTACACTTGATGATTTGGGGAGGCTGCATATTGTTTTGCGTGCTCAAGATGAAGGCCTCAAAATTAGGGTAAAAAATGGTACAAAATTTCAAAATTTTGAATAAACATTTCCTAAGTCGAATGTATGTCTGAAATGTCTTTCGTTTGCGAAAAATTTTGATGCAGATAAGTGTACCAAATTTCGGAAAGAAAATCCAAAATATTGCAGAATGTTTCCAAAGGACTATAGCTAATTTGCGTGCTATTACTCCAACGAATCATTTGCGTTGAGACAGTTGTAAAGACGGTCGTAAAGTTCGTAGAGATTTTTAACTGACCTTAGGTCGCACGAGTTACTATGAAACCTGTCGATTTTCAATTGGGAATCTCGACGAACTTTGCAACAGTCCCGCCGACCGACCGTCTGAAGGGGAACGGCTCTTTTTATGTATATTTTCTTATTGTAAACGATGGCCATTCACCTCGTGACGAGCGCGGAGGTCTTATTTGTTATTTCACATCGAAAGAGGCCCTTGCACAATAAACCTGTCAATTTTTGTTTATAAATTCTCTAGGAAACTTGCGACAATCCTTCCGACCGTCTCAACAACTTTTAAGGTTAAAAATCAAAAACTTGAAACAATGGAAATATGTAATAGTTTTAAAAAGCTCGTGTTTTCTAATTGTTGTTTATAAATCTAAGATCAAATTATGCACTCTGACAGTTGTAAAACAATAATAATAAAGTTTGGCCTTTTACCACCGTATCGTCGGGACGCGCCGAAGTGATTGTGCATTTCTAAGAAATCGATGAAATAGCAAGTAGTTTGGTGAAACTTCTTGGTGTTACAAAATCTTGACGCAGCAAGTGAATCTTTTACATTTTATTGTTTCTAAAAGCAAAAGTGAATTCCTCTGAATATAAAATCATTTTCTCTTTCACAAAACTCTTTAATTGAAGTGCAACCACCGAACGCCAAACAAAACCCAAACAGAATAACTTTCCACGCAATGAAAATAATTGCGTTTGCTTGCGAACTGTGATGCTCGAACAAAACCTTCGTTGTAAACATAATTCACGGCCGCATCTCTATACAAGCGTGCAACTTATGCGCACTGGGCAATGTTGAATGATGGAAAGGAAAACCTGCTAATTTTTACACCTGTTCGAGCATAACAAAAGATGGGAGAACAAAAATTTTCCCCCACAGCTAAAAAAAAACAACACTTTTTCGTGCAAAAGTTAACATTGAGACGATAGAAAGATTTACAACTTCATCTAACCGACTGCGCGCGCTCCAATTAAGGTCAACAGAAACAGAATTATAATTGCACCTTAGCACGGCAAAAGATACCTTACACTTTTTGAGTGTTCAGAGGCTTTGAGGAGGTTCCTATGATGCCAACACAATGCAAATGGCCGCACATAGAAATGAAATTAAAAGTGTAAGCCACAACAGCAGCAGCAGTAGCAAAATTGTGTTTACTTTTCTATAAGTCAGGCCAATTTTATGGGCAATTAAATGTCGGTTTTAAAGAAACAACTGAAATGCCCAAGAAGAAAACCACCATTATATAGCCAAAGCCAACGCGCGGCAATCAATGAACAATTGAAATGATTTACGACTTTAGTATTCGAATCGATCGAATGGAAGTTCGGAATTACTGTGCATCAGTGAAATTTCAATTTCTCCTTAAACTTGTCTCCAAGAGGAATTCCATTGATTTATGTTGGGACAGGTTACCTACTAGGTATATTATGATACTCTAGGTCTAGAGTATTAATAGTTATTAAGAGGTTAAACAGTAATAATCGAAGCTGACGTTTCAAATATAGATTCAAGAATTCCAAAATGATGTCAACTTAATGGCTCAGGTCAGAGAAAATTGAAATGAGATGAGAAATGGAGTGAGAGTAGAGTTTTCGGATAAATCCTTGAAATGTATCTAAAATGCCTTGCAGATGAGCTGTGAGCAGCGAATGCGCATGAATCCTTTCAAGGAATTTTAGGCAAATATCAATATGTTTTTGTTTTATCTCTTCGAAAAACGATCCCATCTACAAGTTATAAAAGAAAACACTGCCTAAAATCAGCCTAAATAAGAAAATTTACATTTGAATGTTTTCTACACAACAAATCTTTTACGAACTGTCAACCGTTAATTCGCATCACACAACATCAGGACGCAATCCAAAATCAGCGAATAAAAAATTCATTCTAACTTAGCCGCTCATTTTTTAACACTCATCACTTGTTTGCTTGTATATTTTGGCAATTATTCGCAGTTGTCGGTAGCGACAAAATTCGTAATTCATAGTTTGCTAGTCGCAGCTTACAAACGAGCCATTTAAGTGCATTGCACATAAGTTGCGAAGAGTCACGAGCTTTGACTTTATAGATTCCACACTTTCTATTAAAAAACCAAATCTAATAGCTGTCCAATGTCAGCATTTCCCACACTGCGTCAACTTTTACCGTTGCTGCCCCATACCTATTAGCTTTGCGAAAACTATCGAAGTTTCAGCTCTAGCAGCGTGAAGCATTAATGGCTGTTGTCAATGCCACGTTGGGCGTCGCGTTGATAAATTTGCCTGTCAACGCTAAAGTCCAGGCATAGGAATCTCTATTTAGTATTTACAATGACGCGTTGAGCATTATGTTACGATTTTGCATCAATTAGTAGGTACACAAACCAACGTAACGTAAGCGGCTGCAACGCGAAAGTAGAGACTATTCAACTTTTGCGTGCGTTTTGACATTTCGATTTCAATTTAGGTATGTGGCCATCTTGTGTTGAAAAAAGTTTGAGTTTTTTTGCTCGATTTATCTCGACGCGGCCGTAACGATTGTTAAATGTAACGTACGCATCGCGAACGCGAACGTGTCATTGTAAAACAGCCATTATGGCAAAACAATTCAAAATTTTTTCAACACAAGATGGCCACATACCTAAATAATCAAAAAAGTTGAATAATCTCTACTTTCGCGTTGCAGCCGCTTACGTTACGTTGGTTTTTGTACCTACTAATGGATGTAAAATCGTAACATAATGCTCAACGCGTCATTGTAAACACTAAACAGAAATTCTTATGCCTGAACTTTTGCGTTGACAGGCAAATCTTTCAACGCGACGCACAATGCGGTATTGTAATGGCTGATTTACAATGACGCGTTCGCGTTCGCGATGCGTACATTACATTTAACAAGCGCTACGGCCGCGTCAAGATAAATCGAGCAAACAAACTCAAACTTTTTTCAACACAAGATGGCCACATACCTAAATTGAAATCAAAATGTCAAAACGCACGCAAAAGTTGAATAATCTCTACTTTCGCGTTGCAGCCGCTTACGTTACGTTGGTTTTTGTACCTACTAATGGATGTAAAATCGTAACATAATGCTCAACGCGTCATTGTAAACACTAAACAGAAATTCTTATGCCTGAACTTTTGCGTTGACAGGCAAATCTTTCAACGCGACGCCCAACGCGGTATTGTAAAACAGCCTAAGAGTGTTCCGGACTGAAATGGTGATTTCATGAAAAAGATTGCGAAGCGTGTACTTGTCCGATCAAAGTGATTAAGGTGTCTATGGACAGATAAACTTATTCTCTATGCCATCATTGGAAAAAAAATTAATTTTGTTCCCTAGATTTTGGTAAAAGCCTCTAAGAAATCGAGAAAATGGCTGTTTTTCAAAGCAAATGTAGCCTACACTATAGCGTTTTTTGAAAAAAAATGTTTAATAACATAAAATTCCATATTTTTATTATTCCACTATTGGAGAAAATTTTTAATTTTGTACCTAATAAAAATTTTAATAATGCAAAATAAAAATGCTTGTGAATTTTGAAAAAACGCATTTTTGACAGTCAATTTTATATACCTAACGGTATCTTTTTGATATGTTTTTTGCAGTGGATATAAATTCAATATATTTTTCATGACTTACATTAATTATGTAATCATAATAGTATCATTTGATATTGAAATTTTTAATTCTTAAAATGCACTTTTTCGCAGGAAATTTATGTAAATTTAGAAGTTAAAATCAGTTACTTTTAGAAAAAAATTTTTTTTAGTACAATAATACGCCTACCAGTGACCAATTAGTAAGAATGCAAAGTTTTATAAAACAAAGTATCTGATGAAAGTGAAAAAAAAAACGGTCTTATATATGCAAACAAAAAAAGTTAGCAAATGACTGGTTTTGTTCAGTTCGGAACACTCTTAAGTCCGTTTATTATTTCATTTGTTAAAACGTTATTTGAGCAAGAGATCGTGGATTGTCCGTTCAGTTTCTTAGTAACCTGATGAGTATTTACAGGAAAAATGTCTATGTAAACAGGCATATTTTGTAGCATCATAATATAGGCTTAGTAAAACCTTAATTATATATTTTTTCTTTATTTTTGGCGCTAAAACTATGAAAACACTCAGTTCTTTGGCATCAGCCCCCATGCACTTTAATGACTGATTTTCTATCTGGAGGCCTCAGAAATATTCAGTTAATACTGTTTTTCCTAGAAAATACTTTTGAAATTAAAAGCATGGCTCGGTCGCATGAATTTGCTTTTATTTTCAAGTTGATAAGAAATTTAAAGAACATTTAAACAGGTTGTTTTGCATAAAATGCATACAAACGCTAGAGGGCACTGGTTGCTTCGAAACAAGAAAAAAATTGTGTGGGAGGAGGAGTATGTCTCTCCAGTGAAGGGTATACGATTTTCTTAAAAATTGACTTAGAAAAGGATTTAGGAACATTTTCAGTTCCCTGGAACTCCTGTTTTCAAGAAATTACCATAAATTCGCCGTTTTTATTTTCTTGACTGCCCGCTTTCAATTGTGTGAAAGGACGTTCTGAAGTTCAACTGTAGTAAGTTTGCCAAAATTATCATAATTTTCTTCCATTGTTTGTAGAATCACCCATTTGTCAAGGAAGTAGTTTTGATTTCGATACAAAGCTGTGAAATGAAAAGTTGAAAATTTCACATTAAAAAATTAAAATGAATTTTTGAAATGCTTGTTGAAAAATACTTAATGTTGTTCACAGTCATAAAAATTGATGACAAATTCATTTTGCTCTCTTTTTTCGAAGAAGGAATTTTAATTGAAAAACAAAACCCTGTAAAATTTGATAGACCAAACAAAAGTCTAAGCCAATTATAAGTCTACGGCTTTCTTCAGGAATTTTATTGACATTGCACTTCACATAGATTTTTTTTTTTAGTAAAATCTAGGAATGTGTAAAATGAAAAGTCAATACGTTCCATAACCCTTTATAGACTATAAACTCAATACTAGGCATGAAAGCTTCAAGGTATAATATCACAAAATGAGATACAGATTGGTATTTCAGTCAATAAAATGGTTTTACTTCAAAATGGGAGCTGTGTAATGTACATAAGTTGACATTTCACTCCAGATTTTTTTATAAAGTGATATTTCACTTCGCTTTCTGATGGTTAATGTAATAAAAACCAAGAGGCCTAGCAGGGTTCAATGCAAGTGAAGGCTTAACTTCGTTCGAAGAAATCAGTGTATATAGAAAAGCTTGAAAGAATTGTATACAGCTGTAACTGATCCTTTGTGGAATTCTCCAGTTTTTTATGTTTTTTTCAAGAACAATAGAAATTCACTCAACGAAAATTGTGTCCCTCACAAGACCATTACACGGTCAGCTTATGCTTATCCTATATGTATGTTGTATTGATAGACTGGAAAGCTGCCGCCAGCTATTGGCACAAAGAACAAAAACAATCATCCGGCTATATAACCACAATGCACCCCATATCAGCTAAAACAATAATAATTTGAAATTCCTTGCGGCAGATATCCATCCATCTACCGACTTAACCGTCTTCGTTTCAGTTGTTCCTGCGGACTTCTTTCTATATAATAGTTGTAAACCTTTTATTTTAGTTTGCCTATTTCTTGTGGTCTTGTGGTGTGGTGTGGTTTGGTGAAGTCAGGGTCTCTCTATGTCAAAAAAAGACCACTTTACCCACATACGATGTAATATGTACGTCTACGTATCTAACCTACTCGTAGTATGACGATGATGGTGGCGGCAGAAAGCCTGTGTGGCACAAAACTCCCAATTGAATTCGCATTCCCTACATAATAAAATAATATCTATACGTCGGTCGTCAGGGAGTACCTATGGAAAAGAAGACTTGCTGTTGGTGCTGCTGTACTCGTAGTGTATTATGTAGTTGCAAGATTGCAAGAGGCTGAACGTATAGTTCGTATATGTAAGCTAAACGCTGGCACTGATGTTTGCGTTAAGTCGGATGAATATCCTAATGCACAGTGATGGAAGAAAGAGGTTATGATGTTTAGATTTTTTTAGATTTTATAGATTTAAGGAATTATTGTTGTTCTTAGGAACGTCGAGGTGGGTATAAGTTTAAATTTAGATTGTGGTTGACTTAAGCTGTGGAAGCAGTGCGAAACTGAAGGTAGATAGTTGAACTGACTGGAGACGCTTATTGGTGAGGGCACTGGTCTATCCATAGGCTGTATCACCACCTTAAGTACGTAACCATGGCATTGCGTTTTCTTTGAATATTGAAATCTTTAAAAATTTTAACGAACATTCTCAACGTCATGAAACTGATGAAAAGGTGGCGAGTTTCAATGGTGAGTTCTTGGCCTTTTCGTGGAACTCACTTTCCACCAAACTATTTTACAGATTGGTTGGTGCATCTCCATTTCTTACCAGGTCTTCTTTGGGACATTTGCAAGACTCTGATTACAATTGCAGCCCATCAGAAACAATTGCTTTGTTCGTTTAGCTCTAGAATGACTTATTTATATCGCTTTCATCACGCAATCAAAATACTCGCTGGTTTTTGATTTACCGGTACAGGATTTTTCATTGGCAGGGTCTTGTATGTGTCCATAACTATCTTTCGTTTTAACTTTGTGAATTCGAGCGAGTTTGGAGTCATTAAGAGTTGGTTTTTAGAAGTCCCAAAGTTCTGTTTCGCCGTTTCCCATACTTCTTGAAATCGTATGTTACTGATTGTCTGGGCTCTTATCAATAGTCCTAGGGAGGTTTCTTCAAAAGTTTGATACACAAAGGCGGTGGACATAGGACTTCCCAGCATAGTTGTCGATCGCCTAAGAGTTTCGTTGGGTAATCGAAGTCGTATTTTGGCATTAACTAAAATGTTGTTCGAGTCAGTGTTGGTTACTCCTAAGGTGCCTAGAGCCTAGGCCATTGAGGTTCTATCCATCAGGAGCAACTTGATCAATTAAGGTGGAGGGTCAACTCACTTACATGTGTCATTTTGGACTTTGATACTTTGGAATCTTGTGCTGCTTTCTTTAAGCCATGTTATATCCTTTATAAAGTCGATGACCTCTAGCCCACTACTACGCTGGGTTTCGTGTAGTAAGATGGTAGCTCCTTCTCAGTTTTGGTGTTAAAATCTTCTAAGAGTTTACTTGTCATGCTTGGGGATTTTTTGGTTAGATTTGGCGGGATGCTTGAAGAAACTTGCTTTGAATCTTTGGTTGACCTCGCGAATGCTTTAGGCTGTATGCCTTAGTTTTCCTCTTAAATACCAGACCCAACAACAAGCACAACTTTCCAAATACATAAGTTTGCACTCTGCGCTTGAAAGATATCATTTTGGGGTTGGTTTTGCACCTAACCGCTTAAGGATTTGCAATACCCCACTGTGTTTTCCTTCCATAGTCTGCGAATCAGTGACTGGACATATGAAACCACTAGAAAAGATGGATGGATATAATCAATAGATACTTCTATACAGATACCAAGGCTGCCTTTAGCTCCGCATAAACGGAGCTATACCAATCGCATGCGTTCATAGAATTTTGCTGGGCCATAGCAAAACTGCTCATCATTGGCCAAACTAACCGACAGCATCTCTCTATCTTTTCTACATATGTACGATTTTCCAGGAGTCATACTCTAAGAACCCGCAATTTGATCGACGTTGATCAAATTAGTTTCCCTAAGATCGCGTTTATGGAAAGTTCAACATTTCGTTCTCTGCTGTTTTGCTGTGTGATCTCGTGTCGGCAGGCAAATCATCAACACATCTGTCTCCTTTCTCAAGTGCATACGTGTATATCCATAGAAACCATTGTCTGACAATTCACTGCCATCACGTGGTGCTTTGTTTCCTTGAGTCCTTTGCCTTCATTGTCAAGTGTAGTTGTCACACTCTCTTGATCAAGTGATACCCATCGTCCGCATCGTCGCGTCACCGTCGTTGCTCGTCAATCGAGAGTAGACGAAAGAAATTTGAATTTACGAACCTTTCTTTATACTTCCTCGAATACCTGTGCCAATATTGTCAACATTACCCATCATGTTGTCATCGGGAGTGCGTTCGTAGAGTATGTGACAGTTGACGGTTGGTTATTTTTAAAATTTTTTTTGACAGCATGATGTCGTGTTTTATGGAATCTTTAATTTAATTGGAGGCTCTTGCTACACCATGGTTGCTAGCTGTAATCCTTCCTTGTGCTGCATCATCATCTTGATCAAGTTTCGAGTGTATCATCATCATCATCATCATCAGAGCTAGTGTAAGCAAAACAAAAAAATTAATTGCAAACGAACGATAGTGTTAACTTTGATTGATTCGATTTCAATCTCGAGTGGATTGCATGCTGCCGCGGGATTGATGCAACCCAACGTGTGCAATATCAAAGGGTTTTATACCGATTCGCTGCATAAAACAAGACTTCATCTTTTCTGATTCTTCGTCTTCGCCGAGCTATGTGTAGTTTTGTTTCTTTTTTTCAGTTTTTGTATTCCTGATCTCCTCCAAGATGTACATATAATGGTAAGTTAAAGCTTGAGATTCTTTGTTTCTCCCTGTGGCTGTTTTTCTTTTTCTTGTTTTATTAAATTTCTTTTAATTGTGCGATTTGCTCATCTACTCTGCACAAACACAAGATTGATTGGAAGAGATTGAGGAAGTAGTCTTCTTTTGCTCCTCAGATCAGCAGAAGAAGAGATGTTGTGTCAATTAATGATATCTGTTTCTAGGATGTTCAAGGGACATAAATGGTCATTGGTTGAGCTGGTTTTATGGGGCGGACATAAAAAGGGTGAGCAGTTTTTTTGTTGTTGTTTAAGTTTTCTTTTAATGGACAAGGTGGGTATATATAACAACGACGACACGACGACGACGTCATGCGGAGTGATAAAAAATGTTTTTATATTTTTTCTTGATTTGAATTAAATTAAAACCTTTATAAGGATTAACTTTTGCTTCTGGTTCACAGATGGTATAATCATTGGCTTGAGGGAAGAGTACGTTGATTCTCTTTACAAATATAGGCACACGTATTTGTCAGCATTAAAATTGTTGAACAATAATGGGCATTCCACAAAACTATATAATACCTAGATATTTCTTTTTTCCCTTTCTAGATATTTCTTGTTTGTTGTTTATTTTTATGTCCAAAATAAAATTATAATTCAGAGGATTATTTCCGACAAGCCATTTTTTAAGGAAATGAATTAGTTTCAATTACTAATTATGTATCACAAAGTCAAAATAAAATAAACCAGATTTGCAAAATACAGACAAAAATAATGCACAATTATTTCGTTTTTGACTCAAAGTCAAATAATGAGAAAAATATATCTCGTATGACAGTTTTCTCCAGCTATGATTTTTTCACATTATAATTTTCGATCCCTTTTCATGCATGATATTCTTCTGGAATGATATTCATATTTTTGTATGGTATATTCCTCGAATGATATTTTTCTCGTATAATATTCTTCTCTCATGGTATTTTGCTGGCATAACAGTTTTCTCCCATGATAGTCGCATGACATATTTCACGCATGTTATATTTCTCGCAGGATATTTTTTCGCATAAAATAATTTTTGCATGATCCATTTCCCCCATGATATTTTTTTTTCTCGTATGATATTTTTTTCTCATGATATTTTCTCGCATGATATTTTTCTGGCTTATATTCATATTTCTCGCATGATACATATGCATATTTCTCACATGATATGTATTTTTCTCATATGATATTTTCAGGCATGATATTTTCCCCGCATGATATTTTTCACTCATGATATTTTCTCGCATAATATATTTTTCGCATGATGTTTTCTCGCACAATATATTTCACGCATGATATTTTTGTCGTATGATATTTTTCTAGCATGATATTTTTCTCGCAAGATATACATATATCTCTCATGATACATTTCTCACATCATATTTATATTTCTTGTTTGATATTTTTCACGCATGATATTTTTCTCGAATGATATATGTGAGTATTATCCCTCTTATGAATTCTGTACGCTAGGTTGGCCAACTTGACACTCAGCCGTTCATATACCTACATATTTCTGATAATTTGAAATTTATGACGGTAATTCTATTTCTTCGTTGAGCAAAGTTCCCTTCTCTTTTCACAATTCACATTCATTTTTTAGTTTGTAATAAAAAACTTTATATCGATTCAAGTTTTTCTCCTCAATATGTATCTTGAGATTAGTTAAAGATTCTTAAAATGTATAGGTAGGGCTATATGACAACCAAAATACTAATCATTTATCTTTTCAGTTTTAACGTGCATGATGCATGAATAATAACCAAGCCGCGCCACCATCGGTCACCATCGCAGCCACCCTGTGTGATTCTGCAAATAATATAAAATTTGCATACAAGCTAAGTCTAAGGTATCCACAGCTCTTCTTATATGCTACAAAGTCTAGCCCAACATCCATCAATTCGTCATGAAGCGAAAATCAATTTGCATATTCGCCCATCACGTCAGCGTTGCTTGGCGGTGTTTGTTGCCTAAATTGCATAACAAATGACGAAACGTTATATTTTCAACAACTTCTACTACTCACCCGTCCATCTATCAAGCGACAGGTTTTCTACCATCAGAGCTGCTCTCCCACGGGGATAGACTTTGTTTTAAAAAGAAGTTTCCCGCTGGCTTAAACTTATACTCGTATACACAGCATTTACACACTAGAGGGAGCCTCCTCTGTATATGTAGGTATATATTGACATTGAAGTTTCGCACTCCAAGTCTCCTGGTAAGCTATAGAACCCGATTGGGGATATCTCGTCGATAAAAGAACCAAAGTTGTATAAACAAATAAAAATACAAAAAGAAAAAAACTGCCGCAAGAACGACCTCCACTGTACCTGGCTACTGGCTGCCTAGCTTAACCTAGCCTAGCCTGGCTTGGCTTTCGGTCAGGTTCTATTGGTTCCGTTTTTGTTTTTCTTTATCTTAGTCCGAAACAGGTGACACGATTCATTAATGTCACCATCCAGTCGACCGTAGCTTATTCCATGACAGGAGGCAGTCGGCAGTTGTTACTCGGTTAAGCGATGATGATGCGGTTGTTGCAATCTCAGAGTCTGACAAGGCAACCAGGCCTGTTTTTGTTTTGTTGGTTTTTGACTATTTCCTCCGTCCGCCACCGTAACTGGTTGAACAAACTTAGAAACTTGACTTTGGAAATATATCTGTGAGCATCTTGCCACCACCGCGGACGTTCGATTGCATAACGGTGATGTATTTTTAGATGGAAATGTTGCTGCCACTTCATCTACATCTTGCTTTATCTGGGCGAGATGTTTTTGTTCTATTTCATGTTGATTTTGATTTAATTTTTGGTGAAAACTAGGTGGAATTTCCGGGTTTGACAATTTGACGCCAAAGTGACAAATTGTCACCCTATAACCAAACACCAATCGTAAGTCCGGGCACGGGCACACTCATCCTCTATCGATATAGCAATGGCAACATGTTGCAAGATCAAGTTTTCTTGAAGCTTGAACAGCGAAAAAAAAAATCACTACACATTCAGTTCTAGATAAGTGGCATTCTACTTCTGGGTCCAGGTGCGCGACATACAGGCCATTCAGGTAAAGTGCGTTAGCGTTCGGGTTAGCTTGGACGACGACGACATGGACATGGCCGTTTGGACGCGATGATAAGAAGACTCCACTTGGGGCAGAATGCTGGAGCAAAAGATGTGTCTTCTCCTTGCGAGAGCAGCGATGATTATCTCTCGTTAAAGCTGCTCGGTGGCATTCTTTTGTCGTTGTCGTTGTTGTAGTCGTCTTCCAGATTTATATCCCTATATCTTGAGAGCAAAGAGGAGAGGTTTACACTTCCAGACACACGTATCCACAGAGATTGAAATCGAGATGGTTTTCAGGCCTTATTAGTCCGAGTCGAGCGAGCAAACAGTTGCATGTGGAATGGAATTTGCTTTTTAAATATTCTTCTTATAGTCCGTCTGTTTGTTTGACGACGACGGACGATGGCAAGTTTTCATTTTGAATGCGTCTTGTTATCGTTTTTCTGTTGTGTTTCTGTTTCTTTTTGATTGTAATACTGATCCGCTTCCCCCTTCAGAGCGGACTGTTTTTAAACGTTTTAAAGTGTCATGAAGATATCGCAGTTGCTGGCGCACTCTTCTGGGCTTTTATAAAGATTGCAGTATTAAAAGTCGGCAATAGTTGACAGTTTTTGTGAAGGGACCAGGCACAGGCATCAGGAGTTGTAAATGTTTTTCCTTAATTGTTTATGAGAGGTTTTCAAGTCAAAGGATGATGGAATAAAGGACTGGAATTTAAGCAAAAATATTGCCCAAGTTCTTGAGTTCTAAACATTAGAAGGTAAGAGCCATCATTGCTTTCAGGAAGATTTCCAAAGAAAAAAACATAATATCCTTGTTCTGAAACCGTTATTAAGGAAACTTTCTTATAGGATGATTTCATACTTACTTAAAGCTTTTAGGGAAAATTTATTGGCTACGTCAATTCAATTTTACAGAAATCGATTATTCAGAATCAAGCTTTTCTAACACTTTTTTTCTTTAATGAGTTTTATATGAATACCACATTTTTTCAGATTATTTTTAAAAGCACATAATATTTCAAATTATTAAAGGTGGGGTAGGGAGGTTATAATGAAGCAAAAATCTATTTCTTAGATCTGATTTCTACAGCAAAATTTCAGTGTTGAAGAGTTTAATTCATTTTTGAATTCACCTAAATACTATATTTTAAATTCTTGAAGCAGTGTGTGGGAGGGGGGGGGGGTCTACAATTGCCCACGTTATAGTACCTGTGTCAAAAAAAATATTAAATTATTTTTTTTTTTTTCAAAACTTTATGTAGGTAATTAAATGCTATTTATGATCTCAAAATTCAAGTTTTTTGTTTTCGACTATAAATTTATAATTGAATTTTGAAAACAAAAAAGTACTTAATTACGTAAAAATAAAGGTAGGAACGCACTTGCCATTTTAATCGCACGATTATTTAGTCGCAAAAAAAAAAAAACAGAAAATCGCAAGTGCGTTTCTAGCCTAACTTTGAAATTTTCTTCTATTTTTTTTTTTTCAAAATTTTGAGTTTGAAAATTAATTTTTCAAAAACTGTTCACTCAAACAACTTTATTTAAATAATAGATGAGATTTTTCGGTTTATAAACGGTATAGCATGGCATTGTACGTGTTACTGTTGTTTTTGAATACTTTGTTTTCTGTTTTAAGTCAATTTTTTTAGAAAATTGCCCCTTTTGAGTAAACGGGGGAGAATAGAACCCCCCTCCCACACAATTTTTTTTTCAACTCACCCTACACGCTCTAGCTTTTTGTCATATTTTATGCGAATCACCCAGCGAAACGAAACGAAATACCAATTTTCGTGACCTTCGACCCCGTATGATTAGTCTAGTGGAGCCCGAATCGATGGGGAAATTTCCCAAAACCTTTAATTTAATCCCTGTATATGTCTTATTAACTATTTTATAATTTTTGCTGGGGGGTACCACGCAAGAAAAACTCACCTTGTACTCAACCTCAAAGGTGGTGTAAAAGAGTACATAAACATAAAATCCGGAACTCTACCGATTGAAATACATATTTCGAAACGGTTACTCTTATGAAAGAAGTTACGCAACATTTTTTGTAGGATATTTTCTAAGCTACAACTTAGTCCTTGACATTTTTTCTTTAAGAGTTACCGTTAGAGAGATATTCCTTAAAACTGTTTAAGGGGGCCTGTGACCCTCGTAAATTTGATAGCGGTGCTCATATCGATGGGAACTTTTTACAGTTTCCTTAAAATGTCATGGAGATGCTTTGTACCAAAATCCAGCTTTCAGCCATTTATTCCGTAATTCAGCTGATTTTTCGGCTAAAATGACTGGCCTACCAAAGGTCCTAGGAGCTATTTAAATAGTCACGGTTCCTATGAAGAAAAGGAAAATTTTGGCTTCCCCTAAAAAATTCTTCTATAAGTACATATATTTCACTATAAAATTTCGTATAAGATAAAATTAATGACGGTGAAGGAAATGTTTATTTAGAAAGGCATTTGACGATCGTTAATTTTTGCCTTTTTTTTTGTGAAATAAACCTTAGATGACTCAGAATAAGTTAACTAATGAAAGAACAAGGCATGGTCTTTATAAAATTGGCGCCCCCTTTTTAGTAGCAACTAAGAATTAAAGTTGCATTGTACACTGCATTGCATACTCAAGAACTCTAAGACCCTATTTATAGTGATTCGCTTTATATCCTTTACCATCATCGTCTCATCTTCACTCTTAAGGCTACAAAATTGATAGCCTATTTTACAATCCAGAAGCCAACTTAACTTCCCATTCCCAAGTGAATCATCACTTGAATCGAGTTGAAAAAAAAAATGCAAATCAATTTAATATCGATAACCTCCCATTGCGTCCAATCACCAACTTTGTAAAAACGCCAGAGGCTATACAGATTACCTAACTTCTGCCTGCCTAGTGGTGGTCGTCCCAAGACTAGACCGTTGAACCATCTTCTTCATCTTCTGTCGATACAAAAATTACAGCCTGAATGCCATGAGTAATGGTATACAATTTGCGAACAAAACATCCATGGTTGTGGATCATTAGTGGATCATTAGCTCAGAAGTGGAATTGAACAGCAAAAAAAAAGAGAAGAAAAATCAGAAATAAGGAAGGAAGGATCATCAGATCACTTTCACATCACAAAATAATGCACCTGCATTTTGACCATCTCCATAATTTTGAAGTTCAAAAGTTCACAGTCTAAGCGAAAACCCAGAAATAAACCACCACTTCCACTTCACCATTGCCCCAATAACCTGAACTCCGGACGCAATTATATGATTCCAACTGCAGCATCAATTTCTGCTTCACTCACAGGTGTGATGAAGAAGTGATGTCTTCCGAAGGTGTCAAAAGGTGAAGTGGTGCCTTTTAATAGGAGTAGGTAGTATATCTTTATAACGAACGTCCCGAGTCCAACAAACATCACCATTGCAAAGACTAAGATGCACACTATGCGCTGGTTTTGGCATTGATGACCTCGATAATGGAACTGGCTTTCAACTGCAGCAGATTGCTATAGAATTATGAAGAGTACTGCAGACCGGTGGTAGAGTGTTGCAAGTTGCAATATAGGCAACAGGGCAGCGGCCGGTGCAGAGAAACTTTATATACCTTTGAAGCCATAGAGGTGGCGTGTAGCCGTAGATTTATGTTATCGCCGCCGCCGTGTGGATTATAGTTCCTCGGGATGGGATGGTGGTACGTAATTGTCCCTTTTTGCTATGAATAAGGTTTCTACAAGTGAAAGTATAATCCACCAGGCTAAGCAGGTCTTGGTATTTTTGTGTTGCTGAACGAAAACAAGAGTTATTTCCAAAGGCAGTAGGACGAATAGTTCAAAAAGGTTAAGAGAATCAATTTTGGATGGAAAGTGGGGTACGACTGGGCAATAAAACAAACCATTGAACCTTTAGAAATGTTTTAAGTAAATAAAGTCTAAGACCTTACCATCTAAGGGCACTTGAATATATTTGACTGTAAATTTTAGTTTTCTTTAACGTGGCACTTCGTTGCCCTTGATGGTCTTGAGTTTTTATCTTTTTTTTTTCTAGTCAGTCCGGAGATCTAGAACCTCGTTTGATGATATGGCTATTATATATTTTTAAGAATGTATTTTTTTGGGTAGGCGTAAAACTTGAAAGTGACATAACTTGTTTAATAATATCAACAATTTTATTGCTTCATTAGTATCTTTAACATTATAACTATCAAAATAAGATGATTTTAACCATTGAGGAAGTAAGTCGATAGTAAAATCAGAAATAAATAAGATACCATAGAGCTAAGGTTGCTAGCAACACCTTCTATGATCTCGCAATTAAAACTTAATGGTGTCTAGTGTAAAGAAGCTCAGTTCATAATTATCAATTATTTTAAATAGTTTTTACAAAGGACTTCGTGTAGATCTAGTCTTGATGTTAAAATTCAGGAAATACATACCTAGTCAAATAGTTAAAGATCTTATGTTTTGAAAAGATTGCAAAATAGAGGCACAAGAATGTCAAAATAACAATTATAAATAAACGATTATTAATTAATGAGAGGCGATACTGAGAGATCTTAAAAATAATAAACCTATTAAAACAAAGATTGCGTAGTAAGATAATGGCAATTTTACAATCGTTGAAGCCGTAGAATTTTTTCTAGAAAAAAAATTCTGAATGACAACAAGCTTCTTCCACTTTTCGGTAAAAGCATAAGGCAATTTTGCACAGGCGTTTTTCTTTTTTAGCTCTGAGCAGAGCAATGAGCCAGCAGAGCTTGAGTTCTGCTTAGAGTGTAAACACAGCTCCCATATTTATAAAGCACACTTGAGCCTGAACTATCAAATTACATGAAAGAGTGGTATGAAGTTGGCCGCGCTTAGTGCCTCACAACACAGGGCGTATCCAGGAAAATGAGATCTCAGAGAGCTCAGTGTCAAAAACTAAGCAAGTGAATCAAATATTTGGTTTCCTCAGTAATTTCTTAGCATAATTTCTGAGGAATCCTGTTCACGAGACTGAGATTGCTGAGGACTCTAAAATCTAATTTTCCTGAATACGCCTAATGATTCTTTGCGTCTGACTCCTGTCAAAATTCTTTTTCTCCTTTGCAATCTTGAAAAAGTTGGAAGGCGTGATAATACGGCAAGCCGCACCATCTCACTCGGATCTCAGTGGATCCATTGCGCTCCCCAGGGTATAGGTGATGGTGAGTGAGGAGGGATAGGGAGGGAGTTAAGGGGAAGTTTTAGGTGTGAGGAGCCTCCCTGAACCATCCTGAGTTCTGAATAAATTTAAGGATGTTCTTTAGTGTCTCGTCGAAGAAGTATTCTCCAAGGGCTTGTTTTCTGGTTCTAGCTAGGCTGGGGCATTAGCAAAGGAAGTGAGGGGAGCCTTCCTCTGCCTCTTCATCATGACACCCTCTACATAAGTCCGATGAGCTGATGCCCATTTTGTTCATGTGGGTTCCCATTGAGTTGTGGCCCATAAGTTTAGTTTATTTCATCAATAAGGACGCCAACCATGAGAGATAATTGAGGCCTGCTTAGCTTGAGTAAGTAATCCGCTTTTTTTTCCTTGAAATATTTGGCCATAGATTCCTTGAAACCCGACAAGTGTCGTTGGATGACAATCTGACATTTGCAGCTTCTAAGAAACTCTGGTGTATTCTACTTTTTTCTTGCTCCAGTGGCATGAGCACAGAGGCTTCGATTTGGCTCGGATCAAGAGATGACCCGTTTTTGGCCAGTTCATCTGCCATTTCGTTCCCATGAATATCCCTATGTCCTGGGACCCATCTTAGGGTAGCTGTGTTCGTTGCATTGAGTACTCTTAGCTGGTTCTGACAACCATCGACCAGCTTGGACTTTGTGGTGATTGAGGAAATGGCTTTAGTTGCCGCCTGGCTGTCTATGAAAATGTGAATATTGTTGTTGACTAATTCGCTGACTGAGGAAAGATGTTTCGCGGCTTCGCAAACAGCACTTCCGCTTGGAATACACTGCAAAAGTTTGGAAGCTTTAAAAATCTATTAATGGGTGGGTTATCTGAGTAGATGCCTGACCCAACCCCCTCCGAGGTTTTGGAACCGTCAGTGAAGACCGAAACATGATTTGCATTTATGATCCTGTTTTCATTCCAGAGTTCCCTGGTTGGGATATCTGTTATGGTTACTGGGTTGAAATCTATGTGCGGTGAAACATGGTCTGTTTGAATATCTATGTCTGTAAAATTCATTATAGTTCTGGGACCGTAGAGGCCCTTTTTCCAATTTTTACATTGATGAAGTCTTAAAGCACTTTTATTATAAAACATACTGAGCTCAAATTCTTACTCCATTTGATTTACTAGCTTTGTTTGAAAAAGTGACAAGTGGAGCTTATAAACTACCGAACTATTTTCCCCGAATCCATGCATTGAACATTTCCACCTTCAATTAACTATGACGCCGGCCGTGAAAACAAATTATTCATTTGAAGGTTTTTGACGTTTGATATAATTTTTTTGGAGAGAAAGAATCACAGCTGATGTGGTAAAAGGTTTTTATAATATTAATTCTATATACTGCCGAAATAAATCAGCCAAATAGAAGACTTAGCAATAAGAATTGGACTTGTTGAATTTTTGATTAAAAATAGCTATTAATGGCCTTTAGTCCTCCAAATTGGCGTTTCGTCCGGCGGTCTCACTTGCACGTATCAGAGACATAGTGTGGCCCTTTGTCATATGCATTTGTATCAAGTTCAGTTCAACTTACAATGATTTTTATTTTTGCTGGTTATAGTACCTACATATTTTTAAGTCTAATAAAGGTATTATTAACTTTCCATATTGTTCGGTAATGACGAATTCAAAATGGAGACGTTTTAGAACTACTTACAACTCAACCTTTGTTGAAATCACATTTGGCGTCTCTTATTTGTATCTCACTCTCATCTCTTAGAAAGGAAGAGATATCCAAGTGAGGCTGAAGTTTTTGAAAATTTCTGCCTCACCTCCCCATTTCTTTCCTTGCAATAAAAAGGAATGAGATAAAAAGAAAACAGCAAAATGAGTTGCCTCACGTGAAGTTGGTACGAACACCGTCCAGGAATCACAAATTGCTTTCATCAAAATATAAGTGATAAATTAAAATTTTGTTCCTCTAACGTCACCCATCATAGTGACAGTTGTCATACATTTTCAAAATAACAGAAATTCAACGTATACACGTATGAAAACAAATTAAAGAAAAATTTTAGGTTCCCGGCAAGACTGCCAGCACCTACGAATTTCCTATACCTTTGTCAAAATGTTAATAATTTCGGTTCATCATTCTTCATTTGGTGAACGTTTTTTCACAAACAACGAACAAAGTCTATCGTAAATTTAAAAGGGCTTTGAAACTCTTTGTTTTCCCTGTTCGATGTTATCATTTACACCATAGTTTTTCGCACGTACGGGCAACAACGAACACGGATGATAAAACCGAAGGTATTTAGACCATCTACATACATTATTTGCTGTCAAAGTAACAGCTGTCAAAATTCCCAAAACACAGTGGGCTTTCGTTAACACCCAAGATTCTAAAGCCTGGAAGTTGTCAACTCATTTTCTAGCATTACATGAACGAGTTCCTATTAGACCGCCTCCATATTTTGAATACCCATTTGACTGGATGGTGAATATCATCTTTCAATGCATCATCAAAACTTACACGACTACCGGACTCTTCTATACTTATTTATACTTTATATCAGAACATAAAACAATTAACCAAACACGACTTCCAGTTCTATAGCCTTATTGCGCGCGCTAATCGCCTGTACATTATTGAATTATTTCCGCATCCTGTAGATAGAGCCACCTGCTTACCGCAAGCCACATACATAGCCATCAATGCACACCGAAGAGAACCGAGTTAGTTTTTCTGTTAGGTCATCTATCTATCCCACGTTGAAGAGTAAATAAATCATGAGCATCAGTGGCAGCCGCACAGCGGCAGCAGCAACGGTGCGCATGCGCGCATGGCTAAAGCTCATTTGCATTGATGACCGCCCCAGCCGCCACCGCCAACTGCGCTAACGTTGCTCCCCATTTCGATATGGGCGATTGAGGATCACACAGTGCATCCAGGCGTTTAACGCTAGATTACCATCCTCCTCATAAACTGAAAATTTCCGGCCAAAAAAAAAACAAAAAACAATACCCAGTCTGACGCGGTCTTTTCACCTAAGTAATCGATATCGTGAGAGAAGACGCATGCGTGCGGCCTCTGCCTATACCTACTTGTTCGGACTGGGAAGCCCTGTTGTGGTTACCTAGTATAATGCTTATGGAAAATGCCCACAGGTGATGTAGTGGCAATGAGAAGAGAACAACTCGCACACTCCGACTCCAGCGCATTATGATCACGCGCATCCGTGAAGAAGCGTCCACAATCTTTCAAGTCATTTGTGCCTTCGCAGGCCATCGTAGTCGTAGTCGTAGTCTAAGTCGTCGTCGCCTTCGTCACCGTCATCGAACAAAGTGCAGATTCGGTACAAGACGGATGCGGATGGATAAGCGAACTAAGGTGTTTGGTAGGTTGGCCGTTGAGTTTGTTTTCCTGGCTTCTTACTTCAAGCACATAACAAATACATTCAGCCACTCAAGCAACTGCAACAGCAGCCACAGACAGGGATCGGGATAGATGTGTTTTATACAAAAAGGAAAGACGAGTGGCGGCAGCGGTGTCATGAAGGCATACAAAACGGGGCAACCCAGGGCCTGAGCTGCGGAACGGGGCCAAATGCGCGGATGTGAAGCATTCTTTCCTACTGCGGAGCTGGCAATGGCAACCTGTTGCACTAGGCTAAAGAAGAACTCCGTTATTCTGTATATGCCATGCGATCTGGTCGCATATTTTATCATAACATTACGGACACACTAAAGATAAATTATTTGCTATTTCGGATTTCTGGTGCAGCCTATATGCGATGCGTTGCAGGGCATTACATTGTCGCTTCTGCAATATTTGCGATGTGAAAATGTTTATTTAATTTTTCAAGAAAACTCATCCAATTTTCTATAGTTTACAACATCAGCTGAAAGACTGGAACAAATTGTCAGCACCGTGACATCACAGCAGGGGGAAATAGGTTAATATGATGATTTGGTCAGTTGATTATGGCTTGACAGGTTCTAAAATATTCGGGACGCATTCCCACGATTTGTGTTTAATTTGTATTTTGAATTGTTGATTGTGATGTCAATTTCAGCTTGGGAGGTAGTTTTGCTGTCAATCAATGAAAAATCGTCAAAGAAACGTCCTTGTCTTTTTAGGTCATTGACATTACAGCATTAAAGCTAACTTTTCACATTTTGGCAGACATTGAATTGTTTAAGGATATTAGAACGACAGTTAGACTTGTAGCCTTTTAGGCTATAGCTTTGAAAATACTGTAACCATTATTAACCAAGAGTTCGAAAAAAGCGAAGAGAAGTATAGTTTCTAGTAAATTTGGGGCAACAGGTCGTGGGAACCCATGTCTATGTATTGACCTATACTGTAAACCATTTCCATATGCATATTGCTAATCAGTAAAAAAAGAGGGGGCATGCAATTTTCCACAAAATTCAAACCGCGAAGATGAGAGCTATAGTTTTACAATCTGCAGATAGAAATATCACAAAATAACGTTTCAAAGGAGAAGCTTTGGTATGCTAAGGAATAAATATCGAGTCGACAAATCATTTTTTGTTATTCTCACTTAAAATGTGACTAGGCTTTAATTAAGATTTTACATCTTTAAACCTTGAAATGTTTCCCAATTTGTAAGCAAGTCCCTGGGCTAGAATTTCGATTCAGATCAGCACATTAAAACTCTCTTTGCCCTAAGCACCACAGTGGACACAAGTCTTGAGATTCAATTTTGATTTGCAATACAAATCCCGTTTGTTTCCTCCACTCCCGAATACACCACATCAATGTCAATGTGTCACCGATGTAGTATTTACTACCAGATCCACCTTTACTGAACATTGAATACAAATATACTAAGGGCGGCAGTCATATCACACCATATAGAAACGCGAAGCAGGGCATACCAGTTCAACCATCACGAGATTATGTCAAAATCGTTACCATGCCACAATTTACAGACTTCCATTAGTATCTAAGATCCCCCACCCCTCCATCATCAACAGGAAAACAATTCAAATAGATTTTCAACTGTTGGTCGGGAGAGGGAGGATAAGCATCAAGGAGGGTCCAAAACAAAAAGAACAGACGGATATGGGGCTAAGTCGTGGCAGCTAATGTCTCTCCCATCTCAAGATCTCAGCTTTATGCCGCAGAGTAGGTATACATCTTCGAGTGTTTACGATGGAATTGAACCAGCTATCTAAACACTTGAACTTGTCCAACAACGTTGTTGTTCTTCGGCTACAGGTTGCAACAACTTCTTCCTATTCTTCTCCTCCTGTTGATGCTTCTTAAGCTCCACTGCTCTGTGCTTTGAACGTGGTCGCGTCATCGCTCAATGCGGTTTCCTCCCATCTAGCGCCTTAGATTTCTAGGTGAAGAGCATCATCATCATCATCATCATCGTCAGCAGCAGCTGTACAGCTGAGCAGCTGCCTCTGGGCCACTTATGTGCAATTTGGAACAATAAAACAGTGCGAACTGTTAGAATTACCACATGGAGAAGATGGCGGCAGCGGGCGAAAGCTTTGGAGTAGAAGGCAAGTATACAGCTGGCGTGCTGCGGTAACGCATTGGAACAATCATTTAGAAGCAAATCCGCCCAAATAGCAAAGCCGCTTCTAAGACGCACACGCATGCTGCTCGCTCGTTGCAACTAGGAAATCCAGAATAACCGGCGGCGACGACTACCAGAGAGCAGCGAGACAAGTTTCAAAGTGCCAGCCAACATGGACGTCATATCCCGGTAGGTTGTTATCCCCACGACGAACAACGACGACGATGATGATGATGATGATTTCCGGTTTTTGTTTTTCGTATTTTTTTGGCAACAAACAGCGGTGGTCTTCGTCTCGGTCGTGCAAGTGCAACTTGATGCAACATAGATGCGTTATGCATGCATAGAAGCGTAAGAGCTAGCTTCTTATAACCAGCCTCGAGTCTATGCTGCCACCGCTGCTGATGATGATGAGTTGGTTGTGCGATGGAGTTCTATATTCGCGCAGGCAAAATGCGTAATTGAAACTCATCCATGGTTCCTTCTCTAGTCTTTTCTTGTGGTGGATGGTGATGGTTTTGGCTTGCATCCCGTTTGCCGCAGTTGCAGTCCACAACATACTACGTATATGGGAGCACTCTTTTCATATTGCATAAGCACGGTTCTAACGTGATTATATCATAATGGAGATGGACAAAAAAAAAGTCGGCAGGAACGAATATCCAACGAAAAGAAGTCTTCTTCTCTGTTAAATGTTGAACGTTGAAGTTGTCTTCGTCGACAGCGGCAGAGGTGGCGGTGGTGGCCGGCGTTGTTTTTCTCCCATCATCATCATCATCGGTCCCGAGATTCAGTTACTTTTCATATGGAACGATGTTGTGTTTGGAGCGTGTGGTGTAGCTTTTAGCTTCAGCATTTGGCAGTAGTAAAATATAATATAGAAAAAAAAAAAGAATCCAGCGGTTAAGCAATAGATATGTGGCAAAAGATCGGGTTGAGATTTAAATGCGGTTTTGGGCAAAACAGGAAGAGAATTATATAAACCTTCTTCTATACTTGAAATCGAAGGATGAATTAGCTACAGAGGGGCGTGAGTGTGTATTTGTGGGTTTAAGAATTTTTTTTTTCATTTTTATTTCCAAACGTTCAGCTCACTAACCAGATACGGTATATCTACGATATTCAAAGACTGGACGAGTTTGTATAGACATTTGGAAGAAAGGCAGGAAGGTTGACTGTTTTGCCATCATGTGTGTTTGTAAGGTAAAATTCTTGAATCTTGGGTGTTAAGTAGGTCAGTTTGGCTTCTTTTGAGATGATGAAGATTTTGGTTTTAGGTATAGCCAACAGAGATCCGAGATGCAGAATCGTGCTTCAGGTTTTGTGTTTTTTTGTTTTTGTTTTTGTTATTGGTGGTGTTGGGTGGAGGAATGTGTTCGAGAAGATCTTTTTTGAATTATGTGACATGCCTATTTTTTGTGTATACATAATGTTCTCAAACTGAATCGTGAAAATATATAGAAATGGAATTATTATGGAACCGTTTTATATACAGGATGTTATTTTTAATTCAAATGAAAACTTTTAAGGAAATGATTGCTGGAAGTGTTTTGAGAGTTCGAAAAAAAATATTCTGTTGATAGAAGGGAGTGTTTCAAGCCACCGAGCTATACCTTGAATATAAGAAAAGCCTTACTTGGTATACAAAAATTATTGAAGATTTTGTCCATGAGGTGAATGTGATGGTAATATTCCTTTTTTTTAGACAAAAGCCTTTTAGCCAGAATTGGGACCATACATTTTTAGTTTAACTTAAAGAAATGAGTATTAACTCGAAGTGTGTTCTTTTAATTAATGTAAACATATCTGATTCAAAATAGCTTTTTATGGCCTTTAGTCCTACAAATTGGCGTATCGTTCGGCTTACTCACTTTAACTCATCAGTGAAATTTCTATTTTTTAGTTCTTACGTGACAACAAATTGAATTTCAGAGCGATAAACACTGTCAAAATGTTTGATATCTAAAACTGGGAAGAGAATTCACACATTACAAAATAAATATGTTGGGCACTTTTAGGGCCGTAATTCAAATGCTTTAAGTTATATTTAGCAGCCATTAACTGAATAAAGTGAACACTAAATTATTGGGTAAAAAGATTATTTCAGCTATTCAATAAATAGTGGTAGTTTTACAGATGCTTTACAACTGTCAAGATTATCAATTTTGATGCCTGGTTCAAATACAGCAACCAGAAAAAAACATTTTATTTTATGAACATTTCAAGTTTTTGAGTTCTGAACTCAAAAGTTAGTTGGTACTCAGGACTGTGAAAAATGTCAAATTTCTATCAGATTTGAAAATTATTTTTCGCACAGTAAATAATTTAAGGCCTATTACTCTGTGCTGTGTATAAGTATAAGAAAATTAACATTGAACAGAAAATTACTTATGCATATTTTTTCACTTTCCACCACTTAAGTGCTTATGTAAGGCTTGTGAAATTGACGTTTTGTAAAGCTACTTTTCGGTCAGTTTTGATATAAACTTCCGACAGCTTCCGCCTATTCCAATGCCAAGCACACCATGCAAGATGCAGCCCATCACGGTAAAGAAGACATGTTAAAGAACAAATGATGAGGAATCAATGACAGTTGAACAGAATGGAAAAGATCTGAAGCTTGTTGAAGAACTAAGATCTACGGTACTAAATAGACTAAAATCCATATGCTTCTTTGAGTGCGTTATACAATCCACGTTAAACAAATGTGCGTATAGAAGTTTACGGGTTAAAAAAGTTTCTGGTTTCGTGGCCAGCTCTTTTTTCATATAATCCAGCAGACAACTCTCAACTGATAAATACAAAATGTGACTCTAAGCTAAATAAAATAGCGATACAAGTTGCAAATGGCTTGCATGTTTCATTGTCCTGTTAGCATTAGGTTGCTTTGTATAAGGTGTGACAAGACTTTAGAATATCACCCAAGGAACAAAGAAGTTGCAAAACGTTGTAATTTTTTTGAAACACCCTGTTCTGAAAATATTTGTTTCTGTTATAATTCTGTCTCAGCTACCTGTCTCAATTTCATTGAAACCGCTCAAAGAACAAGGAAGTTGGAAATTGTAAACATATTTTTGAAATACCCTGTTTTAAAATTATTTTTTCTTTTTTAATTTTTTCTCAGTTATCACCTGTGCCAATTTCATTGAAATAGCTCAAGAAACATGAAGTTGACATGTTTTTTGAAAAACTCTGTTGAAAATATTTTTGTCTATTTTTTTTATTTGAACGGATCGTGAATGGATTTTCAATAGTTCCCGCGTGATAAATTCGGGATATAACTATATTTTACGGATCACAGCAAATTATATTCGATCGTGATAACGAATTGTTATTTAGAAGATCCGAAAAATAAGATTCGCGATCGGATCTAAACTAAAATTTTGAATTTTCACGAGAGAACGAATCATATTTTGTCGTTCTCCGCACCCAGACGGAAGGGGCAATTTCCTAAAAAACTTACTTTATATAATAAGAATGCCTTAAAACCGAGTGTGCTACTAAATTCACCCTTGCGTTTCTGAGAGAAAACATTTGCCCTCTTTAAACTTTTCGTTCAAAATTTAGTTTCCTATCGAAATAGATGGTTTAAAAATGTTTAAACAAAATGTAAGCAGAAAAAGTTTCTAATTTTTTTTCCGCAAATCTCTTTTTGAACAAAGCAAGGCTCAAGACATACCCAAATGACATAATGTGGAACTTCAAGGCTTTAATATGGCATGGCCAAAAAGTATTCAAGACTGACATAGAGATATGGGTGATTCCGTCCCAACTGTGATTCTTTGTGTCCAGTGCTTTTTTTGTTATTTAATGTAAAATATTCGTATATATTTTGGGTTTGAATTGTGTAAATGGCTGTTTACTACAATCTACATTCGATATCAAAGCCAAATTTGCTACTTCTTCCACATGGCTTGGAAAAGTTGGAAAATGTCAGTACCGTGGTACCGTAGAAAAAAGTAGATTTGTTCGGAAAAACAAGGAACGCACATCCTTGTTTTTCCGAACAAATCTACTTTTTTCTAATAAAATACTTCATTGAGTAGAAATTTTGTCCTTAGAAAAGTTTGAGTGCAATACTTGGTTGACAAAATTATGCAAACATTAAGTAAAAATACTTATTGTTGAATAAAATCATCATGAATGAATGTTGTTCGAGGATTAACTTTTATTTTTGAATTCAAAAGATTTCTCGCTGAAACGCCATTTTGTTTTAGTTTCAAGACGTTTTTATGGTAGTTTTCTAAAAGAGGCACTATTTATGTATAGATAACAACAGTCGTTTTATTTTTTTAACGTTGTTGTACTTTAAGAGTGATATGTTCTCATTCGAGGAAACCGTGTCCCAAATTAATTTGTCAGTACCATGGTAGTATTTTTTAAGCATGTTATAACATTTTTTGGTTGATTATCAGAATTTCTTAATCCTTTTAACAACATAAATGTTAAAATTGTCCTGAAAATTATTTTTCTCATTAGCATAGACAAGTTAGGTCACATAAAATGTCTAAATGTCAGTATATCGTGGATGTCAGTACCGTGGCACCGTAAATTTTAATTAAATTATTTCTTGCAATAATATTTACTTTCTACCTATTTTCTTTATTAAAATGATAGCAATACCTCGAAAGAACCAAACAAAAATTATTCCGTGCATTAAAAACTAAGTAATAACCCAGCACAATGAAAAGGGTTGCCACTTAGAAGAATAGATTACAAAAACGAAGTTATACATGCTTAAAGAAAATAAGGGAAGTAGAAATGTGAACAGAAAACAACAAAATTGTTTCCAATAAGTTTTTATTTTTGAATTAAAAAAAAAAGAATCACAGTTGGCAAAGAGTCACCCATATACTCATTCAAAATATACAATTTCTTTAAAGCCTTTTTAAGGCACTACATGGAGGCCTAGAGGATTGAGCCTTTTCAATATATCAGCTAGTCTTGAGTCTATTTTTGTTGTGGTATCGTGGTCAGAGTGACCATTCTCTCAATCTAAGAGTAATCTTCCATGTACAGTTGATAAATGAATTAAATAAATGAAATGAAAAATGAAATATTGAAATGAGAGTTGGGATAAGATGGAGATTCCCATAGTAAGCAGCTCTGGCACTTTCTTCAACCCTCAGCTCAGCTCGAATTTCGGGGGGGTAGTTGCTGCTACTAATATTTCCACTCATTCAAATACTTCGTGCCAAAAATGAAAGAGAACACAGAGGACAAAACGATTCGTGAATTTCAGTCTCACATGACTGATTTAATGTCATTGTAAAGTTCGTTAAAGAAAACTATATGGCAACCCTAATCCTATAGTGAAGCATTGCTGCCTCACCTCCTAGCTACGCCCTTGCCTTTTTTTTATAAACATAGCCCCAAAAATGATATCCACCCTTGACTCACCATTTTCTCCCTTCTGTTACCATTTCCCCATTCTTACCAATTTAATTCATCATTAAAAAAAATGTGTGAGTACCGGGACTCGCGTGGAAGATGTGTAAACATTCGTTTTCACATGAAGGTAAGGGATCGGGTCATTACCACGTATGGCAAAAATTAGGCATCTGTAATACAAGCGCTAAAACAAAATGGTTGCACGACACAAATTATAATGAATTTACCCATTAAAAAACTCCTTCCGAGAAAACTCCTCCGCCAGTAAACCATCACAAAATAAGCTACTTCAATTAACTTTATGACGCCACAAAGTTGTTCCTGGATTCGAAGTTGAAGTGTCAAAAAGTAACTTTGAGTACATTTTTCCAACTCATCTCTTTGATACTGAGTTGAAATGGTTAATCCACCAAAAGCAGCTGAAATCACGATGTTTTCATTTTGAGTAATCTTTTGCTTGCTTCTCGATCGTTCGGTTTGGAATTGATCTCATTTTTTGTAATATGTAATAGTTTAATTTTATTATCCCCCAGATCTGATCCGGATTAGATTATCATAATAAAACAAACAGGATCCCAGTGCGACAAGAGTGTTATATACCTATCCGATCCACATTTATCCTTTTGTTTCTGTATTTTCTCTCTACTCTATTCTCTATTTTCTCCCTATCTTCAACACAAAAAGCCATCTACCTGTGAGAGAAAAAACTCATTTTTGCAAAAAAGTACATAGGGTGTATGGTCAGAATTAATTTGCAAATCGAAATCCAAAAGCAAGGTCGGATTTTGTGTTGTTTTTGTAATACATGTATGCATATACAATCCAGATCAGATCTGGGGGAAAATATAAAGCTAATATCACAGATACTATATTTACATAGATATCGCACGCAGAGCAAATAAAAATGACTACTTTTTTATCGTGGGACGTAGAGCTACATCCCAGTTATATCAATATTGTGTGAGTTATGGACCACATATGATGTTAAAAAAGATAGATTTACATACATAGGCATAAAAACAAAACGTCAAGAACAAGTCATCAGTAGTTTGATCAACCGATTCAATTTTTGAGGACGAAACAAAAGTGCTTGCAATCACAAAATATTGAAAAAATGGTCATTTTTATTTGTACTGGATGCGATATCTATGTAACTCTAGTATCTGTGCTAATATATTTTTATTTTTATTGATTTTACCCTATCAACGGTAAAATCTGGTTGGAAATTTTTTCCAGGTTTTGCGACATTTTCTTATCTGCTTTGATCGATTTGGAGTAAAGAAATTTGTGCAAGTAATGAATGATAAAAAAATTGGAAATATTTTTGCTTAAATATTTAATTTTGTGCTAGAATGAAGTAAAATGAAATTTAATTTGAAAAATGTATGCATTTTCGAAGTGCTGATAAAAGTTCTTTTCAATAATGAAATCACAATTTCTTCTTGATTTTTAATTCCAAATCTATTTCGACTTTTTTTCACCCAATTTGTTTGACAGATCAGCCATATTTTAAGCTTTTGTCGTTAAATGAAAAGTAACTCCAAGTAACTTTTTTAAATATGACATTACAACACTTCTTTTTGACACATTAACCACAGCCAACTAGATAAACATAAAAGAATGCGCCACTTGGCAAATCATGCTATGACATTTCAAATCAAGAAATTGCAAATAACACTTAATATCACAAACAAAAATTGCCACCCGCGATTGCAGAGATTAACATCAAAAGCAGCATATGAATACAAAATAATGAAATAAAAATTAAATTTCTAGAAAAAAAGCAACAAAATCTTCACCTGGCAAAATGTATGTCAAATATCTCTGTCAAGATATGATTGCATCTTGACATCCAATCAAGATATGAAACGGAGTGACTCCATTAGATATTTAATGTCAAGACGAACATTCTGAGAGAAATTATCTACTGTGGAGTCGGGGTGTAAGGAATTCACTCCACTTAGCAAATACCAAAACCATTAGGTATAAAATGAAAACTACCTTACCTATTCGAGTTTACAGAGTTCTACTTACCTACAACAAACAAAATGGTTCCAAACGGAACCGTGAGCCCATATCCGTTAGAGCCGATTTTCAATTTACCCATACCGAGCGCTAAGATGTTTATACATCAAAAAAGGAATACCAAATGTATATAAAGTTAGCAGGACACTTTTGGAAATTCATGTTAAAAACTATCCTATCATTAGTTGCTACTTAATTGCGAATTAGTTACGCAAAAAAAAAATTAATTGCTTTTTTGGTTTGCGAGAAAATGGGTGTCCTGCCAACTTCATATGAACTTAGCAGGACAACTTTCTCAAAAATATAGATAATCGAGCTAAAAAAATTAGATTATTGAGAGCTAATTAATTGCGAATTAGTTACGCAAAAAAAATTTTATTGCATTTTTGGTTTGCGAAAAAATGGATGTCCTGCTAACTTCATATGAACTTAGCAGGACACCCATTTTTTCGCAAACCAAAAATGCAATAAAATTTTTGTTTGCGTAACTAATTTGCAATTAATAAGTTCTCAATAATAAACTTTTTTCAGCTCAATTATCTTTATTTTTGAGAAAGTTGTCTTGCTAAGTTCATATGAAGTTAGCAGGACACCCATTTTTTCGCAAACCAAAAATGCAATTAAATTTTTTTTTGCGTAACTAATTCGCAATTAATTAGTCCTCAATAATAAACTTTTTTCACCTCGATTATCTCTATTTTTGAGAAAGTTGTCCTGCTAAGTTCATATGAAGTTAGCAGGACACCCATTTTTTCCTAAACCAAAAAAGCAATTAATTTTTTTTTGCGTAACTAATTCGCAATTAATTAGCAACTAATGATAGGATTGTTTTTAACATGAATTTTCAAAAGTGTCCTGCTAACTTTATATAGATGAATACCAATACCAATAAAGTTCAGATTTAGGTTCATGTATTTATCGACATTACTGAATAAAAACAAAAATTAACTTTAGTATAATTTAACGACAAAATGAAAATTGAATTATTGTTAAAAGAAAAAAAACTATTGAATCTGTGTATCTATCACACAGTAAATTAAAAAAGAAAATGAAAATATGAAACTATAAACTAAAGAGAAATTAAATAATGTTTATACTAAATTGAAATGAAACATAAAAGATTTTGTATGAAAATAAAGAATTGAAACCAAAAATTGTTTTGAAAAGTGTGTGCATATAAAAAGACAAAATTTGTGATGAAATAGCAAAAAGGACCTTTAATTTACTCACGGTTAAAATGGTCTTTCCGATGCTCCCTCGATGTGCGCACATTAGAAAAATCTGGATGACTTGATGCTTTCTATATTTCTTTTGTTATTAAAATTAATCGAAAAATGTCTTTCTTGCACTCACTTTCATTATAAAAATTTAACAAACAGATACAAAAACAAAAACAAATTATTTACAGAGAAGTTTGATTTTAAATTGACTGAAGGTCAGAAAAAAGAAAAAAAAGAAATTAAATTAAAAAGAATTATGCTTGTGAAATTGATTATCCAATAAAAATGATTATAAGTCTACCCAAAAACAAATTGGATAACTTTTTTATATGCTTTTAGGTACAGGTCTTCAATTTTTCCTGCGTCTTTAAATGTAACCACATACTATTCTGAAGCTAAGTCCTTGCTCAGATTCGTGCTAGGAGATTTAATTTTTTCCAATCCAAAAAAAGGCACACGAGGACAAATTTTCTGTAAATAGGCAGACTGAATGCGCAATGTTTCCAATATTGAAGTCGGAGACTAAAATAAACGGAAATGGGACTTGACGGCAATGTGCCTGTTCGTCAAATGAGATTGCTGAAGCTAATTTGGCCAATGTTTTGTCCGTCGTGTTTTATTTCCAATATTTTTTGGAGCGCCTAAGCAAAGATTGAAATTAAAAACTCTTTATTGAAAATCTTTAACAAATCATTACATAACTTTTTTTTTGTTTTTATCTTTGTAAATAATCTTACGGTTCGTTGAGAAAAGAAATTCCAGCTTAAATTTTTTCTTTTTTATATATACTTTTTGTTTTGTTTCTAGAACAATACTTCGGCAAAAGTGATTATAATGAATTTAGAATTTTCTGCTAAGAAAAATATCAAAATCATTGAAGACTTAGATTTTTAAAATGTTTGTTTATTATTTTTTTTTTTGTTGACACTTGTTTAGTAAAGTAGGATATCGCAAAGTATTTAATTTGTTGAAAGCAGGATTTTTAAATTCATGACAATATTCAATACTAAAATTCTTTGAACGTAATAGTTCCTTAATTCCCCTCATTTTTCGATATATGTAATATCCTATGTGTGAATAATTCATATAATCTAGAAGTGCCACATCCATAACGATGGAAACAAACCCGGGGAGATTTCTTGTCATTTGTCAAAGAATTATGTCTTATGCTGGCTTTACACAAGTGACGAAATCATGTCATTTTAGACTTACTTTTTCTAACTTAAAACGATTATTGCAAATAACTGCTAATATATGGCAGAAATGATGGAATATTGTCACTCGCTTGAATGCAGCAAAAGCATCTATGTACTTAAGGAACTGACTGAACTCATAACTCAAAAGAGAGATGGCAACTCTTTTCAAAAAATTTTTTTTTTTACATTTAGGTTTAGAAATTACAAAGTTGTGGATTGATGATCACCTAACGAAAAAAATTCGTTCAAGTTAAATTTTTAAATTTTACCTCATAATTTGACGGCTTAGACGGTCTACACGACATAAAGAATTCCGTTATTTCTGCTATATTCAAGCTATATATTGTCATGTTGAACTAAGACGACTTGACAGATGTGCGAATCCAGACTAACCAACATGTTATCACTCCTTTAAATAATCCCATCTAATATATCAAGAATTAATATAAAACCCAACGATCTGTGGGAGTTTTCTTTTAGTTCGAAAGAAAAACTGTTAAAAATAATTATATACTTACATCCTCGTAAGTAGGTAAGAAAACAAGCTCCAAAACAGGCTTGAATGTTTTATTAAACAGAAAATTATCCAATTACTGAGCAATTTTTTAGACTTCAGTGTTAATTAAAAGTGTTAACCTATTTCACACTATCATCATCATACCTTCTACCTACAGTTACATTCTACTTAGTTAAACAACAACAGAACAAAAAAAATAAACTTGCGCCTGCGCAAATTTTATCGCATGGAACGATCATACACTGCGAACCAATTAGACATCGGCATCAGGCGTTGTTGGTTCATCATAATATTTAAATATATATAGCTATGCACACTTACAGTTTGTTGACAACAAAATGAGACCCTTGTAGAACACGCATGTACTACCACACTAACTTGGTCATAAATCCTCTTCCTCTGGTCTCTTTACCTACTCGTACAAGAAGCATAACAAGTGCGGAACCTTCTACGCATGCTAATCAATTCAACTCGAGGCGTTTTCCATTGAAATCTATAAATTATATTGTTGGGCTCCTGTCTGCTGTATAAGCCATCTGCATAAGCCTATAGGTATCTACAGGTAGGTAGGTAGGATCTCGGTTCCTTGCGAGAATAAATTGCCATCAAAGGAGCTTATTGGATTCGAATCTGGAACATTGTAGTTGGTCGTATGCCACCATCGCCATCTTTCATGATAGATTTTTTTATCGGAGTTTTATAACTTCCTTATGGCTTCCTTCACACGAGAACACAATTCTTATCCAAGCTTGTAAGAACAGGGTGTTCGCTGACGAAAAGCATGGACATGGACAAGGCATTGCGTTTTAAAAAAAATGTTAGCCCTACCGAGTGTTCCCTTCCTTCTTCCACCCGTTGCGTTGTGAAGAAGCAGGCAGGGGTCCATAGAAGAGGTCCTCCAGTTCAAAAAATATCTGACCAGTTTTGCTACAAAGGTATCTAAAATTCCAAGGACTCGTTACATAAGACCGGTTAAATCAGTCATTCTCATCAGATATCTCAGACTTGTGCCAATTGTCTTGCTTCAGAAAAATATGACCCCCAACCAACTTCAACTTCTGGGTTCACTTCACGCTTCTGGCGCAATGTATGAGACATTAGCACATATCAGTATCAGTGAAGAACAGCTCCAACTTATATCTTTTAGGGATCCCATCAAGATAAATTCTGTGGTCTTGTACAGCTTGCAGTTATCCTGTTGGCTATTTGGAGTGAAATCTAATCAAAAACACTCAAGTTTGAGTTTGAATCTAAGATCTGATGATTTGCTCAGATTGTCTTCGCCATACCAACTACTGATGCAACCAAAAACAGACTTGGTAATGTAGTAATGATAATAATGATGATGACCATGACGGTGATAGATTCTATAGAACAGGATGGTGTGATGCAATTACTTGCAATGAAACGCGTTTGGATGATGGTTATTTGAGCCTCGTTTTTTTTTTGCTGATGTTGTTGTTGTTTTGTTAGCCGGATCTCGCTTTATAAGCAAGATCAGCAAGCTAGAGAGGTTGTTTGATGGAATTTGTCTGTAGATATGATTTTTATTTTTCCTTTTTGTTGTTGTTGTATTCTTCGATATAATGCTGCGGCTGGAAGATTTATCAGAGATCTTAATGGAACGAGTTTTCATAAAGAGGAGATAAATTTGAAAACAATTAAAAAAAAGAAATGAAAAAAAGAGGAACAACATATTTTCCTAGAAGAACATACACGAGTAATAAATGTGTGTTGGGAATTGGTCGACTATGCCTATTGTAGGTATAACAGGCTTTTAATTAGGAACATCAAGAAGGTGGAAGTGTTCATGAAATAAATGATTAAATAGCACTTAGGCTTGTGGCTTTTGGCCTTAGTGGGAAATACTGATTGGTACATACAAGGCAAATAATAAGGACAATGTTGCAGGGGAAAAATGATGTGTTTTATGTTGTAATGGCGGTTGGGAGGTTTCTTAAGCTTGAACTTCACTAAAATTAAGGTAAAAAACAGCCGAAGCACTGAATCGATAATCAAACGGATGGGTTTGATATGCTGAATAAAGATTAAGACCCCCAAAGTTAACTTAATTTTTAATTTTGTTTGTTATTGAAAATAATTTGATTTATTGGGATCTAAGCTGAGTTATAAAGGACTACAACCTCTCTATAGAAGGGGTTTTCAACAACGTGCTAAGGCTAACCGAATCTATTCTTGAGGCACTCGTTGACTTTGGTGTAGAGGACCATATCAGAGAATGGATAATATCCATGCTCAAAGAAAGAAAGATTCATGGCACGTTAGGTAATGCAAACTCGACAAAACACGTCAGTAGAGGAACACCCCAGGGCGGTGTTCTGTCACCACTTCTATGGCTTTTAGTCATGAACAAAATCCTCGTTAAACTGGAGAGTTGTGATGTGAAGGCGGTTGCGTATGCGGATGACTTGGTATTTTATTAGTGTCAGGGAAGTTTACTCCTGTGATAAGCGAAATCACAGAGATTGCTTTGAGAAAAGTTAGCAACTGGGCTACGAGTTGTGGTCTAGGAGTCAACCGGAGCAAAACCGAACTGATGCTTTTAACTACCAAAACTAAGATACAACCCTTCACTCCACCCCGACTTAACGGCCATCTCACTATCAACCAGTGCAAAATATCTGGGTGTCATTCTGGAAGACCTGCATAGCTTTTTATGCCTGTAGTAAAACCTTTGGTAAAAAGTGGGGCCTTCAATCAAAGATGATCTTTTGGACGTACTGCAGTGGTACGGTTATTATATTATGCTTTAAGCGTTTTTCTACCACTTGATCTACACATAAAATATCTAGTATCTTGCAGTGCCTTAACCCTTAACTATAGTCGTAAAAATTATGTACGCTTCTATAGTCGTGGGTCCAGTGGACCCAATTATTTTTAAATTTTAATAAAAATTGAAGTATAAATTATTTAATTATTTTTTTTTGCCAAACATTAGGAATGATCAATTATGAATGTAGTTTTTTAAAAAAATCACTAGTTAGAGCTTTCTTAAATTTCGAATTTCCAATTTTAACAATTGGTTGCAATTCGCCTGACCAAAAAACATATCATCAAAAAAAATTTATGTAAAACAGAAAAAAAAAGATTAAAATTTTTAGAAACATTTTTCCTAAACATTAAAACATCCTCTTTAGAATTCCTGAAACAAAATCTTAAAATCTTTTTGTAAAAAAATTCTGACATTGGTCAAATTTAGTGAAGTCAATAGCATACAAAACACACTGGCGCAGAGCAAATCATGTAAAAATGCAGCTTGCCATTATAATTTGAATTTTGGCCAATTTCTTCATCGTCGCTGGACTTTCTTGCACTTAACTATTGCTACATCTATCGTCTCGATTCCCTGAATTAATAATTTAATTTTACATTACACAAATTTGAAATACGACCAAAAAACTAAGAGGACTAAAGGACAAAATAAATTACGTATCTATAGTTGTGGGTCCAGGGGACCCACCCGTATGCTGAAACTGACCTTGGCAGCAGCGTTTGAAACGCGTCCTTCACACTGCACACACTTTGGCTTAATAAAGGAAGGTACTTAGAAGTAGGGGGAGCTGCGGCAACCACGGCGTTTTTTACACGCGTTTAAAGGTTGAGTATGGGTCCATTGGACCCACGACTACAGTTAAGGGTTAAGACTTAAAGAATCAAATTCTTGGGTTGCTAAACCTTATGGTCACAGTAATATCACAAATTTGATTCTCACCGATATACATATATTCGACTCCCACTGACTACCACGCTCCTACAATGATCCTCAGTAAAGATTTTAAAGTCTTATTCCCATCTAGAGGGGACTGGGATGATGACGCCGTGACGAGAGACTTCGACACAAGTATCTATACTGATGGCTCAAAGATGGAGTGCGGTGTTGGCTCAGGAGTCTTCTCTGAGTCTCTCAACATCTCTAAGTCATTTCTGCTACCGAATTTTGCTAGTGTATTTCAAGCTGAAATACTAGCAATTAGGGAGGCATGCAAGATACTTAAAGCAGATCCAAACCAAAATCGTAATACAGCCATCCTTACAGACAGTCAGGCGGCTGTTAAAGCCATTGATTCGGCTACATCATCCTCTAAATTGGTCCAACAATGCCGAGATGAGCTCGCAAGTCTAAACATTAACCTCAAGGTCACTCTTATCTGGGTTCCTGCGGTCAAAGTGGCATTGAGGGAAATGAACGGGCAGATAAACTAGCCAGGCAAGGATCAGCCCTTCACATCTCATTTGCGGGTTTCTGAGGGGCTTCAATGGCAATGATGATCACACGGCCGGATCGATCGCGCTTCGTTGCTATTCTACAACCTGCCGAGCTCGGCATAATGTGGTAAGCTTGGGCGAGATGCGATTCAATTGAGTGAGTGTCATATGACCCAGCTCCTGTCTTTTGTACTCACAAGGTCAAATGAGTTATGGTATCAAAACGGTGCAGTCCAGAGCTAGATTGTAAGATTTTCCTTGCATTCTTGACGGTGTAGCAGGAAGCTAAACTACACCGAGAAGTACTCGCAACAATCACCGATAAAAAATTCACGTTGGCTATACTGCTGATGATATTCGCAAGGGGACATGAATTGATCTTCTGATAAATCAATCGCCAACCAGGCTGACTAGAATTAGATTAACGCAATGCGAGGCACTCCTCCAGTAAAATGGATGGGCGAACTAAATTGACTCAAACTTAAACCAATACTTTTGTACGGTTGTAGATACCCTGGATTCCACCAAGAGAACTACAAACTACAATAATCAGAAAAATTATTTTGACAAACAAAATATTTCGCATTATTCTTTATATCTTATGAACAAAATATATTTTAATGGTATCAAGATGAGCTTCCAAAAAAACATTCAAGAATTAGATTGATAATTATAGTTTTGAAAATAAAAAGTATTTCAAAAACATATAGGGAAAAAAGTATTTTGACAAAATTAGAAAGGCTTGTTAGTTTACTTTTTTTTTTTTGTATGTTCTTTTTTTTGTATTGTTCTTGCTCTGGTTTTCAAGAAATTCCCGTTAGAAAATGATCAAAAATCGTTTCCAGAAATAATTATTTTTCAACAAATTTTACAAAACTATCTGAAAGCACTAACTTTCTTCTTCAAATATCAGTTTTGCAAGTAAAGGTCACATACATACATACACGACGATTCAAGCAACGAAATCAAGAGAAACATAAATTTTATCAATCGGTGTTACTTTGGGATAAGGATGTTATTAAAGTTCTTAACCCAAATACTCGTAGCAATCGAGTAGACAATACGGTTTCAGGGATAGTTCAATTGTATTTCAATATTTTGAACATGTTTTTACAATAAAAACTACTTGGTATTTCTCAAGCGTTTAAGCTGTAAAGTGGGAGTGTTATTAACCACTTTTTTATTCAAACATTTTTTGAGTTTTTTTTTTGGAGATAAATTAAGCTACATTAGGAGTATTTTTACCACATTCTATCAACATCATTGTTCAACCGACAGATTGCATCAATACCTTCGTAGTGAGTTCTGCCAAAGATCTGAGGCATCCTCCCGCTGTGTAATGCGCGGGAATAATCTTCCAGCACAAACGAATTCCTTTCACAACCCTTCCCTCTCCCCTTTTGGGGTAACATGAAAATTTAATTTATTTCCACTAAATTATACTCGCAGTTTCCCAGTCTCCAGCAGCCAGCCGTCGTCGATGCGCGCTATTCAAGTACAACGTTATAGAAATTAATCACCATTCTAGAAACGCATTTGGTGCATACAGATACACTTTTTTGCATCCTCTATAGACTCACTTTGTGTGTGTATAATGGTAGCTATGAAATATTTTCATATTAACGGTAATCAAATTAGTATGGTGTACGAAGTGATACGTGAGTAAGTGTGTATTATCTAGTTGCATCAATTGAAATTATCTGCATATTCTAACGGTAAACGAAAGCGATAGTGAATTGCTAGACATTATAGTTTCACAATATCCCAAGGAAGCTACTTATACTAAATACGATGAAGATGGAAAAACAGAAGAATACACACACAAAAAAAAAACACGCTAACGAAGAATAATCATTAGCAAGACTACACTCTACAACACTGTAGATGATACGAGTTAAGGTTGCATAAATAATAAGCAAAATAGCAATTTTACTATATGAGAATGTGTAGATTTTTTTTAACAACCAGATTCTTGCATAAGAGGGCACTTAATTGGATGGGATAACTTGCTGTAGCTGCAATTACTTAACTGATAGAAGTCTAATTTAAGGCTTTTTATATCGGTCAAGGGTTTGACGAATAACAACCATTTTGTGTCCATATTTCGAATTGGATGAAGTTTATATAAAGACATGAAGACTGTCAAACTTTTTATGTCATGCCAAAAACAAAGATTCTGTTTGCCAGATGAAATAATCATACATACGTATTCAAAGAAACCTACTTAGGTTTCCAAGTTCTTTAGCTCTAGAAATCTTAAGCTATTGCTGTACATCAATACACATGTCGTGGAACCAGCGCTCATAAAAAATCTCTTAGAGGTGAGTGCTTTCTTTATGGCATTCTGGACTCATAGCAGAAACGGCTTACTGAGAGTTAATAGTTCATATGAAAAAATGGACTAATTTTGAAAACCCTTTATAGAAATGCACTGCACACAATTTATAATACCTCAAACAAAATAATGGGACAGGAGAAAATGTTCAGTAGAATCTGGTCGCCTAGGGTCCTGGGGAAATTACCGATCGTCCAGATCGGTTCGTGAAATCGGCCATAAGTATGAAATTTTAACTTAGTGTCGTTGTGCGTCGGTCACATGTCTGCGGCATCAGCTATCAGCATTGCTTGGTGGTATGTATTCGGTAGGTTTTTAGCATAAATCAGGCTCTGGATAGCGATCGTTATTATTGTCTTTGAGGAGATCAATAATTGAATTTTTCACAAGAGAACTAATCATATATTATCATTCTACATATACCTATTGAGTTCGTTAAACAAATATATACGATTACGGTGCATGTAAAGCAATTGTTCTGAAGTATTCCTCAGAGTTATAATTCCAAAAATACACCAATTTATTTTGAATACCTACATGAGCAATTTCTCTATCGCTGATGTGCACCATAAGTTTTGATGAACTTAAACAAATAAATTTTATAACGATAGAGATGTTCTGATGAACTTGTGTGGATTTTTATTTATTTTAACCACTTTCTTAAGAAACTAGATTTTATTGAGTTCTTTAGTATATTTCAGAACAATTCTCCATCAGAACTCGCATCCACTGGAATCATAGCCTTTTGGAAGCAAAAGCTAACAGAATTCATGAAACAAGATGAACGCATGAAGAACAAGCCCAACTAGGCTCAGAACTACCCCCTCCGCTCATCAACTAAGCATGAGTCATTCACAGCTTATTTGTTTTGAGTCGCGTAAGTAGCATCACAACAAAAACATAATTGTTAAAAAAAGAGCCAAGTTCTTGTATGTACAAGACACCTGTGCGTAAAAAGTCAGCCAAAAAAAGTAATGAGATCTAAAATAAATGCCAAGCTTTGAGTTAATGAAGATTAATATTAAATATCTTAAGTAGAGTAATATCGAAACAATTCCAAATCAAATGGTGGGTTCACTGGTCAGTTTTCATACATTTTAAATTTGTAAGTAAATCCACCAAATTTTAATCAGTAATCATTAAATACCAAATTTCTGTCATGATTTGGAATTGTTTCGATATTAATCTACTAAAGATATTTAATATTAATCTTCATAAACTCAAAGCTTGGTATTTATTTTAGATCTCATTACTTTTTTTGGCGGACTTTTTACGCACAGGTTTCTTGTACATACAAGAACTTGGCTCTTTTTTTAACATTTATGTTTTTGTTGTGATTTCACTCCTTTTTGCAAAGATTTTATATATATATTTTGCCACGTGAAAATCAAGCCCTACCGCTCTATAAAGTTTCAGAATTCTACGACAACCGAAAGTACTCCAGGTAAATATGTAAAAGAAATTCTGATAAAGTCGGGTGGATGGCACGCCCCCTGAATGGAAAATTCCAAATAATCGATATTTTTCTTTCTAAGTACTTCAAGAAGTTCTTCATATAGATTATAAGAATTTTTGAGAATGTGGGTGGATGCCACGCCCCCTGAACTGAAACTTCCAGTTATTCGATTTTTTTCTTTCTAAGTACTTCAAGCCCTACCGACCTACTAATTTTCATCGTTCTACATTAATCGGAAGATTTTTCTTTCTAAGTACTTCAAGAAGTGCTCCATATAATTTATAAGAATTTTTTAATAATGTGTGTGGATGCCACGCCCCCTAATAGAAAATTCCAACTTTTAAATTTTTTTCTTTCTAAGTACTTTAAGCCCTACCAACCTACTAATTTTCATCGTTCTACAGCAATCGGAAGTGCTCCATATAATGCATAAGGATTTTTAAGAATGTGGGTGGATGCCACGCTCCCTGAATAGAAAATTCCAATTTTTCATTTTTTTTTTTCTAAGTACTTTAAGCCCAACCGACCTACCAATTTTCATCGTTCAACAATAATCGGAAGTGCTCCATATAATTTATTAGAATTTTTTAAGAATGTGGGTGGATGCCACGCCCCCTGAATGGAAAATTCCAATTTTTCAATTTTTTTCTTCCTAAATACCTCCAGCCCTACCGACTTACCAATTTTCATCTTTCTACAACAACCGGAAGTACTACATATAATTTATAAGAATATTTAGGAAAGTGGGTGGATGCCACGCCCCCTGAACAGAAAATTGCAGATTTTCAATTTTTTCCTTTGTGTGCACCACAAGGCCTACCGTTGTGCGAAATTTCAAGATTCTACGATGTCGGGAAGTGCTCCATAATTTTGATGATCTGTCAGTGAGTTAGTCAGTCAGTGAGTCAGTCATTCAGTAAGTTACGGTTGTTGCGATTTTTGAAGTGCTATATCTCGGGAACTACTAAAGCCAAAGAGTTGAAATTTGGTGAGCCACCTGTGTTTGATCAGTTCAGCAAATACTGCGAATTTGAAGTTTCTGACTTTATTGTTACTGAAGTTAGAGGGGGGTTGAAAATCGCCTGAGTTTGTTCCTGTAAAAAGGGTGTAGTGCCACGAACTTGGCTGGGCACTACCGTGCCCTTTGATAATGCTGCATTTGTGTTTCCATTGCATGACTTGCTTTTTCAAAAAAAAGTAAACATTTTTTCTCATCTTTGGCCAATGGTTGAGCATCTTTGCGTGACTCTAGTTGCACAAGATTTAAGCCTACCCAAACCGATAGCAATGAAGAACCCTCCGGTTGTAAGGCCGGAAAATTGAAAAAAACATTAAAATTGTGTCTTATAGTCAGTAATACACGTCAGATTGGGGTTATGGATGGGTTTCTTTAAGTCAAATTGTGCCACTTTATTTGACAACAGTCACTTGACTATTTATAAAAATTCTTTTAATCTGAAAATCTGACAGTTTAAAAGTCACTATAGAGTTAATAGTTTATAACTTTTATTAAAAATTTAATAAACTGGGCATATGTATCTTCTTGTATCTTAAATTCACAACTTACGAAAAGGAACTCAGATTCCTTAACTTATCTTCTCTACGATAACATGGGACCATGGGTACATACTTTAGCAATATAATCTTACAAGCTTATAGTCTGAGGAAATAGCGTTGGTATTGATAAAACTTAAAATGGCCTTTAGGAGACAATCTTAAAACAGAAATGTTTTTTTTTCGAAGTAGGTACTGCCTCTTGCGGAGAACTGAAAAATCCTCCAAGAGTATCTATTGTTATGAATAAGTGCTCCTCATTTAGCCATTTGGACTCGGAAAAAAAATGTGGTTGTGAGTTGTAAGTCACCGGGCCCTGGTTCTCTACGAGCAGTTGTGCTGCCAAATTTTAGAAGACCACAAAAATTGATGTTTTGTCCCGGCGATTTCAATTGGTTTCATCAATCTCTGCATAAAATTTCCCAGCTTAAATAACTTACAATCTTAGTCAAAATCCGATTAGTTATTAACTGATCCTAGCAAAAATTGACAAGGTCCTCACTAGTCAGCTGATGAGTCAAAGTGAGATTTCCGAGAAGAAAAGCCATTTCTTTCAGGACCAAAGACTATTTAAAGCTTTTTTTAAATATATAATATTATATTATGCAGATGGTAAAACTGATCCACCTTTGAGATTAAACTACATATTATTTTTGTTTAAGATATCAAGTCTCCTCAGCAAAATAAAAATCACTGCCCAACGATATCTTACAGACTATTAAAATAATAGTCTAATGGCCCAACCCATATAAACCAGAATGCACCATAATCTGTGGTATTGAGAATTTCTGAACGCTAATATCCTATTGCAATATCCAAGGACAAACACTGTGTCGATGATGCACTTCGTCTATATACAAGTATGCCATAGAAACATTCCTCTGTAACCATCATTCCAATGCCAACCAACCATCCGTGATCGGGTGGTCTGCTTGCACTGATTCACGGTCATTGGCCGCATAATTGGTTGATGTGTGCCGCCACCGCTGCAGCCGCTGTGCTATGCAAGCAACAGGCATAGATAGCTTGCTGCTGCCGCAGATGTCGCATGATAGCCATAATCATCATCATCATATTGATGATGATGGCGATGATGATGATAATGATGATGGTGATTATGATGATGCGTGGGTTTTCTTATTGCAATGCAAATGATCTGAGACGGAAATAGTATCACGATCACCAAGTGGAATCATCCAATAAAACCCTTATCTAATGTAATGGACTTGCTTGCATTCGGAAACAAAAGAAATTATGAAATATTAGAACTTTGATGCAGAAAAAGCCGCTCGGTGGTGGTCGTTCGGTGATCGGTGATCGTTGATCGTTGGTTGGTGGTTGTTGGTCATTGGCCTGATAGATGCTGGCGGCATTGTTAGAGAAAATAATTTCATGATCAGCCAATGTCGATCGTAATCAATAATCATCATAGCGACGAGTAACGAAAGACTGAGAGTGAAACCAATGATTCGTGAGATGATGTGGAGAGTGAAAACTGAGAATTTATGAATTAACCGAACATGACCTTGTGTCACAAGTGATCTTTATATTAATAATTGTGGTTTGGTTGCAACACAGATGGGGCAGGTGGATGAGTTTCCATGCGGAAGAACAGTGATGGAAGATTTTGATTAATAAAAGAAGAATTCAACGCAAATGAGCAAGAAATGCTTGAGATGGAATCTTTGGATTTATCAGGTGATGGAAAAGATGGGCCTATAACAATCCTATCGATAGTGGAGTTTCGCCGCACTTGAAAGGCGTGGCTAATAATTGAGCTGAGCACTTCGAAGGCTTATAGAATTTTATAAAGTGGGACAAAACTTAAAGCCGTAATGGGAATTGGCTGCCATTTTGTAAGATATAAACAAATTGACCTCTTTTTTCATGGAAAGTTTATTTAAAGCGAAAATTGATGAACTTGAGTTGAAAAAATTATATGACCATCTTGGGAGTTGCTTTCATAGTGCTCAGAGCTCCAACTTTGTGTTTCCTTTTTTTTCAATCATAGCCCGAACAGATAATGTTCAGAGCGTGCACCAGGAGCTCGCAATAGAATTTCTGCCATACTAACATGAAGCAAAATAAAGGGACAAAGATAAAATTACACATTGAAATGGTAGACGAGGCATAACAGTTGAGTGGTATTTCAAAAATAAACAAGAGTATATGTAGATAGATACTCCGAATACGCTCCGGTAAGTGTGGACGAAATGACAAACTCACTACAAGATTTTTTAGACCCAGTTTTTTGGTAGTCAACTATTTCAGATATTTTTTAGAAATTTGGTGTGCTCACTCCACACTCAAATTTTCTTAAAAAGATTTTGAATGACTAAGTTTTCGGTCTGACTTAAATTTGGTGATGCAACAGCTCAAGGATAATCAGGGCTTAGTCACTTACAACTCTCAACCATGTTCTTGGCAGAAATGGAGGAGACCTACATATAACACAGGCTTACAAGGTTTTCGAAACGACTAAGTAAGAGTTGATCTAAGGGTAATTTTTTGTGCTGAACTCAAATCCGTTATCCGTTTTTCACTATCAGCTCTGGTTTTCGAGGTACATAATAACTATACAACATAACTTGAACCCCATTGACCCGATCCTGCTGGAAGACCCATTTTAGAGGCATTTCTTCTTGTGGGAGTATGGTAACATGACATTTTCCAAGATGTCGACATAACCATATTGGCCCATAATCCCATCGATTTTCTGTATTGGGCCAACACCGTGATATGAAAAACATAATCATACCATAAGCGATGAACCACCGTATTTGACGGTTTTCACTGTGTACTCAGTTCGGTATTCGGCGTCCGGGGGACGTCTAACAAACTGCCGGGAGCCAGTGCCACCATACAAAACAATTTTCGACTCATCCGTCCAAAGAACGTTGCGTCACTTCTCCACAGAAAACGCAGCGAATTTTCGGGTGAATTCTAGCAGTTTTTCTTTATGTTTTTTTGTTAACAAAGGTGTTTTCTTGGGCTACGAGTGCCTTCTTCGAATGGTCATATCGCTTACTGCCAAACTTTGCTCCTTTCGAATTTCTATAGCTGACTTTTTTGGATCTAGTTCGGACGATCTAACGATTCTTCTATGATCCTGCCGTGTTGTTTTTCTTATTCCTCCTCTGTTTTCAGTTTTTACAACATATTTTATTGAATTGGATTTGGCGGAGCATGAACAAATACGCTGGATTTTTGCATAAGTTTTACCTTCCCTTCGCAGCGATAATATGAGTTTTCGTTGTTCCTCGGTGCAATGCTTACCGCGAACCACTTTTGTTGATACCAAAAGAAAAAAGTCGTAAAAGCCCATTACTGCTTAAAAATATTTTTCAATAGAAACTCACTTGTTTTTATTTTATTTTTGAAAGAATTTTCAAATTAATCCACCAAAATATCAAATATTTATAGAGCACTGCTATTTTAATGTTCATGTAAAATATTATCTTGAATAGAAAAAGTAACTGTTTTTCTATGATAATGAATTGTTTTCTAGGTATAGTCGTTTCTTTTTCTCTGCTGCTTAAGATTTCCCCTTTCACTTAGTGCATTCATTTTCAATGAGCGAGTTCAGAGCTGCTACTGCTACACTACTACTATTTTCGTGTTCACAGCTGTATTACCGTAAGAAAGTGCAAAAAAGCCTTTTTTCGACATTTTTGGGGTTATGTAACTATGCGAATTGATTTTTATTTTTTTTTAATTGTATAGATTTCTGAAAGTACTAATCTTTATCTTCAAAATTTAGCTTTAATCTTCCCAATATCTCTTTTACTTTTTGAGAAATCCTCAGTTGAATTTTTCAATGTACATATTGTGATGAACAAGGAGAGCGACTTTAGCAAGATTTAGAAAGAATAGAAAAAAGTTACAAAGGTTTTTGGGATGATGGTATGATTAAGTGACTATTGTTGGTCTCTTGTACGTGAAACGGACCAAAATTTATATAAACCGTGCAGTTCCATTACACTTTGTTTTAATTTGTAAGAGTTATTTTAAATTAAAAAAAACTATGGTCAAAAACGGGTGATTTTTTAAATTTATTTCCAAAAGTTGAGCTGATAGCAAAAAATGGATTTCAGATTTGAAATCAACACTAAAAACTCTTTTTAGAACATATTTTACCTGCTCCTGTCGAAAACGACGTAAGCCAAAGAGAAAGCATTTTTAAAATTATATGTAGTCAGATGAGGACTAATAACTAATTTAATATCTCTCAAAAAATAAAAGAGATATTGGAACGATTAAAGCGGAATTTTGAAGATTAAGACTAGTACTATCAGAAACATATACCTACTTAAAAAAAAATCAATTATCATAGTTACATAGCCCCAAAAATGGCGAAAAGGGGATTTCCTGGCAGTTTCTAACGCTAATATCTCAAAAACCAGAGCTGATAGCGAAAAACTGATAACGGATTTGATTAGCGTACGAAATTACCGTAAGAACGACTCTTACTTTCACGTGTCGAAAAGTTAACCAATATTTGCAAACCTGTGTAATTTTTTGCCAAGTCCGGCTAGATGAAAAGCACTTTCCATGACAACAAATACTCTAGGAGGATTTGTCAGTTCAAGTCAGTCAAGAGGCATTGCCTCAGAAAAAATATTTTTGTTTTTAGATGGAAGCGGCTGGGAGTCGAACCCAGACCATTGGCATGACAGTCCAACGAACTAGCCATTATGCCACAAGATAGGTAAGGTACTACAGTTAGATCAATGAGCTTAAGCTGGAAATAGATTCCACCGATTAAATTTAATATAGATAATCGGGTATAGTTCAGTATATTTAGTCATAGCTCCTATGGGAATTTTACGTAACGTTGGGAAAGACATTTTTTCTTGTTATCGTTAGAATACTTTATAGGAAGCTTAAATCCAAGTTTTCGACCATCAACCCTTTGCAGGGTATCCACCATCTTGGTTTAAAGAGTGAGCTCGGTTTTGACTATTTCCTAAACGGAGAGAGGTAGAAAGATGTTTTTTCTGTGTTCGATAGATTATGCAATTACAAGAAAGTCGTAGGTGTAATGAAAAATTCGGATAATAATTAAAGGAATGGAGATATGAACTTTTAAAAGTCAAAAGCGGGAAAGTTGATGGCTAAGAAATAATTTCCAATAAATCAGACTGACATTTGTTTAAAGAAAATTTTATATTTTTGGAAAGGTAAGAAAAAATTAATTTACCCATGTTTGAGGAGTTTTTGATAAATGTGTTTGTTTTTGGATCAAAATTTGTTTGAAAATCGCAATTTTTCGATATCAATTTTTTTAAGTACCTATTTGATTTTTATATTTTTATCGGATGGGTATAAAAATCGGAAATCATTAAAAATGATTTTGACTATCAATCTTTATTTTCGATCAATCGATTCATCACATAATAGAGCGCAAGGAAGTCACATTACATATTTTTTTAGATAGCAGCTTCTCATCTGTTGATTCTAACATGAGTAAAATAGGATTAAAAACATTTCGAACCAGTGCTCCACTCTCGTTAATGTACTAATTGTTTTAACTTTGTATGTTTAGTTTCACTGTTTTATTTTATATCTAATTTTGTATTTGTTTTAATTTTGTTAATTGCTTGTAGTTATACATATGCTTGTGTAAGTTTGCCTAATTCTACTAACCACTAACACATGCACTCATGATGAGCCTCCGATTGTAGAATGCAGCTTGCTCTAAGCTCACTACAAGAAAGAATTTGAAGTGTAAAAAGTGAGTTTTCAAATATATAAATGTTATTTTGCATATCAGATACGTTATTATACTTGTTGTGCAAGCTTTCTGTTTTCGCAACTAAAAACCAAGGCTTGATTCAAAAGAAGAAAATTAGGAAGGGAAAATTTTGCAATATTTAAAGTGTGGTGCTGCGTTTGGAGACCATTCAGGTGCTACAGTAAGTAAACAACTGTTTGGACTGAAAAATATTAAGATAAAACTGTAAGTTAACGATTTTAAAAGAATTTTAAGTAGAGACATTTTTACGTAGCACTGAACAAAAATTGAATAAAAAATATGGAGCTCCATTTTTTGCTTTTAATTTAAATACACAAAACATGAAAAAACACTTATTCTTCTTGTCAGGAATGCATATGTTTTTTTGATAAAATAAAAAATACGAATTTATTTTGTGAAAAACGAGTTCATTCCTTAATTGAAGATAGCGGCAACCTTGTTATTGGTTGATGGTCGAAAATTTGGATTTAAGCTTTCTTTATAGTAGGATTTTGTTGCAAAGGCAAGAGGAGAGGAGGATGTCGGTAAAGTGGAGGGGTAGGAAAAGGATGAGGTAGGAAAGTGAGAAAGGAAGAGTTTGGAAAAGGAAGGTGGAATGTCAAGTCCCAGGGACGCGGCCTGCTTGCATATTGCACGGCGTCAGCTCGTCGGACGGGGGGGATCTTGCCCCCGGAAACTTAACCTCGCCTGCAAACAAAAACACTTATCAGGCCTGGGGAAAACTAGGGAACAAAAATCGTCGGACTAGCACAGACCACGGACGGACTATCGTCACACCAAGGCACTGCGGATGTTGATGCAGTGGAGGCCATTACCCACCATCTTGGGGGAATCCAAAAATGGCCGCGGATTCCTATGGTAGGGTGATAAGGTTTTAATGGGAATTTTGAACAAATATTAATTTTTGAACATGCCATATTAAAGCCTTTAGTCTCTATTTTATTTTGTCCGTGCATGTCTTGACCCTATCTTTGCTTCAAAAAAAGTTATATACAACTTATTAAAAAATTTAGATATCCTTGATTTTTTGATTTTTTGTTGGTTGGTTTTTGTTAACTTTTCCAGCTTAAATTTTTTCGTAAAATTTTTTGAACTATCCATTCCAATAGAAAATTTAATTTTGAACAAAAAGTATTATATGTAAAATTGTCAAATTCGGCTTAGTTTTCGAGTTATACCAAAAATACTGAAAAGTGGCCAGTGTGACCATTCTCTCAGAAACGCATGGGTGAATTTAATAGCATTTTCGGTTTTAAGCATGCTTATGTGCCAAATAAACATATTCAATAATAAAAACCCTTGTTCCTTATATCCCTCATTTTTCGGTCTATTCAATAGGCTATTAAAGCAATATACCGGCAACCCTGCAAGGGGTTGATGGTCGAAAATTTGGACTTAAGCTTTCTGTATGGTACTTTAACGAAATCAAGAAAAAAATTGCTTCCCCAATCTTTTGTTAAGCACTTTCAGCTGGCAAAATTCAGTCGACTCAAAACAATCGAGTAAGTTGGTAACTAACAACCGAATTAGTGATTTAAGTATAAACGAAAAGGTTGGCGTATTTCAACAAAGTAGGTTAGCTAAGCTTTGAGCTCAACTAAGTGAGTTGCCCGATTACAAATCGAGTTAAGCTCTACGTTGGTTAATTACAATCAAAGATGTTGGTTAAATGCAACCAAGTTTACTGTTTTTTTCACAATTGGAAGGGAAATAGTTTTGGCTATTTTTCTCACAAAGGGATCCTTATACAAGTTAACACTGCTATTTTTTCACGACTAACTCTGTATAGGTGCTATAATGATTATAGGTACTGATCGGCAGTTTTCTCACGACAGAATCAGTTTTAGAAACGAAAAAAGGATGAATTTGCACTGAAAAATTTGGTCAGAGGAATTAACTTGAGTTTAACCTTAAAAATCGTATAGTCTCACACTGAGAAAATGAGTTCTGTACGCTAATTGGGCTTACTGATCCATGTTTTGTATGCAATTAAAACAACTTTAATCCATTTTTTAAATTATTCCCGACGTTTCGTTGGGTGTTTTCCAACTTTATCAAGGGTTATTTTTATTGGACTATTGTCAGTTACATTTTATTTTATTTTATTCTTGAAAATTTTCGAATTTACTTTACTTTAAACATTTATATTGCACTTTTAATTTATGATGGACGGAAAACTAATATCACAGAATTCTTTACTTTATGACTGCACTGTAGTTTGCACTTAAATTCGAAAATGAGTTCTATTTTTTCCTTGAACTTGAAACCTAAGACCTCGAATGATCTTAAACAGAGAGCTTTGAATCAAATTTAGAAGAGTTATTTTTTTTGTATTAACCTCAATAGCTTGTAGGAATAATAATTTATCCACAAGGTTCGAATAACAAGATTTGCTTCCAGTATTTTATGCTCTGCAATTTAAACGAACTCTTCTAACTATTGTTTGCAAAATTTGTTTTTTTTTCTTGATTCATAATTACCATTAGAATCCACCAAAGCAAAACGAAGAACCTTCCACCAAGTGATATCCACTTTACCATGAAAAGCTTGTAAAATAATGTGACAAGTAAATTATCAGACATCATCACCAGCACTTTAACCACCGTGCCGTCACCATGTCATCGTCGCTAAGAAATAATTTTAATCTAGCTTTAACGGGATTTGTGCAGAAGTCGTAAAAATATGTATTTCCCTAAAGTGTCTCATTATGGGCAATTATAGCAGACATCATCCCAGTTCTAATGATGAGGTCACTCAACTAGTCTTACACACCAAAACGGTGGTAACACAAAGTCAAGATCTCCTATCGTTGACATTGACAGCTTTGCTGTCACAAAACGCCACAAATTAATTCACACAGAGAATTAGACACACATAACATTCAAACGGAATTCTTCTGGAGGTCTGTCATTAATATAGGAATGTTTAAAATAGTGGGATCTTTTTATGGCATGATCATCATCATCGTCCAGCGCGTGTGGGTTCTGCCAAATTGATTAGAGTCACACGATGCCTATCTCACAGCCATTTGGATGGAGAATTCATGTAAAAGATCTGCAAAACTGATATAAGTTTTTACAACCAAAATGTCATTCAACTTTTGGAAAAAAGAAACAAAAACAAATTGTACAAATAGTTGGCTTCTTACAATTACGCGACTACGAAGACGATTTGTGTGTGTTTTTTTATTTATAGGACAATTAGACGTAATAATTATTATGTTATCAAGATAATTTAGTTTATTTGTGAATTGATTAGCTTTAATCAAAGTTATTTTTACGTTGCTATAAAAATCAATCATGCAAAGCGGTGGTCGTGAATAAATTTACTCACTGGTCTGTGTGGGGTTTAATGATGGCGAATTAAATGCGAAAGTAGGTGAGCTGCTAATTGGACATAAATAATTTTTTTAAAGTCAACATTTATAGATATTTGTAGGTAGGTATAGTCGGTGGCTGTGGCAGGGCGAAGAAAATAACAACAAATGAGGAGAATGTATAAACAAATAAAAAACATTGGCATCTGTTTTACATTTTATAGGTTATTCTGAGAAAAGCTGACAAGATAATTAGTAGAAAGGTTAGGGACACATAATCGTTAAGACAGCGGGAGGTTCGGTATTTAAATATGAGTTATTACACTAAAATTAAAGAATTGAGCCCAACATGGTATTATATTTAGATCCAAACAAAATTAATGCATGAATTCTACAAATGATTTAAAAGGTATTCGGAGAATAAATAAACATAAACGATACAGAATCGCAGCAATTGACGCCAAATCGTTTTTGGAATTAGTTGGGAGGTGCCCAAGGTCTCAGTGCAACGGGCAAAGAGAAAAAAAGTGAAAAAGCCGCCTTTTTGCTTTTTAATTATTCTATGGGATAACATAGTGTTCGCGAACATAAAATCCAAATCAAAGTTACATACATACGGATATCTGTCTGGTTTGGGTACGAAATCCCGAAAGCCAAAAACCCGAAATGGAAAAAAATCCTGAATGCCAAAGTCCCGAATGCCAAAATCCCGAATGGCTTAGTACTGTAATACAAAAAACAGTACAAAGCCATTCGAGGTTCAAGCCTTCAAATTGAACTTTATTGTGCAGATCATAGGTAGGTACTTGTTGATTTTGATATTCAAAATGGGTTGAGAAAATTTTTTATGGTGTTAAACAGTTCATGATTTTTGTACATTCAAGATTTGTGTACGTTTGAAATTTTTGCATTCGAGATTCTTGTCACTTGAGAAGTCAAGCCAAAAATAGCAGCTCGGTTTCATTGAAGTACTGAAATAGTACTAAAAAAGTATTCAAATTCGGGATTTTAGGCATTCGGGATTCTGTCCATTTGGATTTTCGCATTCGGGATTTTGTCCATTCGGATTTTGTCCATTTGGGATTTTGTCTATTCGAGATTTTGCCCATTCGGGATTTTGTCATTCGGGATTTTGGGCATTCGGGATTATGGCATTCCGGATTATGGCATTCGGTATTATGGCATTTGGGATTCTTTGTTTTTTGAAATTCGGGATTTTGGCATTTAGGATTTTGTACCCTTCCCTATCTATCCATCTGCACTTTAATCTGATCAAAATATCCTAGGACCTTATGACAGTTACAGATACAATTGAAATGCACTTTTCAGGTTGCATTTTCCGCTAAATATACCTATAGTATTTGCAACTTATATAAATGGGATATCAATTGAAAGCTAGGACTGTCCTCGAAACGACACCAATATATGTTGCAAGTTTTATAGTTAAATTTAGCGGAAAATTCAGGCTGAAAAGTGCACTTTCTATCCATTGCTACCAGATAAAGCTTGTCCGACCAGTAGTTTTGTAAATGTTTGGACTACTATAGCTATCAGTTTGCAAGTAATCTTACGGTCGGCTCTCAGACTATAAACAGAACGCAACAAAAACTACATTAAATTTATTTCTGAAATCGATTTACCTCACGAACGCGTTTCGATTTCGATAGAACTTGTCTATCATTATAAGCGCGCACGACGGATGATAAAAATGTCATCTTTATCTTGCAGCATCATTGGTCTATCTAAAGTGATGCAAGTCATCGCTTTGGTAACACAATGCGAATATCAAACAAAACATACCTAATATCCTAGCCTGTCGAATACGCAGAAAATTAGAAAGAAAAGTTCTTCTATTTAGGTGGAGCTACTTTTGAGTCATTTGAACTTTTAATTGAATAATGTCCAAACCTGCTTAAATTACTTATTTTATAATGGCTATTGTGGGAGATTGGTTTCTTTTTGTTTAAACTGGTATTATGCCTGTTCTAAGATAAGTGGTTCATCTTCGTATCTTGACTTGAAATTAAATAAAAATCTTTTACAATCGGTCATTTTTATTAATGAAATAAGAAATGTATTTCAAGTTGAGACTTTTTCTCTTAAACAAATAAACGAATTGAATACATGCGCAAAGGGGACAAAATTATAAATGTTTATTTGGGTGGGTTGGGAAGTGCTGAATTGCTGAATATTACATTCAATGAAAACTCCCAACATCTTTTTTCTTGAAACTGAGGGTCATACCTAAAATATCCAACAATACAAATATAAGGTCTGTAATAGCTCACCCCCACCACAATTGTGACTCTAATTGTTTCATCAGAAATAAATCACTTGATAGATGCATCACAATGTGTTTCCTCTGAATAGAACCATCATCCCAACGATAAGGGTAAATTGATTAAAAGCAAAAGCACTGCCACAGAGAAATCGCAGATCTCCACAAATCGGAACCTCCAACTTGTGTTTTCTCTAAGTAAACAAATGGCGGAAATACAGAAATCGCTCTAATAATTGATAACTACCGGGTGGATGAAATGTTGTGTGTTTCTGTGTCACTGATGTTACTACTGTTGTCGTTTCAAATAGTTTATTGAACAGTGAAATGTATTTATTTTCTTTTCTACAATGGACGGACAGACAGCGAATTACCTTTGAAGGCATTAAAAAAAAATCACTTGAGTTTTCTATTTTCTCTAAAAAAAAAAGCGGAAAGGTCTTCCTTCAAACAGAGATAGAGACACACTTAAAATGAGAGGCTTAGAAATACGGCAGCACTGACATGACTTTGTGTGTACATATATGAGTATGTACTGAACCTATATACATATGCAGGTAGTAATCATTATTATTGATGTGTATCGTACTTACTGTCAATTTATTGCTTTTGTAATATTTTCATTCAATAGAAAAAATAATTAGCCTTAGCACACTTTTGTTGAGAGTGAATTGAGAGTGTGTCATTGTAATAATGGTTACGTGCATTGGTTTATCGCTTGGATTACTTCGATTTGCTGAAGAGCTAAAGTAAAAGTGTAACACTTTTGCTGTCCCAGGTGCATATAGTCATCTGCACACCCAGTGGCATTTAAAAAGGGACTATATTCTAAAACATTAGATTCCTCAGTCTTTTATGAAATGTGTCAAAACAATGTTTTTGGGAATGTTTTAAATAGAACCTGGCTTTTCAGTCACTTAAACAAAAAAGTAAAGATGGTTTTTTTAGATTATGATTACAATTCCTAATCATTTAAGCTGAAAGAGTTTTCACCCAGTTTTCACCCAGGACCGAAAAACAAGGATTTGGATAAAAGTATTTCCGCTGTGATTCGTATTCCCTTATAAAGTGATAAATACTAAATATTTAATTATTTTAAACTTTTTATAATCGTAACAACCACTTTGATATTTTATGATGAAAGCAAATTATCACACAAATCTGCTCTTCATGTTCAAGGCTCAAGGCATGGATTAGATTGTATTTAAATGAGAGAACTTATCAAATTCTTTCGAGAGGAATTACTTATGATTCAATAAACGAAAACTCTGGAGTACCTCAAGGTAATCAACCTAGTCTACTACTCTTTTTAGTTGCCTTCCATGAATTTGTCTCGATACAAAAATCGTGGAAAATTTTCGTGGTGATATTAAATTATTTAAAATTGTTCAAAACTATTTTGATTCTGTACCTGTTTAAAATGTCTTAAATGTTTTGTCTGGTTGCTGTTCACATAATAACCCCATTTTGAATGTGTCCAAATGCCAATTGAAAGTCTTTTAAAGAAGAAAAATTCTTGTAAAATACTCATTGCACAGCGTTTTCGATGGTTCTCGCTTAACAGATGCAGGCAGAGTATGGTCAACATTCTTGGTACATTACACTTTTACGTAATTAAATGTATACATTGATCGCATTAAAAGCAAAGTATCGACAGCTAGACCTTCTAGATGACTTTGAACAAAAATATAGATTAATTGGTCTGTACCAAATTTTCATGAAATTGGTGCCCCTTTTTATATTTTATCTATTGAATAATAGTGGAAAGACGAAGATAACACTTTTTTAAGTAAAAAAAAACAAATGAAAAAATGTTCTAAAGTAAACTCTGTCCCTATTCAAACTACCCGAAGTGTGAATGTGTCTAATTTGTATCGAGGATATTTTTTTGCTTTCGGAATGAAAACAGAGTTTTATATATGAAATCAATCAAGTGAAGGATAAATGTGTTTCACAATGAGTTGCTGCAAATTTATGTTTCCTATTGTCACCACAGTAAACAAAAGAGCTGAGGTTAAAACTCGATTTTCTATTTTATTCGATATTAAATATATTCAGTACTTGTGTGCTCCTGTGGAGGTATTAGATGTCAAGTTTAACTATTTGGGTGGTAAAATATAGGTACATATGCATTTATTATTTTCAAAAATGTTTAAGTGTTGTTTCATTGTGATTGTGTTTTTCTGTCAGCTTCTTTTTTCTTAGAATCACATCCATTCCTTGGCCGTTTGAGCTGAAGATACTACTGAGTTCTTAAAATATATAGAAAAAAACATCCCAGTGTGTTGTGTGTGTGTTTAATAATAATTTTGATCAAAAGATTTCTTTGCATTTCACAGAATCACAGGTTGGAACTATTGTTTGAACTTTTAATCAAATAGAGAGATCAGGCTCAATTATCTTTCATACCTAAAAGAATTTACCTGAAAAATAAGTAGAAATCTAAAAAAAAAATGTTCAAAGTCAAGGTTTTGACTTTCCTGAATTTAATTTTCTTTTTTTTGTTTAAAAAGGATATTGACACTCGAAACACTTATTTACAGTAAAACTGCATACTACCTTATATCTTCTTTTTTTAAGTAAAAATTAGTTCTTTGAGTGTCAAGAAAACTTTCTTTCCATAGCTGTACGGCCAGCACAACTTGGTGAAGAAATTTCCACTACCAATTAATCAGTTAGCAATATCACGCATTAAATTACTGCACTCTATGAAAGCTAAGACTGTTCTCTATCTACACGATACTAATGGTCGGACAGACTCTTTTTGGCTGTTGCGACAGTTCCGACCATTTTTATAGAAAAAATTGTCTTTTTTTAACATTGCTATTATTTTTATTAGGGAAAATCACATCAAATAGTTAAGAAAGAAGAATTTACCATTTTTTTGTCCATTTTTGTCAAGGTATTAAGATAATCCCTAATTTGGCCAAAAATGCAATCTGAAAAGTGCATTTTCTAACCATTGCAACCAGGTAAAGCTTTTTCGACTAGTAGTTTTGTAAATGTTTGGGCTAAAGCTATCGGTTGGTATCCTCTTTTTGCGTGGCTAAATTTTCTTTGGTTTGAGCTATTGGATTGTGCCGCCAACCACCATGCTCGTCAAAAAGTTAAAGGGTAGAGTTTACTGCATTTTGAGACTTTATTCCACTATTACTTACTTATCTTTATCCATTTTTTTCTTAAACTACGTATTATCAGAAGAAAGTCGATCAGGAATTATTGATAGAAATAAAAATTCTATCAAGTAGAAAAAAATCTATTCAAATAGAGATTCGCAATACCGACAGTAGACTTTAAGTCTATTCGACTTTAATTCTATTCTGAATAGACTCTCGCAATAAGCCCCTTATACTCGTATTCAAAACTCAAGCTGTGAAGCGAACCCTAAAAATATTATCATATTGTGAGACACCAGACACCTTTGCATCACAAATTGCATTACTAAAGATCTAAGAAAGATTCTCCCTAATTTAATGCAATAGGAAACTTCAAAAGTGGTTTGAAAAATACCAAATTTACTTATCAAAAGTCTTTCAACTTCTTTCAACAAAAGATATAACATCAAGTCTCATCCTAATTTCAGTGCAAATTTCAATGCTCGTGTATACTCTGTCACCTAAGATCTTCGCAAAGATAAGTACCTATTCATCATAAAACACAAATCTGCATCCATATAGATTTCTCACATAACACATGAACTGCACCCAAGAGAGTTTATGCGCAGCTTCACCCAATTTTTCATGTTTTTCATTTTTTTTTCTGTTTATTCACAAAGACTTTCATTGAACAAAGTTGTCACTTTCCATGCACTATACCTAAACGTGCACCTCAAAACATCTCAAATCACTTTATGAGTGATTTTCATGCTGTGTTGTATTATTTACCACCAAAAAAGTAGATTTTGCTTTCTAAATAGTGATAATCTGTCATTTTTTCTTCTCATACATAAAACATTTTGAACGAAACAAAAAAATGATTGACAATGTACAGCAAACAAAAAATAAAAACAAACCAACTCGCGCTTAAGAAAAATAATAGGCGCGACACATCTGACAAAATACAAGACTAGCTTTGTGGTAGGTAAATGGCGGCAGGCAGAGACAAGGTAATGGGATGGGTGATGCTCATCCAAACGACCTCGTGCGAACACGATTATTGTGTATCTCTCTGCAAATAGCAAAGTAAAAAGCTTTTGCATCATCATTCTCTCTCTCTCTCAATCTCTGAGTTTTGTTACTTTTTTATGAATGACCAACAACTTTATCGAAATTCCCCCTTTTCGAATAATCGAAATTCGAAAGAAAGTTTCCAAACCGGCATTTTTGCCAGACCCCAAAATGCCTACGTCGGTCGGGGAAAAGTATCTAACCCAGACAGCTGATTGCATATCTGCATCAAAAGCTCTCTCTTTCTTTGTATCTTCCTCTCTCGCTAGGTCTCTCAGTTGAAGATATTTCTTAAATTGCTGTAAAAGATACTCCTGAACTTCTTCTTCTTCGTTGCAATCTCAGATTCAAGACATCATCTTCTTCTGGTTGTGCCACCTTGCACAGCACACAGAGCCACACACCACAAACTCACTGGTTTCAGGGGGGTTCGATAGCACAGCTTAGATACAAAAACCAGGCTAACAGTACCATTGCGGACACGGATGGTATTTCAGTTGCTTCAGTAACTCGCGAGTGCTTCACCAATTCAGTCGTTTAGTCACCGTCGTTGCCGTTGTCTCTGCGTAAATTAAGTACCTCTCCGAGTAACTTTATGTCGTGGACGTGGACTTAATAATCGGGATTTATCCTAACTACTGTGTCGATTGCAATTAGGATACATTTTTATCTAAAAGATACTCAGTGACATCTTTCCTCAGAGTGAACCATCACCGCGGTCATCATCAACCGCCACTACCGACTGACGACTTTCTCCGGTCTTTTCAACGACTCCTTGTATCTTTTGTATCTCAAACGTGTATCTATGAATCTGTTATCAGCCCGAAACTATCGAGAAAAAAATAATAAATAATCATAAATTCCATACGCGGTAAAGTATTTATCACCCATCAAACAGCAACCGAAAAAAAGTGAGAGTTTGCCTAAAAATATTGCAAAAAAAAAATTATTATAAATATTTGCAAATTAATGAGCTTTGTTGAGCTTCACACCCTGACTCTTTATCTCGAAGTCAAGACGTACGCCGTTGTCAGCAGGACTGTGACCGAGAAGAATTAATATTCAAATCGTGTTGTGGTGTTCTTGAAGTGTGGAGTGTGATGTTGTAACAACTTTCCTGTGTTCCGCGTTAGAGACACACAGAAAATCTAAACCACGACTGCGACGACGACCGCGTTGAAATTAAATTCAATTCGTCGACGACCACAGGAAAAAAAAAGTATCTATCTTTTTTTGCTTTAATTATAATTATCTTAATGGGATGGGATGCTGCGATGGAAGAAGGCACTTGGTGGTGCTATAGAAGAATGTAACATCGCACCACACCATACCACCGGGATCTGACCAAACCAGAGTGTCTTAAAACCAATTTTCGTAGTATTCTGCTTCTCATTTCGAATTTTTCTCTAATTGCGGAATTATTTTAATTTACCTCGCGCACAGATACATTTTTGCATTCAAATTAGAAAAATGTCTTTGGGTTGGAAAAAAATTTTTTAGATGGTTTATTAATTGCATTGCATTGGTGGCTAACTTCTTCTAGTTCTTGTTCTTCCGACTTTTGCTCTTGCTGCTGCTGCTGGTGGTGCTTCTGCTGCTTCCACCGTGGCAGCAGGCAGCAAGCAAGTAACCAGCTGCTGCCGCTGCTTAAGAGCAAATTGTTCTGGATTCGTTTCATTTGTATGTTAGCTTTTTTTTTAATTCTGTCCGTTTGTCGTGACATTTTTGTTGGCTTATATTTTCTTTTTTAGCCATAGGTTTTGTGCATTCTGCATTGCTGCAGCAACACTGGCTGGCTAATGAGTCTTGCAGCCTTTGTTGCAGAGGTATTCTACTGCTTCTTCTTCTTTTTTGCTGCACTGATGTGTGGTGTAAAGTTTAGTCTATATAGAGGAAGTGCAATGCGCGTCAAGATACCTGTTATTAAGTGGCTAATTAATTTCGATGTTAGTTTTTTTTTTTTAATTTTTCTTCTGGTGGATGGAATGGTATTTAATTTTTTTTTCAATTTGTATTCTTGTTGATTTCTAGGCTTTCTTTATTTTTAGCATTCTGTTCTACTCGCAAAGGAATTTGAATTATTTAGGTAATTTATTCGGTTAATGGAAATTTATTCAGATTTTAAAGATATATTTTTTTATCTCTCATCGTATGAAGTGGCATTATTTTGAAATTACATATGCCTATATAGTGGGCCAAAAATAATAGATTAATTTCGAATATAAATATATTTTTATTGTTTTTGTGAATTTTGACAAAATAAGATAAATATTAAGGTGCCGTATTATTTTATATTGGAATATGGTTTCTATGGAAACAAACACAAAAATTATTGTAAAATATTGCTTCCTTCCAAAATTATGCATTTTTATATTAATCAAGTATTCACAAGAACATAAAGGTCTCAGAAATTTAAGCTGAAAAAATGTCAGATATTTTCTATGACAAATTTGGATTTTGGTTTAAATTTGTAATCTTTTCTTTGAAGTAACAGAAAACTTAATTTGATAGGAGTGTTTTTAATGTAAAAAAAAAATCGTACTTGGCTGAAAATACGTGAGATAGGCTTGGAACCCACAACTTTTAGTAAGGATTCAGGTCCACTGTATTATTTACCGGTGACCGGTTTAATTGATTTTTATACAATATCCACTAAATATCTATTACAAAATACGAGACCATATACATAATTAGGTTGGACCGAAAGAAGAAAAAAGTTTTTTTTTTTTAATTTCTTAAATTCATTCTAATTTTTTCTTTCTAGATCAAGTTGTTGTGGGTCGACTCTTACGAAAGTTTTTTTTACAGCAGTAGTCTCTAATAGGCGTGCTCAGGAAAATGAGATCTCAGAAAGCTCAGTGTCAAAAACTGAGCAAGCGAATCCAATGTTTTGTTTCCTCAGTAATTTGACAGCAACATTTCTGAGGAATCCTGTTCACTAGACTGAGATTTCTGAGGGCTCTGAAATTTTATTTTCCTGAACTAGGCGAGTAAATTATTTTTTTTTACCGGAAAATATATTATTCAGAACTACTGTTGTCAAAAAACTTTAATGGAAGTTTTTGATTTATTAATAAAAAATTGGAAAAAAATAAAACAATAATGTTTAGCAAAATTTGACCATATTATGTCTGTTCGTGTACTTCCGAAAACTACGAATTTCTACGATTTTTTTTTATATGACAGCACTTTGGGCTAAATTCGTAGTTTTTGGAGGTACGCGAACAGACATGTTATTTTAGTTTTTTTTATACTAAACCTTCCATTCATTTTTGTCGAATGATATTAATCACATGTACCTTTTTTAGTTTTTGAGAAAGCTAATTTTTTTTCTCTGAAAATCAGTTTTTAAGTATTTTCATCAAAGCTGTAAAGATATACCTTCCCGTAACAACTTATTAAGCGACATTTCCAAAATTTTAAATCAAAATTAAAAAAAAACCTCTTGCTTACTTATTTAATTGTGTATTTTGTGGTAGTAAACAGATTTTTAAAGGGATTTTGAGTTGAAAATTCTGTGTCAAATCTTTTTATTCCATTAAATACACAAATAAATAACTGAACAAGAGGTTTTCTTCGGTGCCTTTAAATTTTTCTTAAATGTCGCTTAATACATTCTTACGGGAAGGTATCGATATTTTTTGTTGCCAAAATTTGAATTTTTTTTCGTTGCAAAGAGCCTAAATTATAAAATATCTAATACCAACATTTCGAGATAACTTGTTTATAGTTTGAACTGAAGAAAAGAAATACTATTTGATATTTGAAGTCATGAATAAATATGAATTTAATGGAAAAAATTGAAAATCGTTAGAACGGTTAAAAACAAAATATTTGTGAGTTTTAAATTTTCGAAACATTTTAGAGGAAAAACTTTGGTATACAAATTTTAAGATTTTAGTAATATGCAGACAAAAATTAAGTTAATTCACGAAATATTTTTTTTGACAATTTTGATATGCAATATTATTTTAACTTAAGGTATTGGAAGTTGTTTGCAAAAAATTATAAAAATGTCATCAGCCAATAATGAAAACAAATCCTAAAAAATAGCGTTCTACGGTTAATAGTAGATTTTTTTTAATATTTTATAGTATAGGTACCATTCCAATTTTAGCACACAGAAAACATGATAAATATTAAGTGAAAATTAAGAAAAATATAATGTTTGGTTGAAATTGTATTTCCACAAAAAATTCTTTGAGTTATTCCTCATTGATTCGAATAACATTTATTTTTCAAATCGATTGAAAATATAGGAAACAATCTATTTATAAATTTTTTCTGATTCCTTTTCATGATCGCTATAACTAACCCCTAGGTACAAAGTTCCAAAAAATCGACTAATTGGCAGGCGTTTTCAAGAAAATCAAAAAATCAAAAAATGGATCCTTGGCAGGTACCAACAATTAGAAACCATTTTTTGGAAAATGATTTTCCAACCAAAATGAAGACTTCAATAATAAGAGTAATTTATAGATTGTAGGAAAAATTGTTGAGCCATTTTTGAGAAAAACAAGATTTTGTAAAATTGATTGAAAAATGTAAATGTAGTCGAACAGACAGACATAATTGTGAGATCATCATAATGACAAGTTTGATCAAAATCTTTAGTTCAATTTTTTTTACAATTGCATAACTTGCCATTGTATAGTATACCTATTTGTGTATGCACATCGTTATAATTTAAGAAGAAAGTAATTTTTGTAATAATTTTCAATTCTTCAACAAACTAAAATACCACTGATATTCTAGTTGTTCATAATTCTCAAAATAGAACTTAACGAAAAAAATATAGAAAATTTGTTTTTGCAACGACTGAAAACTTTTTGTATTTTTCGTTTATTTCACGATTTAAATAAATGCTCAGGCATAAGTTTTCCGAATATCGGTTTGACACACTATTTTTCTCGGTTAATTTTGTGCTGTGTTTGTGTTGAGGTGTTTAATTCGCTACGAAAGAAAGGCTATTCACGGTGTTCTTAAAAGCGCGACAGGTTTCACTAAAATGGATGCCAAAAGTAATGATGTAGATATGGATTCTAAATTCTGAAACTCTGAAATCGTACCTGGTCCCTTTTTTTTTGAGTTATAGGAATATACATATATTTTTAAAGTACGAGGATTATGAATTTGACCAATTAACTCTGTTTATCCTATATTGAATATGTGAGGCTTAGCGAAGAACTGAGGTACGGTGGAGGGTATTTTTTAATATTATTTTGTGTGACCTTGAAAAATATACAAATTGAATGTTCCGCTGGTGATACGATACATAGCTTCCTGACACTTCATCAATCCTTCGCACATTCTGCTTCTCTATATTGATATTTTTTGCAGGTAGGAAGTACCTTTACTATTATTTAAAGTATTGTCAAAAAATAAGAATAAGCGAACAGGAAGCACCAATAACACTGGTCAACAAGGTTTTTCTTACAGAACTCGAATCTGAAGTCAGAAAAATTCTATCGGGCCACGTTTTTGAGATATTCCCGTTACAAAATCGAAAAAACCGTTTTTTTGCTGTTTTCAAAGTTGTATTGTAACGTGAAGTAGATTATTTCAACAAAATGGTTTCTGAAAGAACTAATTTTCTTCTCTTAAAATCAGTTTCAATCTTTCCGATACCTCTTTTCTTCTTGGAGATATCTTCAGTTAATTGTAGGCCTTCCATTTATGACATAAATACAATGTAAAGGAGAATGGGTAAAAATTTATGGGAAATGGTCCATTTCCTAATACGAATGTGTCATATATCGATGAAAAGGTTATTTTGAGTACATAATTTCATTATATGACCGTTAAGCTCTAAGCCATGGGGCTCGCGAGATACTCGGCTTCAAAGCACAGAGAGAACAATAATGTGTTCCCAATCCACATTAGCTGAATATCTCGTGAACCCCATGGTTTAGAGCAGGGATCGGCAATTGGCGGACCGCGGTCCAGATCCGGACCGCGAAGGATATAAATCTGGACCGATCCTTAATTCAAAAAAATTTCATATCGCTCAAAATGTATGTCTGTGCATTTTTTTTTTCTTAAAAATTATTTCTCACTTACGAGATACTATTTATTTTACAACTCAATCTCGAGTTTTTACGTGATTTTTTGACGTCAAAATGAATCACAGAAAGCGCAAAGTCTACAGTGAAAAAAGAAAATTTCTTAGCGAGTGAATTGACCATTTTCTTACGCTATCTGGGTGGGTTAGAGCGGTTCCAGCAATACAACTTTGACTATTTTTAAAAGTGCCAATAAAGCACCACTAGTGCCAGTCTTAAAGCCGTTTTAGATCCAGAAAACCCATGCGCTCTTGTATTTGAAGTATCGTGATAGATGTCCATATGTATGCGAGTATTTGACATTAGAAGAGGGGTAAAATATTTATAGAAGCGTTGCTAGCAATATTGACTTTTAAAAGCAAAATAGACAAAACATATTCCAGGCCTTTGATGTCCTCATGACAAAATCAAAATATTATGTAAATAAATGTGTTTTTCTTAAAAGTATTCTTAAATTCATTCATACTTAGATGCCTTTAATTCTGAGTTGATGCTAATTTTCTCCAAATCTTAATTGTGAGTTAAAATGTGACTTCATTCAGAGTGTTACTGCATTTCGTCAAAAAGAAAATATAGAATAATTTAGTAAATATAATTAAATAAACAAATAAATAAATAAAAAAATCATTTATAATAAAAGTTGTGTTTACTAACGGGGTTTAAATTTTTGCTCCCTAATTTCTATATAACATTTTCTGGACCCTCGTATGAAAAATGTTGCATCATCTAGACCGCACTTGAAATTAATTGCCGACCCCTGGTTTAGAGCTTAACGGCCATATAATGAAATGATGTACTCAAAATAACCTTTTCAACGATATATGACACATTCGTATTGGGAAATGGACCATTTCCCATAAATTTTTACCCATTCTCCTTTACATTGTATTTATGTCATAAATGGAAGGCCTACAATTAACTGAAGATTTCTCCGAGAAGAAAAGAGATATCGGAAAGATTTAAACTGATTTTAAAAGAAGAAAATTAGTTCTTACAGAAACCATTAAAAATTTTGTTGAAACAATTTACTTCACGTTACAATACAACTTTGAAAACAGCAAAAAAAACGGTTTTTTTCGATTTTGTAACGGGAATATCTCAAAAACGTGGCCCGATAGGATTTTTCTGACTTCAGATTCGAGTTCAGCACACCAAAAACCTACGGAAAAGTATATATTTGTTTAGGTAACAAAAAAATAATTAAACTTTGTTAACCAGTGTAATCAATTTACTAGGTAGATATTCAAAAGGATAGTTATAGTCTATAAACAATTCTCTTATACAAAATGTATAGTTTCCTGTCTTGGATCTTATGAAAATTAAAAAGTTTTCTTTGGAAAGCATCAGTAGGTAGTTAATTTACCCGTGGTAACTGACATAAGTCCTACATATTATACGTATCCCAGTCAGCCACCTAATATTTAACAATCTTCATTGTTAGCCCTATTAGCGTGATTAAATTTTTTTTATATATTTCAATAACTAAGACAATTAAAGATTTTTTAACTGATTTTATAAAACACCTCCAAAACAAATTCCTCACTCTATACGGGCCTGTTATTTGCAGTGGCGTAGCTAGGATATTTGCCGCCCGGGGCAAAACAATAATTTGCCGCCCCTTCGTTCGAACAATACTTAATAATAAAATCGGTCTTAGAGTTGCAGACAAAATTTTGACTTAAATTTTTTTTTTATAAATGCAAGGAATTACATTCTGCGAAATATTGATACACGCCACTTTGCCGCAATATCTGCTGAATGAAAATTTTTTGTTTCTGACCTACTGGGATTTAACTTTAAACTGACTGTATATAATATAGGCACATGAGACTTGAATTTTTTTTTTAATGCTTGCTTTCGTTCAAAAATAATAAAGTTCATAATTGTTCATTAAGCGTGTCTCACCAAATAAAATCTCTGAGAGCTCAGATATTTTTAAAGTGGGGCAAAAAATCTCACCTGAGCACTAAGATTTTTTCCAGATATTACTGAGACGAAAATTTTTTGGGTTGATTTCTCAATGTTCTTTTTCAGCTAAAACTGTTCATTTGACAGCCAAATTGCAATTTCTCGGTGATGTGCAAATACGAAATTGATACAAAAATACAAAATAGAGGTTGAGTGTTGATAAAAAGGAAAAATAAATTGATCTTAGTATTGTTTTTCATTCATTTAATAAAGTTTTGTGCTTAAAAATTTAAATATTTAAAGCAGAATTAAAATTTTATTTCCATAATTTCAGTACGATTGAACAGAGTATCTTTCTTTCACCAAAACATTCCGCCTACGTCAACTTGATATTAAGCGCTCGGTGAGATTTTACTTGGTGAGACACGCCTATTGTTTTATCAGTACTCGACAGCGAAACTGAGAAATTGCATACTGTTCATATTTCTCAGATCTAATTATCATGAACCATGAAAGGGTCAAAGCAACGGCTAAGTCACTACTGAGTGTCTGACTACAGAGTTGTTACTTCACTGAAATTGCAGTAGATTGTTGATCTAATACATTTTTTCTCAAAATAAATCTGCTGAAAAATCTACATACTGCACTTCATTTTACGAACAAAAATTAATCTTCAAGCTTTCGCAAAAAAAAAATCACATTTTTTTTAAATTCTTGTGTTGTGTTGAATGCAGCCATATGTATAGTTTAGAGCTTTTTATGTTTGCTGGTTTTATGTTTGAAAAAAAAAACTATTGTTATGTTTTATTTATTTTTATTCATTTATCAATTTTGTATAAATAATATTAAAAAAAAAAAAACAAATTATCTGCGAAAATATTCAATCGAAAGCATTTTTGTTTTTTTTTCAAATCTAACGTGACACATTCTTTGAGAAAGGTCAAACCCTCTGAACTTAATTGAGAAAATTAACAAACACATACACTCCTCGTCAACTGAATACGCACAAACATTTTTTAATATACTTTATCCATTTTTTCCAAACAGTGATGGTTATTATGCCATCTGTTGATGCTAACTATTCCCTTAAGATGTTAAGCAGATAATTCCGAAAGAATTATCCAAAAACAACCGTGAGTTTTTCTTCAACCACTTGCAAAGTGTTTTATATGCAAAGTAGGAGTTTTTTTTTAGTCAACTGAATAGGTACAACGCCATTTTCTTCGTTGTTTATAAGTTTTTTGGAGTGCTTGACAGTTTAAATTAACGATTTTAGTGTTTTCAGTAAAATTTAATTCTTGATTTCAAATTTTAAGAAAAATGGGTAGATCTACGTGTCTTAACAGTGTTGAAAAAGCTAAAATCGATTTACTTAGAGACCAAGGCCTAACTGGACGTGCAATAGCTGATAAAGTTGGCCGAAGTTTTAATGTAGTTTATTCTTACTTGAAAAATAAAGATGCATACGGCAAAAACATGAAGGGAGGTAAGAAAACAGCAACAACAGCAGCTGAGAGACGAAGAATTTTAAGATATGCATCAAATTCTTCTGATTCTGTGGCAAAAATAAAACAAAAAGTCGGCGTAAACGCAAGTTGCTCAACAGTATTAAGAGTAATCAACAACTCAAGCCATCTTAAACGAATGAAACTTAAGAAAAAACCACCACTTGACGAGAGACGGAAAATGTTGCGATTAGATTTTTCAAGACTTCACATGAGTTGGAAAAAAGAATGGTATCACGTGGTTTTTTCAGATGAAAAAAAGTTTAATTTCGATGGCCCTGATGGGTTCAACTTCTATTTTCACGACTTAAGAAAAGAAAAAAGATTTTTAAAGCGCCATCATAGTCGTGAAGGAGGTGTCATGATATGGGGAGCAGTCAGTTATTATGGAACAGTTGAGCTCGAGGTTGTAACATCAAGAATGACAGCAGCTGGGTATAAAGTAATTTTGGAAAGAAATGTTCCTAAATTTTCTAACATCTTTGGACCCATAAACTGGACCTACCAACATGATAATGCGCCTATTCACTCAGCGCGCATAATAAAAACATGGATAGAGGAGCAACAAGTGCAGTTGCTTCAATGGCCGCCGTACTCACCTGATCTAAACATCATAGAAAATGTCTGGGGATGGTTAGTACGCAAAGTTTATGAGGGTGGTCGTCAGTTCGAAGACAAAGAAACCTTAATTTCTGCAATCAAATTAGCGTGGAGCGAAATTTCGTTAAATTACATTAAAAAGCTATACGATTCCATGCCGGATCGAATTTACGAAGTAATTAAAAATAAAGGTGGACGTACCCACTACTAAACTTAAACAAAAACTTGTTTCATTCCATTCCAATACCAATTTTAATTTTTGTACCTATTCAGTTGACTCAAAAAAAAACTTCTACTTTGCATAAGTTACACTTTGGAAGTGGTTAAAGGAAAAACTCACGGTTGTTTTTGGATAAAACTTTGAAATTCTGTTATTTATATGTTACGAAAATTTTTACCATCAACAGATGGCATAATAACCATCACTGTTTGGAAAAAATGGATAAAATATATTCAAAAATGTTTGTGCGTATTCAGTTGACGAGGAGTGTATATGTAAAGCTACAAAAAAGAATGGTCATTACGAAAGCCATTTTGTTTCAAAATTTGAAGGAATTGTTAATTTAAAAAAATAAACTTTTGTGTTTATTACCAACTTCTATAATGAGCAACGGCCATGATTCTGCCGCCCCTAGTGATTTGAATACAATGAAAAATTGTACGTTCTTATACCTACCAATGTTATAGAATTTTTAACTTAAAAAATAATACTTTTTTGTTTATTTTCAACTTCTGCAATAAACAACGATGATGATTTTGCGCCCCTATTGATTTCAATTCAATAAAAATTGATTTAATAGTTTATTTTACAAAAATTAAACTTGTGTTTATTTCCAACTTCTCATGAAGATCGAGGAAGATTTTGCTGCCCCTACAAAATTGAATACTATTAAAACTGTGCGTTTTCTAATAAGAATTAAATAAAATTTTCAATAAAAAAAACATCTGTAATTAGTTTACATCCCATAAACAATGAAGATGATTTTCCCATTTGCCGCCCCTAACTCCTGGCGCCCGGGGCGACCACCCCCTTCGCCCCCCCCCCTAGCTATGCTAATGGTTATTTGGCCATCTTTCATTCATGTCCAAATTCAATTGATTTTTTCTTTTACATTTTCAAGGTTACTAGACCCATCATATTTGGATCTTTCTTCTTAAATCACAACACCGACAATATATTTCTTTTTAATTCTGAATTAATTATATTATTATTGTGTTTTAATCTTTTAATCGTCTTAGCTATTCTCTTAACAAAGAATAAGTAAAAAGAAAGAAAAAGAGTTTTTATTTCCTTTTCTTTTGAAACAAAAAAATAGTCTTTATTGTTTTGATGCAAGGAAACGAGATCGAAATGTTGTTGAACTCGAATGTATGCTTTGCCGTTGTTATGCCAGATGATTTACCTTTTTATAATTATTCAAGATAAATGTATAATTGTTATGATGATTTTAATTGCATAAGATAAATAATTGAAAAAAAGGTAATTGGATGTAAAAGCTCTAAGAGATACCTACTTTAAACAATGACTTCTTTGAAGTCAGTTATTTCTGATTTAATCAACAAAATCATCTTTTTTGTTTGCGGCGCGTTTCCTGGTTACATGATAATGATGGCAAAGTGTCTGCTTGTATTCTGTTACATATTACAATTATTATTTCAATTTTTTTTTTTTTTTTTAATAAAACAAAACAAAAAGAGATACAATTAAATCATAAAATTCATTTTGCTATCTAAATCTATTACAACGTCAACTTCAACTTCAAAACTTGGAAATGCATCACGAATAGTCATAATCATCACCCACACGTTACTTCTTAGGTTACCTACATCTTCTCGGTCTCTTTTCCTGCTTTGACTTCTATTCATTTTATTTTTCAATGTTGTCCTCTTCCTCTTTTAAATCGAAGCAATTAAATTTTTTTATATAATTTTTATTTTTCTTTCTGTTTCAGAGTTGGGTATCGTAAAGTTATAAAATTTATTATTTCCTCGCAATTTCTTGGATTAAACGTAATAAAAAATGGCAATTTGAAGTGAACTTAAGGAAAAACTAATAATTAAACCCTACAAGACCAACAACTGAATGAATGAATTAAAAAGGAAGAATGATAAAATAAATAACCCTCAAGTAATAGTTGCAATTAAAAATAGTACAACACATCAATTAAAGTGAAATTAAATTGTAAAGATAAAGAAAATAGAGAAATAGAATAATTAAATAAGAAGAGAAAAGAAAAATAATAATAATAATAATACATCCATTCTGTTTTCTGTAACGCCTATTCTGTGTGACGAAAAGAAAAGTGATTTGTTAAGTGCGCGTGCGTAAAGTGGTAACCTGGTTGGGCTTGGAAATAACAAAAAGGAGTTTCACGAAAAGTACAATTTTTTTTCGCATCTAATTCAACTGAACGAATCACTGAGATTGTGAATTATTCTCGGAAATACTGGTGAGTTACTTTGTTTTTGCAACTGCATAAGAAAGGCTTAAAGATTTATATTTTACGTTTTTTACATATTTTTGTTTCATAACCTTTTGCTCTTGAACTGCATAAGCAAGATTACAGGGTCATAGACAAAAATTGTAAAAAAAAACAGAAATTTAGTTTTGAAAAATAACTTGTTATCAATTAGGCAATTACTATCTATTGATTCTCTTAAAGGGAATGCATTTCTTTTGTGGAGACAGATAACATTGAATATAACTTGCTAGGAATTAATATATAGCAGACGAGACTAGACAGAACGTTATGAACATATTTAAAGATAAAACAATTGAATCGGTGAGTGAAAGAACAGTACAAGTGCCAAAAATTGAATAAATGCCAAAATGTTCAACTTCAAATCAGCAAAATAACATTACATTTGACAGCCGAATTTATACTTAGCTTCACTACTCTGATCGCTGACTGAGTGGAAGAACAGTACAAATCCTGGGATTTATACTGTCTGTTCTTTCACTCAATCACTGCTATCTAGAGTTAATGCTCAAATGTTTAAGCAATCAATTACAGTATTATAAACAAAAATTATTGGTGAAATGACATATGACAGATCGTGGAGAACCAGGGCCTTAAGACCTCTTACAACACTCAAACTGCAACCATTCTTGTGTGCGTGTTTTTCGTGGGCAAGAGTGACTGATATTATGTATAAAGGCTTCAGAAACTGGTGGCCCAGGTTTACTAGAAAGACTATTAAACCAGTTGATCAATAAAAAAAGATTTTTTGGTTTGTATCAATTTTGTATGGGATTTTACGTTTCACTGCACTGAATATCTTGACTATTGACAATCTATTTCATAGAATGTTGTGTTGTTACTTAAATTACTGAATTACTTAAGCAAGACAATAATTAAAGAAAATAAATAGCAGCTGCCAACTGCAAGATTCAAAGGACCATTTTCTATACATACAAAAACAAATAAAAAAAAGAAAATAAGAATATAATGCAAAATAATATCTGAAGAAGCTTTTGAGATTTACTGCATACACATTATATCACGAAAAACAACCAATTAAGATGATCCAAGCTTAATGAATTACTCAAAGAACTGTCATTTTTTCTTTATGCTGATTTATAAAAACAATAAAATAGTGAACAAAAATTTTAACTGTGCTTTTTTCATATTGAGTGAAAGGAACAGTTCAAGTACAGTGTCTTTCTGTATCAATACAAGTTTTGTATATACAGTTTTATGAAAAAATTATTCATCAAAATAAAGGCGAAAACTTATAATCCCCCATACAATATTATACCAATAGATTAATTCTTTTTTTTGTGACATAGTTATTTCTGTTTTTCTCAAAACTAACAAGTTTGTGCTCAGCTTAGATTTTTAAATTATTATTTTAGAGAAATAGTAATAGACCCATGCTTGCTTAGTTTTCAAAGTCAAAAGGCAGAATTCTCAAAGTTTTAATCGAGACATAGTTTACAGTTTGTGAGTGCAAAAGTGGTGCAAAATGTAATAAAAAACACTCACAGCCTCATTTAGGTATGTACTTGTACAAAATGTTATATTTTTATAGATTTTATGGTGATCGCATTATGATAACGTCTCCTGAAATATATAAAAAAAAAAAATTTAAACTGCGTTTCGATGATACCCAACCGCAATTGGCGAGTGAAATAATGCCAATATTTTGGAGTTTTGGAAAAAAGAGAAAGGTTCATATTACCTGTTGGCAGAAGAACATTTTAAAGAATAAGAAACTTAACAGTGAATGAGATTTACATTTATGTAAAAGCTCAAGTTTATGTCAAAAAAGTCAAAACTTTTAAAGTATGCTGAGGTCCTAAGGTCAATCACGATATTCTCTTGGTTTGGTTTAATTTTTACTCAGCATTGCTGAAATGGATTGCTTCCTTTTGAATTGTAATAATTTAAACATCTGGAGTACCTCAATGTTGTCACCTGCGATCTCTATTGTTCAAGCTATTTGAAAGAAATGTTTATTTTGCATATCAACATTTGCAAACATGCTATATGTTTGCGAGTATCCCACAAATGAAGTGCTCGTGGCAACAGCCAAAAAAAGTATGCCCGACCATTGCTATCATGTAGAGGACAGTCCTACTTTTCATTTGATACCCCATTTATAGCAGTTGTTATATTATAGGAACATTTAGCGGAAAATGCAACCTGAAAAGTGCATTTTATAACCATTACGACCAGCTAAAGCTTGTCCGTCCAGTAATTTTGTAAATGCTTGCACTAAAGCTATCAGTTTGCATCCAATTTTTGCGTGGCCGCGATAAGATAGGTAATCTTACGGTCATCCCAGACTATAAGCATATTTTAAATTAAATGTATTAATTATACATTATTATAAAGCCTAAAGGAAATAAAGGATACAGTCTGCTGTCTGGAGACAAGCAGCTCCGGATGTTCAGTTTTTCCTAGCCGGGGCAAAAACTTCCTTTTGGCGCTCCCCCAGTTATTGACTTAAATGAAAAAAAATGGCATACCTACTTAGTTTGATTTTTTGTACACGGGAGAAAAAGACTTTTAAATTAATTTTGTACTCGTATTTATGTTAGATTATTTAATAGACAATGCTTGACACTTTTGACAAAGACTATATGTTACCCACACTTTCAATCATTATGTTTCGTCATTGGAATAGGAAAGAATTTTTTCTAAGGTGTTCAGCCAATCAGTGTTTGAAACCATCAAACAATTTTCATTTAAAAAAAATCGCGTTCTCTTCCTCTTTAATAACTTTATATTTGGGCTAGAGCATTTATTTAATTCCCAACTTTGTTCAAAAGTGAACTTATAAATGAAGCGATGCCGCGGCCGACGGTGACAATGCAGCAAATTAACTCTCATTAGAAGTGCTACCAAGCTCAACTCTGCAGCAATGTCTTACGATATATCTTAATTATATGCTTTGACAATCACTTTTTTCCAGAGCAGTAAAAAAAAATTCACAATGTTTTATCTTTTAAAGGTTTTTTAATTCGTCAGCCACCCTTCAATAGATTTTGACAGTTGTTGATGGCTCGGCAAATGGGGATGAACTATATTTTGACGGAGAAAGTGTAGGTATTTCAATCCGAAAGCCAACCACTTTACCTAAAATCACCTTTCTCCGAAGAAGTTAAATTTAAGATTTTTACTTGCGATTATAGGTACTATAAGGCAAGTTTTGGATTCGTGCAAAAAAAAAATTTGAGATAACAATCAAACATGATATTACGATGATAGAGAACACTAAAAAAGTGTGTGGCAAAATTCTGTCTGTCTGTCTGTCTGTCTGTTCGTCTACAGCCTAAACGGCTCGATCGATTTTCTTCAAACTTGGTACTTAGTGGTTTTTGGTGATTCTGCCGACACGTTTTTTCATTTTTTTTAGAAGCAAAAATAGCGGTACCTGTCATACATTTTTTTTTGGCAAATTTACATAATCGTATTTTTCTCAAAAACGGCTCGACAACTTTTCTTAAAAACAATTCAATAAATTTATTTTAGTAAAGGCTTTCTTTGGGTGGAAAACCATTTTTCAAAAATGGTTATTAATGGTACCTCCCAAGGAACCATTTTTTTAATTTTTGATTTTCTTCAAAATGGTATGACCGATTTCAATTATTTTTTTATACAGAATCTTCCAAGAAATGTCAATAGTTTTGTGTACCAACATTTTTGAAAAAATATTTTTTGGATTTTTAAAAAATATTTCAAAATTTTTTTTGGAAAATCAAATATTTCGAAAACGGCATCATAGATTTTGTTTGAAACTCGACATTTAAGACTTTTTTAGTACTCTCTAAAATATTTTTAGAAAAAATTTTACATTTATGAAAAAATAACGGTACCTTCCATACAAAAGTGAAAAAACCGCAAGGGAAAATATTTTTTTGCTTGAAAACGACTGCTACGATTGTGATTAAACTTTTTTCATATACTTAAATTAGTACGGTCTACCATCAAAAATTATAAAATTTTACACATAGCAACTATTAGTAGTACCTGTCATAGAACGTATTTTTTTATTTTGAGTTTTCTCGTTATCAGCTTAACGGATTTAAATGAATTTTTTTATATACAAATTTCAGATAAGATTTAATAATATTGCATATCAAAATTTTCAAAAAGAAAGTTTTTGGATTTTTAAAAAAAAGTTTCAAACTTTTTTTTTGAAAATTCGATATCTCAAAAACGGGTTGACATTTTTTTTTTCAAATTTTGTTTTTATGTACACATAAATATATAGTTTAAATCTGCATACCAAAATTTGTTTTTAAAAATGTTTTAAGAATTTTATATATAAAAATTAATTTAAAAAAAAACCGCTCCAACGATTTTAAATTTTTTTTTCCCATACAATCATATTCCATCATGAATTAAGATGGCATACTTTTTTTTCACCTCAAACTGTCTAAAGAGTTGTTTTAGCTAATTTTAGTGTCGTATTTCATGCTTCTCTACATTTTTCTCTCATAATTTCCATGTTTGTGTATACAATGTTCTTAAACTCGCAGTGTCTTGAACATAAGAGCAAGTACGTGCGACCCAGTCGCGCATTTTATTTTTTAAGTCATCCGCATTACCCCATCAAACGCAGGCGTTAGGTTAAGACAACTCATTTAAGATTTGTATTAGGTTCCAATTATTCGGTTTGCTTCGACTGTTAGAGAACAAACAGTACTCTTAGCCCGAGCCGATGCCAAATCGAGTTGATTCATACTGAAACAGAACCGCAAGCATTCATTTTAAACAAACAGAACTGAATTAACTTCCTGTCCATGTTCCAGGCTTTTCACATGTGGTGAACCAGAAAAATCTTACTGTCGAGATTTCTAGGATGGGCAATTCAGTTTCTAAGATGGGCACTGCCCACCTCTGCCCCGATTCCTACGCCTATTAGTTTCGTCAATTTTTCCAGTTTTTTTAATAGAAAAGAAACCCAAATTAGAAAAATCCTGCAGCCGAAAATAGTCCCAGATTACAGATGTTGCAAAAAAATAAGCAAACAGAAATTATTCTGAGTGCAGGATGTTTGAAATAATTTTTTATTCAAATGGTGAAATGGTAGAAAAAAAACAGCTAGAAGCTGACGGAGAAATACAATTTGAAATACCATTTCCGTATATCATTTTATTAAGTGTTGGCAATTCCTTATACCTGGACTTGGCACCCCTGGAACATTCTGATGATTCGATTAAATTGAAGTCAAATTTAAAGAGCCATTTTTTAATTTCCCTATTGAATAAAAAGGAAGAGCAAATGGATCGAATTTCAAACGGTATGGCATTAAATAATCTGAGTGCTTCTAATGAATAAAAGTTTAAAAAGTATTGAGTACTCGTATTGTGCACAGGAATACTAACAAGATTTCTGTCACTGCTGTGCAGAGTTTAGTGAAATAATAGGCCTGGTTAGATTTCAGGCCCTTAGATTAATATTTAGAGGTCGCTTATCGCTTATTATTTCACCAAACTCTGTCTAAAAAGCTACTAACATTGAAAATGTTTTTTTGTTTTACTTTTAGTTAACAACGTACAAAAACATACCTGCCCTGCTGGAAAAAAGTATTCCTTCCTAAAATTCTACCTAAATAGTAAGAACAAAGAAAAAAATTGTAACAGGCTGACTTTTGGTATAACTACAGGTTGGTATTGAGCTTACTTTCAATCTGAGAAAACTCTTCAAATATCCGAAGATCGTTAGGTCTATTATAATGGGTCAATGGTAACATTTTCCACGTCTTTGGAAGCGTGTGCGGAACATTAGCCTTTAAGAAGTTATAGCACTTCAAAACACGCTTAACAACAACGTTCGTGGCAATAGACTTTTCGGATGGTTTGGACAAAGGTAAACATACTTTTGGGATACTTGAAACTTTGAAGTAATTTTAAATATTTATTAACGGTTAATGTTATGAAGAAATGTATGTTCTTTGTTGAAAAATACTTCAGCTACCTGTTTGTAGAACACTTTGTTTCGAAATTTTTGAGTCAGTAAGATCCATCTTTACAAGAAATTGACATTTTTAACTAGGCAATTCTTCCTAAAGTACCGTTCTGGCCATCAGGAGCAGAGACTTTTAGCCCAGGAAAATTTGCTGAAATTTGATGGAGAGCTTTGTTTTGAAGTCTTAACCATTTCCTTTATTGTTTCGTAAATTTGGAAAACGTGAGGAAACGTTTTAATAAGAGCTTTTTACTGTTATGAAATTTTTGTCATCATCTTGCTTGGGTAAAATAAGTAATGAGTGGGGTTGTGCCCGTTTTCCTCAAAATCTGTTGCTCCTACAAAAAAAAAGTGTCAGTCTTTTGGGTGTAGAATTTTATAGACAGTGAAATAAACCTATTAAGTTTTTGAAAAAAATGATGTTTGTTGAGATATTTACAAATAACTGTAATTTATGCCTTTTACAGTTCAAAATCACAAGTGTTACTTTGACACGATATAACTTCAAGACTAATTAATACAGAGTTAGTTAATAGCTCATTTTTTAAATAATTTTATTGACTTAATGTTATTCTCTCATGATTTTGTTGTAAAATGAAATTCTATCAAATTTTTGAATAAAAACTAAGTCACTTTCCTTTTCAAGATAGTGGCCTTCCCCTTACCCCGGCCACCACAAAAATTTGGTTTAAAATGAGGAGATCTAGCCAAACACAAATAGTACAAAAAACATTGCCCATCGATTAATGAGATTTAAATAAATTTTTGACAAAATTTGCTCCACCATGAAGTTCTTGCACGGTTTTTTTTTAATCAATTTACTGTATGAACAAAAGTATGCTAATCTTTTTTGTGTAGAATTACATAAGCTACAATTTGTACCTTCATCTTTTTCCAAAAAAACTGATAGTTTTCGAGAAATTAAGAAAAAAACTGAATTTTACCACCTTTTACCCCCTTAAAAGATTTAGCCCCGGCCCAAGTTCACGGAACTTTTTAGGAAGTGCTTTAGACGTCAAAACAAAGCTCTCCACCAACATTCAGCTTTGTCGGAATTTGTTCGAAGTTTTGCCATTTTGTTGTCCAATTTTCCTGGACTACTTGTACGAGGATAAGAAGATTTTCGTTTATAGTTACGAAAAACCAAGAAACTAATAAATGATGAATATTATGTTTGATCAGTTTATCTAGGAACTTAATATTTCGATAGCTTAACAATTTTCTTGCTGCAGCCTTACTTTTAATGCATTTATGGAAGAAGCAGGATTCTTCCATCTAAATTGTGTCAGAGTTCACCAAAAATTTTGTATTGCACTGAGGTCAGGAGATTGTACAGGAAGTGCGATGTCTTCGGGGTAGTTTCCTTAGTCTTATGTATCTTTTGAATCATTATCTTGAACAAATTTTAAAGACTTTAAAATATCTACCTACCCGCTCTGTTTGAGATTTTTGTTAAGATTCTCCTGTGGTTAACCGAAAAACAAGAATATAATATGTTTTTAATTTTGTCAGTTTGAAGTTATTGCCAGTTAGTCAATTTGGCCCGGTTACCCCTATAGAAAAAGTTCGATTGAGACAAAAGATTTGCAAATCATAATCTAGGTAGTTGAAAATAGTTCTACTTTTAAAAACACAGCAGACAACAACATGGCCGTATTTAAGAAAATACTTCAAAAACTAGAAAAATGTATGTTATCTACATCAACTTAGCCATCTCAAAAACCTTAAAGTGAAATAAGCCTCAATATCTAAAAATTATAAAACAATCTGCAACCTCAAAGTTTTTCATTCAACTGCAGCAAAAGAATGCACCGCATTCCCCCATTTAATGTGTTATTTTATACTGAAAGCATTTTTCTATACCTTTATACTTGATGGACGTAGTAGGGTAAATTGAAGCCCGGATTTAATATTTACTTGTTTTATCATCATTTTTTGTTTTGTTCTTCTTCTTTTTTTGTTCTTAGCCTAAAGATTTTCTTAGCCGTTTCGATTGATGTCAGTTTTAAATCGATTACGGAATCAAGATACGCAGTAACCAGCTACGGCTTCTGCATTTGTATTCCAATGACACGGTGATTCAGTGCCACTAGCCTAGCCACCACTACCGTGAAGTGCCTAGTGCAGCGCAGAATGCAGTGCAGTACAAGGCAATGTGCATCTCCGTCTCCGGGTATTTTGTACGCGCGCGTTAATCTGTCAAACAATTATAAATCATCAACAATCATAATCATAAATAATAGCACAACAACACATAACAACAATAACAATATGGGGACGCCACCGTGGTATACAACATTGTTTTTATTTCTGGTTTCTTTAAATTAACGCAATTATATGTAAAAAAAATGTGCGTTATATTCAAGTCGGACAAGAAAAAATATAAGGAATTCCACTTTATATTGCATGCATCGAATTGAATTTTGTAGAAAATAGTTTCTTCCAGAGAAAATGTGGTGTAATTAAGTAGTTTTGAAGCTGTTTAACGGTGATTTTTTTTTCTTTCATTTTTTTTGAAGGGGAATGCTATATGAGTTTCATAATGTGATCGATTTGAAGACTTTGTAAAAAAACAACATGATGATGCAGAGAGGAAAATGTTGTACAAATTGGTGCATAATGCTCTCAACGCACTCCAGGTCTAATTAGGTCACTTGGTTCCCCGGGTCGGCCATTCTTTATTTGATCCAAAATAAGCTAACTTTCAGGATAGACTGCTATATTGGTTTTATACTCGAACTGTTTACAGGCAGGTACTAGCTTTCAAGAATACAAACACTTATCAAATGATTTTAACGAATTTTATTACTACCTTGATGCACAATGTAATTGGTCAGTTAACCACTCATTATTTTTTTTATTGAAGGCTATTGAATATACCGGAAAATAAGGGAAAATAAGATATTACGTTCAAGGGTTTTAATTATTGGATATGTTTTTTTTTTTTTTGAACGAAAAATGCTTAATATCAAAAATTCTACTTAATTCTCTTTTGGCTACTGGCTGGCTTCTTTTCAAAAAATGCTTGGTATAACTTGGCAACTAAGCCGAATTTGACAATTTTACACTTAAAACTTTTTGTTCCTTCTTGAATTTCTTATCGAAGGGATAGTTGAAAAAATTTATTAAAAGTTATTAAAAATTTCTAATATTTATACTAAATTAAAAACATATTTTTTTGGAGCAAGGATAGACTCAAAATTTGAATATGGCATGCTAAAAAAGCGATATTAATTCAAAACCAGCAGAGATATAGCCATTCAAACTTTACTTTTTCTTATCATTTTTCGCCGAGAGCCTTTTTTTTGGTACTACATGACACATTAAACATTGCTTGCACCTAGTCGTCAGTCTTACATTAATAAATTCAGTCGTTCACTCTGCAGGTCTGGAAATTTAAAAAAAAAAAGCCGAAAGGCTAAATTTGGTGCTTACTTAGTTTTTAAATATTCGTTATAATCGTAATGTCATACTCATACTACTTATTTATTTACTTATTCGGCTCCCGATCTGAAGAGTCTCTGCCTGATATATTGCCTCAGCTGCGGTCCTTCACATGCTCCCTCCAGTAGTCGAGACCTAGCCCCCTTGCGTCTGTAACCCACTGGTCCCTGTAGCAGAGGTTCGGTATTCCTGGGGGCTGGGACTCGAAGATTTTCTTGGCTGGATCGTTTTTGTCCATTCGCTCGAGGCCGAGCTAGTGTGATCGACGTGTTTTGGTTTTTTGTACTACATCCATATCTTGGTACAGCTGTACAATTCACGATTAAATCTTCTTCTCCAATCGCCCTCTTCGCATATAGGACCAAATATCCGCCGAAGAATTTTTCTCTCAAAAGTGCCCAGTATCAATTCCCCTTTTTTCCTTATCGTGCAGCATTCAGCTTTGTTTGTTGATAGTACTTCAAGACCAACGTGTTTCGCCTGTTCATCAATCGCTGTGAATGCTTCAAGTACAGCTCTCTTGGAGCGGCCGATGATGTCGATGTCGTCCGCATAGCCAAGCAGTTGAGAAGACCTGTTGAAGATAGTGCCTTCCATGTTAACACCACTCTTGCGCACTATCTGCTCTAGGACTAGGTTGAAGAAACCACATGACAGCGCATCTCCTTGTCTGAACCCTGTACACGTCTGGATTAACTCGGATGAGCTGTTACCCATTTGAACGTTGCACCGCGTATTTTGTAACGTCACGTAATATATCTGGATCACTTTTTTCGGGATCCTTGTTCTGACATCGCCCATAGAAGCTCTTGGCATCTTATGCTATCATAGGTCTTGACTTGAAATTCGTTGGTCTTTTCCAGGATTTGCCTCAATGTGAAGATTTGGTCTATTGTTGATCTGCCTGGTCTGAAGCCACGCTGGTACGTGCCGATCATAGTGTCGCAGAAAGGTTTTAGACGTTCAATTAGTACGTTGGATAGGAAGGATCTCGTAGGTGACAGGGATATGCCTCTTTAGTTCTTGCAATTATTACCTTTTTTTGTAGATTGGGCATAATGGAGCTATTTGACCAGTCGTCGAGCATACTATCCTTCTCCCACACTTGGTTGATGAGCTGGTGCATGCACCCTTCAAGGATATCTCCTCCATGCTTGAAGAGCCGGCGAATTTGTTGCTCTGAAGCTTGGGGGTGGCTTTCTTAACCTCTTCAGTACTCGACGCAAGGACTAGATCTTCATTGACTGGTATCATGCTTCTTTGCTCCCTTGTCACTTCCTCTACATGCCCACTAAGCAGTTGCTGGAAATGCTGCTTAAACACGTCTACATTTCCCTGTGCTTCGGTGACTAGGTTCCCTTCGCTGTTTCAAATACTTGAGTGCCGGTTCTATAACCAGATACCAGTTGCTTGGCTGATTTGTAGAACCGGCAGGTGTTGGTGGCGTGGCGGTGCTAGACTCCTCGAGATACTTGAGCTGTGAGGCTGCGGATGCTCTTTTCTTTTTGCGCAGGTTTTTTCTCTTTCCTTCTCTTTTCACACCAGTTCTCCTCTCTTGCTGCTCTTGTTTTCCGTTCCAGCATTTGCATTCGTGCAATTTCTGTCTCCTGTTTCAATTCCGCGAAATCATCATCATACAACGGGTTCTTTTTTCTGGGTGGTTGATAGCCTATAGTGGTCTCGGCTGTCTCCTTAATGATGTCGCGATACTGGTTCCACTGGTTGTTGATGCTTGTGACTGGGGGTACGGCAGAAAGTTGCCCGGTCAATTGCTCACTGTACAGTCTCTGGCTTTCTCAGATGTGCTGAGGCATGCAATATTGATGTGATCTTCATTTTCTTTTCGTTGAACAGTCGGGCTCTGTACTGTGTCACAACAAGAAAGTGGTCAGAGTCCACGTTGCACCTCGGAAATTTCAAACGTCCAAAATATTTGATGCGTGCCTTGCGCCAATAGTTAGCACGTGGTCGATTTGGTTGGATGTTCGACCATCTGGAGATCGGCAGGTTGTTGTGTGTATTCTTTGCCTGGGGAACCTAGTACTACTTATCACCGTATTACAAGCTGCAGCAAAGTCGATTAGTTGGAAACTTTTATCTGTTGTCGTTTCGTGGAGGCTGTGCTTTTCAACTAATCCGCCAAAGATGTTTTCTTTTCCAAATTTAGCATCGAAGTCTCCGAGCATAAGTTTTACATCGTACTCCGGACAGGCTCCTTAGGCTTCTTCCAGAAGGTCGTAAAATTCCTCCTTGTTACACTCCTCAGCTTCATCGGTAGGGGCGTATGCACACATTAGGCTGATGTTTTGGTAGCTTTGATCGCAATGTTCTATTTGATAAAAATCTTGAGTTTGAATAAGTACCGAAACAGGAACTTTCGAACCAAAACAGCGATAAATAATTAGGAATGGTTAAGTTTGAATGGATCGATTTAGTATTTTAGTACCCTTGTTCGAAAATCTAGTTCTGGGATTACTAATATAGATTATTACCATCCTCCCGTGGATATTTTCTTTGACTTGAGTAATCTTCCCACAGTAAATAGTAATTCTAATGATTGCTCATATATATTTGACTTTAAAAAAGGCTAATTATCAATTGCTCTCTGAAAAATTAGTTAGTTCTGATTAGTGTTCCCAGTTGGTGGTTTTTCCAACCAAAATGGTTGGAAAAAATCCCTTTGGTGGGAAAAATGGTGGGAATATATTAATAGTGGGATTTATGGTGGGAAAGTATTTCAATGGTCTCTTTTTTGGTGGGAAAAATTATGATTACTATAACGACAATTCACTATACCTGCCTATACTCGAATTTTATTACCTACAATGATTTGGTATAAAAATCCTTGAAAAAAAACAGAAACTTTAAAAATAAGTTTTTTTTTGTGAATTCTACACAAATGAGTTACCAAAATCCATTGAACTTGAAATTAGAAATAATTAAAAATTCATTAAAATCTATGACTGACCAACTACTGAAACTAGCTGACCTCTTATGACCGTTAAGTGATCTTTCAAATAGCATTCTTTCGTTTTAAATGAGACCCAACTGAGGTGCCAAAATTATTGAAAATAGTTGACCTTTTATCACAATCTAGTGATCTTTTGGATCGGTATAAATTTTTTGCGAATATTCCCCGAATAAGGTGGCAAAAATCGTGCGTAACCATAAGAAGCTTTAAGTCTTGATAACAAGTTTTCTAGGGCTGACCAATTTCTAGGACAAGTTGATTTTCTTCACCAGTTACTGGCTTGTACTAATATTGACGAAGCAATTTCTTTTTTTTATTCAATCTTTTATAACTGTATGAATGCTTCTTTACCCTTAAAAATATCAAAAAACTCGAACGTTTGCCATGCATGGTATACGAAAGAGCTCAGATCACCCCGTAACAAGAGAAATAGGGCATGGAAAACTTACTTAAAAACTAATTCACAAATTGATCATTGTTTTTATATTGCGCTTTTTGAAGAATTCAAAACTCTTTCAAGGATGCTTTATACTAATTACGTAAATGAAATGTGAAGCTTTTTAAAAGAGGATCCTAAGTCATTTTGGAAATTTGTCAACTCAAAGAAGAATTCGGACGGCTATCCGGCGAATTTCGTTTACAAAAACTGTTCGTTACAAAATAATACAGATATTTGCAACGCATTTGCGAATAATTTTTGTGATTCCTTCGTTGATACGCCTGTCGTTGTTGACGAAAGTTATTTTAAAAATGTACATATCTATTCCCAAACGAATTGCAATAATATGCCTGTGCACCTTAACACTGTTTTAGAATATCTCTCATCTTGAAATGATGATTACTCTTCTGGTCCAGATGGAATTCCCCTAATAGTATTAAAAAGGTGTAGACATATTAGTTCAGCCCCTGCAATCTTTATTTGAGCTTTCTATAAAATCAGGGAAGTTTCCTTGCTTATGGAAAAAATTTTTAACTACAGTTTTCAAAAAAGAGTGCGAAAAACAGCATGGATTTATGCAAAGAAGATCAATGGTAACAAATCTTCTTGATTTCTTACACAAATGCTCCAATGCTTTAGAGAACGGTAGTGAAGCTGACTGCATTTACACTGACTTTTCTAAAGCATTTGATCAACTTATTCATAATATCATTTTATTCAAACTTAAAGCTTTCGGTTTTCCACCTTTTTTTATATATTGGATAAAATCGTACCTTGAAAATAGATCCTATCAGGTAAAATTTCGAAGCTTTCTTTCAAACCCATTTAATGCTCACTAGGGTTAGGGTGTACCTCAGGGAAGTGGTCTGGGCCCTTTTCTATTCATTCTCGCTATAAATGATGTTGTGTCATGCATACGTTTTAGTGAAATTCTTATATTTGCCGATGATATGAGGATTTTCAAGACAATAAGTGCTGACCATGACCACAGTCTCTTGCAGGCTGATATAGACAGCTTTACTTTATGGTGTGATAAAAACGGTCTTTCCCTGAACCCTGTAAAATGCCAAACAATTACTTTCTCAAGAAAACGAGTTGCAAGTGCTTTTTATTATTCTATTTCCCAGCACAAACTGTGCCGTGTCTTTAGCTTCAAGGATTTGGGTGTTCAGTTTAGCTCTAATTTAGAATTCACAGAACACATAAATTATATTGTTAAAAAAGCGAGCTCTATACTTGGATTTATAAAACGTTGGGCAAAAGAATTTAACGATCCGTATGTTACTCTTTCTCTGTATAACTGTTATGTACGACCTCATCTTGAATATGCCTCTCAAGTTTGGTCTCCCTTCTATGAAATTCATAAAAGTCGTATTGAATCAATACAACATAAATTCATTCGCTTCGCTCTTAAGGGTCTCCCTTGGGCTGATCCTTACAACCTCCCACCATATGAACATCGGATCCAGCTACTGCAGGTCCAAACTTTATATCAAAGGCGGGTTAATAATGACTTAATATTTCTTCACCAACTTATAAGTGGTCAAGTTGATGCCCCTGACTTGTTAACCTGTATTGGCATAAATTATCGCGGAGGATCTCACCACCTACGAAGATTTGAACTTTTACACGTCGATTTTCATCGAACTAACTACGGAATGCATGAACCTCTCAACCGTATGTGTAAGCTTTTTAATTTAAATGGTTCCTCAGTTGATTTCAACTTAGGTAAAATGGGATTGAAAACATTGTTTCGAACCAGTGCTCCACGTTCTTGACTGTCTTATCTACTGTTTAAGATACTTTAATTATTTTTTATCATTTTTAAATTTTGTATTGTTTTTATTTTTGTAATTTTGTTTAGTTTTGTATACTTTTTATTTGTAAGCATGTGTTGGTTTGCATTATTTTACTATTTTACTAACCACTAACACATGCACTTATGATGAGCCTCTGTTTGTAGGTTGCAGCTTGTTCTAAGCTCTCTACAACATAGAATCTGAAGTGTTAACAAAAAAAAAAAAAAAAAAAAAAAAAAAAAAAAGGATGGTTGAAAAAATTTATTAAGAGTTATTAAAAATTTCTTATATTTATACTAAATTGCAAATGGCATGTTAAAAAAGCGATATTAATTCAAAACCAGCAGAGATATAGCCATTCAAACTTTACCTTTTCTTATCATTTTTCGCGGAGAGCCTTTTTTTTATACTACATGATACATTTAACATTGCTTGCACCTAGTCGCAAATCTTACATTAATAAATCCAGTCGTTCACTCTGTAGTTCTGGAAATGTTTAAAAACAGCCACAATTGTGGTGCTTACTTAGTTTTTAAATATTCGTTATAATCGCAATGTCATACTACTTACTTACTTACTTATCCGGCTCCCGATCCATGAAAGGTCTCTGCCTGAGATATTGCCTCGGCTGCGGTCCCTCACATGCTCCCTCCAGTAGTCGAGACTTAGCCCTTTGGCGTCTGTAACCCACTGGTCCCTGTAGCGAAGGTTCGGTCTTCCTGGGGGCTGGGATTCGAAGATTTTCTTGGCTGGAGCGTTGTTGTCCATTCATTCGAGGCCGAGCTAGTGTGATCGACGTGTTTTGGTTTTTTGTACTACATCTATATCTTGGTACAGCTGTACAATTCACGATTGAATCTTCTTCTCCAATCGCCCTCTTCGCATATAGGACCAAATATCCGCCGAAGAATTTTTCTCTCAAAAGTATCGGTTCCCCTTTTTTACTTATCGTCCAGCCGGCGAGTAGAAATGGTAAAATAATAGTTTTGTGAACTGTGCACTTTTTCATTCGAGAAAGGAGTTGTGAACCCATTTGTCTGGCCAAACCGAAGTAGCAGCGATTTGCTAGGGTAATTCTTCGTCGGATTTCCACTAAGGTGTCGTTCGTGGAATTGATGTTTGTTCCGAGGTAGGTGAAATCCTTGACTACCTTGAAATTACTGCTAACAACAGTGACGTTTTGTCCTAAGCGATGGATAGATGAGGCTTTGTTTGTTGATAGCATATACATACTTTGTTTTGTCCTCATTCACTTCAAGACCAACGCGTTTCGCCTGTTCATCAATAGCTGTGAATGCTTCAAGTACAGCTCTCTTGGAGCGGCCGATGATGTCGATGTCGTCCGCATAGCCAAGCAGTTGAGAAGACCTGTTGAAGATAGTGCCTTCCATGTTAACACCACTCTTGCGCACTATCTGCTCTAGGACTAGGTTGAAGAAACCACATGACAGCGCATCTCCTTGTCTGAACCCTGTACACGTCTGGAATAACTCGGATGAGCTGTTACCCATTTGAACGTTGCACCGCGTATTATGTTACGTCACGTAATATATCTGGATCCTTGTTCTGACATCGCCCATAGAAGCTCTTGGCATTTTATGTTATCATAGGTCTTGACTTGAAATTCGTTGATCTGCCTGGTCTGAAGCCACGCTGGTACGTGCGGATCATAGTGTCGCAGAAAGGTCTTAGACGTTCAATTAGTACGTTGGATAGGAAGGATCTCGTAGGTGACATTAAGAAGGGATATGCCTCTTTAGTTCTTGCAATTATTACCTTTTTTGTAGATTGGGCATAATGGAGCTATTTGACCAGTCGTCGAGCATACTATCCTTCTCCCACACTTGGTTGATGAGCTGGTGCATGCACCCTTCAAGGACATCTCCTCCATGCTTGAAGAGCCGGCGAATTTGTTGTTATGAAGCTTGGGGATGGCTTTCTTAACCTCTTCAGTAATCGACGCAAGGACTAGATCTTCATTGACTGGTATCATGCTTCTTTGCTCCCTTGTCACTTCCTCTACATGCCAACTAAGCAGTTGCTGGAAATGCTGCTTAAACACGTTTACATTTCCCTGTGGTTCGTTGACTAGGTTCCCTTCGTTGTTTCAAAGACTTGCGTGCCGGTCCTATAACCAGATGCCAGTTGCTTGGCTGATTTGTAGTGGTGTGCCGGTGCTAGCCTCCTCGAGATAATTGAGCTGAGAGGCTGCGGATGCTCTTTTCTTCCCGCGCTGTTTTTTTCTCTTTCCTTCTCTTTTCACAGTACTTCCCTCTTGCTGCTCTTGTTTTCCGATACAGCATTTGCATTCGTGCATTTTCCGTCTCCTGCTTCAATACCGCGCACTCATCATCATACCACGGGTTCTTTTTTCTGGGCGCTTGATAGCCTATGGTGGTCTCGGCTGTCTCCTTAATGATGTCGCGATACTGGATCCACTGATTGTTGATGCTACACACATATTCAATAATAAAAACCTTTGAAAGTAATTGTTCCTTATTAAAAGGTATATTCCCTAGACCAGCCTATAGAAGTTGACAGAAAAACTGAAACATTTTCTGGTCTGTTCTAAAATTGCAAAAATAAATAAAATTCGATTTTGCCAAACAAAAATTGGTTACAAAATAGCCTTTGCTAAGTTATAATTAAATCCGAGGTTACCAAGAGGTCAATAGGCAGTCAACAACTTAGTCGTATAACATCAGGCTTCAATTATGAAAAATCTTATGGGGTTACAGGCTTCAAAAGCATCTTCTTGACTGATTAATGGATTTGAATTAAAATCTGTATAAAAACATAGGAGAAGTTTTTTTGAATAATCTGTTGAAGTTAAAATAAAAAACAACATAATATTATCATTTTAGCTGCTTTCACACAATTTGCATACGAAAAATATATTAATAGCGTACGAAGAAGAACGGTTTCGCTTGTAGTTTTTTATGCAAAATAGAACCTTGTTTAATTAGCATAAACCTATCCCATTTATCTTAACCGAAGCTGTTGAATATGCTTAGGATTAAGATTAATAAAATGGCACACAGAATAAATATTATATTTTTTATTAATTGATCGCGAGTAGGTCCCTAAATAGGGGGTTGAACTTTGGATATAGGCACTTAACGAGCTTATTCCCTGGCGCAGGCAAATGTGAAGTTTTGTAAAGCGTTTTTTTTATCATACGACACAGTGATGATGAACTCTGTGGGATTTAAAATGTTGTGATTCAAGCAATATTATTAATCTTAGATAGCTAAAATATTTTCTGTTTGCATAATCTTTTTTATGTTGGAAATGAGGTTAAGGTGATTAGATAATTGGACTGATATCATGCTTCTTCAAATGAAACTTGTATTTATGCATCAGATATGAGTAACAGCAAGTTCAAAGTAAGGATATGAAGAGGAACTCAACAGGGTGGGATTTTAACTCTCCTTCTTTGACTTCTAAGTGGTGTCAAATCAATTGATCCTTATGGTCATGAAACGATTTGCTTTGTTCTTTATTCTCAAGATATTTGAACAGAGAGTCATCGTCAATGTCCAAATACAGACTTACATATTTCCCAAACAGGAGTAAATCAATGCTCACCATTTATGGTTTAAATAAACTTCCCATTCTATTCGATCCCCAAGGCATTTACTGTCACAACAATCATGACAGCCATACACCAAAAGACCGCTGACTAACCACCGATTCTGTCACCTAAACACGGAAAGCTTCTTCTGAATGGACACAACTCAACTGTATTGACAAATGTCATTAGTACATTATACGTTTCTCAAGTCACAACGCAACAGGACAGTCCAGAAGATTGTTCTCCCGGGATAGCGTACTTTCTGCGGAGTTCGAAGGCACAACCATAAATGTTCAGCTTCAGCATTTCATCCAACGCCACCGCCTCCTATGCAGAGCTGACACTGTCTCGCTGAGTTTGTCTTAAGAAATACCCAAAGGTCAGCGATTAAAAAGCGTAAATCATGCGAACATCGTTTGTGTGAAAGTGCATACTAAAAATTGGCCATTGTGTCTCCCTGTGGGACCATGGTGCGGCTGATGCGCGGTGGTGCACGATGCAATGATTCTTACCAAGCCAGCAAAAGTGCGAAAGTCGATGTCGTCAGGGCAGCAAACATCGAAGGTGTAAATTGCTTGACACTATGAGTTGTTGCAACATGGGCGCCATTCATGTATATGTGCCTACTTGTACTCCTATAGAAGTTGTGAACAACTTTACTATACTACACCACGACGCGACGGACGATCGGTGTCGGGCCACTTGAGGTTATTGTAAAAGTTTTATTTTATGATCAAATACCGCATGAGAGAGTTAATGCGTCAGTATTGCCGCGCGTCGTCGGTCGGCCGTGCCACCGTAGCTTTTTGTTGGACACTCTTGAAAGTTGTCAGTCAATTGTAAGTGTTTAATCTTGAATTTTTCAACAATAACAACAACAACAACTGTCGAAATGAAGCTAAGTGAAAGGAGAAGCAATTTGACTTTTTGATTGACACTTGATGTTTTGTAATGGACCCCAATTAGGGTACGTTTTTTTTAGATAGTGAAATTGGAACACAAATAGAAAATTAAGTGTAGCTCGCCTCAAAGTATATTAACGATCCAAAAGGTAATATTCGACTTTTAACAGAGAGAGACTTAGGCTAGGTTCATAAACATCTAGTGAATATGAAATGTCATTTCCATTAGATGTTTTATTTTCGTGTGGGGGAGCTGTGGAAGCAGCAGTTTCCAACGTCAGCAGATTCAATATCTTGGAAAGCTTGAACGAATTGTGTTTAAATATTAAAATGTGTTTTCTTAACAGCAAAGTTTACTATATTTATTAAATCGAATGACAAACATAAAGTGGATATGACAAGTTTCCGGAGAAAAAGTTTATTTCTAAACATATTGAAATTGCATTTGGTCTATTATTTGCAGACTGAATTTATGCTGTAACGTGTAAGCAACTATAGGGAAATGGGCGCTGACAATATTTGCAGTGTGAAATGAGTGAATTTATGGTGAAATTAGACAGTATTAATGGTTGTTAAAATCAAAAACATACCTCCATACGAAATTATGTGCAAGTTAAGTTTACATGAACTTCAATTTTCCTTTGGAAGCAAGGTAGGTACTTATTATGTTCAATATCGAGAACAATATATTTTGGAAATAATGCTCTTCTGGTAAGTAATTACTTTGTGTGACAAAATTTTAATTTTTGACTTATCATCAAACAAAATATACTTTTCTGATGGGTTATAATTCGCTGAATTCGAACCGCTTTAACACGTCACGTTTTTGAGTTATTCCAATCAAAATTTTTGAAGAAAAATGTGTTTTTTATTCATATTTGGGGTCATATTATTTCTCGAGGTAATTGTTCTCAATTAAATTTTCATGGTCATTTGAAAATTATTTTACAAAAATCTATTTGAATCTTTCAAATATCTTCATTTATCTTTGAAAAATCCACTATAGGTACTGCCTTATTCGAAAACATGCTTATAATCCAGTCAATTTGTGCTCAAAAGGGCCCTTATTAGCGAGCAAATTGTGGACTCTGGACCTTTGGCACCTCATATGAGGAAATTTGATAAAAAAATATCCCATCTAATTGGTTAGAAAAGGTCAACTGGTCCCAGAAATTGGTCAGCCCTAGATAACTTTTAATCAAGGCTTAAACTTTTTCAAGGTCGCTCAAGGTCACGCGCGATTTTCGGCACCTCATTTAAGGGAAATTTGCCAAAATTTTATACCCATCCGAAAGTTTCTAGATCGTGATAAAAGGTCAACTATTTACAGTAATTGGTCAGCCATAGATTTTTTTCTATGAATTTTTGAAGTTCGTTTCAAGATCACAAAAAAAAACTTTTGGCACCTCATTTGGGTCATTTTAAAAAATAAAGTATGCAATTTGAAAGGCCTCTTCACGGTTTGCAATCAAAGTATTTTTTAGAAAAATTCGTATAAAAGAATCTATAACTGACAAATTACTGAAACTAGCTGACCTTTTATACAGATCATAGGGCCTTTCAGGTGGTATTAAATTTGTGTATATTTCCCATAAATGAGGTGCCAAAAATCGCGCGTGACCTTGAACAATAATTTAAAAATTCACTAAAAAAAAAACTATGGCTGACCAATTACTAAAACTAGCTGACCTTTTATATAGTGTTCAGGACCTTTCTGATGGTATTAAATTTTTGCAAATTTCCCTTAAATGAGGTGCCAAAAATCGCGCGTGACCTTGAGCGAACTTGAGAAAGTTTAAGCCTTGATTAAAAGTTATCTAGGGCTGACCAATTTCTGGGACCGGTTGACCTTTTCTGACCAATTACTGACCAATTAGATGGGATATTTTTTTTATCAAATTTCCCTCATATGAGGTGCCAAAGGTCCAGAGCCAAAATTGTGGGGTAATTTTAATTTTTTTCTGATTTATGTTTTCAAGTGTGATTCAGAATCTGAGGCTTGCGACTGAAATACGCAACATGCAACAATTCGCAAAATTAGTACAAAAATGCATTTTCTGCAGTTTTTTGTTCATAACTCGAAAATTGTTGTTTTTTCACAAATAACATAAAAATGCAATTCAAAGTGTACACAATTTCCAACAAATTTTAGTTTGATTTTTTTTTTCTGAAACAATCCATTTATAAGAAATCCTTTTTTGAAATATATAAATTTGGAATATTTTAAAATTGGGTAGTTTAAGACGAAGACTAACAAGTAATTAATGATTTCTCAAATATGGATGAAGTTACATATCGTCAGTGAAAAGCAGCTAACTTCTATTTTGCATTTTGTATAGAAAATTATTTAAACAAAAGTGTTCGCATTATTTGAATAAAACCAAAATTACATTAATTATTTTTCAGCAATCGCTTTTGCTAAATTCAGTGAAATTTGAAAAGATTTGATAGATTTTTTTATTTTTAAGCAATTTATGAAGTGGTCTATAATGACAAAAAAAAATGTTGAATTAGCCGCCCTACACTTTAAGCCGACGGTATTTGAAAGATCAAAATATCATTTCAAATAAAAATGTTCATACAGAATGACTATAGAAATGTTATTGAGAAAAATTACTTCAAGAAATAATATAACATCAAAAACGCATTTTTCTTCAAAAATTTAAATTCGAATATCTCAATAAAAACGTGACGTGCTACAACAATTCCGAGACAAGATTTAGCGAATCAAAAACCATCAGAAAAGAATATCTAGGTTCATATTTAATTAAAAAAATTCAAATTTTGACATATTGTATTCGAGTGGATTTTCAGAAACAGTAAAAATACATCTTGACCGCTTGAGTTTAAATTCCCTGTCGCAGAAAAAAGCCTTGAACAGAGATTTGTTGAAAATTGTTTATACTTTTAATTTATTATACTTTGATGAAATTTACGAATAGGTAATTTAAAGTTTTCGAGCTGTAAGTGAAAAACGCCCGAAAATGAGTTTTTGCATAATTTTTTGCATTATTTTTCATGTCGCCTCACGAAATCCTGGCATTTAGTCACAAGCCTCAGATTCGGATTCAGCACCCCCGAAAACATAAAGCAGGAGTAAAATCAAAACTACCCACAATTTGCTTGCTAAGGGCCTTTTTGAGCTCAAATTGACTGGACTATTGTTTCTCAAAAAATATTGTTGTTGATAAAAACTCAATTTAGAGTAAACACAGCGACAACAATCGATAGTTGTTAAGAATGATCGACTCTTTCCGATAGTGGAAACTCGACAATTTTAGATTATTCTAGCTTTTTGCAAATTTTTGTTTTTTTTTTGGTTTCACCAAATAATCACTGGAGCCTTCGATTCTCCGTCACTTCTTGAACTGACATTGCTTAACTGGTAGTTTTTTTTGATAAAAAAAACTGCTGACAAATTGCTGAAAAAGTTTTTCTGCTTTTCGAATATCTTTAGAACAAACAATGATATTTACTTCGGGCTGTTTTTGTGTAATTACATTGAACAATATGTTCCTCTCGAATTTTTCAAAAGCAAACGGTCCAAGACTTTGGTAATTGGTAAGGTTTTTCGAGAGTCTTGAATTATCGATTTTTTAATAAAAAAATAACATGGGGTCTCTAGCTTCCCAGGGAACCAATGGAAAGTTACCAACAGTATCGGTTGCACCTAACCTCTCTTTTGGTTGAGTCTTAGTAGCTCACATGTAAAAAAATTTTTCGTCAAGAGTTTCTCAATTTATCTAAACAGTTTAGTGAAGTCTATTGCATAAGTTCTATTTTTTCAGTTTCGACACATCCGCCTTTATGTGTACGTTTAGTGTACTTTGTCTTTCAACATCTTTAAAGTGACATAAGACTCAGAAGAATAGAACAGTGGCTTCCCTGATAAACAACGTATCCGCATAGCAATAGTTCATTCTCTGCCGAGTTCATTGATGCCATTAAACAGAAAAAAAGCTAAAAAGATGCATTTCTAAGAGATGTTTTGTCTTCTTAAAACTCCAACGTAGATGTGTGTTATGTGATATCCTTCTCACAGATAATATCATTATCATTTCAACATCATCATCGCATTTAGTTACGTTTTTACGTGATGGAAGAGATTTCATTAATTTTCTTTTTATTCTTATTCTTCTTGCCATTCTGATTCCCCCTTTATTTAATTTTTTTTCATAGTCGTAACATTATGCAAAATCAATAAAGCAGCACTAACGGGCTTGAGGCGGAGAGCTGAGCGGTTTGTGAACATAATAACTGTGCGACAAGAAGTCGCAAAAAAAACTATTTCACACGGAAAAATTATGAAGAAGAAATAGGTATACTCACTTGCATAAAGCTAGTTAATTAAATGTTTTTTATGTCTCGCTGGCATGATGGCGAGGTGTGATTCCTGATGGGAATTATGGGAGATCTCATTATGAAGAAGCCATCAGCAAAAGATCAATGACAACCAAAACGGTATATTATTATGGTTAACTCTAACAGGGGCGGACTGGGCCACCGGGCAACCGGGATTTTGCCCGGTGGGCCCCCGGGCAAGCAAAAACTTTTTTTTTATAAGAAAAAATTGTCATAACAAAATTGGACTCACACTAAATATGGAATTGGCCCCCAAAACGTCGCTTGGTGGTCTCTACGAATCTTTGAAGGCCTCAAAAACTCGAATGGTGGCCTCTAAGGATCTTTGGAGGCCACCAGACCTCAGTAGATGGCCTCTACGGATATCTGGAGGCCTCCAGACCTCGGTTGGTGGCCTCTACAAATCTTTGGAGGCCCCTAGACCTCGGTTGGTGGCTTCTACGGATCTCTGGAGGCTACCAGAACTTTGGAGACCTCCAGACCTCGGTTGGTGGCCTCTACATATCTCTGGAGGCCCACAGACCTCAGTTGGTGGCCTCTACGGATCTCTGGAGGCCTCCAGACCTCGGTTGGTGGCCTCTCCAGATCTCTTGAGGCCCCCAGACCTCTACGGATCTCTGGAGGCCACCAGAACTCGGTTAGTGGCCTCTACGGATCTTTGGAGGCCCCTAGATCTCGTTTGGTGGCCTCTACGGATCTCTGGAGGCCTCCAGACCTCGGTTGGTGGCTTCTACGGATCTCTGGAGGCCTCCAGACCTCGGTTGGTGGCCTCTACGGATCTCTGGAGGCCACCAGAACTCGGTTAGTGGCCTCTACGGATCTTTGGAGGCCCCTAGATCTCGTTTGGTGGCCTCTACGGATCTCTGGAGGCCTCCAGACCGCGGTTGGTGGCCTCTCTAGATCTCTTGAGGCCCCCAGACCTCGGTTGGTGGCCTCTACGGATCTCTGGAGGCCTCCAGACCTCGGTTGGTGGCTTCTACGGATCTCTGGAGGCCACCAGAACTCGGTTAGTGGCCTCTACGGATATTTGGAGGCCCCTAGACCTCGTTAGGTGGCCTCTACGGATCTCTGGAGGCCTTCAGACCTCGGTTGGTGGCCTCTACAGATCTATGGAGGCCCCCAAAAATCGGTTGGTGGCCTCTATAAATCTTTGGAAGCCCCTAGAACTCGGTTGGTGGCCGCTACGGATCTCTGGAGGCCCCAAGAACTCTGTTGGTTGTCCCTTCGGATCTCTGGAGGCCCCAAGAAATTGGTTAGTGAATCTATGAATCTTTGGATTCCTCCAAAACTCGATTGGTTAGCCTCTAGGGATCTTTAGTTATTCAAAAGTTAATAGAAACATTTTACAGTTCCAAAAAACTAAATATGCAAAATAAAAATAAATAAAAATGACTCTCAATGATGAGTACTTTAAAATGTCTGAAAGTTAGATGCATAACCTGAATTCAAAAGATGAGAATAAATTGCCGTATTTTATCTGATACGGATCAGATCATGATAAATAAAACAAACAGGATCATAGTGACAGGAGGGTTAAATACTCGTCTCTTTTGCCTTAAGTTTATTTATGTTTCATGCATCTGTTGCCTCTTTTCTTTGCGCTACTGAGATAATTTACATAGCAATTTTTGGATCACTGAAATAGATCCAGATAAAAAGCAGGATCCCATGTTGCTTTTGCTTGTTAAAAATTGGTTCGGATTAGATCATGTGAATGATAAAATGCGGCTAATAATGAAGCAGAGGACGAAGGTCAAGAAACAGAAAGAAACAAGAAAAAACAAGAACACTGTGGATATTGCGCAAAATGCTGCTTCAATGTCTTGCGACGATATTATTTTGACGCAGAAAGGTACAAAAAGCTTTTCTTAACATATAATTTGATGCTAGAGTTTGCATATACACAAGTTGCTTGCAAAAGATCATTTTCAAATTTTAAATACATCAAAAATCGATGGGGAAATATCATGACGCAAGACCAAATAAATATTTAAAATATTAAAGTCTCTGGTCAATGATTGTTAATTAAGTAGATATTTTATAAAATGATGAATTAACAGGCCAAGAGCCATTTTTTCTGCAATTTTCTTCTTTTTTTTTTAAACTAATATTCTATTCTTTTATTTGTTTTTTGAATAAAGTTTTTTTTAGTGGAAAGTTTTTGAGAAACTTAATTTGAAAGTCAATATTTTTGAAAAAACTGTGAACTTTTTTCAAGTTGATTGTAATTTTATAATCTTGTGTAGTTAAGCACCACTTTTCATTTCTCAAAAACTAAAAAAAAAAATAATACTACTTTTGTCGGTTCACGATTCACGAGATATTTGATAAAACGTGATTTCAAAAATGGCAGCTGATGCTCGCCAACTTGGATTAAAATTCGGGGGGCACCCCTGAACATTTTCGAACAAAAATCAATTAAGTAGTTGATTGCATTATGAACCTACTGATTTTGACCTGGTTTTTGGTCTAGCATATGGCCAATTTGTTCACAGTGGGTTAAATCTGCAACTAGATTATCACTGATTCTGTTTAATCCATAGTTATGAATCTGTGATCATCATTGAGCGTTTATTCACTCAAATTTCAGTTTGATCATGGTTATTGAAATAATCATCTTCCCATTTTCCAGTATATCTGTCAAATCAATTGTTAGGAGTCAGATCAGTCACTCACCATAAGCAAAGTTGATGTTTGTTTATGGTGAGTGAGCTTTAGAAAGTAAAATTTTGTGTGTAAAAGAACACGGACAGTTAGAGTGAAGGTAGTGCTGGCATTTTGTGATACCTAGTGATAAAATGTTGTCCAAGTTGTGGTTTTTCTATAAATTTTATCTAAGGCCTTTGCAAAAAAGCACATCATCTTAACCAATGATGAGCAAAAGAAATTTCAGGAAATCTTTGATTAAATTCTACTTATCAAACGGAATCAGCGAACTAGTGACTTCTCAAATAAAGGCTCATATTATAGATTTTCTCTTGAAAATTTTGCTGAACAAACGCATTCAATGATAATCGACTAGAATAATCATTGATAAAAGTTGACGGGGTGTGAACATATTTGCCCTAAGATTAGGATTGTTCAATAATTGAAAATTTGTAAATGGATTACTTAAATATTTGTTTGAAATTTTTATTAATCACAGCTACTGTTACTGGAGAAATAGTTCTAAAAGTACCTTATTTAATTTAAATTTTAGAAACTGCCGAGATACATAAATTGTTCTCAGCATCTGCTTGGGTTGCTACACACTCTTATTATGATTGTCAGTTATCAATTTGATAGTAGATAAACATTTTTCGAAAGCAAATTGTTAAAAAACTGACCAACTATTCATTGAAAATAAATATTCTTACAAAAAACTACATAATGTATATTTTGAAGGCTAAAATCGCGCGCGCGATATACTTAATACCAAAAAAAGTACTAAACCAACTGGGATTTTGGCATTCGGGATTTTGGCATTCGGGATTATGGCATTCGGGATTCTGGCATTCTGGATTTTAGCCATTCGGGATTCTGTCCATTCGGGATTTTGCCCATTCGGGACTTTGTCTTTCGGGATTTTGGCATTCGGGATTTTTTTGCCATTTCGGGATTTCGTACCCAACCCCAATTTATTTTTTGAAAATATTTAATGCGTTTCATTTCTTGTGATTGCACAATAACCGTAGTTTAAAAAAATAATTTCTAATAAATTATTGAAAATTAGAAATATGAGCATTTAGAATCCTTTTTGTTTCATATCTCCCTTAATTCCCATAAATTTTTTGATTAGCGTAATTTTGTTTTGACAAAACTGAAAGTCACACCCACTTATGGTCGTAAAATTAATGTAATATTTCTGCATGAGACCCACAAGAACATCTTCGCAATTTTGTATGCTTGCTTGAATAAAAACTCAAATTAATTACTGCCAGGTGACGCAGCCATAAACTTAAAAAAGCTGTTTCAACAAAATTAAATTTTAACCTTAGAACTCAAAACTATACCTTATACTTAATTCCAATATATATCAATCAATATGTTAGTTAAAAAATCAATAAATATAAAAAAAAATGTCTTTCGAGAAATGTCTGCAATATCAACTTTTATTTTTAGCCATTTTGAGAGTTATTGTATTCTGTGGCCCTTTTACTTAAAGTCCCGGCAGGCCCTTTGACCCCCAGTCCGCCCCTGAACTCTAATCAGGGTATCACCCTGAGTGATAGTTGGATGGTTATTTATTTTTATTTCACGGGCTTCTGACATGAAATGATCTGCAAATTTTAATGATTTTAGAGTGTGTCCCCAATGATAATGATTTCATTAAATTTTCAACCGATTTGAATGAAATCGGGTTATGAATAAAGTTTTTTTTCTATTTTTAAGTGTCATAGGACTAAATTTAATGTCTTTTTTGTCTTGTTATTTATAGTCAATAACTTATACAAAATCTATTTTCTGAATGTGGAAGAGGGTTATGTAAGTGAGTGTTTTGTGATACATTTAAAATTCTAATTCGTTTGCTAGAGAATGAGATTAATTAGGACTTCCTTTGTGAATTTTTCATTAAGACATTCCACGAACTGACATCAATATTATCGTATATCATCCTTTTTTAACAGAACCGGCACATCATCTACATACTACTTTGAAACCTCCACAAGGTGTTGAACTTCCTGCGATGCAATGGATGAAGATACAAGGCTATCAATTAACATTCGATGGACTAGAATTCACACAAATCATTCCAACGGACAAGAATCCATATAATAAATCGATCATTAATTTGTTTCTTTCACTTCCTATCGCTGAGCAGGTTAAATCCTTCTATGTGGAATATTCTATCCACAGTCCACACTATATGCATCACCATCAACACTTAATTAACCAATAGATAGAAAAATTTATTTATTTTTTTTAACTAGTCATTTATTAATAAAAAATCTTCAATTCCTTTATTTCTCATGCTTTACGCGTAGGTTTCGTTTCCAATTTGCTTAGATGATAGCCGCCACTGTGGTAGTTTGATTTTCTAGAATTGATGTGCTATATATAATAATATAATTGATGTTGCCTCGTATCGTCCGTCCGATGCGCTACATTATTTTCTCTCATCAGCATCCACAAGCCGTAGCCAAAGCGAATCTCAAACTGGACACACCAACCAGTTCAGGTTATGTTCTCAAATTAATTAGTCCTACCTGTTTGAAGGGAGATAGCTAAGGGGGGATGGGAGAGGCAGATCACTTACTCAGTTGGACAGAAAAGGTCTGTATAGTCTAGTTTCGGTAAATCGATAATAAGTATAAGTGGCGCTGTAAACCAAAATTAACATCGCGTCCCGTTTAATGAGGATAAGGCTAAAACCCACTTCTTTCAGTAACTAAGTATATAACAAATCATGATCCTGGCATACAAATTAGTTGCGAGTGTACAGTGTGGGTAGCAAGTAGGCTGAAAGGATAGCCCATTGAAGTATTCCTCCATAGAATAAAAAGATTATTATGAAACGTGTTTGAACTTACATTATACACTTCGTCTAAATTCTTATCTGGGATACAATTATTTGTCAGAAGTCTCGATTACTCTTAGGGGTAAAATTAAGCAGAGTTTTTTTCAGTATGTGAAACATGGGTAGGCATCAATCTTAAATCATTCATAAGTCTTTTACACAGTCTACTGATGAAACTTATAAAACCCTTTTGATGGGAAACAATTTAAACAGTGTAAATTCTACTTCTAGGTAATTTTTTTTGAAAGAAAATACCCAATTTCAAGAAAGCTTTTTGCATGTTATTTTAACGAAGCACTTCAGAAGCTTTATTTTGTACCAGCAAGATTGTATTAAAAGTGCAGAATACCCACAGCAGTTTAAAAGAGTTAAACAAAAAACTCCTTGGACTCTTCCATCAGCGATTCGTTGAAATGTTCTTTGCCAAATCGTTTAGCAACAAGCTTCGATAACGTTTTCCTATTATGAAATGTTTGTTTTCAGAATCTCTACAGAGCCTACAAAACCAATTTGATAAGGTTTAATTTAAACGGAGCTTCAATAATGTTTCCTTGTTTTTCGAAAGCTCTAGAAAGACTATAAGGCCAGTTTAATGATTACCGAATTAAAGGATGGTAGAAACAGCGAACGAATCTTTCATTAAAGCTGAAGTTCTCACTTAACAAAACAGAAAACACAAAATTTGCAAGTTTTACCGTGGTATTAACTATTTCAATTCATTTCTTAGCAATATGCTATATGTATATGTGATTCCTTGCGCTTGTGATTAAAAAATCAGGGTTGCAGCAAATCTCATTAATATGTTATCGTGTAAAATACATCATATTCGTATTATTATTAGAAGTACACTGCCGTTCTAAGGAAAAACGGCGTATCTCTATTTTAGTAGTTTAGAGATAAATGCATTTTAATGATTTTGCTTTTCTCGCCTTCAAATTGAATAAAATTGAATATTTTAAAGAACGATATCTTATTAGAAAAAATGATGTTTTTCTATGCGTATAAGTTAAAGTATAATTTGGGTGATGCCTTAGAAAAATGAACTTGCGATTTTAAGGCCAAGTATAGGCACATAAGCAACTTGCTTAAAACCGGAATTGAAATTTGCGTTCGTGACTTTTAGCCATTTGCAGTTGGAAATATGAATTTTTAGCTTAACACGAATATAAAATACTATTTAACGGTTAAAATTATGGTACTAAACTAACTCAATTTTGGAATTTTGACATTTACGCCCTTTTTTCTTAGGACGGCAGTACAGCTTTACATGGGAATAAAAGAAAAAAGCGAAGAATATGGTTGAAAGTTATCGTACGATTGATAACTTTTTTCGATCAAATTAAATGAGCATTAGTTTTCGGCAAGAAACCCGCATTAAAATACAAAAAAACTGCATTTTTATAATTACTGAGATTTTTAAGTCGCATATGTGTGTATTAAATATGTTTACTGCGTATTTAGTTTCTATAGGAAATTGTGCGATTGACGACCGCTAGTACATTCATTTATCTTGTGGCAACAACGATTTTGTAGCCACAATCATTTTAATCGAGCATTAACGTACTATCCATTTGTTTTATTTTAATTTGCGACTGTCGCATATTCAGAAAAGCCAGACTAACTGTTGCAGTCTTTTAAGGTTTGGAATTGCGCGTTTCTGCCACTTTAAAGTATGATTCAAAGTAATCGAAACTACTCATAAAATGTGTTTTGTCGCATGATTGGACAGCCAAAGCATTTGCGATTTTCAGTCCTTGCAATAAAAAAGTAGCGATTATTTGTATGCTTTTACTTGCATTTATCTGTAGCACGATTGCCGAAGGTGTGGGTTCGATTCCCAGCCGTGCCACCTAAAAACAGAAATGTTTTATTCGAGGTGCTGCCTCTTGCGATGAACTGACAAATCCTCCAAGAGTATACTTGTCATGAAAAAGTGCTTCTCATTTAGCCGTTCGGACTCGGCAAAAAACTGTAGGTCCTCTCGATTCCTGCCAAAAAAACACGCACACAGGAATGGTTGTGAGTTGTAAGTCACTAGGCCCTGGTTCTCCACGAGCTGTTGCGCCACCCAATTTTTTTTTTTTTTTTATCTGTAGCACGATTATTTATCCACGAACAAATAAGGCTTGGACGCATTTTCTGTCGCAGTGACATAGAAATGTGATCGCAAATTAGTTGGGTTACTTGGTGACGTTCACATTTACATTTAAATTCATGTTTTATTTTTTGCAATTGAACTCGCTGTTCCGTCAAAGTTAGTAAGAACACCACCGAAACCTTTGACGTCGAGAAAGGTTTGAGGCAAGGCGACGCGTTATCCTTCAACCTGTTTAACATCGTACTTGAAGCAATTGTACGCAACCCGCAAGTCAACAACAGAGGTACAATTTTTCAAAAGTCCGTTCAACTACTTGCTTATGGAGATGATATTGACATCATTGGGAGAACGAAGCGAGATGTTACCTGCGCGTTTGCAAGTATCGAATCGGAGGCGGCGGAAATGGGTTTGCTTGTTAATGAAGACAAGACAAATTATATGCTATCGTCGAGAAAGGAATCTCAACATTTTCAACTCGGGCAAAACGTCACGATGGATAGGTACAATTTTGAAGTCGTCAAAGACTTTGTCTACCTTGGCTTCACTATTACATCGCAAAGTGCAGAGATCAAATGAAGAATTACTCTTGCCAGCCGCTGTTTCATCGGGCTAAGAAGGCATTTGAGTAGTAAAACCCTCTCTCAAAGAACCAAGGAGACTTTATATAAGACACTTATCATCCCGGTCCTGCTGTATGGGGCACTGTCAAAAACAGATGAGAATGTGCTTGGGTGCTTTGAAAAGAAGATTCTTCGGGTGCTCTTCGGACCAGTCTGTATCGATGGAGTATGGAGGAGAAGATTTAGCAATGAGCTTTATGGGACAGTGACGTCAACCTGGTCAAAAAGCTGAAAATACAGCGGCTGAGATGGCTAACTGGAGGCAACAACATTGCTAGGGACCGAGCTGGCTAGAGGGGCTTGTTGGTTGAGGCCGTAGTCCTCCCTGGACTGTGAGTGCCATCTAAAGTAAAATAAAGAAAGTATTGAATAAATGTGAGACAGAAAACACACTTGCGTTCCTAGCCTAAATCATACTCATATTCTTTCATTTGATTTAGTAAATTGCGATTTTGGTCGTACAATTTATCAGTCGCTTGAAAATACAACACAATATCATGCGTTCATACGCACCTTATACCAAGCAGCCATACTGAGCTATGATCAATTTTTTTTCAGGCGCAATGACAGAAAATCGCGAGTGCATTTCTAGCTTAAGAAAAAGGAACTGAAATCATTTTCCTTTCACTGCGATCTTTAGGTGAATGGTGAACATTCACATTTTTAAAACTATGAGTCTCATTTCTCGCAGATAAATGTGCAATCAAAAGTACAAAAAGGATTTTTTTTTGTTGGGACCACGAGGTTTTGTCGCATCGATTTAAATCGCAAGTGCGACCACCAATTATTAGTGAATTTAATCAATTTAAACATGCGTCAGTCGCATCACTAGTTAAATTAAATACGTTTGTATAATATATCAGCATTCTAAGCATTTCAACTCCAGGTAGCATGTGCGTTCATTCGCATTCAGACAAGGAACGCACTTGCGACTTAAAAAAATTGGTCGCAACGCAACTCAAAATTATTTCTTGGTCGGTATAATGCACGTCCATTCACATTTAAACTCATGGGGGTTCTATATTTTGCGACAGAACTGTTGTGAAATTGTATATGTGGTCCTAGCTTAGGTGATTCGATTTCTTGATTTTCTGTACCATGCTATAAAAATCTTAAAGAAATACATTTTGTCAGACATACTGTTAAAACAATTAGTTTACATAGTTACACTCTGGTTTAATTTTTAACATCACCCAAGTTCATCCGATACAAACATACTGCTGATCCAATGAGACTACCTCGTTCCTAACAACCAGTTTCAATGTGTTAGTTAGAGGTATTCATTTGGACCTTTCCCATCACACAGAAATCCTTCATCACCCACTTTGTTGCCATATAATTACCAACTTGACAGAATTAGATTGATTGAGTGGGGTGGAGAAGAGAGCGATTGCTGTTGCTATGGTTGCATCAATAAGGAATGCACAGTCATTTCCTGATTTGACTTCTTGCTCAAAGAAAAGAAAAATCAAGAAAAGGTTAAGACACACGGCGCGGCGCGGCACAGCGCGCAGTGTGCTATCATCTCTTAGAATCTGCGGTTGAAGTTGCAACTTTTTATGCATGCAATTCTAAGTTGTGTATAATATGCCTCCTTCGCTCGCGTATGTGGAGCGATTCTGGAATTTATTTTCTCCTAACCAGTACTCCAGGAGACAACGATTGCGATGGCGATGGCTACATGTGACGATGGGACGGACACGGACGCAGTTCAACTGAGATAATCATGGCACTTGACTTATTGCCCAGAGAGTACCTGAGTTGGCTGATAGTACACAGTTTGCAAATAGGAGTTGAAAATTCAAATACACAATTCAGTCTCAGGAAATACCTCTACTCATGGCGGGCGGTGCGGGACAGTAAATTCCAAAGTAGAATGTTTTCTTCACAATTATTGGTTGTGTTGTGTTGCGGTTAGGAGTCAAAGTTGTTGTTGTTGTAGTTGTTGTTGTTTTGGATCAACATTTCGATCGAGATCGTTATCGGAAAACAAGTGCGAATTGTTGATCGTGTGTGGCACGAATTTCATAGAATCGAACCAGGATCAAAATACTTTGTCATGAAATGAAATTTCTTCTCCATCCATATACAGTTGTCATTTTCTCTCGAAATTGCGATGCTATGAGAAAAGATAAGCAATTGATTGATTTTCATGGATTTAAAATTTGTATCCATACAAGATTGATGGAATGGAAAACAACACGGGCGCAGCATTTGTGAAATTGTATCGAAATTATTGAGGAGCTAAGCTGCTTGGTAAAGGCTGCAATTTTTTTTGAAAATTCGATATCTCAAAAACGGGTGGACAATTTTTTTTTCATAAATATATATATACTTCAGATTTGCAAACCAAAATTTGTTTTTAAAAATGTTTTAAGAATTTTATATATAAGAAATTATTTTTTTAAAAAACCACTCCAACGATTTTAAATTTTTTTCCCATACAATCATATTCAATCAAGATTTAAGATGGCATTCTTTTTTTTCACCTCAAACTGTAAAAAGAGTTGTTTTTGCCATTTAAATGTCCTATTTCATGCTTCTCTACATTTTTCTCTCATAATTTGCATGTTTTTATTTATAATTTTCTTAAACCCGCAGTGTCTTGAACATAGGAGCAAGCACGTGCGACCCAGTCGTGCATTTTATTTGTGTTTGAAAAGAAACAGTGAAAGTTTATGGAAATTTTTCCCTAACATTTGTACTTCAAAATTCCCTTACAAATCCACGTACTACAACAGGTGTCTGAAAACTAATTTTCGTAGTTAAATTGAATGCTAATATTAAAATATAAAAGACCTGAACGTATTCCGTAAAAAAATGCTTTTTTGTGGTTAGGAAAAAAAACTAATTTTTCTGGGGAATTTTTCTAGCCCTTTTTCAAAAAATTCCGTTACTCCTAGAGGTACTACGCTCTATGCCTGCCTTTACAATTTTTGAATAGCTAAAACTATGTAGTCTAACATATCGAAGAGGCAGGCGTACTGTTATCACGTTTTCGTGGTCGATTTTTTTGACTTTTGTGACCCCAGTGCTCCCAGAGGTACTTTTACTTTGGATTAGGAATGCCCATTCCATGCTCAGGAGATCTAGTACAATGGCCCCACTTAATATCAATCCCACTGAAATACTGTAAGTCTGCCGACCACTGGCTCTTAGACTATCGGGGAATAACCCAAATTAAGACAACTTTCTCAAAACTTTTCAAACCATGTTTTACTTTTGTTAATATTTCGTCAAAAAACTGTAGTTGAAGTAACTGTGCGAAAAGTTGAGCAAAAACAGTGCACCTATTTTTGGGGGAATAACCGAAAAATATGACTTACATATTTCTCAAAAATCTTTTAGGCTATGTTTTTCATTTGTGAATTTTTAGTTAAGAACCTAAAACGTCTGTAGATTTAACAATTACCAAGAAAAGACATGACAGAAAGAAATAAAGAAATAACAAAATCGTTGTTTTCCAGCTAAAGATACTCGAAATAAGCTTAACCAAGAATATAAATTTCTTTTCTGAGGAATTTCATATAAAAATGTACCAAATTTAAAGCAACCCACACATACTATAAGAAATGATAAGCTCAACTTCTACTAAACAAAATGTAGCATAATGAAAGAAAGCACAATCAGAACTATTTTCAGAAAAATTAATCAGCGCACTGCCTCTCGTAACATACTAAATGGACCCAGTAATTTAAAAAAATGAGAAATCGATGCTATAGGTAAAAATCACATCAATCAACAACTTGTGAAATTCCTGTGAAATGAAGCATGCGCTACTTTTCATAAAAAAATCAAAAGAAAGAAAATAAATTACAAGGAACCATAAAATTAAGACCTTAAAAATAAACAACTAATAAGAACATCCCCATTTAACAATTGACCAATTATCCCGAAACCATAAATTAAATTTCAAACTTTCAACACCTCCTACAAAATAACCCCCATGGGCATCAAAAGAAAGGCTTCTTCTCTCCGCTTCAAAAGAAGTCAGTTCATTTCGGTTCATAAGTTTAATAATGATTTTGATCTTTGCTAAAATGGAAACAATTTGTAAAAATGAAAAATAACAAACGAAAAATGCCAAAACAAACTCAAGCCCTAAAGAGTAGCATAATCGGGGTAAATTTAATTCTTTTTCTAATAATTTATATGGATGGTGAGATAGCCTCAGGTATTTAAACAATTTCTACTGAATGAGTTGTCAAAACAATCTACCATTTTCGTTTTCATGTTCATGTTCAGTGTTCGCTAGGCGTTAACACGTTCGTTGAAAGCTTCAATTGTTGCTATTATGAGAATCAGTAGAAGAAAAAACGTATAGAAAACGTAAGAAAGAAAACTTGGTTCAATGGAACAGCCCTGAGGCACTCCTGAAGTTGTTTGTCTTCAGAACACTTATTCAATTGGTTACATCGCACCGCGTCAAGTTGGATAGAGACTGATAGTTTTGTTTGTAGATTCCCAAACGTTAAACGTTTTGGTCTAGTTTAAGTGATTTTTGATTGGGGCACTCCTTTGGATATAGGAAATTTAACATTTAACTGAGAAATGATAGTCTAAGGTCACTTAAAAATGAAAAAGTTTTAAATTACGAAAAAGCTAAAGCTTCCTGTCTTTCCGTTGATTGGAACAAATATAAAATTTATAGAAACAGATTTAAAAATTCACTTAATAGTGCGAAAAACGAGTTCATTAAAAGGAAAATTGAAGTTTGTAGTGACCAAAAAACTATGTGGAGAACTTTAAAGCTACTTGTTTTAAAAGAAAGTAAACGAAATATAAATGAAGTATTATGCAATGGGATAAGATACAACGATGGTGCCGAAATGTCAAATGTATTAAACTTATTTTTCGTTAACAGTATCGACGAAATAAGAAGAAAGATTCCAAATGAACCTTATGTTAATTCAATACCTGATTACTACTATCTAGACTTCAAATTTAAAGAAATAAATGCGAATGACTTAAAATCAGTGTTAAAATCGATGAATAACAAAAAAGATACAAACGGAGTTATTGTTAAAATGTACTTGGATGCATTTGATATATGTGGTGATATGTTACTAAAAATTGTGAATTTATCTCTACTTAGTGGTTCGTTTCCAAATTGCTGTAAAGAGTCTCTTATTGTACCAATTCCAAAAATCAAAAACTCGAACAAAGTGGATGATTTCAGACCCGTCAATATGCTGAACCTCGAAAGTAAAATTATTGAAAAGATTGTGTATAACCAACTTCAAAACTATTTAGAATCCTTTAATTTAATATCTTGTTATCAATCTGGCTTTAGAAAAAATCATAATTGCGAATCACTTCTTAATCTAGTCATCACGAAGTGGAAAATTGACATTCAGGAGAAGAAAGTGGTAGTGGCAGTGTTTTTGGACTTAAAGCGAGCTTTCGAGACGGTAGATAAATTAATATTAATCAAAAAACTAAAAATGTACGGTGTGAGAAATATGGAATTCTAAATGATAGAACTCAAAAAACAAAAATGAACGATGAAATTTCAAACCCTGTTCCTGTGCTTAATGGTGTTCCTCAAGGATCTTTGCTTGGTGTATTGCTGTTTTTGGTTTATATCAACGATATGGAAAATGTTGTCCGTTTTTCAAAACTTGTGTTATTTGCAGATGATGCGTTATTGTTTATATCTGGTAGTAATGTTGATGAATGTATCGATAAAATTAACTCAGATTTACAAAGTTTGCAAGAATGGTTTGATAGTAACATGTTAAAATTGAATATAAATAAAACTAAAGCTATGATATTAAATGGTAATACAAATAGAAACATAAGCATAAGCAACCAGAATATTGAAACAGTTGGTGAAATCAAATACTTAGGCGTTGTTATCGACGAAAAATTCAATCTCGATGCACATGTTAATTACATATGTAAGAAAATATCTAAAAAAATTTACTTTTTGGGAAGAATTAGAAAAAAAATGTCAAAAAATACAGCTATTAAAGTTTATAATACAATGAAAAAGCCACACTTTGAATATTGTTCAAGTATTTTGTTTATGTGTAAAAATCTCATGATGAATAGATTACAAAAACTTCAAAATAGGGCTATGAGAATTGTTTTGTTGTGCAATGGATTTACTCCAATTAGAGAAATGTTTTTAAAATTATCTTGGATGAGTGTAAATCAAAGAATAATGTATAATGCAATTATATTTGTGTTTAAAATTAAATTCAATATACTTCCGAATTATTTAAATGAATATATAACGTATGTAAGTGAAGCACAACCTTTTGCTCTACGCAATGCTGGTGATTTTAGGTTACCTATGTATAGAAATGTAAAAACCACAAATATGGTTCTTCACAGAGGATTAGATATTTATAATAACTTAACGAATGAATTGAAAATAATTTAATTAGATTCAAAAAACTTTTAATTGAGTATGTTAAAAATAGATTTATTTAGTTTATAGAATATAATATACTTTGTAATGAATTTCTTAAATGGCAAATTTTGCCAAATAAATATTCAAAAAAAAAAAAAAATCTTCAGGCTTTCAAAATTGGAGTAAAATTAGAATCTGCATTTTTTCACGAATTTTAATATAAATGTTGGGTAGTCCAAAAATTCGTCTTTTATTTATCATGACAAGTGCCATCTTTTTGTCAATAAATACATTTAAATATCTTATTTGTACCTTCAAAAAGTCAATTAACATTCATTTCAGACGGAGCCAGGTGTCAAAACAAAAGCTTCATAAAAATATCGTGTTCCCTTTATCTGGAAACATTCATTATCGCAGCTGTATATGATGTTAAAGTATATAAGTTGCCACAGAGATCGATACCACATCTTTTTGTGGTGTCCGCAAATAAAGATTGTCACGCAATCCTGGCAAAAATGATGTGAGAACCATTAGCGCCAGAAAGACCGGTCCTTGTTGATTTGGTTCGTTAGCTAGTTCGTGTTTGTCTTTTATACCAAACTGGACTATACCAACCATAGGGATATATAGACGAAACTCCAAAATGGTTGGCCGCACTCACTCACTAAGTAAATTTTAATGACTCGCCCGCCCTCCTCTTCTGATGTGTGCGCGTTTGCGTATCTCGTGCTTCATGCTGTGCGACTTGTATCGAGTCACTTCATAAATAAACTCATTCATGGATAATGTTGTTTTTTGTAATTATTTAACATAAGAACCAGATTCGAATTTAATAAAATGACTGAGCAGAAGAGTCTCTTTAAAGTTTGCATGGTAATTCTATAACGTGTTTATTATGATGCTTGCGATCCGAATGTGGTGGAGTGTCTTCTTATTTATAGAGTTGGAAAAAGGACCGATCTTGGTCAGGTTTTTATAAAAAAATATCGATGGCATGTTTGTCTGTGGAAGTTTCATAAATGCTAATGCAGTTAAAATCAGCCAAAGGTGATTGCTTATTAATGGAGACTTGGTAATTTGCATTGAAGAAGTCCAGCTTAGTTGAATTGTGAATTCCAGAAGCACAAGACATGGTTGGACCTTTGATTTGAAGGAATAAGGCGGCTGTGTAAAGTGGTGACATGAGTTAGATAGAACAAAAAAGTACATAATTTGAGCCTCTTTGCAATATTAATGAGTGCAAGATCAGTTTATACTATTCAGCGGCTAAACAAAACAAACATAAGCTACTGTTTTCATTTGGAATTTGTTAGACAATCCTATTAGTAATATTGACATAGACATATATAGCGTTTTCGGTTTGATACTTGTAGCATTGTAGATAGTTTTATGTTTATACTAATAATTCGCACAGAGCATATTGCTGCTCAGAAAGGTCCAAGGTAAAATGTCAATGGCACAAATAGAAGATACTCTCATGACAAATCGTTGTGAGTACGTATACCATTCAAAAATGTATCACTCTCGCCCTGAATAATGAAAAATTGTGAATTCTTCCAACTAAGGATCCTTCTACTCTGCATCTGATGCTTCCAACCTATCAGAACAGAAGCCATTGGTAAAACGATTTTAAAGGAACTCAAGGAATGTGTGGTTGATATCAAAAATATGAGCTGGATCATGTTGGATTATTTAAATGTTAGAATTAAACTTTTTGGGAGGAGATAGGAAACAACAAGAAAATAATCGATTTTGAAGTAAAATATGTCCCAACGTCTGTTGTGACATTTCAACACAACAAGTTTGGAGAAGAGAAGTTTCCAACAATGAAACTTTTTCCCAAATTGGTTTGGAAAGTTGCTTAAGCAAAAATATAGAAGTGTTTCTGGTGTAAACATGCAATTGGAATAGGATTGGGTTTTACTAATTGCATTCATTTCATTTCATTCATTCATTTCATTCAATTCGTTATTCGATTCATTCATTTCATTCACTTCATTCGTTTCATTCATTTTATTCATTTCATTTATTTCAATTCCATTCATTTCGTTCATTTCGTTCATTTCAATTTCATTTATTTCATCCATTTCACTAATTTCATGCTATTCATAATTTCACTTATTTTATTCAATTCATGTATTTCATTCACTGTGTTCATTACATTCAGGTCATTAAGAAAATACATCTGTGGGTGTTTGGTACAAACATGATAGCTCTATTTTATATTATGCGTCTTTGGGACCACTTTACATCGAGCTAACGCTTAACCAGGTGATACAAATTTATACAAATTTGAAAAAATTATTAAAAATTAGTATGAAGATATAATGTTCCAAATTTGAAGAAAATCATTTTCTACGTTAAGGATCTAGCTCGATGTGAAGTGGTCATTAAGACGAAATGAAGTTTTCATGTTTCTACTAAACACCACAGATATGATTACGAATTTTACTCGTTAGACTAGTACCTAACCCTTTTATATGCTGATCCTGTATTTGTTGTTTGAGGTTGTTGTGCTCTTTGTAGTCTGAACTCTGGTAGAATTCTATAAAAAATGTGAAACTACTGATCTTGTCATAAATTTAACAGGCTTGCTGACTGCGATCGAGGATAGCCGCATGGCTCTTATTTTAACAATTTAAAAAGCAGGTTCCAGGACCGATCCTGATTACTACCAAGGGATATTCTTTCTCAAAGCCTCATATAAAATATTCACAACAGTCCTTCTAAATTGACTCATTTCATGGTGCAGTGGAAATAATTGTTAGGGGAGTTTCAAATGGTCGACCACATCTTTTAAGTAAGAAGTATTGAAGAATCATTTCAAGTAAAAAGCTAATACCTCGTCTTGCATTTTTATTACTACTTAAGCTACTGTAGCTCAAAATGAATTTGTATACAAATTTCATGCACTAGGTATCTCAGTTAAATTTGGCTTAATCATTGAAAACCATTATAGGGCCATGAAGGCAGTGGGTGGTGGGGAATGGTGAAGAATATTGATTTCATACAATATTTGGAGTACCACACGGTTGCACACTTAACTCAATACTTTTTATACTTTTTAAACAAGACATAGTGAACATTCTGTCTGGTGTTATTGACTTTACAGAGATAGCTACTCATTCAGACCCAGCTCTTTGACAAAAAATTATTTGCCCTGCCACATTTGAATTCAATCGGAGTGTGTTTAAGAAATTGAATCTGGTTTTCCTTTAACTTGGTAAGAAACTTTTTGTTAACAATTTCCTGAAAGGGTTTTTTTTTTCAAAATATAGATTTTCGCAGCACGATTCCCATGTAATCTTAAAGGGCGGGCGCCTTACCTTATTGGTTACTATGATAGTTCGAGCCGGTACTGGCAGCAGGTGTTTAAAGCAAGCAAAGAAGTAGTAGTTTCTCTTATCATCAGCTTATATTTTTTCTAGAGCAGATTCGAGTTTTTTTTTGTGTAAATTAATCCATTAATATGGCAACTTTTATTACCTTTTATAAATAATAGAAATCAAGTTTCAGATAGGGGGTATAATCCTAGCTTAATCAATCGTCAGCCGCCAGAGTACTCGATTCAGATAGTGGGATTGGGCTCAAGTCAGTGATATTCAAAAGTGAAAAGAAAAGGCTTACATTTATGGGCATAGATTAGGTGAAGATAATCCTATCAACCTAATTGGAACAACCGGATATGAAGTGATAGCTTATTTTGTTTGCCAATAGAGGGACATTATAGAATCGATATATGGTCCAATAAATTTTGTCTATCCTAGATTTTATTTTAAGTCCATAACTTAAAGAATTGCCATAGCTTAAGAAATTTCCCAGACTGAATAAGGTTTGAGCAATACGAAGTAAAACTTGATTTGAAAAAAAGAAAACAAATCTTTATAAAAAAGTAAAGAATATAGGAATGGCAGCCTTTGGTTATAGGAAACCTGCTTGCATTGCCTCCTCGAGCTGTGTACCAATTTTCAATTAAAGGCATTCTTCGATGAGGCATCCTAATAGCCGTCACCGCCTCTTGTAAGGCACACAAGATAATAGCGTTCCCCTTTCAGCTACAATATGTAGTACTACTACCCAGGTTCTTATAGAACTATTTGACTTCAATTAAGTGATTGACAGTTAATTCCACTAATCAAATTATAGGACATTACACTGTCATCACGCATGCAATGTTTCTCCACGGTAGCCTCGTGTGCTCTTATGGATACGGAAATTCCGTTCCAAAGGCTGCTGCTGCCACTGCTGCAACGTGCGCTGCTACCTGCACGCTGCTGCCTTGATGCAAGCGTAGAAAGTGGAAAAATTCCCAACGAAATGGCCAATTTTTCCATGCATCTCCAACGAACCGCGCCATCATTGCATGGAGGAGAAGGGGTTGTATTGGGCTGGTGATTGGTCTTATATTAGTGACTGGAAAATAAAACAAAAACAAAATACCGGAATCATTTCAAACGACAACAAGTGTGTGTATTTTTTTTTAACATCACAGTCTTCCGTGGCACCACCACCACCACCATCAACTGGCCACGTCGTAGATGGTGCCCTTAATTACATTTGCAACAAGTTGTTGAAAGTAGGTACAATTATCAGTGCAACGGTGCTGCGACGTTGGTATGCAATTTGTGCGACGACCGACAATGGCTGTATAGAGAGTGGCAAGGGATGTTGCAACTTGCATTGCAAGATAAAAGCATCACCAATTGTTGAAGAAACTTGGAGATTGCTCAGAAAAGGCTTAAATAACAAAAAAAAAAATCGAAGAAAAAAGTGGAGGTGCATTACGACAACTGCACTGCCTTGTTTGCGCGGTTAATGGATGACAACTTTGCCAGTGAATTGAATTGGGAATGTCATGATGGTTGAGTGTAATTTTACGGTAAGATGAAGTTTGTTTTAAGTTTTATTTTTTTTTTTGTTCAGTTGCAAAAATAATTTCCATTGAAATGCTGTGTGTGCTGTAATGACATTTTATAGGAAGTTGTGCAATGATTTAAACGGTCTCTCAATGTAGCAAACTGCTACACACAAAATGTCAGTCAGTGGTGCAGATGCAATTTCGTTCTTTTTTTTCGGGAACGTAGCATAGAGCCTAAACTTTTCCTTGGGAACTCCGATTTAACTGCCTTTGGAGTTCTTGCACAATTTCTTTTTAAAACACAGCTGACCATTTGTTGCTTTCTAGGCAAATCAAATTAAATCAAAGATTTTATGCTAAGCCAGTTGCGTACCGCTAATACGGAGGGTGAAGTGCGGGCCAGCCTTTTTCGGACCGTCAAGTTGGCTCTTTTCGAGACGTTCGTTTTTCAGCTGTCTTAAGCTGGCAGTTAAAAGTTTGTTGAGTTTTCAATGATACTATTTAGATTCTGATTTTACACATTTTCGTAAAGAATGCAGGAGATGTCTCTTAATTGACTGTTCAGAAGTTCGTTTGCTGGGTGTTGATTTCTGGCCAATTGGATATCTATGCCTTACACTTTTATCTGCAAGTAATCGTTAGAAGGGGTATAAGAAGTCCTTACAAGATTCCAACCATTTAGGCTAACAATTGTATAATCTCGTTTAATTCATAGTTGAGCGCATTCAAAAACTTCTAATCCGCTTACGTTGAAATTTTCAGTTTCAATAGGCAGAAAGCTTTGAAAAGTGATGGTGTTAAACTTACTTACTCCCATGCCCATTATGTAGTTTAATTCTTTGTTTGACGTTGAATAAGTAATTGTAATGTTTTCTCAGATTAGTAAAACAATTTATTGTTCACCACTGAAATTAATTCACCAACTTTACTTGTCACTTTTATTACAACCAACTTTTTCGGTTCACGATTAACAACAAACTGTGTCCACTGCCGGCATGCCGGTCAGACATGTGCCTTTTGTACTTGTTTGACAAGCTCTGGATATTGCTTGAAAGTTTTAGATCTGCTTCTAAAGCTTTTATTTTGACATTTAGCACCAAAGCTCTAAAGCTCACGAAAGCTCTCTGTAGACTGGGGCAAAATTACCGCATCAGTAATCGAGCAATACGTGACTGAATTATATGAGTTTGGCATTACCGCTCACGTTTCGAGCAATCTAGTATAACGAAATTTGATGTGGTTACTCGTACATTTGATTCGATCACTGATGGAACTCAGTCACTCGATCACTGAAGCGGTTATTTGGCACCTGGTTTGAGTCCGGTAGAATGCGGAAGTTGACGCTTCTTCATTCGAGAGTCGTTATATTTAGTTAAGGTTATGTGTGCACTGCAACCTGAAGCTCTATTGTGCCGGTTTGTTTGCTATGGTGAGTCGTTATATAGTTCAAATGTGAGTCATAACAATATACCTAATGAAAAAGGGCGTGGAAGTGGGTTGGTCTTAAGGAAACAGTTTTTTAATCCTTCCACTTCTAATGGTAAAAAACCACGAGAACTTCAGCAAAATTGATTTAAAAGGGGTAATGAAAGAGCTCAGCTTAAATTAAGTCGGAAAATACCAACCCTATGGAAAAATTTGTTTTGATCAAAATTATATGACACTAAATTTGCAACAATCTGTTCAATATCCAATTTTTATCTCAAGGTGAAGATGAGGGATCTAATTAATAAAAAAAAAGCTATTTTAAATGGCGCCCAACGTTCAAAGGATAATATTCCAGAAAGTATAATTAGAATTCCTTATTCTGACAGAGTTGTCAGTGATAGTCTTTTTTTGGTAAATTATACGAGAAATTATTTTGGATTTTCATACGTTTTTAAGCTCCCCATCGCAAACCCTGCGCTACGAAAAGTCTGCAGTAAGAAACTTACTTTTAAATCCACAATTTTAAAGCAGCAAAGCTATGCATTTCGAGTTGTCATCTCATTATTATTCACAACACGATTAAAGAATAACTCTCCACAAATCTGGAAGCAATTTTCAATGCTGTTCATGAACGTTAACTGATGGATGATGCATTTTGCGATCTTATCTGTGCAACAAACCATGCAGCATTCGATTGGCCATAGTATAAAAAGCGAAACTCAACATATCTCGTGCAATTAAATAATTATTATTTAAAAATAAAATTGTTTTGACAGTTTAAATTAACAATTGATTGAGTGCAACTCTCGCCATCGAAAACAACTCCAACGGAATGCAACAACAAGCGCCACCGATATGCAACACGAACCAAAACGTCACCGTCGCCATTGAGTCGCTTCGTCAATGCTGCTGCGGTCTGCAAAGAATTTCTTTTTATTTTGTTTTTTAAATTCGCGCTTTGGTTTCGGTTATGCCATCACATTCGCACGGTTATCGGACAAATTAATCTAACGAATAGCGATCGTGTGGCTTGAGATTGTGTGTGGTGCAACTTCCAAAGTTGCAACTGCAAGCGCACAACAGTCCAATTATCAAGCGATAAATGATAACGTGTGATATAGCGAAAGTGCATTTCGGTGTGTTATGTTTTGCTACATCAGTCTTGACAACTTTATCACAGCTGAATCGATTTAGAAATAAACAGCTTCATCTGGAAGAAGATCCTTGATGTAGCCGTGATTTAACTTAGGGCTTTAGTCACTACTGAACTGGTTCGTAATGGGAGATTCAAATTAGTCACGAGAAAACTATTTCAAGACCGATCCCGATAATGAAAGACGGAAACGGATTTGACACGGATAGGAGTTGGATCCAAGATGGATGTTAGACAGATTGCAGATGGATCCAAGATGGATAGGAAATGGATTGGAGATGAATCCAAGACTGATCAGAGACCGATGCAAGACAAATAGGATTCAGATTAAAGACGGATCAAAGTTGTAGAGTAGTTTGAATGACACCGGTTCGAAGATTATGCTTTGCAAGCACCCGTTACGATGTCGTTGTAATCGGCTTATCAGATGCTTACGATTTGCGAGCATGCACATACTATCATTTTTGAGAAAGGTTGAGTGTTACCTTGTAGCCAGAAGATAACACAAGAGGATTAGGTCCATTCTTCGACCATTATCAAGCTGCTTTGTTGAGAAATATTTAAGTAGAGTAAATACAAAATTTACTCCATTACTCAGATAGCTATGTACTCACTTGCGGGTTTTTATCTCGATAGTCTTTTTAGTTTTAGTTTTAAACGGATACGCATCTCAAAGATATTTCAGGTAATACGTCAAAAAGGCGTCTTGGCCAGTTATTGTGAACATACCACCAAAAAAAGAACTGTTAATTTTTTTGAATGACAAATCTAAAATCTTATTTACACGCAGCATTGACCGTGACATTTCTTATACTCTCTTGCTTATACTTACGAAACAATTTATTCCACAAGATTTAACGGCATCGCTCTCAAGTGCATCGTGGTTTGATTTGCACTGTGAATCAACCTTAAATCAACCAACCATTGAATACAACACCCATAGCAAATTCCATTACCACGTTCAATGAAATGCGCAACTATTAATTTGTTTTTATAAAAAACACTCAACTGACCAAATGCACTTTCTATCATCTGCGGTCTTTCCTAGCTACTCTATAGGTCGAACCTGAAACAGGATGTTATAAGCTTCTTTTCCAATAGATGTAGGTACCTATATGATATGCCTGCAGACATACATATTTTCCAATCAAAACATAATTAGTCGGATTAAGTGTGGAATTTCACCTGATGTCCGTATGGAGGTTTGGTGCATGAAGTTATGCTATGGAATTCCAAGTGCAATAGTCAAACTTCACGAACCACTGTTGAAATACTTCACATTGCATTGCGCATTGTTGAGGGTTTTTAATGAGTTTTGAATGCATATTAATTTAATGGTTGTATTTTTTTTTCGGAGTGCTGTAATTTCAAATTTCCAACAAAAAACCGATTAAAACCAAGAAGTAGATAATTGATTTCGTTTAGACGCTTCTTAACGACTTTTACCCAAATAAGTGAAGCATTGCATAGGCAAAGTTTTCATGCATGTGTTAAAACTGTAAATAGCAGCTTCGTAGCCAATCATTGGTGATTATTTTAATTTTAGTTTAAGAAAAAAATCTAATTTCAAAAACTGCTACAATGTGTGATGATTTAAAAGCATAAACTATTAGATAGTGTAGAAAATTTATGAAAACCCGTTTAAGTGTGACGAAGAATTTTTTCTTTTAGGCCTATTATACTCACTTTCAGTGAAACTTAAAATAAACTGGTTGCACAATAATTGTTCTCACGCAATTTTCACATTTTAAAGAGCATGCCATCATATTGGGAAAGTTTTGCTGAGGCTTGAAAAGCAAAATACATTAATCATATCGATTATGAAATCCACAAGATTTTAATCCCGGAGAGTCAAGGACTTTTCACATTTGTTTTTAGACACTTGGGTAACGAACTAGAGTATTTTATTCGATCCTCGAGACTTCTGGTGTGGATATAAAAGAAAAATATTTGTAGATGCTTAGGGTGGGGATAGTGAATTTGGTAGGAGTAAATTTTACTCCCACCACTTGCTGTATTGCAGAATCGGGTTGAATATCTCGCGAGCAGCTATTGATGCTGCATTTATACAACAGGAACACTGGTAATATACTGATCAAAACAAAATCAATGGACACAACACAACAGAGTCAGTGTTCCAGTAGTGCGGCACGAATGTGGAAAGTTTCCATCCTTTCATCCAACTTTAAATAATGAAATCACTTTTTATGGGTAACGATTCATGTTGGTGTGCGGTGAAATGAAGAGGAGTCTTGAGCAACAACTGAGCAATAAAATTCTAAGTTCTTGGTTAAACAGAGTGGCTGTATTGACAAAAATTCTACTAATCACGTTTTCAAAGACAGAATCTTACTGTGCTCTTCGAATTGAAAATGAGAAAGTTGAGCTAGCTTGGGAACAACACGATGGGCACACATAAATTGAAGATTTTTACAAGAAATGTGGCTTGAATGGGCACCAACCACCAACTCTTTCGACCCGCATTCACACGTGCTCTTTGACCGAGTCTTAAATGGAGACCAAAAGAAAAGAAGCAACATTGAATGAACTCAGAAAACTGATGAAGGATAAATCTCAGAATCGGGTCCCTTCACTGGCCACTGTAAGCTGCCTTAGATCTTATGGCAACGTATACTGTCAAAAATTCTTTTCGCCAAAAAATAAGGAATTTCTTAGAATACACGAAGATCACTAACATTTTTTAAATAAAAATTGAGTAACTAAAAAAAAAATTAGAACAATTTTTAATTGCTGTCAACTGAAAGTCAATCTTTTCTCAAATTTTTGTTGATACCTACATAAATAAGCAAAAAAAAAAAATGTTCTCCCGACTTCTTCCAAGATTTTCCTAATTGGCAGAAATGCCGCATAAAAAACACGTCTTAAAGGATGTCTACAAAAAATGCCATATAAAAATGTTAACTGATTCAAGTTGAGCTCTTCCGGCATCAAAAGGTGAGCCCTTTTGGCATATAATGTACATATGTATGTATGCCCTTCACTTTTTGATTCCCTTCACATTTTTTTTTTTAACTCTACAGCCTTAACTGCAAAACTTATTAAGAACATACGAATATGCGAAACCACATTCATGGTCATCGTTTCATTAAAATAAAATAAAATAAAAACAACATCGGCAAAGTTTTCTTTTTCACTTGACAGTTAATTCTGAATGTCAGTTTGTTCAATACCCAAATTCTTAGGAATATTTTTGTTGGACAGTTAAATGAACGTAGGACTCATCAAAGACATTGCACCCAACTTTTTTGCCAGATCGCACGAAATAGCAGCGCAAATAAATTTGTCTGATGTATATCCTGAAAAGCATCACAACAAACACATTTTAGCCTTAACAGATTTGTGGAGTATACAGGGTGTTATTCAATTCAACTGAAATTATTTCGCTCATTTGTTACAAGATCGTCATAACTCATAATTTGTTGCTTAGAGATAAATTCGATTGAAAATTTCATTTTCGTGAGAAAAAGCTATTGCGCTCTTACTTGAAATTGGGAAAAGATATCGATGCTGAATGTACTACAAAAAAATATCATAATCACAATGTTTTATGCAATAAATGATCAAAGTCATCAATTTTTGAGCTATGCCGGTCTTTCAGCAAATGAGCGATTTGTTTTTCATTTTCTTTAAAAAATTCATATCACGATGAGTAAGAAATTAAGTTAGAAAACCCCTTCAATTTATAATCAGCAAGTTCCTATTTTTTAAAAATTCTTTTTTCTATAAATTTCTTTTTAAAATATTCAAAGATCATAAAAATTATAGAAAAATTGAGGTTGTGAGTGGAAAAGTGGTTTCAACCACTTTTTTTTGCAAAATTTATATTTTTGTCTAATTTTTTTTACAAGCTCACAAATACTTAATAAAGTTGACTTTTCATCACGATTCAAAGACTTTTCGATATACATTTTCTGCGAACATCGCACAAATGAGGTGAAAAACATCGCTATGATATTGAAGAATCTTTTAAAATGATTTAACACAGCGCGAGGGTTAGGAAAGTAGGGAAGGATTCGAGAGGACAAACCCATACACATAAGTTTTGTAGTTCTGAGCTGGTAAAGCATTCGACCTTCGGATAGTGCGACTAAGAAAAGAATCTCTATACTTGACAGTACGTCCGAAATTGGGCTCAAGGGTTAACTGATGTGCATTCATAGAAGTACGAGTATTACGGTGAAAATGCTTAAGGGGAGGAATGCAAATAGAATTCATTAAACAAAAAATCTATGTCTGTCCAACCTTAGGTAAACTGAAAAAAGCTAACCTCCTAAGACCATTTAGTGGCCTTTCCATTGACATAATTTTTCTTAATGCGCAAAAGAGGTTCTGAAAATTTGTCTGTGATCTTTATAAAACTTTAAAAATTTACTAAATAAAAATTTATCGCTGATCAATTACTGAAAATAATTATCAAAATTTGCATAATTTTGTTTCGCCAATATCCCCACATATCGTCGGCTTTCTGTCAAAATGTTTTAAGTCTATAAATATCATTGTAATGTATTTCAGATCAAAACAGATCACTGAATTCTAATATCAATGGCTCGTTGCAAGCATCTATCAACCAGTATTTAAACCATTTACGATCTAAAAATGCCATTTTATTACCTTTTAAATCAGCATTTTGTGTCTTCTAAGCAATTTTTCAAAACAGACTTTAAGAGGTTTTGACAGAAAGCCGACGATATGGGGTACCAAGATATCAGAGCCGAGCTTTAATCTACTAAAAACATAATCTTGGTTGGGTACGAAAACTCACAAACTTAAATCTCGCATTCTAAACCTCGTATTATGAAATCTCGAAATTAAAAATCTCACTTTTCGCAATCTCAGAGGTACGTGCATATTTTAAATAAACTCCATAGTTTTTTGACATTAGGTATGTAGGTAGAATGTAATGTCGGTATGCGTCACTGTGATATTTCTCTTCCTGTCGATTTGGTAGATATTTGTTTTAGGGGTCAGATAACATGCTGTTTCCAATGGTTTTTTCAGACGTTTCACTTCTTTTTAATCCCAGTGGAATATAAAACGTCTTGACAGACGACCACCTTTCAGAATTCACAAATATTTTACCAACAAACGCCATAATGAGAAACGTTTTTTCAAGTATTTATTTCCCGTACATGTCATCCGAAGAATGACTTTACGTGTTCAAGCATACCTTTTGACACTCTTACATAAATGAAATCGGGAAGAAAAACACTTCTTAAACATCACTCGAATGAGCCAAGTCAATGAAAGTCTTTTGGAATACAAAAGAAGTGAAAAAGAAATATTCTTATTTTTAAATTTGAAGTTTGTCTCGTTATTTTTGTGACAAGACATTTGTGTATTTTCAAGTATTTTCAAAATATTTAAATGGATTTAATGACCTCATAAATAGGTAGGCAAACTATGTCAAACAAATTTCAGAACTCCTATATTAACAACAAAACACCCTGTACGTTCGACTTACATTATCTCCAGTCATTTGGGTTAAGAGGAATTCATTTCCTGGATTCTGTAAACGCATTTCTTTGTTGTTTTTGGTTTTTGTTCGTATACTTTTCGTTTTTTGTGTGTGTGTTTGATTTTACCTTTTAGCGGTACATTTATTTCTTTTTCAAGATTTGGTTTGCTTGCAGTGATAATTGGATGATTGGAATTGTTTGTTGAGACAGATTTCACCCGTTAAGTGGCACCTAATTAAGAACCTCAAATCGAATGCAACTTGGAAAAATAATAATTTCTTCCAAGGGACTTTGAACCAGTCATGCAAGTTGGTATTTTTTCGTAACCTACTAGGTAATAACTTCTACCTGAGCGTCGAACTTGTCGAGTTGTAGAAGCTGAGTAAGGGCAAAGATTCTCGAGTCAAACTCCAGATGAGTCCTGAAACCAAAGGGCGCTTCTTGTCCCTAAACCTTCCCCATCCACACCCATCCCATCTCGGTGGTACGGCGAATAGCTGTCCAACAATTATCCCCCTCGGTGGTACGGCGAAAAAGCTGTTCAACGAGGTCTCCCCCATGTCGGTACGGCGTATCGCTGTTCGACGTGTTTTCCCTTACATATTTTTCCTTTCCTTGGCAGTACGGCGTATAGCTGTTTGCCACTCTTATCTTATCATATTCCCTTCCTCACCCACTCCAACTTTCATATTGGGCTGGATCTAAGGTGTTACACGACCCGTGCCGATGATCAGCCTGGCTGGGGGCCCAATTAAAAATACTAGCTCAGTCGTTAACGGAGTATCCGACTTTTGGCACTTTTCGGATTAACTAGCCTTCTCCACATATCGAATCCCTGTGTGGAGTGACAACCCTTTATTCGTTACTCGTGGGTCCAAATTTATGTCAAAAAATATTAACAAAAAAACAAAAACAGTAGAAGTAGATGAGACCGGTTCTCCTTCGAAACCGGGCGGCAGCACGGCGCCAAAGCTGTTTGCCGTTACTCCTGGGGTTGGTGTTGGTGGGGAGGTTGTGGCAAGTCATGGCCCCCCATCTGATACTGATCTCAGCGAGAGAAGTAAGGCGGTAGAAATACCTAGTTTCGGTAGTGGGAGGGTTGTGAATAACGATCCTACCACTACTAGAGAGAGGGGAGCTCTCCCGAGTACGTCTCGTGGGAGGGCCCAGCTTAGCGGTACCAGGGTTGTGAATAACGGTCCTCCTACCGCTGGGGTGGGTTCTCTCCCGAGGTCGTCGCGTGAGAGTAGAAGGAATAGGCCGTCTAAGGGCGGCTATAGGATCAGGCGGTCAGCTGCTAGGATCCTCAAGACCTTCGGTAATAAACCGCAGGTCGAAGGGAAGCCGGAGCAGGACGCCAAGATAAAATGGGCCCAGAGCATCTTAGCGAATGCGCAGACCAGCGACGACTCCACGTCGAAGCGAAATAGGTCTCTGGAGGAAACCATCCCGGTTCCCAAACGCCCCAAAGTGCATAACGCCAGCACTCTCCATTCCGGAGTATCGAGGTCCTATAGCGACGTTCTTAAAAACAGGATCGTGGTTGCGGTTATCGATAGGAGTAATATTGATGGCACGATTCTTCCAGATCAATGGCAGGTGGTAAGATTGAAGCTCTCGGCAGGCTTCTTGAGTTTAATGAAAGAAAATCCGGGACCACCTCCTCTCACAGGCGATGGCGGTTGGCATCAAGGGCATGTCAAACTCATCGTCTGTGAGGATCAGAGATCGTGCGATCTGTATAAGCTTGCTGTCAGCAGGTTAGGCGAGGTCTGGCCAGGTGCGAAGCTCGAAGTTGTTGCTAGGGAAGATATCCCGTGCAGACCTAGAGCCCGCATATGGATACCTGCCGAGCCATCTTGCATGGAGGAAATACTCCAGATAGTCAAACTAAGCAACCCCTCATTACCGACTCATGACTGGAAGGTCGCAAAGCTCGAGGAGGTAAGGGGTCTTTATAGAAGCGCGATTATCGTGATAAATAAGGATTCCCTTGCCCCCTTGGCGCAGACCAAAGGCATGATAAGGTATGGGTTTGATACGATCTCCTTGAAGGTTTATAAGAAAGACGAGGTTGACGCGGATCGCGTCCCTCCAGTAAACACCGAAGCTGTATCTGTGGGAGAGGACCCTGGTGCATCCATCACCTTTCCATCGATAGGTGATGAGGAATCCAGGTCATCCTCGATCACGGTTCAGTCTTCTACACTCGTCGACAGTCTGACCGATATGGAGACTGAAGACTTCCTCAACCTCGTTCCTCTGTGTGAGGATGACCTTTTGGGTTCATCTTCGGACATGGAGGAACTCAACGACACCGTGGTGGAGGCTGATCTGCCTGATTGTAGCCAAAATGCTGCAGTTAATCCAGATTAACCTCCAACACTCCATTAAGGCTTCGGCCTCCCTTCTTCTCCGTTTATCCAGGAATGGTGAAGATATTGTCCTGATCCAAGAACCGTGGATTGTTAAGTCCATAGTTAGGGGACTCAGGACTCCTGGATACTACGTACTGTATGCGTCTGATAAAGGTGACCCCAGATCTTGTATACTAGTTAAGCGTAGCACTAATGTATATTTACTCCCTGATTACAGCGATAGAGATATCACCGCCGCTAGGCTGGAAACGGCCAATGGAACGTACTGGCTAGTGTCGGCATATCTGGGCCATGACCACCTCGGCCCTCTCCCCGGTGAAACACTGAAGAGACTAATCGCGGATGCTGAACGGCAGAAGATATGCCTCATTATTGGGAGCGATGCGAACTCCCATCATACAGTATGGGGTAGTACTGATATCAATGACAGAGGTGAGTCTCTCTTTGATTTTATCTTAAGTACTAACCTTATAGTAAGTAATGTAGGCAATGAACCTACCTTCATCACTAAAAACCGACAAGAAGTATTAGATATTACTCTTGTCTCAGATACTATTCATCATAAGATCTTGAATTGGAAAGTGTCGGATGAACACTCGTTCTCTGATCACAGATACATTCAATTCAGTCTTACTGATGAACCTCCTTGCCGAGTAGTATTTCGAAACCCTCGAAAAACCGACTGGCTTAAATATAGGATTACACTTCAAGGGCTATTAAAACCCGATCTTTTAAATCCTCCTTCTAATACTAATGAGCTTGACTGCAAGGTCAATGATCTCACAGTAGCCCTTAACAAATCCATGGCTACTTCCTGTCCGCTTACTCAGGTAAGGGGAAAAAAGAAACCACATTGGTGGGATTCTGGGCTTGAACCGCTCAGGAAAGATTGTCGCAAGAGCTTCAATCGAGCTAAAAGCACTCGTGAAGTGTCAGATTGGGAATCCTATAAGGTAACCCTCAAATTATATAAAAAAGCGTTGAGAAAGTCAAAGAGATCCTCCTGGAGAATTTTCTGTGGAAAAATAGAGGAAACTTCGGAGGCATCTAGGTTAAGGAAAATTCTCTCTACTAATCCAGTAATGCCAAGCTGCTTAAAAAATGCTGATGGCTCATGGACAAATTCCTGCGAAGAATCGCTTAACTTGCTATTGGATACTCACTTCCCTGGTAGCTCCCAAAACATTAATAGCTGCGACCGTAATAGGTTTTATATGAATCCAAGCTATCCACAAGGTCTGATTACAAGGGAAAAAGTGCAATGGGCGCTCAACAGCTTCCAGCCTTACAAGTCTGCGGGACCAGATGACATAATACCAGCCGAACTCCAGATGAATAAAGATTTAATTATGCCAATTCTGGAGTCTATCTTTACTGGCTGCTTAGCACTCATCTACATCCCCTTGTCTTGGAGAGAGGTTAAGGTTGTGTTCATACCCAAAGCTGGAAAGTGCTCCCAAGTAAACCCAAAGGATCTCAGACCTATTAGTCTATCATCATTCCTTCTAAAAACATTTGAACGATTGATTGATATCCACATACGATCAAGCATTGACATGCGACTTTTGTCTACGAGTCAACATGCTTACTGCAAAGGGAAATCTGTAGAAACGGCCTTACATAGTTTAGTAAGAACCATTGAATATTCCCTCCATCATAAAGAGTACACCATGGTTGCTTTCTTAGATATAGAAGGTGCTTTTAACAATGTCGACACATCTGCAATCGCATCTGCACTGACATCTCTGAAGGTAGATGGTTCGCTTGGTGAATTGATTAACCAAATGCTGACTAGCAGGGTCATCAACTCAAAACTAGGCGGCTTTTCTACTAGAAGGTCTGTCAGTAGAGGCACGCCACAAGGCGGGGTCCTATCTCCTCTTCTCTGGAACTTGGTGGTAAATGAGCTGCTAACATGCCTGGAAGCGGAGGGCTTCAGAGTGATTGCCTATGCGGACGATGTTGCAATTGCCGTATCAGGAAAGCATCCTAATACCTTAAAAGAACTCTTACAAAATGCTTTGAATAGGCTAACCAATTGGGCGGACCGGTGTGGTCTCGGTGTCAACCCTCATAAAACAGAACTTGTTCTATTCTCCAGGAAATATAAAATTCCTCATGTAGATCCTCCTTCTATAAAAGGTATTCCATTAAGTTTTACTGATCAAGCGAAATATTTGGGTCTTATTTTAGATAAAAAATTAAGCTGGAAACCTAATATACAAGAAAGAGTTAAAAAGGCCACAGTGGCACTCTTCTCATGCAAAAAAGCCGTTGGGAATAAATGGGGCCTTCAACCTCGCATTACTCATTGGCTATATACGTCGGTGATTAGACCGATTCTCACTTATGGTGTTGCAGTATGGTGGACTGCTCTAGATAAAGCGGTAAACTGCGACAAACTTAGCAAAATACAACGCTCGGCTTGTTTATGTATAAGTGGTGCGCTTCGTACGACACCCTCTGCCGCTCTAGACGTTCTGCTATATCTGACGCCCCTCGATATTTTTAGCAAACAGGTGGCTGCAAATACGGCCATTCGCCTACAAGCTTCCTCACAATGGACCAACAATAGCATTGGCCATTCCACCATTCTGAATTCATTTAGATTACCTAGTCACATTGACTACACCATCCCAAAACCACAATTCGGTTCAAACTTTCAAGTCACCATTCCTTCTAGAACCCTCTGGGAGGATATGGCGTTCTTGGATGATGAATCGGTCCATATCTACACAGACGGATCGAAAACTGATGAGGGGGTGGGTGGCGGTGTGTACTCAGAAAGACTAAAATTAAGTCTCTCATTCCGTCTTCCTAATCATTGTAGCGTGTTCCAGGCGGAACTTATGGCGATTAAAGAAGCCTTATCTTGGCTGAAAGAAAACGTGATATCAACTACAGATATCCGCATCTTCTCGGATAGTCAAGCTGCTATCAAATCCCTGGAATCAGTCTCGACTAACTCTATAACAGCCCTTGATTGCCGTTCATCTCTGCTGGAGATGGCGCAGCAGTTTAACATTCACCTATGTTGGGTGCCGGGGCATAGGGACATCCCAGGTAATTGTAAGGCCGATGAACTCGCTAAAAGTGGAACAACTCTACCTCTTCTACCTACCAAGGCAGATATAGGTATACCCATCGCTACTTGTAAACTTTTGCTGAGGCAAGATGCATTAGAGAGAACAAACCTTAGGTGGAACGATATCACCACTTGTTTGGCAACAAAACAAATCTGGCCAGTAATGGATTTAAAGCGATCTAAGTGTTTGATATCTCTAAGCAGATTGCACATCAGCTCCATGATTGGTGTTATAACCGGACACTGCCTCATAGGCAAGCACGCAACGCGTCTTGGCGTATTCGCTAACGATTTTTGCAGAAGCTGTATGGATGAGGAAGAGATAGAATCGATCCCTCACCTTCTATGCACGTGCCCTGCTCTATCTCATAGACGAAGACTTCACCTTGGTGAGTTCTACTTCAATGATCCTAGTGATCTGATAAACTTAGACATTGGCAGTCTATTACGCTTCATAAGAAGCTCCAAATGGTTCACCGAGTAAGGAAAAGGGTTTCCTAGATTCATGTGGTATCACAATGGACCAACTCATGGTCTAAGTGTGTCAGTCTCCACGACTGGCAGCCACTTCAACCTAACCTAACCTAACTAGGTAATAAGCATGTCAATCGATCAAAAAAGACTTGAGAATTTAGTTGAGCTTGAAAATAAATGCACATGTCCAGTCTTCTAACATCATTTGTATTTTAATTCACGATCGGATTTGTATGCATACTTGATGCTTAAATTCTTAAAACAATTTCGATGATTGCTTATTTTGACTTGTGAACGATCGTGGACAATGGCTTGTGAAGAGCTTGATTTTAGGTTCGGTTCCACTTGAAAAAAAACAGTCTAAAAACTTGGTGGTAGCGGAGTTAGGTCTATTGTTGTTGTTTCATTCAAAATCTCCAAGACAAAGCTGTAAGGTTTTAAGTACAAGAAACAGTACTGGGACTAGTACTTGTAGTTGTATTTCAGTACTCGGTACTGGTACTTAAAAAAGCCAAGTACCAGTATTTTTCAAGTACTTCATCGTAACAACCAAGTATTTCATACATAAGTATCTACTTAAGCAATACTTTCAAGAACTTGACCAGTACTTTCAAGTACTTCCAAGTACTTAACCAGAACTTCGTTTGACCACAAAAAAATGTTTTAAATGAGAAAATGAAAATGCTTCACTTCGAATTCAATGGTGTTCAAATTTCGAATAACAATAATATTAATAATAACAACAATAGAGTACTAAAGTACATACTATCAGTACCTATTTCTTGTACTTGGCAGGTCTGCTGCGCAATAATTATATTTTTTTTTGATCAGTGAATCACAGAATAGCTTTGACCGTAAATAATCTGACGTTAACTCTGTGCCATTACTGTAACACAATACACCATAAATCACCTAATTTGAAAAGTAGAAGTGTATAGAGACACGTGTTTAACGGACTTAAACCAAATAAATAACCCTTTTAGGTCCACTGAACCATAGTCATAACATCAGGTAACATTAAATTAATTTATTTAATTTTCTATTTACAGGCTTAACCATTGCGTCTACAACTGACACTTTTTTCTTTATCTAAAGGTCATGACTCTTTTCTCAGCTCATGACTATTATACTCCACTGGTTTTCAAGTTCATTGCCTGCAAGTGTTTATGCTTTGTGATTAAGCCCGTGTTGCCTAAAAGTGTGTCCGAATATTTACAAACCCAAAGAAAAGAAAAAATCTCACGCAAAACAAACGTACCTATAACAATGGAGTCACGGCATTTCTACAAAATAAAGGGCCAGAAATCTTCTGTAAAACAACTTTATTTATGTATGTAAATGCCATTACGATTAACGACAGTTGAAAAAAAAGGCAAGCAAGGCTTTTAACGTGATATTTATAAACAAAGTGGACAATTAGCCTGGAAGAGATGTTTTCTTCCATTTATGAATCTTTCGTGTCACTCGTTGATGGTCGTCTATTTAACATTGTATAATGAACTTCTTTAAGTAGGTTTTTCTCTTTTTCTCATCAAATTTGGGTGAGCAAACATATCGTGTGTTTGGATGGTTTTAAATAATAAAGTGTTGTTTTTTTTATTTCTGACTTTTTCTGGTGGAAGTACTTTGTTTTTGCGTTAAAATGTTAAAGACTTCATCACTACCATCTATTCGGTAAGACGCAACTGATAAACAATAAAATTTTTATTATTTTTTATTACCCTTGCTAGGACTTTGCAAGAATCAATGTACCTAAAACTTTCTAGGTCCTCGTTTAAAACTACACATAGATTGTTTTTTCCAAGTGGATTACAGTAACGCATTCCACATCCTCAGTACTTGAAAGTATATCCAAAATAGTGCACTAGCGTTAACTGATGGGCATTCATGGAAGCGCGAGAATTATAATATTCAATAGTTTTAATTTTTCAAAAATAATGGTGGTCACTTTTCAAAGTTGGCAATATTTGCGACTTTCACCAAAAAATTTGCGCCAACTCAAGACGTACCTTATGATACACCACACGATTTGAGTGCTCTTCGCGTTCAGGAGTTAAGCTTAGATTAGACTGTCAACGTAAATGGTTAACGCATTGACTCCTTGACGTCATCAGAAACATCGTCAATATACTGTCAACGTAAACTGTGTCAACACATGAAACATTGGAGATCGCGCTAATGACGGCACTGGTCAATGTTGTCCCAAAATGCGTCGACGTATTATCTTTGTCAATGCAATTGGTACCCTCTGGTGTTAAAGTATTGACACGTGAAAAGTTGACGATTACACTTCTTGACCACACCCAAACATATGAATGTTGACACGGAGTTGACAAGAGCAAAATTGAATCATTTTGTTCGTTGACGATCACACGAAATTGACTGCGGTTTTATAGAACAATTTAATGTGGATGAATTAAAAAAACCTATAAAAATCAGAAATTTGTGAAATTGGGTGATATTTAATTCAAAATGCAAGGTTTCCGTCAAAATATAGTTCATCTCCCATCTGTCAAGCCATCAACTATCAAATTCCATTGAAGGATGGCTACGATGTCGATGGATTAAAAACAGCTAAAAAAAATCAGAAATGTTTAAAGTTTTCTTACTGCTTCGGAAAAAATGATTTTAGGTCAATTGGGTGGCATTTGGATCGAAATATATGTTTGCTGCCAAAATATAGTTTGTCTTATATCTGTCAAGTCATCAACTGTCAAATTCCATTGAAGGATGGCTACGATGTCAATGGATTAAAAAACATCTTTAAAAATCAGAAATTTTAGAAATTTTTGTACTGCTCCGGAAAAAAGTGATTTTAGTGCAGTTTGGTGACATTTGGATTGAAATATGCTATTGCCCCTTCAACTGTCAAGCCATCAACTGTCGATGTATTAAAATACTCAAAAAATGCAAAAATTTTGAGAATGAGATAAAGGTCAACGCAGAGTACGTTGACATGGCAGAAAAAGCCGCTGTGTCAACGTAAAGATACAGTCAACACGTTGTTGAGTAGTCTGTCATAGTGTCCTGACTGCGTTGGAAGGGTGATAGCACGGCCAACGAAAATAATCAAAGTATTGACCCTTCAATTAGTGTCAACGAGAGTGTAAAAGCAGCCGTCAACATATGGACGGTATTCTGCGTCGACGATAAGACAACTTTGGGACAGAATTTTACGTCATTTTGATGTCAGACAGTCAACGCGTTGACCATTTGCGTTGAGCGTCTAATCACAGCCTTGGAATCGTTAAACGGATTTACAGATTTTTTTTTCAATTTGGTACTATAGTTTAGTATTTTTATGTAAGAAATTTTTTTTTTTGAAAACAGCTCTAACGATTTTAATTAAACTTTGGACATGAGTTGAAAGTCAATGGATGGGATTTTTTTCTTAAGTCTCGTAGGGTTATGGTTAGTGCATTGCTTATCAATTGTCACCCTCTGTCACATTCGAACAAACATTTTCTTTTTCAGAGACTGAAATTGACAAATACTCTTGTAATGAAAAGTGTTCCTCATCTTCGGACTCGACCAAATATTGTAGGTTCTCTGCACTTCTGTGCGCACGGGTCGGCAATGGTAGGTATCACATTACGGCCCGGTTCTCCACGTGCTGTTGGGTCACTAAATTAATTTATTTTTTATAAACATTTTTGTGAAAATTATTTTAGTCTTCGATAATTCTTGAATATCTTTCCAACTTAACCAAGTTTGTTATATTTTGCCCTTTCAGTAGTTCGGATGCTAAATTTAAAAAGCACTTCATACGTTCTTTTGACGGAATGACCTGTTGAATATTTAAAAGTGCTATATAAGTCATGAATTAAAGCAACCATCTGTGGAAAAGACTTTCTAGGCTTGGGTAAAACTTATTTGTTAAAAAATACGTATTTTACTACTGAACCCAAATTGAATTGAATTGAATAGAATTGGATTGAATCAAATTGAGTGTGATATGATGATGGAATATGATTGAATGGAGTATTTTTGGATTGAATAAAATAAGATTGAATTGAAAAGAATTTAATTGAATCGAATTGAATTGAAAAGGATTTTATTAATAGGATTTAATTGAATTGAATAAAATTGGGTTCAATATGATTGAAAGTAATTGCAATAAATATACGTTCTTATCAAAATTAAATCAAAATAAACGAAAGCAAACATATCTTTGAGCCAAACTTACTTACAATTAGTCAGAAGAGAGTTAAAATTAGATGAAGGCTTTAACTCAAATTCATATTCGGAGGTACACACGCTGATCACGACTTAAGGGCTGAACAAGGACGGTATCAACGTAAGTTTTTTCAGCCAAATTTCGTCAAGTTAAACAAGCACTTGGGTATAGGCTTCAGGTCATTAGAAATAGTGGCATGCTTACTTTTACGCTTTCCAAGAGAGCGCTGCGACGAAATGCCCAAACCGTCAATACGGCTCCAAGTTAAACTCTTCATATTTCTTCAACCCACTTCCAAAATATTAGTGAACTATTTGGCCTAGGTGTAGTAAGCTTGATAAATTGAAATGTCAGTTGATCGATCTGCAAGAGTTTTACTAAGACTCTTTGAATTTTCTATTCAGAAAAATGTTAAATACCTACAATATTATTTGAATTATTCGAAAAGCAAAATATAAACAAAATCAATTAAGTTATTGACAAGATATACGGGAATAACCCAATAATAAGGCAATTTTCACATAAAACGTCAAAGCTCTTCTTCCGTTGAGATATTTTTTTGGCAAAACCTGGAACGCAATTCTATTCTAAATTTGAGACACGAAATAGGTATAGTAGCAGCTGCCTTAAAAAGAACTACCAGCAACCAGCCGAAGTGACTAAACTACTAGATACATGGCTACAACTGTACCTATGTTTACTAAATTAATGTGGAACAAGCTAAGTACAAAAACCACAGTCGGGAAAGGTTCCCGTATCCGGAAGGTTGCCAAATGTTTTTTTTTTTTAATGTACATGAAAAAATAGTGCCAGACGAGTTAGGGTTAGGGATCGAAAGTTCTTGCCAGACAAACCATAATTTCTTAAACTAGGTGCTAAGTCATTAATGATTTTTTTTTTAACTTTATATAATTTCCAAAATAAGCAAAAATGCTTCTTTTACTATAATTTTAAAAGGCTTTTTCTGTATACTTCCCTTTATGAAATTTGTACTCTATAGCCCTGAACGGATATTTGACATGATCATTACATAACAACAAGCTCGGAAGGGGAGATATATTTTTTGCATCGTGGAAGAAAACCCTAACACTTAGAAGCATTTTTGGCAAAGCCGAATTTGTTATCAATCTAGGAAATGGGTGGTATGTGATGCTTATGGTGAAAATTCATGTTTCGAAAATAGCAATATTTCGCGAAAGAACAATTTAGAATCTTCACCTACAAAGGCCAGGCCTTTCTATTCCGTTCGACTTATTTTTATGCTTTTAAAAAGTTAGGTCATCTTCAATGATCTTAGCACAAATCAAGACATCAAGAAAGACTTACGAATAAGCCATTAAGTAGTTAAAACATCGAAGATTTTTACCGTCAGTTTCACGACTGTTAATTAAAGCCTTAGCGGTCCCATGATCGATATTGTATTCCAAACATTACTTGCCATAAACCGAACTTTTTCTTTTCAATATAAAACTCACGATGATAATTCATCAAATATTTTTGTTCCTACTCAAGAAAGACTTCTAGACTATCTTTTGGCTCACCCTTTATTTGTGCTTCTCATGTGAATTGATCGTAAATTTTGCAATCATTATTTTTCAACCAAACGCCCTGCTGACCTAATAGCTTCAGAAGAAAGAATTTATTTAGTTCGTTGCACAATAATCCAACGGAAATTGTAATCGTTGAAATGCGCTTGCAATTGCAGATCCACTCATTACATCAAATCAATTGGAAGGGGCAACCTTAATTCTAATCGTCGTCGGTCGATACTTACATACTATACGAGTATAGGATAGGACGTAGATAAAGGCTAAATCCCATTCTTCAGTCAACATTTCTAGACACAAGTCGATAATTATAGAAGTGAATGGTATTTGCTGCTGCAAAGGCAGACCTAAAGCTGGCTTATTGCTACTGTTTGAGATGGCAGGCGGGCAGAGATGCCTATAGAAAGAGTACATGCGTGAAAGAATGCGAGCAAATCTATTAGTGAGAAGCTGGAGACAGTGGTGTCTATTAAGGTACCGAACTTTTATAGAAAGATGTTAGATTTGAGGAAGAAAATCACTCTGATTACAGAATCAACAGCAGAGAGAAATTTTCAAGCGGAAAAGGTCGCAATGCAGAAAATCCTAATTTTATTATTCAATCAATATTTTGGAAACCTAAGTCAGTTTTTACATATTTTAACTTCACTGAAAGTCTTTTCTCATTAGCTTCCACTGATTTTTTAATTTTTTAAATAAATAATCAATTTCAAACAGTTTATAAGTACAAGAGCCTAGAAAACTGAGGCCGAAAAGGTTTTTGTATGAATTACTTACAGTATAGGCTGCAAGGCTTTTTGCACCATCATTTTGATTAATATAGAAGTCTTGAATGAAACAACGCCATCTTCAGCTTCAACTAAGTTTAAAGACAGGAGGCTGGAATCAAATGTAGATACTTAAAGTTACCTTAGTTTTTTATTCGAACATTCAAGTTACTTACCTCCAGATTTTAAACCACTGTTCGACCCCATGGTCCCAAAATCATCAGCCAACATTACTTCGTGTGAACTAGGAAGCAATCGCTTGCCACTCATTAAATATCATTAATTTTCTTTTAGCTTGGGATTCCTTCTATTCTAAAGTCTAAACCCAACTGTATGCTGAATGCCAAGTCAAACCACAAGAAGACAGATGAATGAGCTTAACAAAAGACCACAAATAAAAAACTATGCAACTAGTGCAATAGAAGACCCAGGTGAGGAAGAAGAACAAGATGTTGGCCATCATTTTTTATAATGCTCGCGCTCCTGCTCCCTCCAGCCCAGCCAACTCAGCGGGACCAAAGTGTGAATGAAATTCCATAGAAAAACCATCCATCGCGATAGCAAAAGCGAAGCATTGATTCCACAATCTATAACTGTGATTACTCCTACTCCTCTGCAGAAACCTGCCAGGTTTACAGGTGCCCGCAAGTGTTAATCGAAAGCGCGAAGCTAATTTCAGTAATAGAAATGAATTGCATGTCACATTTTGAAGCTACCGTTGTTGTTGCGTTGGTTTGTCGTTTATGTACTCTATAGTGTGCCCCGATTCGATTCTCTGTAAGCCAAACTAGACAGCGCAAATTGCGATCATTTTTCTGGAGGTGTTCTTCGTAGGATGTTCGTTCCTGTGGCATCACTGTAGTACAGGAACACTGTGTGTGCGCGGAGATATGTGTCCCAGAAGGTTGTTTGGGAAAAAGAACATCATCTGGCCTGTGCGACAGATTATTAAGACACACAAAGATGTTAAGATTGTTAGATAAACAGATACAGATATGCTGTATCTGCGCGAGCGAGTGGGGTTATAAGAAGACAGTGCGACTTGGATCGGTTTTAAATTGATTCTTGACTTGTGGCGGAGGTGTGTAGAGCGTTATTCCTTGTAGTATGAAATCCTTTTTTTGTGATTTTTTTTGTTTGTGTTTTCGTTCGATGGAGCTCTTCATTTTATCCCGTCAGAGAAGAGGCGACAGATAAAGATACAAAAATAACAACAAACACTGCACCATGCTGGATGAGTTGAAATGGAAGGCAGCAGCAGCATCACTTTGTGCGAACAGCACCTTTGGGGCAATAACCCAGAAACAAGAAGAATTTTGTGTCGTTCCTGTGAGTTTTTTGTGGTCGTTTATTTTTTGTGTATGTGTCATGATGAGATTGGTGTTCCAGGTGAAAAGGATTACAAGGAGATATTTGCTTCGCTTTTTATTAGCTTATGGTTGATTTTTGTCTGGGTCTGAAAAAAGTTTCAGTCATGGGAGTAGCGGCAGAGTGTTGCCATTTTACTAACATTTCAAGAGATGTTTTCGGAAGTAATCCTTCATTTTTTCCCAGTTGTAAAGCACAAGTAAAACCAACGTGGAAAAGTAACGAGCACAATTAACGAGCAAAAGTAACGAGTAAAAGTAACGTGTAAAACTAATGAGTAGAAGTTTAAAGCATAGAAACTGCAGCGCTGTTGTAAGTGTTGTGTTTCGACCAACATTTTGTAAAATATTTTTTGTCAATATCTCGATATTGCTGTTATCATTTTTTAATAGGCAATTTTCATTTTCATATAACCAGGAGGCTACATGGGCAAGTACTGGCAAGCAAGTTGGCTACATATGTATACTGCTTGTCAAATCCGTAATTTGCATTCCACCTGCTTCCCAATTGCTTTCCACTTGCATTCCACTTGCTTGTCTCCCAGCTTGCTTCTCAACTTGCTTCATTACTGGCTTGAAAAATTCCATGCCAGTTGATGAGCAAGTTGCTTGGGTTTGTATGTGTTAGTGAACAAATGTGTATGTATTGCTACTTGCTTGCCAGTACTTGCCCGTGTGGCCTCGGCGTAAGGCACCTCTATTGAATAAAAATTACATTGAATTTAATATGATGGAACTGGATAGAATTTGGTTTAATTTGATTGAATTGAATAATATTGTGTTGAATTAGTTTAATATGATTGAATCATATTGAATAGAATTGAATGGATTGCATTGAATCAAATGTGATTGAATTTCATCGAATATGGTTGAATTGACCTTGACACCATAGAATTTAGTATGACTGAACTGAATTGAAGTAGATTAAATTGAATAGGATTGAATTCAATACAAACAACTCGTGAAAACGTAACAAAAGCAAACATTAAAGCCAAACTTACTACTAATCAGAAGAGAGCTAAAATTCGATGAAGGCCTTAACTCAAAATCATATTCGGAGGTACATACGCTAATCACGACTTAAGGGCTGAACAAGGACGGTATCAACGTAAGTTTTTTCAGCCAAATTTCGTCAAGTTAAATAAGCACTTGGGTATAGGCTTCAGGTCATCAGAAATAGTGGCATGCTTACTTTTACGCTTTCCAAGAGAGCGCTGCGACGAAATGCCCAAACCGTCAATACGGCTCCAAGCTAAACTCTCCATATTTCTTTAGCCCTCTCCAAAAATATAAGTGAGCTGTTTGGCTACAGTGTAAGCTTAAAGTTACTCCTCTATTGCAGAATAATTAATAAAAATGTCAAACGATCTCTAAGAGTTGCGCCACTAAAGTCATTTGTTTTTCTATTTATTGAACATTTTTTTTTTAAATTGAATTAGTTTTCGAATATTCGCAGATATCTTGTTAATAACTTGACTGCGTGAGTTATAGTTTGGCTTTTCAGTAGTTCAGCGATGTTAAATTTAAAAACACTTGGTAGAACCAATTATTTTAAGGTTAATGGTCTATTAAATATTTAACAATACATTATGACATCGAATTATATGTAAATAATGATAATGAATTCAAGCTACCATCTGTGGACAAAAATTTCTGAGCTTCACTGAAACTTATTTCTTAAATTGTGCATCTATCTACTAAATCAAAATTGAATTGAATTGAACAGAATATAATTGAGTCAATATCATTGAATTTAATATGATTGGATTGGATTGGAGTATGATTGGATTGAATAAGATTTAGGATTGAATTGGTTTGGATAGAATAGGATTGAAAAATAAATTAAATTAAATGGAAATGAATTGAATTGAATTGAATTGAATTGAATTAAACATTACCTTTCAAAGATGTTTTACTTCAGTTCAAAAATATTTTTCAAAATGACAACTGAAACACAACACTTACAGCCAAGTTTTTTTTTTTTACTTTTCTCTCCTTGTATTGTGGCTGTAATCACACTTCTTAAAAATAAAAAAAAGATGTGGCAACACTTCACAGATGTTGTGTTTTCTCTACATTTGACATAATTTAACACAAAAAAGGCTTTTTATCTCCCACCGAGTTCGACTTAAACTTCAAAATAAAACTAACAAACAAAACGAACCAGCCAGAGAAGATTCGAAGAAGAAAACAATGGAAAGCGAAAGGCTGAAGCTGATTGGTTTTCTTCTGACTGACTGAAAGGAGTGGTTGACTTGAAAACATGACCTTCAGATACAGTCAACAGTTACAACCAAACACAGAGGTCAAATTTATTGCAAATTAACATGAAGATTTAGCCAATAACGAAACAGGATTTAAAGGTATTATATATGCTTGTATCTTTAACTTCTCTATTCAAGATGAAAAAGATGCAAAGATCGTTTATCTTCGGTCAAAAGAAAAATGCTGTTAAAGTCAAAATTTAATTTTTATCTTGTTCTCGGTTCATCACTTTTGCAAGCCTCTTAATGTCTGAAGAACAAAAAATTGATAATTTATGACAAGGTTAACAGATATCCATTTACAATTTAAAAAAATCAATCATTTGCTATTTGTATGATTAATGTCCTTACAACAAAGATCTTTCAGAACGAAAAACTTGTTCGTTCAGTATATTGTGGAGTTTTTCATTTCCTTTGCATATTTCCCGAACAAATCAATAATTGCTTGTCTATAGGTGACGCTTCAACCGTTCGATTTAAAGACTTCAAGGATATCTGCACACTGAGGTTTTACATCTGCTTTTGGGATATGGGATATCTAACAACCTTCCTGATAATGGGATAATATGCAACAAAAAAGCTATACAAATTAAAGGCAATGGTAATATTTTGAATCTCTGAAGTACCCAGTGACGGTGCGTCAATAAGACGTTTTAGACAGTGTCTACCCTACCGTAAAGAGAGAAAAAAAAAGAAACCTACTTGTAACAATCAAGAAAACTGTGTTTACATTCATTACATTAAGTCCCTACATAACCATAACCTATCTCAAATTGTTAACACCTATAATCAAACAAACATAAATCATACATTCATCTTACACTCACACACATTTTCCACACCTACTTTTATTTCATTAGATAATTTGACCTCTACCTCTACCAACAACTACAAAGCACAAAATCAATGCACTCTGCATCTGAATATCTGATACGTGCTTCGGGAAAACCCGACTGAAAACGAAGACAGAGTCTTACCTAAATTATATGAAAATAAAATCAGCAGATTATGTTGCTCAGGTAAAATTTCTATGTGAAGCATGTAGACAGATTCGAATCTGTCCAATTCCTTTTTTTGCTTTGAACTTTGAAGTAAATTCGAATCTTTTTCGTTGACTGTTAAGTGAAGAGAACAACTTCTTAATTTTTTTATTTTTGGAGTTGATTAAAGTGGAGGATTATTTTTTTATTTTCTCATTTATCTTTGGTATTTTTTTTTTTTGTTGATCGTTCGTTTACCGTCCAGTGGGCAGTTGTAGGTCAACCCTAAAAAATGCAATAGGTAGGAAGGCTGGACTCTTTCGCAGAAGTACACTACTGACGAAAAAAAAATTAAGGGAATAATAATTTTTCCTTGTGCGTTTTGAAGAGCTGTATTTTTGTGATTAGTTGTAGTCATAAAAATTCTTATCTGTGTACAATTTTTTGTAATTTGTATTCTTGTATTAAATAGGTATTTAATTTTTGCTTAAAAGAGTTCGTTATTGGTAGCCATGTTTTTTATACACGTTTGTGAAGTCTTGTGTGAAGTTTAGGGTTTGACTTCAAAGAGAAATACGCCGTATTTTGGACTTTGTTAACAGTTTTTATTTTTGACTGGATATGATGGAAAATAATGAATTGAATTTATAACTGTCTACCCAGTTCGTTCGAGTGCCGCACGTCACTGGAAGTACCATCAGTCAGCGTCGTTATGTCTCTTCTATTTTTTCTTTACTTTTATAAACAGTATTCCAGCGAAAAAGCTATTGCATTCCTTCCCCAAAAAAAATGATTGTGCCTGAAGTTAGAACCACCATTTTAAAAAAATTGTACTGGTTCGCAACTTGTGCTGTAAATATTAAACAAACATCGTAAATATACAAAGGAGAATGGGCAATCCAGTTGCGTCCCATCGTTGTAACACTTTATGACCTATATCCTTGGAAAGGTCTCAATGATACTGTATCTCGTGCAGGGAAAGTTAAGTTTTAAGCCCCAATAACTGTTGCATTGAACTATACACTCTCTTTCCTACAATAACTGCGTCCCAAGTGTTGTAACACCTTCTGACCAATCTCATTGTAAAGATCTAAATGAGTATAATTTTTTGTTGTAAGGGCATAAGTGTGTTTCTCGAGCTGGGAAAGTGTTAGAGCGCAATAACTGTTGCACTGAACCATAACTGTTTTCCTTTGCACAAACTGCGTTTTAAGTGTTGTAACATTTTTTAGCCCATTGGAAAGTTCTCGATCTGTGCTTTGTTTTTGGGCATAAGTCTGCGTCTCGAGCAGGGAAAGTGAAAAAGCCCATAATAATTGTTGCACTGCACCAGGTACACATCTTTCCCTGCACAAGTTGCGTCCCAAGTGTTTTAACACCTTCTGACTTACATTAATGGAAAGGTCTCAATGAGTGCTATTTTATCTTGTGTGGTTATAAGTCTCTATTTCGTGCAGGGAAAGTGTTATTGCCCATAATAATTGTTGCACTGGACTTAAACTATTTCCCTAAACAGGTTGCGTCCCAAGTGTTGTGTAACACTTTCTGACCTATATCATTGGAAAGGTCTCAATGAATTTCATTTTGTTTGTTTTTGTACAAGCATAAGTCTGTATCTCGTGCAGGAAAAGTTTTATAGCCCAATGACTGTTTAAGGTGTTATAGCGCAATGCAACAGTTATTGCGCTATAACATTTTCCCTGCAAGAGATACAGACTTATGCCCAGTCAAAAAATAATAGCAATCATTCAGACCTATCCAATGATATAGGTCATAAAGTGTTACAACATATGGGAGGAAACGCCCATTCTCCTTTAACGAATAAAGTTTTGTTTTTCCATTCCAAGGTAACAAAAGAAATCGCATAATTGCAGTCAAAAAACAATTTACCGGCACAAGGCAGCACAAGTTGGGCACAATACCTACAGCACAATGTTTTTTTTTTTGAAAATCGAAAGTGGTGGTGCTAACTTCACACCTTGCAAAATTGTTTTTTAGAAGTTAAAGTTGCAAATATGTATGCGATTTTGTCTGTTAACATTTCGACGCTCTTTAAAAAAATTTCAGAAAAATTTCTTCCGTAAAATTCGCGAATTTGCGCATTATTTTTTAATATTAACGGCATATAAGCTAAGCACAATACATCACAATTTGTATTTTTGAAAATCTGAAATGGCAGCTAACTTCACTCTGCAGCGTTTCGCAGTATCTTAAAAGTTGCAACTGTGCGAATTTTTGTTTTATATCTACGGCATATCACCGGCAGCACAACCACAATTTAAGCATTTTGCAGCAGAACCTTTTTTTACGAAAATCGAAACTTGTGGGGCTAACTTCATGCATATAACAATTTAACCCTATACTCGCACTTTCAGGAAAGCTTATCAGTTATCACGATCACACTTCCCTTCAACCTAATTGTATGCGTAGACTTGTGAGTACGGAGATTCTTTCTTCAACTGCCTTGCATGAATGTTAAATGCTTAACCTTGCATGTGAGATGCAGGAAGTTTGATATTTAGTCAAATTTGATAGCGGTTCAAGGCTTCCTTTTAATACAGCACTTAAAGTCACTTTTACTCAGGAAAAATATCTTCTTCAAAATTGAAATTTAAAAGAATTCTTATACAGTTATCATTGACACCATTTCTTCATAAATATGACTGTCACTCACCTCACGTGACTATGAACTCCATTCTGAGAAAGTCAACGAGATCGCATCCAGAATTAATTAATTAATTAAATTATAAAAAAGATTTGTCTTAAACTCAGTTCACTTAGTGGCACGAACGTTAATACAGTTCCATAAATTAAAATTTATTTATTTCTTTTTCTTTGTGTTTGTGCTCTTCATTTAGTAATTTCCAAAAAAAAAATAAAGTTTATTGCACTTTTGTCAATTAGGAGACTAATTAGTGTCTTTTGCCTCATAAGATACGAAGCTGATGAGAAACGTGTTAATTTACAATGAAAGTGATTCATTTTGTTTTAAGATTTATTATGTGTTTTTTATGGGGGTAGGGAGTTGAATTTCATTTAAATTTTTCATGTTTTAACCTGAAGTAACTTTTATGAACTCAGAAATTACAAAGAAAAAGCGTCATCAGAGAGGAAGTTGTTAGAAGACAAGAAATGGAAGACACCTGTGCATCAAAGTCATTCGACGAATATTTATTCAACAAACAAACAAATGTTTATCAAGAATATTGTTTAATCAACGAAAATTAAAATCAAATCTGGTTAAATTATTCTTAACAAAAAACAAAAAAACAGAAAAAGTTTATGAAGTTGTAAGGTATGGTAAAATGGTGTCATGGAACCATAATGATATAAATATCTTGGAGCATTTGTAACAAGATTTATTGGTTGTTTATTTCGAGGTGACAATTGGTTGGAAGAAATTGAAATGGAACAAGTGAGAGTGCCGGAAGAGATGAAATCACTTACAAGTTCACAACTGCGACCTGTTGCAGTTTAGAAGAAGAGTTGAGTTATAGTTTTTTAGTTTATTTGGATTCTGCTTTAGAATGTTGCATGTAATAAGTGGGAACTTTTGTCATCATTTTTGAAAATTTACTGTTTATAAGGAAGAGTAGTAAGAATAATAATTATAGAAATAACAATAATAAAAATAATAATAATAATAATAAAAAATACCAATAATATACGCATAATATAATAATATAGTTAAATACTCACCTTAGACCAAGTTTTACTGGATGCTCGGGTTTTCAGGTTAACAGTTGCTGTTGATATGGAACAAAGAAAGGCCATTTTGAGGGCGTTCTCGTCTAGAGACTATTGAACAACCTGAGTACAGTCATAAGCCAAGACACTACTAAACTACTCGCTTCTTAAGGTAAACAGCAGCTGTTGATATGGAACAAACAAAGGCCATTTTGAGGGCGGTCTCGTCTAGAGACTATTGAACAACCTGAGTACAGTCATAAGCCAACACACTACTAAACTGCTCGCTTCTTAAGGAAACTTACTGTGATAGTTGTTGCCCTTGGCTTGGCCGTGGCTCAGGTTTTCAGGGTATTATAAAAGTGGTTCGTTGAGTCTAAACTAACTTTGTTACCTAAATAATTGAGAGCGATCTCGTATAGAGATCAGGAACAGCCTGGATACGGTCTTGGCCAACACACTACTAAACTGCTCGCTTCTTAAGGAAACTTACTGTGATAGTTGTTGCTCTTAGCTTGGCCGTGGCGTGTTAATAGTTTGGTTTTGGTGAATTCTAACAGCATAGCTGTCTCTTTCAATTTTTCAGGGGAAAATAAGGACAGCTATCATCGAAACTATTCGTTTGATAGTTTTTGTTTACTTGCATTTTCAGGTAAATAGGGGTGGGTATGGAAAAAATAAGGGTCATATTGCTTATACTAGTTCAGATTAACCTTGGTACCTACATAAATGAGGGCGGTCTCGAATAGAGACTAGAAGCAACCTGAGTACGGCCATAAGCCAACACACTGCTCTAAACTGCTTGTTTCTATTTAATAAAGATACTTGCTACAAGAGCTGTTGCTTTGGCCTGGCCGTGGCTCAGGGAAAAGAATAAGTGTAAGTGCTATTTTGAGTAGTAGTTGAGTATAATTTTGCTACCTAAATAAATAAGGGCAGTCTCGAATAGAGACTAGGAACAGCCTGAATACGGTCTTAAGCCACCACACTGCTAATCTGCTTGTTTCTTTTTTAGAAAAGATACTTGCTGCGAGAGCTGTTGCTTTGGCTTGCCGGTGTGGCGTGTTAATAGTATAGTTTTCCTAAATTCTTAAAATGTGTCATAACTTTTCTTCCCTTTTAAAAAAGAGCGTTTTCCGCATGAGTAAAATCGTATCATACAATATTGGGTTCATGGGCAGGGACAGGTTAGGTTTAAATATAATATAAGAAATAATATAAGATAATAGATAGGTACATATGGAGGACTCACAGCTGAACCAAACCAAGTCAAAAAAAGAAAACTCGAAGACAATAAGAGGTTTATAATACACTCCCATTAGTTAACGAATATTTTACTAGTTAGAAGGACAAGTCTAAAGTTTATTCTCCAAATTAAGTTATTTTTAGTATTCTCTTATTTAAAATTGAAAAATTTAATTAAAAAATATTCACAAAAATTTGCAAAAAAAAAATTACTTGGTTCGATACAGCTGTGAGCCATAATAAAAAGGATGTCCCAAATTTAACGCAGGACTTGAAATTTTTCTCCATTTGTACAGAAAAGTGTTGGTAGGTCTAAAAAAACAATGACTTGATGGCTGACAGGCTTTAGAAAAATGGAATATTACACGAGAGAACCAAGGGCCAACAAAGGATTTCGATCAAACTCATTCGAAAAATTGTTTCGCTACAGATATATAGCTGAAATGCATTTTCAAAAGAAAATTAATTGGTAAATGTATGAAATATGTTTTGATGAGGGGGGGGGAGGGTCAAGCACAGCTTCCTGCTCCCTTTTAGTATACCCTTGGAGAGAAAAAAAATCGTTGTTCACTGTGCAACAATATTTCAAAAATAATGAAAGTTTGGCGGCTTCAGTTGGAAAATTTCAGTTTTTCAAATTTTTGTCAAAAGCAAAACAGTGAGTGTTTGTGAAAGTCCAGTAATACAAATTTGGCTACGAGGAGAGTTCGTTGAATGGACTATTGAACATCACAAGACGATGCCAAATGCCATGAAGTCCGTGAAATAATCAAATTATGTACTGATGTATGAGACATTTTCTGATGGTCGTGTACTCTCTCGTTTCGTAGATAATAATTGGCCCCGAAGATCGTGTAATTTAACAGTATGGGATTTATTTTGAAAGCCAAAAACGCTGCTGATGCGAAACGAAATAATCTGCTACAATTATCGATTTCGCTCATCGAACATCGTACTGCAAAACAAAAAGTCATTTTTATATGGGATTTTTCGTTTTGCATCAGCAGCGTAATAGCCAAAGGTATAGGCAAACAAGACCACAGCTACCTGTGCATTGAAGCAGAGAATTCAACGCAATGAAATTCAGCCAGACACATATATGAAAAATTTCGACAAAAGAGTGCGTATACGCCAGCAAAGCCGTGAAGGCCATATTTGTCAAATTATTGTTATTCCATACAAGACCCTTTTCTCTGTACTTTAAATCTAAAGCAAAAAAACTGTGTTTTCTATTTCATTTAAATCTTGAAATCTTGAGAAAATTTTGGGACACCCTTTATAAGAAATATATGTAGGTATATAAAAATAAACCTAAACTTAACTTACTTACTTTGAAATATGAATTAAATTTTGACTGCACTCACCTGAAAGAAAAAGAAACCTAATTAATATTAAATATTTTTACTATTTCTAAAAAATAGAAAAGTATGAATCATTTGCACTGTTATAAGAATTTATGTTATTATATTTTTGAGATATTAAAATGGTTGCTTCAAACAAATTTAAAATAGTTCTAGTAAAATAATAAGCTACGGGCCAGTTCTTCAGAGCGAGAGAATCCTTGTCTCGTAGATAAACCTGAATTAACTCCAGAAACGTTTTTTTAGTCAATTTAAGTCCTAAATTAACTTCGAGTTAAATCACTTAGGGCCAGTTGTACAAATATTTAACTCGTGGTTCAGCAATTTTTACTCACCGACTTCGGAGAATGGATTGAGGTTCAACGATGGTTCAGGCATTAAATTGGCTACTCAAACATACTTGAATTTTGAACCATCCTTGAACCTCAGTAATTCCACCGAAATCAGCCACCAAAAATATTTGAACAACGGGTCAAAATTTGAACCACGTTTGTACAACTATCATTTTGGTGAGTTAATACTCATGGACCAAACTGAGTGCTTTTTTCTTTGTGGTGCTATCTCGATTTTGATAATGAAAGTTATTGAAATCTTTGGAAAATGCTGCTTCTGAGTGAACTCAGGGTTAATTTATTTCAGGATAAAGCTAACTCTGATCCAACTCAGAGTTATAAACTCAGTACTCAAAAAACTGGCCCTTAGATATTTGTTTGAAACGAATCACTTTCAGATTTAACAGATTCTCTGGAAGAAAACAAAACTCTTCTTAAGTTTTCGTTTTTTTTTCAACTTTTTTGGTTTGGTTATTTTCTATGTTTTCTATATTTATAATGTCATCTGATTTTTGGCTTAGTAAATCTGGTGTGACTGTGTACTGTGATTTCAGTACAAAACCCATAACCCATACATCAATCATCCGTCAGACTCTCAGTACTCAGTGTGTTAGAAGATTTCTTGAAAATCTAGGGCAGGTAACTCTTTTTTTTGTATATTCCATTTCAATATTTCAGTTTATTGCTAATTTACCATTGACACTTTCACACCGGTAAAGGAACAAATACCTATACAAAATCACTTTCCATGCAATCAGTTTACAATTTCAATCGGTCATGATTGACTTCGTTTCATGTGCCATGGCTTCCCATTGCTCCACATGCATGTCAAGAAAAGCAAAGCCTTACAACAAAAAAAAAACTCATCGGCAAACTACTAACTATACTGATATAGGAAATCGAATCAAATGACAAAGCAGCTTTTATGACCTAGAGAGTGGACCTTTCTTGAAAATATATGTGCCATTTGGTTGAGCGCGATAAAGAAATTTAAATTCACTAACATCGTCACGACGAAAAACGACGAGTGATGACGGAATGGACTGCATCACATTTGAGCTCAAAAGAACTCTATTGAAGTCTGTGTATTTGTCATCGCTCGAGACCATAGGCATGCAGAAACATTTTCAAGAGGGCAGCATAGTCTTAAATTTAAAATAAAACTTTAACTAAATACATGCAATAGAAGCTTAAATATAGTAGTTTATTGGAAAGGCAAATGATGCAATATTTTTGTATTAAAAGTTTTCTTCTTTAACAAATTTAGTACTTGTTCAAAAATGATTTGTTATAGAAACCCAAACCACGTGTTGAAAATATGATTTTTAAATTGCAATTTTAGATGAATCATATCATTCTTGCAATTTACTGCAATCTCTCACGCAAAAACGTAGTTGTTATGTATAGTTAGCCGGACCTTCCTTCTAATGAAATATCGGCTTCAGTAAATATGGGACCTTTATTAGAAGTACCAAAGCTTCCTATGAAAAACAACTTTCCTCTTTTCTGGCAACAGGTTATGTTCTTTATAAAAGGCTTGCAGGGAAATAGTTCCACGATCTCCATATGGGAATTAATTCCACCTTTGAAGGGAATCTGTCCCACTTATTTTCGCCGCGAGAGGGACTTTATTACACCCAAAATTTTGTGAAATTTTTTCCCACCTGAAAATGCCCTATTAAATTTTATGAGAACTTTTTTGAACCCGAATGATTTGATTTTGGAAGTTTTGGCATCCAATCAATAGAGTGAACCCTTGACAGATTGTATATGTATGTATGTATCTACAACTTTAAGTAAATGAAAAAAATATTTAAAAATCTATAAGTTTCACAAAGAGTCTTCGGATGCCAAAATTTCCATTTTATACATAAAACATTTCACGGCTCTATAAGAAACATAAGTTGTCCCCTCCTGTCCGGCACCCGTTTTGTTTGCTTAAGACCTCGATTATTGTGTATGTAAAAGATTAATAGAAATCGCAGTTGATGGAGGATTGTCATCAAATATGAGAAAAAGTATAAGTTAGGCATTTTACATTTAAATTTCAGCCACATTTTAAAACATTATAAATCACAAAAATATAGTTTTAAACTATTTTCATGGATACAATCTGAGTTCTTGTTTTATAAAAAATATGTTTAACTTGTATAAATTGTAATATTAAGTTTTTTCTTTTTCTTTACAGTTATGCGCCCTAAACGGAATTAATGTTTGACACGCATGCCGGTCATAGGTGAGTTTTGTAATGACCTTATCACTAACCAATTTGGGACGGACCTAACCCTATTAAACAAATTATTAACTCATGTAAATCTCGTAAATAGAGTGAAACACCTCTCTGATGTGCCTCATCATCGAACTAACTACCCTGTCTTTTTGAATCGATCCCCAGTTTGTTGCGTCTAACCCAACACAATAAGTGGAACATCTTTGACTCTCATACGCATTCTTTGTTCTGATTTCTTCATCTCTAAAATTTTCTTTATCTGAAATTGGATATACCTTACCTATGTATGTATGTTAACGAGTTCATCAGAAATTCTTGACACACTAAAGCTTGCTTATCTAATATTATGTTGCCCTAAAAAATCTTTAAACTTTTTCTTTCTAAAAGGTTTTTTTTTGTAACACTAAAACTATTAAACTCATTTATCTCCTAAATAATTTCATGTAAACCAGTATAGGCCTCTCCCCATTCTTAAGCCCCTCGTTGAAATTGAAAACACATTCAACTCACTTTTTACACAAAACAACTCTTGAATACTGATCAATCAGTCTTCAAACACCATCAACATCATCTGCCCTTTCTTGGAAAGTAAAAGTACTTATGGGTAGGTAAATTGCTCTTGATCAGGGAATCTTTCGTTTAACATAAAGTTTCCATAATGGCAAGCCAGAAGCTTCTATTTCCAATCATTATTACATCCATAAAAGGGCTTATTCAAACAGAGATCCATCAGCCTCTCATCCCATTGTTTCGATTTTCAGTTTCACTTTTGCTTCGTCAATATACCGAGTACAATTAGCCTGTGAAGTTGCAAGTTCCATAAGCCGAATGCAGAATGATGGGAATCCAAAGTTCTTTTTGACTTTGCCGACACAACACGTCAGATCATTAAATTAACATTCAAAGTGAATCAACAAAACTTAAAAAAGGGAAAACAATTTAATAATTGACAGCGACATTCCATTCTTGTTCCCTCTTGAGGGCTCGATGAACATGTATTAAATGCAATAAATTTAGGTATAATCAAATAAAAAGGAAAGTAGTTTAATTAAAGGTTGTTGCTAGTTGCATTTCTTGTGTACAAATAAAAAATATCAAAATTGAAGTACCCAAACTGTTAACATAATTAAAATTTAAGTTCCTAAACACGTGCTTGTATCATCAAACAAAAAAAAAAAACAACAACAAAGCTATTTATAATGCAAAGGCTGTTTAGACCTTGGACGTCATAAAATTTCCATCATCAGACAGTTATGATCATGTAACGAGTTTTCAGGTGTCCAACGCAGCGTTGAATTTAATGTGTATGGATGTATGTTTATGTCGCAAGCAGAATGGTTTATTAAGTGGACATTATGCAACAAAATGTCTTTCTTTAGCAGAAATTTGTCCACAAAAAAAAATTGTTTTATGATTTTTATTCTGAAGAAGGAAGAACGTGATTAGATTTTTAAGTTCTTCAAAACCGGAACAAATGGTATAGCAACAACTTCAGCATTTACTACTTATAATTCATCTCAAAAAAGAGAATGTAATTTTATTTAACACTTCTTTTCCTGAAGTTTGGAAAAAAAATCGCTTCCGTCATCTTATTATTATTTAACCTTTAAGGTAAAGGTTTACTTTATGGGACTTAGACCAGTTTATACCAATTACTAGATAAATAATACAAATATATTATGTGTAGTGTTTTTGTCTATTAAATCAATAAATGGCAATACTTGACATATTCCAGAAATCAAATATGTTACAAAAAATATAAGACAGCAACGCTCCGTGCCGACGCATACTACAATGATCGGTGCACAGTTTGGTCGAATTGAACTTTAGTTTCAAACTATGGAAAACTATGATATTTTCTTACTCCTACCTACTGCCCAGTTAACTACATATATCATTGGCCGATTGGGTACATGCACTTACATACATTTCATGGTAATTAAATGATCGATGAAACTATCGGCCGATCAAAAGTCTGAACTGGACTCTGCTTTGTACTTTAAGACACTTTAGACCATTCGCAATACATAGGTACTTAAGAATTTTTTTTTATTTAGAACTTTCAGCTTCAAGATGGCACTTGGAAATATTTTGTTAAATAAAACTTTTTTTTTTGTGTTAGACCAGTTTATACCAATCAGTTAATGAACTTATACAAATATGTGTAGTAACTTCCTCTTATATTCAGCAATTGCATTTGAAATGACTGTAATTAAAAATAAATTAGAGCTCATAAAATTGCTTTTTGGCATCTTGGGCATAAGATTTCGATTATTTTATACCAGTCAATTGTACAAAGCGTAGAGTACGTCAAACATACTTGTATCTTATTTAAGGACATACCATCACAACTGCACGTTAATCAACTTTGTGAACGTGTCTTTGAGAATGGCAAAATGATGACCATCACTATTTTCTGACCATTATCTATCAAATTAATCCAACAAGCTATAACGTAGGGAAACTCAGTTCTTTTGTGTAAAAATATTCGCTGATTTTTGGGAGTTTTGTCGTGGTCTATCTTAAGCTACATTAAGACCGTGGTTTAACTGTCCATACGCAGTTTTAAATGATAACATTGAACACGAAGAATAAATAAATTCAAACCCCTTTTGAACCTTCGATGAATTCCAATCGTTGCGTTGTTTGAGTAACAACTTCATCGAATGAAGAACGAAGGTCAAAATACAGATTTAGATGTTTTTCGACGCATACCAAATAATACCATCATTTCTTATGTGTATTAATTTAGTTCATTCAGATGAACATTAATTTGTATTACCTTCCCACCAAGTAGTGTAAGCTTTGACGCAGCAGGGGATACTCAAAATGACAACTACGATTAAATTTAGGGCTAAGGTATCGCGAAGCTTCTTTTTGCGGAAGAACCACCCACAGCACTACTTTTCTAAGGCTTAGGGTCCGCAAATCAATCCAAGGCTCACTAGATAGTCAAACCACGAACCTAAGCAACCATGTGCGAATGAACGTATCCAACATCTAAGATGTGCGTCCTTTTCGAGGGAAAACGTCGAGGCTGACCATTTACTTGTTGCGGATATATGAAAGTTCGATTGTCGAACAAACCAGCCAGAAGATGCAATCACGATAATGCTGCAGCAAAAAAAAAACAAGAGTAGCAAGGGAAAGTCAACTTATTCTGTAAAGGGCGTCTGATAGCTTTTTACCATCATCAAGTCCTGTAACCCCGATTGGGGCATAGGGCGCCAAAAAAATCGTTTCCATCCTTGACGGTCTGCAGGTAAATATTTTAACTGTGGTCACGTCTTTCTCTGGGAGTCTGCTTCTACCAGAACTGTTGATTTCTATGTCGTTCTTTGTCTTCCAACCCGCCATTCACCCTGAGGATTTCATTCAAAGGACTGCTTTGCACTTTCATCGTTTGGTTTCCTCAGTGTGTGACTAATCCATTGCCATTTACGCTTTCTTATGCAAACGCTTTTAATACCAAATTAATATTTTCCTACTTTCAAAAGCGAATTTAAAGTTAAAACAGGAAAATCCTGGTAGTGCTAATGGTGAATAAATTAAGCGATGATTTTCAGTTTCAGAAATAATAAAAAAATTGAAGCTTGTTCAAGTTCGGAGACATCGCTTTGAATACAATCAGCTAATTTTCTTAGAATAGCCTATTGAATAGACGGGAAAATGAGGGGTATAAAGGAACAATTACGTGCAAGGGTTTTTATTATTGAATATGTTTGTTTGGCCCATAAGCATGCTTAAAACCAAAAATGCTACTAAATTCACCCATGCGTTTCTGAGAGAATGGTCACACTGGCCACTTTTCAGTATTTTTGGTATAACTCGAAAACTAAGCCGAATTTGACACTTTCACATATAATACTTTTTGTTCAAAATTAAATTTTCTATTGGAATGGATAGTTCAAAAAATTTTACGAAAAAAAATAAGCAGGAAAAATTAACAAAAACCAACCTAAAAATAATCAAAAAATCAAGGATATCTAAATTTTTTTATAAATTAAGCATAACTTTTTTTGAAGCAAAGATAGGGTCAATACATCCAGAGAAAAAATAAAGTAGAGACTTAAGGCCTTAATATGGCATGTTCAAAAATTAATATTTGTTCAAAATTGACAGAGATATTCCCGTTCAAACCTTATCATTTCTTATAATTTTTTGCAGTTTTGGCCCGAAAGTCCCTTCTTCGGTACAATATGGCAAATTTCACTTTCGTTAAAATGTTCGAAATAAAAATTTCGATATAATATGACATTAGAACTATAGAGAATTTATAAAAAAGATAGAAGTTCGCAATTTCGTTTTTCGACTGTTTTTGAATGCTTTCAGACCTACAGACCGAACGGCTGGTCCGATTAACATAAGATTTGGTACTAGTTGCTAGGAACGTTAACTTTGTCATAAAGTACCAAAAAATAGGCTTTTGGGCAAAAACTGTGAAAAATGATAAGAAATGGTAAAGTTTGAATGGATATATCTCTGTCAATTTTCAAATAATATGGCTTTTTTAACATGTCATATTAAAGCCCTTAAACTCCAGTTTACTTTTTTCATGCATGTCTTGAGCGTATCTTTGCTCCGAAAAAAGTTATGCGCAATTTAGAAAAAAATTTAAAAATCTTTGATCTTTCGATTTTTTTATGTTGGTTTTTGTTTACTTTTGCTGCTTTAATTTTTTTAAGAAATTTTCCAAACTATCCATTTCGATAGAAAATTTAATTTTGAACAAAAAGTATTATATTTAAAATTGTCAAATTCGGCTTAGTTTTCGAGTTATACCAAAAATACTGAAAAGTGGCCAGTGTGACCATTCTCTCAGAAACGCATGGGTGAATTTAGTAGCATTTTTGGTCTTAAGCATGCTTATGGGCCAAACAAACATATTCAATAATAAAAACCCTTGCACGTAATTGTTCCTTTTTAAAAGGTCTATTCAATAGGCTAAGAACACAGTGGGGCGTATTCGTAGATGTTATTTAAGCTGTTGCTATATTAAACTGGAGCTTACCTGATGGAGTTTCAATTTGATAAACTCCAGATTTGTCTAGCAACATCCAGTGCTTTTAATTCCTTCTATAACCTGAAGGATTAACTGATTTTTCTCCTCAAAAAGAAGATTTTTAATCATTGTAAATAACTATATTTACTATAACGGCTATACCTGTTAAACTTAATTCACAAACAAGCTATTCCAGACCCATTTACTAGCTAAAGAAAATCCAAGTGCATTTGGACGACAAGATAATTGACCCAATTGCTCACCCAGTTTGGAGGACATCAAAATAACTCGCACAGATGAGAGAGGTATCTTTTTCCACCTAATTGGTACACAAAACATATCGAACACTAATTAAGCGCGAATGCAGGTATAACCATCATCAACAAAGAGCAGGTGGAGAGTTTCAGATTCCCAAGTGGGAGGCATATATTTAGATTCAGACGAACAACGCACGCGACGATGCCGACGAAAGACAGGCAAAGTTAGTTCCATTGTTGTTGTTTTTGTTGTTGTTGCAAATTGCATCTAATCAACCATGCAGAAAACAGAGAATTTCGCCTATCTTGGCCAAAATCAGTGGCAAGACAGAAAAAAGTCTCAATTCGAGATGTTATGGAGTAGGTATAGCGTTAAGGATAGGTAAAGGTACTAGTCACAGGGGCAACCATTATTTGTGGCAGCAACAAAGTTCAATTGGCGTGTGTTGTGTCCAAGTCTGACAACGCGTTAAAAATCCGCCTTTTATACACTTTCTTGCTTGGTTGGCTTGGTGTGCTACTGCAGCGACACGGTGCGGTGGCGGTGGCGGTGGTATGTAATGGTGGGGCTTGAATCAGCTGAATTGCTGCTGCTGATGCTGATGCACATTGTTGGATCGCAGATCACAAATTTGTCCGACACGATCTTATTTTGTATGTGGCATAAAGTTTGTTTGGGAGGCTTAGTCTAGCTGTCTGCTTCTGTCCGGGAGGCAAGTGAATTTCACCGGTTTGCAAAATCGTAATCCCCTTACAAGCTGCCAGAGGAGGTGAGGAAGAAGTGCAGAGTTGGAAAGAGAGTTACGATGGCATATTGGTGTGATTTATGGTCAAAGTCTTTGGGTGCTACTTTTCAAGGCGGATAGAGCGACAACAAAGAATACAGAATAGGTAATATAGGATAGCAAGCGATGGACTTAAAGCACAATTCATTAGCACACCGAACACGAGTTGCACGACCAACTCAACTCTCAACGACAACAACTAAGACGAGGAAATTAAATTAAATTCTCCGCGCCATGTTGGTTGATGTGCTCTAGTTTTGCTGTGCAACATCAAAAAAAAAAAATGGTATGTCTTTCACTTTTCTACAAGTACTGTGTGTCTGCTGCCTGTTTATTTGTTGTTTTGTCTTTTTTCTTGAAAACAAAATAAAATTCATTCACTTTAATGAGATAGAGGCGTTGTATAGCTGACAAATTGGCTTAAATTTTATTTGAATTCCATGCCAAATTTGGAACAATTTACTTCGTTAAATGGTTAAATATATTTCTGTAACGTGGAAAAATGTTGTTTGGTAGAAAAACATGCACATGGACATGAGTTGTGTTTATGCCAATGTGATCAGCAATTCATAGGGAATAATTTAGATATGAACTTAAGTGATTTATGTTGAGGCAAAGGCGCTAAGAATAATGAAAAACCATTTTGGAGGGAAATTTAATTTTTATAAAACTAACGATTTTGTGAAGGAAATTTGTGGAAGCTTCATGTTGTGACCATTCGAAACTCTTGTGCACTGGGATTGGCACAAAGTCGGTAGATCAACTGAGATTCTTCCAACTTTCATGGGTATTGGCTGAGCCTTAGTCAATCCACCACCGAGATCGGTAGAAAGAAATTAAAGAATTTTTGTTACCAACTTTTCAACTCAACAATAGTAATGTCAAAATGAATTTATAATTTCTTTTTCTTTTCCAATTTTTAGGAAATCATATCTTCTCCACAATGTGGAGTAGATGGCTAGTCAGCGCTCCAGTCATATTACTCTATTACCAAATAGTATTAACCATAACAAATTGCCTAACCGCAGTGCCACTACTGACAGCAGAAGCTGCCTACAGTGGTGCTGCTGCAAGTGACTTCATCAGTAGTAGCAGCAGTGGTGGCATCAGCACTGGGAGTAACAGCAATAATAGGCACCTTCGCTACAGCGACAGCCTTAGTGATACATATAGCAATAGTTACGATAGCATAAGTGATAATAGTTATGACCATCTACCTGCCCCCGAGCCTCTGCTACCATCCCTATCCGCCCCCTATCAGCAGCAGCATCGAAGTCAAAGCTACAAAATCAGTCCGAAACCATGTACGATTGGTAGCATCGATGGGACGTGCATGTTTGTCTGGGAGTGCATCAAGTCCGAGGGTCAACACGTCGGTATGTGTGTGGACACATTTATGTTCGGATCGTGTTGTGCGCACAATCTCACCCAAAATGTTATTCTGCCGCAAACGTTTTCCTTTACACGACCTCCTCCATCGCTTGCGTCTGCGGGTTATCTGCCGTCATCTTCGGGCCATCATAAGCCCAGACCACCATCGAGTATAAGGTAAGTTACCTTCACGTTTTTATTTGGAGGCCTCACACAGTAAAAGTGCGTTTTTATACTCGTTTAAATTAGTGGAGTTACAACAATTGAACGACCACATGGTGCTGGCACTCTCGTGGTCCGTCATCCACCTGGACCCCATCATCAGACTGTCATCACCCATCATCATGGCAGCAGTAATTACTTTCAACCACAATATCAGAAGCCAGTCACGTCATCATCTTCATCAACATCAACATCTTCATCATCATCATCACCTTTGTCGGTCTCAACGTCGACCCTGACATTTGTGTCAACAACGAAGAATCCTAGTCTTACCAATTCATTAGTTGATATGGAAACATCTGCCAGTATTTCCTCAAGTAAGTTCGATTCTTTTCGTAATTATTTTCTGTTTGATAACTTCACTCTATTCTAGGTCTTTGGAATACATCACCGCAGACAATACAATGGCATATGACAACTCAACCGAATTTCATAACGAAGCCGAGACCTCCGGTGTGGGAGAAACCGTCGAAACCAATTAAACCATCAAAGAAGCCTATTCTGACACAGGCATCATTTATGACGACACGAAGACCAATCGTTACATCGGGAAATTTTCCAACAAAAACGAAACCACAGGTAGGTCAGTAAGAAGGTTAAGTTCAAGGGTCAGCAAAAGACTAAGACAAGCTTGAAAAGAGCTGACTTGTGCACACATAAGTTAAATAATTTAACATAAAGGTGTTTAGGACACTTCAACACTTTAGCTCAAAAAGTTGTAAAAGTCAATGTCCTCAATTTCTGAAATGGCCAAACTATGAAAACTTTTTTTTGTTATGGAACCACTATAGTTTGACAAATGCCTCTGAAAAAAAAGTGTAGAGACAGGATTTATCTATCAGGAATATCAAGTCCTAGAAAGACCTGTGTTTCGTGGAACATTAGCCCAGGATTAACTTCAGGACTTATAAGTCTACAAAAACAGCAACAAGAATGAACATCATCATCGTCGCTAAAGCCTAGTACATACTTCCTCGTGAAGTGAACAATCACCAGTGGAGAAAGTGATTTTTTGACATTGCTTACAGGAACAAACTTGCAAGTGTGTTGTGAACGTTTGACGTTTAAAACCACAATGCCTCCAATGAGGCATTTTTCTATTGTAATCAAACTGTCAAATGTTCACCAGGAGCTCCCGTGCATTTTGCACGGGAATTGCTCGTGAACGAAAGCTCTCCACACAGCTTCACGAGCAAGTTCACGGGTGAAGAAAAATGCAAAGTTTGTATGGGTTCACGACATGATTCACAAGTATGTACTGGGCTTAAGGTCATATAATATAGGCCCCAAGATCAAGAAAATTATATTCGGAACTTATTTTTAGGTGGGGTCTTCTTTCCAAAACAGATTTTGGACTTCCCCTTGCGATCAGTAAGAGGGTTCTAAAAAGGCATTTGTGACTTACCCTTCTCAGGCTTTGAAAACTTATTTTTAGAACTTATTCCAAAATTATATACTTAATACTTATGTACTAAATTACGCATCTATGGACATTAGTCCAGAGTTCATTTCGGGACTTATTTCTCCCATTGGTATGTAAGTCTCCAAAAAAGTATCAACAATCACAATCGGCACTTAGATCGGTACTTTAGACCCCAAAGCTCCGTTAAATATATTCTAAACCTATTTCCAAGTTGAGATGGTCTTCCGGAAATAGATTTGGAACCTTTGTCCCACCTAACTTTGAGAGAAGTTCCAAAAGAAATATTTCGACTTATACACCACCTCACATTTCAACAGAAAGATATTTTAAAGAGGACCATAAAACATCTTTCGATCTTGCTTTTGTTAGGCTTTGACATCTTATTCGTAACATCAAAACTGACTTATGAACCTACTCCCATCTTTGAAAAATAGATTGTGGACATATATACCACTTAACTAAGCTCTTTCAATCCCCTACTCCAGTCTACCAAAAGAACATTACCCTCCTGATCACGCTAAACAAGATGTGGTCTGCCTACTGCCTCTATTTCTCGTTTATTCTGGCTTGCCGATGAATACCTGTGGGCGTTGATGTACATTTGCATGTTTCGTCCATCTTCCCACATTCTTAACAGAAAACGTGATATTTTTGTCAAACATGGACATATGGAACTGCATAGTAGCACATCTGCTGGAACAGCGTCCATTCTTTTTCGCCCCACACCGAGACCGGTATGATAAATGTTATGCTGATCATCTCCCTGATACTTCTTCTCATTTTCTTATTAAGTCTAAGGAAAAAGCGATTAGCAAGACGTTTTAACGATTGGCTGATTCTTGGGTATAGAGCTTTGGTCCACTTTAAGTACATTATGGACTTTTGTCCTGTAGTGTGGCTATATTCTTCTGCTGTTTAACATATTTTTCACTAAGAAATTCTCATTGCAGACACTTGGCACGAAGCCCACGAAACCAGCGACAACAACTAGACCCTACTCACCATATTTTAGTAGTTCTAGTTATTCACCACAATCGACTACCACCTCGCGACCGATTTCCTCGTCCACCTTCTATTTTCCATCAACTCATAATTCATCCCCATCACCATCTTCATCCTATCCAACGTATATCTCCCCCGCAAGCTTCAAGCCAACAAAAGGTCCCATTAAATTCACCACCACTACCACCACTACAACGCCAAGTGTCTTCCCTGTGCGATTGACACCACCACCCCTAAACCTCACAACCATCGAATCCAATGAAATTCTTAACCATGTGACGACAAATGATAATCCCATCAAGACTATTTCAGCAGCTCGAAGTGGTGAGTCTTCAATGTCTTTCAGGATGAACAACTTGACATAATTTACCTTTTTTTTTACAGAGTGTGGAGTTCCATCACTAGCACGACCGGAAACCCGCATTGTTGGCGGTAAAAGTGCTCCATTCGGACGGTGGCCTTGGCAGGTGTCAGTGCGTCGGACATCTTTCTTTGGATTCTCAAGCACACACCGGTGCGGTGGGGCGTTAATTAATGAAAACTGGATCGCGACGGCAGGCCATTGTGTGGATGAGTAAGTTCAGTTCGGGCCAAATTTGGTCTCAAGTCCGTCTGCGTTCATTGAGAACATTTTTTCGCACACAGTCTTCTAACGTCACAAATCCGCATTCGAGTTGGGGAATATGATTTCTCTCACGTCCAGGAGCAACTGCCATATATTGAGCGTGGAGTTTCGAAAAAAGTCGTCCATCCCAAGTACAACTTCTTCACCTATGAGTATGATCTGGCGTTGGTGAAACTAGAACAGCCTCTCGAGTTTGCCCCGCATGTGAGTCCGATTTGTCTGCCATCAACAGATAGTTTGCTAATTGGAATGAATGCAACAGTCACAGGATGGGGTCGGTTAAGTGAGGGTGGTACACTGCCATCAGTGCTTCAAGAGGTGAGTTGGGCAGAGAAGTTGGTAGCCATTTTGAGAAATTAATTTTTTTCCATCCAACAGGTGTCTGTGCCGATTGTTAGCAATGACCGATGCAAGTCAATGTTTCTACGAGCTGGACGTCAGGAATTCATCCCGGATATCTTCCTCTGTGCTGGCTATGAAACCGGTGGACAAGATTCATGCCAGGGTGATTCTGGTGGACCTTTACAGGTAAATTGAAATTGAGGGAGAATCTCAGGTTGTTTCCATTTTATCATTTCTCTTCAAATCCCAAGGTGAAGTCACAAGATGGTAGATTTTTCCTCGCTGGCATTATATCCTGGGGTATTGGATGTGCTGAAGCAAACTTGCCTGGTGTCTGTACGAGAATATCAAAGTTTGTTCCTTGGATTATGGAAAATGTTGTATGATGACTGAAATTATCAAATAATTTACGAACATTTAAATAAAATATTAAATATTGTAAATATATAATTTTATTTTAATATTTTTATTTAATTAACAAAAAAAAGTTTAACTAAAGCAAAAATAGTAAATGAATTTATTATAATTGCTTTGAAATTTGTGATTTCTTTCTTCGTATCAAAACTCTGTTCGTTGTCTTTCAATGACTCATTACTCATTAAATTTGTTGTAATTTAAAAAATCTATTAGCATTATTATTTACAATTTTGATTGTTTTGTACATATATAAATTTATATATTTATCTGAAGCTTAAACATTAAGTATAATAATTAATTTAATCTGTTGTTATATATTTTTATATTTAAAATTAATCAAAATAAATTGATAAAAATATGCAATAAATTAAAAATGAAAGAAAACTGAATTTAAATGTAAAATATTTATTTAGTTAAATAAAAAAATATATTTTATTTAAGTTAAAAATTAAAAAAAGAAATACTATAAGAAATTAAAATATGTAAAATAATTAAAAATATTATATAATTATTAATTTAAAAAATAAATATTATGTAATTTTCTTGCCCAAAGATGCAAAATTAGAAGAAAAACAAAAGAACTCACACAATTCTTTTCGTTTAAGGTTTTGTAATTGCAATTTATAAATAAAAAAAAATAGAATTAATATTTACTTCGAAAATGGTAGTAGATGTAGTTTTTGTATAAATATATTTAATTAAAAAAGAAATGTTAAGAAAAAATTAGATCGTATTCTATTATAAAATTTGAAAAAAAATCTACGATGGCCACTTTTCAGTTTAAACAAAATCCCACTTCTGATTCTACACCAAGACAAACTCAAGTATTTCGAATATCCCAGACAAAAATAAAACTGGACTTTAAAGAAAGATTTCGTATTTTATTAGATTTTTAGAATTATGACTTGGTAGCAAGAAGTCATCTACGTTTAGGCTGGGGAAAAATCTTCACCTGAGGATTTCTATTAAAAAAAAAAAAAAAAATAGATTCGCAAACCTGGATTTGCAAGAGCATACATATGTACATGAATAGACCTTTGATTCGATGTTGACTTTTGGCACTGCTTAGACTTTTTTAATGCAATTTTTTGACAGGAATTCTTCTTTTTTTTTTGGAAGATCGATCGATGTTAAAATTCAAAGAGATCGGTATTAGGTATGAAGAAAGGACTACTAATATTTAATTCATTTCTGAATACCACTTTTCGTTAAAAGGCTTTTTTGCGAAAAAATACCCATCAATATGTTTGCTTCCGAAATGAAATGTAGTCCTACCAACAATTTTCAGGTTTTAGGTGTTATCAGAGAAGGTACATTTTACAACAGGAACAGTAAGCTTTTTAGAAATTTTCGAACACGTAAGTTTGTTCGAAAAACGTGAGAATATTTTGAAGCAAAATTCTTAGAAATCTCACTTCTTAAGCACTGCAACCTGCTACAACGAGTTTTTGAGCAAACATTTAAGGTTCAACGAGTTTGATCTTAGACGAAAAACGCTGCAAATAAGGCTTTACATTTCAGTTATTGTCTTGAAAATCAGATATTATGAGATTTTTGGAAGCAGGTATCAATATGCCAATAAAAAACCAAAATCTAAAAAAAAATATGTACATAAAATGTAGGTTTTATCCAGAATTTTCATCCATCTTTCTATGTACATTAGGGTGGTCCTTATATTGGGTTTTTTTGAAATTCCAGCTGCGGTAGGCATTAAATTACTCTAAATAGAGAAAACAAATTTTCCTAATTTTTTCAGATTTTTATTTCACCCCCCTGGTCTCCCCTTTTTCACTTCAAGGTACAAATAATGGAGTCAGGGTGATTCTTATAACACGCGAAACAAAAATCAGAACTTATAGATTAGATTCAGATAAAAAAAATCGTACTGGAGGGGGGTCTATTTCCCCCCATTCAGGCGGGAGGAATAATTTTCTAAAAATTTGACCCAAAATAGAGAAAAAATTATTAAAAAGCAATGGGACCACTTATAATAGCATGCTATAGCTTTTCTTAAGGCCATGAATCCAGTCTCTAATATGTTTTTTAAATCAAGTTTTTATTGTAAATAGTTTCTGAAAAAAATAATTTTCAAACCAAAAAAATTATTATTTTTGTTTTTATTTTTGAGTTTGAAAATTATTTTCTTCAGAAACTATTAACAATACAAACTTGGTTTAGAAAACATATTAGAGAGTGGATTCATGGCTTTAAAAAAAGCTATAGCATGCCATTGTAAGTGGTCCCGTTGCTTTTTAATAATTTTTGTCTACTTTGGGTAAAATTTTTAGAAAATTACCCCTCTCGCCTGAATGGGGGGAAATAGACCCCCCTCCAGTACGATTTTTTTTTTCGTCTGAATCTAATCTATAAGTTCTGATTTTTGTTTCGCGTGTTATAAGAATCACCCTAGATCCTTGTACCTTGAAGTGAAAAAAGGGAGACCAGGGGGGTGAAATAAAAATCTGAAAAAATTAGGGAAATTGTTTTTCAATGTTTTGAATCGAATGAGGGCTATCCAAGACAACGTCCAATTTAAGGACCACCCTAATGTACATGCATGGTACATTCAAGGCTTCAAGCTGTTTCATACCTACGTTAGAGCTGAGTCCAAGTTCGATTTTCAATTAAGATATCAATCCCATTCATCAATTTATTTAAATATACCTCTTGGCCGTGGATTTATAAGCGATTAATCTTTTATGACAGTAACCAGACACAGAAAAAGAAAAATCAATTTCTATCCAGGTTAGTGTGGCAACCAAAGGGAATTCATGGAAAGGTCTTAAGAAAATCAACACATTTGATGGATTTAACACTGAATGTTTTTATCATGATGCTTGGGCTCTGGGGCAAAGAGTGCGAGATCACTTTCTTTTAAAGAACTATACTTCTCATATGATGCTTGGAATCAAAATAGCGTGTTGTGTATTGAGACACACAAACTGATGTTTTGTAAAGCAAATGCTCTATGAATAAGTAAACAATCGTTTTTATCATGTCTAGTTGGTTTGTAGATAATTGTTAAAAACTCGTTTGAAGTTTGGGGTCAAACGTGGGATTACTTTGAACTATGGAATTCATTGGCTCAATTAATTATTATTCGTTCGTTAATGGAGCTGTTCGTTAAACAACAAATTTTTCGTTGAGTCAATGAATTAATTAATCCATGAGCTCTACGATAAATAATGAAAGAAATTTTCATTAGTTAACTTGGATTTGCTGTTAAATGAACAGTTCCATCCACTAACGGCTATTAATTGAACCAATAAAGTAAATCATCGGTTAAACTATAACCCCCATATTAATAAACGGTGGATGGCTACCGTTTATACATATGTTAACCAGTCATTTTTATTAACAAATGTGTCATAATGTGTGAAGTGTGTTAACGTACGTACCTATAACTTTAGCTTGTCAAATTCCGCGTATAATGAATAGATAATTTCTTAACACATACACGCACACGTATGGAGAATCTATGTTAAAAAAAATCCGAAGTGGTAAGTGGCACGGTGGTAGTGGAGTCTAGTTGAAACTGAGGGTATATAAAAGGAATACAATCAAGAGTGCGTTTCTAAACAAATATTCTAATTTAGCAGTCGATTCCACATCCCTGTAACGTTGCCACTGGAAATTGCAGAAATGGTGGGGCCTAGAGGAAAACTTAGGGCAAAAATTTGAAAGAGCTTAAGCGCATTTCTAGAAAATACACGCCATATGCTCCGCAGAAAGGCTAAGCTTTATTTTTCATTTTCAGGTTTGGACATAAACTCTTTTGTTTAATCTGTTTGAAGGTGCAAAAAAGAATTATTTTGATTTTCAGGTTCGGATATGAACTCTTTTGTTTAAACTGTTTGAAGGAGCGAAGTTCAGTTGTAAACAATTGATTTGAATAGTAACCTACATTAATTTCCCTTTCTTCAAATGTGGGAGTAAGCTATAGCCCTCATATTTATTTTCAAGAAAAAAAAAAACATAACGAATACTTAACTCACCTTTAGCCTCTTTGAATATAAATAAAAGTTCACTTCCTTTGATTTGTGAGAGCGCCATCATCGCCATGCAGCACCACCTATATGAATCAATTTTGTCTAACATTATGTGACACCCACATATTCAAAGGAGCATAGATATCAACTACCTTAGAAATTGATCCCAAATTATAAAATGATGAATTGGGTGTGTTGATGTAGAAATTGAATTGCTCATGTTGAAAAAGGGATAACTCCACATTTTAGAAAATTGAGTTTTAAATAGTTTTATGTTTCTTTGTTTGTCTTCCATATAGCTCTGCAAAGTCTAATAGGTGTACACTATAGTTCAATAAAAAATCAATAATGGATTTATGGATATACATATGTTTTGTTTATTTTGAAAAGAGTGAAAAGTTCGGGAATCATAGCTCTTAAAAAATTCTATCTTTTCTAGAATTGACCCGCCCCTTTTTGAAATAAATGGTTTAATTTTAAATCCAAATAATAAAATAGAAGACTATTATAGGTGACACTAAAGTGCCCTCGTAGCTCAAGTTTTGACTTTATTTATAAATTTCTAAGTTTTTTTTCTTTTCTAAAATTCGTTTTCTATTTTTTGTTTCCTAAATTTATGTCAAGTGCAGTCTAACTCGTATTTTGACAGATTAGTTATTACAATGGAGGAGCTAAGTACAAATGACTCAAGAAATTTTACTTTTTTTTTAAATTAAATCAACAAACATCAATGTGTGCACACTTTCTATGCTGCAATACAGTCGGTGTAGATCGAAGACTCTGGGGAGGTAAAGGGGAGAGAGTGTCAGTCAAATGAACAAATTTCTTATTAACATGGTCTTTTTAAACCACTTAAGTTCAAGGCGTGCAACACGCTGAACAAGCTGTGCCAACTATAGCCCCAGGGACACAACTGTTTGTGTTTGATGTTTTCATTATAGAAATGCACATGCACGATAGACTTTTCTATATACGCATTTGTCTAACCAATTTGGAGTGATTACCATGATCACTTTATATCGGTTGGACTTAATGGATCTTTTATAGACTCTTGAAATAAGAGAAGGAATTGGTTTCGAAAGACGCCCGCAATAGAGTTCGTGCAAAGATATCTTTTTCACTCTTCACGTTCAGGTATCCGTCTGAAAGTACATACCTGATCTAAGTGACTCTGTATATGGTTATAGTCTGACACTAACATGTAAGATTGTGAACTCCGTTAATTTGCAAACAAAAATATTTAAACATTACAAACGTGATGGCTGTATTGAGTGAAATAGGCCAAACGTGTAATCTTATTCATTTGACATTTTTCTTACCAGTTGAAGAAGTTTTGGTGATGACATAACAACCAAGACTAAGAAAATGGCCAACGATGAATTATTCCCTTAAGCCCAACTAATGATTGTTTGATAACTAAGGATACAAATGAAATATAATAATCTCAATTATGATTTTGAAGAAAATAAAAAAAAAATATTCTTCTGTTGTACCTGGGCGAAACGCAACATATGGAGTATAGAATAGAGCTCACATAAACTTCTTTATTTGAATATAGTAATATGGTAGGTCAAATCATTGACCAAATACATATATGAGTAGGTAGGCCCGCAATTTTGTTTTCTGGTTGTTTCTACACGCATAGTACGCTGCTGAAGTGAATCTGTCTGTTTTTATTTTTAATTCACAATCACAACTAGTGCTGAAGTTTGTTGATATTTTTGAAATTAAAAATTGATAATTGAATATAAACCTTATAGGAACCGTATGTGTGTCAATATTTAGAACTGAAACCGAAAACAAACCTAAAACATTGTGGTGGCGGGTTGGTAAAGGTTTGGAGGTGCATGGCAGCATCTGGAGTGGGAAATCTGGTGGTTATTGAGAACACCATGCCTCGTGAAATTGACTTTTTTGATGAAAAACTGTTCTAATGGAATTGGACTCTTTGTAAAATTGTAAGCACAGCCCGTATCCATGGGGAAATTTTATAATTTTTTAAAAACATCAAAAGGAAGTTTTGCACCAATATTATGTCTAAATGATCCCTTATTTTTTTTATGTCAATGTCTTAAAATACCATCCAAAAAATTTAAAAGTCTAGCCAAAATAATCAGGGTTATTATGAGTTTCACGTGAACAACATTCCACCCGGAAAAATAAGATTTTAAATTATCACTTATCTTTTGGAGGTGAACAAAAGATAAACAGGTGGTACTGGTGCGCTTTGCGCAAGTTTTTTGTTTATTTTAAGCCAAGAGAAGTTCAGGCGAAACTCATAATAGCTTTAAAAATTCCGAGGGAACAAAAATTTTTAGGGTGAAATATTTTCCGGGCGAAACTCATAATAAGGCTGAATAGCTTCTGCCATTTCAAGACTGTCTTTTCAGAACTTTTTTTCAAAACTTAAGTAGGGCATTTACGCTGAGACAGTCACAGGGTCGGTCACAAGGTTCGTAGAGATTGTCAACGAACTTCAGTTCACACGAGGTCCATTCACAGTTGAACCTGTCAAATTTCCATATAAAATCTCCGATTCTTGCGATAGTTCTTACAACTGTCTTAACGTGAATGGCTGGCTTTAGTCATTTAGAACTTTTGTTTTTTTTTTGAATATCTAAAGTCGTTATTTTGAAAGTCGACATTTTTGTATTGATAAAAAAAAACGGAAAAGTCGATAGAGTTCGATGTTTTTTTCGACTTTTTGTGAAATAAATATTTCAAAGTATCAACATTTTAATATGCTTGAGAAATCTTAACAAAGCCTTACACGGGAAACTTGCTTTGTCGGAGTTTTTTCGAAAAAGTCGCATTTTACTTACTTAGACAATACAGAAGTACCTTAAATGAAAAAACAAAAATTATATTGATCAAGCGACTCAGAGTGATTGAATATTATGGTTTTGTCAAATGTGTACTAAATAACACATTTTCCTTACTGGCACGTGTTTTTTCTCATGCCTCCGACATATTTTTTAAAAATAATTGAGTAAATATATTTAGTATTCAAAATTCTGAACACACATCAGAATCAGAAGTAACCACCCTTTTTCGGTTTAAAATAAATTTAAAATTATTAACTACCTACATACATATGTACAGTACATCGAATTTTCAATGAACGAGCAAGAAAAACAAACCCCATAAGGAACATATAAGTAAGTATTATATCAGAAATGATTCCTTGTCAAGACTATGTATAAGGTTAGGTATACTCACCACTTCTAGTGACTCTTAAGTATCCTGAATTTCAATTGTGTGTGTGTCGCAAAATCGATAGGAAAATATTTTACGTTCAACAAAAATCCCAGTGCTTGTTGTGTGTAGATGAATTTTTTTTCAAGGGGAATTTCTCAAGCTTGACTTTTTTGACAGTTTACCTTTAAGTCCATGTCAGACCAAGTAATAAACATTTTTGCTTATTCCACTCTCTGATAACACCTTGCTCAAAATTCGTTTAGTTAAACTTTTTTCGAAAATTCACTAAAAATATTCCACATATGCCCGAGTGAGCTTTTCTATTTGGTTCTAGACTGAACGGCTGGGCCGATTAATATAAGATTTGGTACTAGATAAAAGGAATGTTTAATTTGTGATGTAGCTTTCGGTCAGAAGCTGCGAAAAGTTATAAGAAATGGTAAAGTTTGAGTGGCTGTGTCTCAGCCAGTTTTAAATTAAAATTGCTTTTTGAATATGTCATATTAAAGCCTTGAATTTATCTTTATTTTATTTGAGCAATCCTTGAGCTTATCTTTGCTCCGAAAAAATGTATGTGTAATTTAGTAACAAAATTAGAAATCTATGATTTTTTGAATTTTTGTAAGTGTTTTTTAGTAAACTTTTTCTACTAATTTTTTGTAAATTATTTTTAAATCATCCATTTCAATAAGAGATTTAATTTCGAATTAAAAGTTTTAAGCACAAAATTGTCAAACTCGGCTTAGTTTCCCTGTTACACCAAATATATTGAAAAGTGACCAGTGTGACCATGCTCTCAGAAACGCAAGGGTGAATATATTAGCATTTTCGGTTTTTTTTACCCAAACAAAAACATATTCAAGTTGAATTTTCAAGGACGTCTGTCGGGGGTTTTGGGGCCACTTAGACGTCTGTCGTAACCATATTTATAATCAGGTGGGCTTCAGGTGTATGGCGTTTGAGGTAGTTTCCCTCACTAATTCAATTTTGAGAAAAGTAGGACCTTTGATGCATTTTCTCGTAAACGGGAGCACTACGTGCTGGCAGACGAACATATTCGTTATCACCTTCACCAGGACTACCTGCAACATTAATATCGTCTGGTTTCTTCTCACGCCAAAATTATGTTGTGAGCTCTCGGTCTAATAGTAGAAACCCTTGTAGTGATTGTTCTTTTATATACAATACTAAACCCCTCATTTTTCGGTTTATTCAATTAGGACAGGAAAAACAGGTTGTGAGGATGAAAAAATTAATTCATAAGTTGTTAAAATTGGTATATTGGTAGCATATCCAAAGTCCCCCTAAATCCCCGCATTGGCTTTTTGTGAAGATGCATTTGAAGACGTGGTGAGAGGAGAAAATTTGAAGTCTATTAAACTGAAATTATTGTTGTGGTACAACCATGTCATATGATACATGTTTTTAAGGGTTTTTTTTTAACGCGACTAAATCCAAGACTATATCCACAAAAAAGTTGTAGTCCTTTATCAATTATCAAATTGATAGTTGACAATCATAATAAGGGCGATTGCTTATTTCCAAATTTCTTTTATAAATAGTTTGATTTCTTTGAAAGTACTGAAAAAGTACTAAAAAAGTATGGAAATTCGGGAATCAATGCCAAATATATTCGGCATTTTTTGTCATTCGGTATTTTGTCCATTCGGGATTTTGTACCCTTCCCCCCAAATACACAAAAAACCTGTTTAGGCATGGTGGTTTGGAGATATTTCACCTCATCTGGAGTTGGTCCTATTATTTCGATCAATGGGAAAATGAGAATTGAAACGTACAAAGATATTCTGGAAAATCAATTGCATAGGGATTATTCCAATAATTTGTGGCTAACCTGGTCAATTTAAACGGATAACGACCTAAAGACTTATTCTCTGATGATCAAGTCCTGGTTTGAATCGAACTTCATCCAAGTTCTGGAGTGGCTCCGGGTTTTTTTTATCATTCATTTGAGCCTTATAGAGAGTTTCTCGGACATAATAAAAAGGACAGTTTCGACTAGGAAAATCCATGAATAAGGCGTTTTTTTTTTTTAATAAAACCTAACAAGACTAAGAAAAATAACCATTTCCCAATGTGCAGCGCTGATCGATAAAATTGGAAATAAAAGGACAGAGGTAATAAAGCCGAATGGATATCCAACCAAATACTAACCGCAAAAAAGTTAAAATGAATTCCAAAATAAGGTAAATTTATTTAAAAAGTTCTTGATTGATGCAGATGAATTAACTATGTATATGTCCTCTTGGCCTAGTCCCATGTAGACAAATATTTCCTAAAACTAAGGTTTAAATAAGACAATTTCTTCAAAATAAAATACATTTTAAATTCCTAATATTAAATGAATATTTATTTTGTAAAACAAGCATATTCAGTTAAAGGACTTGATTTCTGGATTTTGAATTCAATATTAAGCTGTATGTTAGTGGCTTGGTTGTATGACCGTAAGTAGGTATATATACTTAGAATATGTTTGAGCTTTTATCAATTTTTAATCCGAGAAGTGGGTCATTTTCCTTAGGTGTGTCAATTTGCACAGTTTTCAAGTTCATACCTTGCTGCCCAGCCCTACAACTTTACAGCTCCACGCTGCCAATCTGCATATAAGTATCCTATTTCTATTAAAAAAAAAATGCACATTAACATACTTTACGTATATAAAGATACTTAAAATACATATTTTATTCATAAAAGTTTTTCTCAATTCTTAAAGCTAAATAAAACATAAATCTTAAAATTATAGTTGTATTTGGTACGTCACTGTTTATATCACTTAAATCTATAATAAACAAAAAATCATGGCATTATTATCACATTTAGAATGTCACAATTTTTTTTTTTTGTAATACGAAATCATAGAATATTATTATTTTAAACTATGAAAATCAATATAGTACGTAGGAAGGAAAAATATTTCTTTATAAAAAAAAACTTTATATTTATGTACAAACAATAATTATCAGTTCTGTTATCACTCTTGTTATTAAATTTAATCCATAACAAAGAATTATCTCCTGACCAACATCCTTCTTTTTTTATAAATTAAACTAAAATTATTTTAAAATATTCATCAGTTACAATACAATTTGAACCAACAACAATTTAAATATTCACAACATGGCACCTAGTTCCTTTCCTGTTTATTTGTTGTTGTTGTTTTTGTAGTTCCTTTTTTCTTACATCATTTTCGCTTTAGTTCGGCGCGTAACCTTTTCGAATGGTAGACTTTTCGAATAGCGGCGAATTCGAATACATGTCCAGACAACAGCAAAGACAAAAGCCAAAGTTGTTAATGAAATAGTTAAGACAACATCCAATAGCAAATACTGCACCCATGAAAGCTTCCCCCATGAATGACGTAAATGTTGTGTTCCACCATTTCTGAGAACATACTCAATCCACCAGATGCCACGTTCCACAGGGCGCATAGGTTCATCGGTGAGGATTGTGTGGAGTTTGTTTATATTCTTTTGGTATCTGATAATAAAATAAAATTAAGACAAACAGATTGTTAGTTGTAATCAACTGCATTTAAAAAAAATTGAATCTGCTTTTTTTGGAGAGTGTTGATGTATTTATGTAAATGGATGATGGGTTAGATAAAGATGTTTGCAGGTAGTTTTTCTGATTGATTTTCTGACTAAGACTTTGATTTATTGCAATTTGCATATTATCTTTATTCTGGTTAAATCAATTAATTCGTGGGAACTCAGCTTTTTTAAATTAAAGCGAAATCAGCTAATTCACGCGACTCAATTTTTATATTTCAGCGAAATACTAAAATTATAAATGATGCACCAGGGTTGCCCTAATTTAAAATTGATTGCAAAGTAGTGTTTATAGCATTTGGCTTGTATACATTTCGGTGAATTCACAAATAGGTAATATTCTTATGATGGAAGGAATTGAGCAAGCAAAAATGAAAAGAAAAAATCTTCACAATTTGACACCAAGACCGAGTTACCTAGGTATTTTTCTGAAGAATTGTATGTATATGCGGACATCTCTCTTAGATCTGAACTGACCAATAGAAAAATAATATACCTACTTTATAAAATAATCAAAACAGACATAAATTGTCAAATACTAGTATCCAACTAAATGACATTTAAACATCGATTTTATTTTACTATTGTGGGTGAAATAATTTTGCGTGTCGCATTCGCATCAGTAAAATAATTATGTTAATATTTTGTTTTAACTCTATAAATTATACCTTCGCATAGGTACATACATATGTATATGCAGGTATGATTCTATTTATATAAGCTTGAATTTTGGCATCAGTTGATAAACAGAAACACAAACCACCTGCTCGTTTTTCGGTCTATTTTCGTTTTTTGCTCGATCATCAAATAGGTATTATGATTTTTCTTTGTTTAAGTTTAAGAGCAAGCTGTTTGATTTGGGCTTTCTTTCATTCAGACAGTTTGTGTTTTTATGTATCCACGTATTTATTTAAGAACTTTGAAATCTATACTGACAAACGTCATATTCATTTGTGTGTAGAAGCGATCTACAAATATTCTAGTATTTTAAGCATTAACCAATAAGGTATTAAGTTTTTTTTGGTATGATTAGGCAGAGGCTAAAAACGTGCATATTCATAATTTGTTAACAAAATTAACATGAATATACTCATCCCACCTGGAAAAAGCAATCTAGTTTTTAACAAGGCCCTAAAAAGTTTTATATGCTAGCATGATTGAAATTTTCTACGGCCTTGCTAGTTGCGCAACCTTTTCTTCAAAAAAAAAAAGAAACAAACGTTGTCTTATCTGAGATTCGATCCTGTTTACCAGTGCAATACGCCATCTACTATGCTTATTCACAATACATTTATTGAGTGTTGAAAATGAATACTCGTAAGTAGATACTGTAATGACTTTCCATATTTGAACTATAACATTGTATATCCAATCTATAGTATTCTCACGATTTTGTAGGTAGACATTTGGTCGATAGGTTCGCTGTGATCGCCTTACCGAGATCCCTTAACAAAAATTAGTATTACATTTGGACGCATAGATGGCCACGAGCTTTTTTTTCTTCATGAGAATACTATAGAATTTATATACAATGACTATAACGACTCCGAAAAGCAAACAAACGGGCACAATAAAGCTTATGGTCGCAGTGCAAACATACCCTTAGCTATAATTATAGCGACTCTCGAACGAAGAAGCGCCATCTTTTGGATTATAGCAGGAAGCCAACTATCAAATAAAAGCTTTAGAAAAGGAAACTATGGGAAATATCCCCTACGGAAAGCTCTAGAAGCAGATATCGGAACCTTCTACTAATTTTCAGAGTTTGTCAAACAAGTATAAAGGGCACATGTTTGACCGGCAGCGACACATTTTTTTTTAAATCGTGAATGAATAAAGTTGGTTGTAATAAAAGCGAAAGTAAAGTTGGTGAATTAATTTCAGTGGTGTTTAATAAATTGTTTTGTTTGTAGTAAGAACAAAAAAAATGCTTTATTTTATGAAATAAATAAGTGGACGGTATAAAGCCAATAAGTTTTATTAACGAACCTGAGAAAATATTACAATACTTTAATTTTGTCATACTTTTGAATGTTGGCTTTTAAGTTTCCGTTTTTTTTTAAGTTAGGGTATTTCTGATTGGATAGCAGAACTTGCCGAACAACATTTTTTTAGCAAGAGCCTCACAAGTTTTTGGCAAGTTTTTTGTCCAAAGATATAACCTACGCAAAACTTTCCAGCAACTTGAATAAACTTGGTAAAAACTTGCCATTTTTTCCACCGGGATAGTTATTCAGAAATAAGGGCTTAATATCAATCGTCATTAACACTTAAGTCAACATCTTTGCCCCGGATGAACTTGTAGTAGGATTTTATTCTTTTTATGCATTTCAAGAATAGGCAAGGTCCAAATTTAGAGTCCATAATTTAAAAAAAAAGGAAGTCACATCATGTATCTGAAAAGTCAAGCTTGCTACCGAATTTGTAGTTTTGCTTACATTCAACGAATTGATAGATTTAAATTTTGAAGTTCTTAATTTAAAAAAAATTACAAACAAATGACTTCACTATGAAGTTAGCACGTCACATCTTGTATCTCAAGAAGAAAGCCTGATAAGAACATGCAGTAAGGCTCCAAATTAGCTGATTTTTTGCATTTCACCGATAAGCTAGTTCCAAAGAAGTCTTAGTCTTTATAGTTGGAAAAAAACTTCAAACCTACTTCACTATGAAGTAAGCAAGCCATCGCATATCTCAGGAACCAAGTTTGGAAGTAATTTACAGTAAGGCTCCAAATTAGCGGTTTTTGCATTTCAAGAACAGGCTAGGTCCTTACTTCTGAAGTAATCCGATTAGTATGAGTTTTTTTTAAATAAAAGACTTCGTTTAAATGCAAAAAACTGCAACTTTGGAGCTTAAATAGAAGTCCTTAGCATGTTCGGTTTCAGAGAGATACACGATGTGATGTGACCTACTATAGCTTCTCTGTGAATTTGGCAAGTCGCTCGATAAATTGCAGCTTTATTTGGTGAGCTTCAACCTCAGGAATGGACATGCAAAAAAATACAAATTCGTGTCAAGGTACCATTTACCTTAGTGAAAGTTACCCTGCTAACCTTACAATTGCATGAAAGTTATTCGTGAAGAAAGGAGAAAGTATAAAATCTCAAAGGTGATAGATCTCTTTGATAATTTATAGATTTTTGTATGGCAAGAATAAGCTTGAAAAATAACTATTATTCTATATCGAGAGTTAGTTTTTGTTACGATTTATTTTTCCAAAATATACAAAAACTATCAAAATCAAGAATCTCAAACAGTTTATTAGAAGTTCCACGACAAAAGTACAATTCACAGTGTAACAAAGGTATGTAAATTAAAATGTGTTGATAAACTATTCTTTCTATTTATAAATTGTTTTGTCATATATTTAACAACATTTTTGCATTATATGTCTTATTCAAGTGATATATTAACAGCAGTTGCTATAAACACTGAAAAACCAATCACTCGAAACACCATATCAAATAATAGCCACTGATATCACTAAATCAATATTGATAGAGAGCTACTGTCACTATCGGTGATCTTGAACTTGTGCCCTAACAACTTGTAGAGAGACACATACGAGTATATTCTATGTTCACATTGCAATTTACCTATACAAAAAAAATATAAAACCGAAGGAAAACAAATTGTTTGGCACATTCACGAAAGGAAATTCCTATCACTTTTTTTTTTTTTTTAAGTATGAATAAACCTGTAAATTTTCAAATTAAGAGAAATTCTAAAAATACAAGAAAAACGTCAATCAATCTATAAACATGTCCGTCAAACCTATACTGAACAGTGTATACACATACGGACATATAGGTACTATGTTTATTGATTTGCATTTGAAATGATTTGTAAATTAAATTGCAAGTGCCGCAAAGCAATGTCAATTCATCAAAAACACACATTCATCGCAGAAAATACAAATTGCTATCTAACAGAACTCTGTTTAAATTTTTACTGCCCTCAATCAGAATTTTATCAGAAAAATAGAACTACAATCATACACATGATGGCAATCACTCAAATGTAATTGAAAAGCGATTTTTAATGTGAATAATGCCCTGTTACTGAGTCATTTAATTAATGACCTCGACTTACCTTTGTGTAATGGCAAATGCTTCGATTTTTCCCAGCAGTTCAGCTGATGATTCCATATCAAAGTTTGACACTAAACCAGCATCATGTTTGATTATTTGCAAAAGATAATGTTCTAAGCTACTAGAGAATGAAATTCCTAGAATCGGTACTTTGTGGTGGATGGCATCTTCGATGTCCCTCTGGCCACCTGGTGTTATAAAAAGTTTTACACTTTCATGAGCTGCAGGATTAAAAAAAAGCAGGAAAATTAAAAAATATATATTTAAACCACTTTTCTTTTAGCAAAAAAATATTAAAATAGACTCGGGCCTTTTATGAATGACGAAAGTAGACAGTATGAAGGCAAGGAAAGTTTAAAGACTAAGGCTCAAAAAATGCCTATAACCTAATGAAAAAAATTAACTGAATTTATTTGAATATACTTATTTGTAGCGCTTTGAAAAGCAATATGTATTTGAATAATTATTTTTGTAGAAGGCCGGGTTGGTAGTTTGGAAGTTTGTGATGTAACATTATTTTAAGCAGATCATTGACGTTTTCGATTGATCGTCGAATGACACAAGCAAATCACTCATTCTGCAATTTTTTTGCTAGACGCATACCTACAGTGGGTTCTTACATCGGTCAGACACCTAATAGCTGTCAAAATATTGTTGTCTTTAAGATATAATATCAAAGCCTGTATGTTTTTTGGGCAAATATTTAAAAATAATTTTCTCAAACAGTTCCACTGCACTTAAAATTATTGTTCCAGAGAGTTCATGGTAGGCTCACTTCAACTTGTATTATGTTCCCTTTCCATTGGGTTAAGTTACCTTGATTATTATTAACTACGTCAGGAAGTGTTGCAATTTCTTTTAAAATAAACAAACAAAAATATTATTGTCATTCATTTTAACATGTGTTTAATGCAGAAACGACATCACAGAGAGGTGTACGATACTACGATTAAACACGAACACACGAATACGTAACTCAACGTTTCATATTTTGTTGCGTCACAGAAATTTATATTAGCATGTTGTTTATATTTACAATGCATACCTAAACGCAGTGCATTCAAGGACATTACCAAGTAGTTAAGATAAATTAAAATAATAACAATAATAAGTAAAAACAAATAATTTTTTGAAAACAATAACAACATTTTACCGGATAAACAAAAACAGGAAGACTCTTGCGGCAAAACATCGCCATGTCATGCGAATAAATAAAAATAATACTGCACTTAAATATGCATTAACTGCATATAAATGCACTTTTTTGTTGATTGTTTTGATCTGTATGTGCATATTGTATGATGCATAATGAGTTAGCTACATGTACATTCTAAAGATGGGGGTGTTTTTGTTTTTGTATTGGAAATGCATCCCACAGTGTCTGCGGTAGAAATAGTTGTTGGAAAATGCTAGCTATTAATAAAAATTAATCTCATTAAATTTTAAAAGAACTAAACATTTTAAAAGATAGTTCATTTGGTCTAGGGTGAAATAAAATACAAAATTGAGAAAAAACCTGCACCAACCAGCTTTAATATCATTAATGTATGTACATAGGTGCGCTAGAAGAAAAATAATTGATTTGGAAAGTTGCTATAAAAATAAATGTTGAATATTTTTTAATTGACCGGTAGGGACATTGGAAAATGGGTTGACATACAAATGCAATCTTACCTAAAAATAGAATTTCTGGTTAGGCGAAATTAAAGATTTGGAAAGTTGCTATAAAGAAGAAATATCGAATTTTTTGTAAATTTAGGGAGGGAAAACGTACACATTAGAGTGCATCGTAGTAAGAATTTACTTTTTAAGATGCAGGAATTTTTGTTTTTTTTTTTTTTTTATAGTTGCTATAAAAAAGAAATGTTTCAATTTTTTCGACTGTGTGTGGATAAGCGATTGTTTTATGGATACACAAGCATTGAAAAAAGGACACAATTTGACTTCAAACTTCTAAATATTCATTTATGAGTTTTTATTGTTTGAGTGGTGCTATAAAAAAGATATATTCAATATTTTAAGCTTAAAGTGCCCAAACACTTTATTTGTAAGATAGAAATGTTCAAATGAACCTTATCAGCCTAATCGACCGTACATTTTTGTTGGAGCACTGGACGAAATGTTGCCATAAAAAGTTAATTGGTTATATGCATATGCTCAACTGATGGTGGACAACCATTCTATGGATATACAGATGTATGTAGATGGGAATTCGGTGGAAAAACGAACAATAATTCAAGTCTTTATTTTCTTCTGAAAGGAGCTATAAAGAAGTTTCAGTGATGCTGCACAAATAATATGGACAAGCAGTCTACAAATGAACCCAACCTATCCCATGTCCATGCAGCGTATATTTTGTTTGAGGTATTTGGACGAAATTTTTGATATGTAAGGTTTGCTATAAAAAGAAACGTTGAAAATTTGTATTCAACTGAGTCTGCACAAAAAACTCACGCTATCCTCCTAACTTTTCATAATTAAGAGCAGGACGATTTTTTAGTTTTATAGGAATAGCTGATATAAAAAGAGATGGTGAATATTTTTTAAATTGATGGTGGATAGTTGAATTTAAATGCGACTTCTCCTAAGTATTCAATGGGGAGTGCTGGCTGCTGGATCACTTCTTTGTTCGTTTGATAGTTCTTAGATTTCATTTACGGGTTCTGGAAAACTTGTTTGTCTGTTTGATAGTTGTTATAAAAAAATTTAATATTTTTATTTTAGGTTGGACTTACAATTAATTTTGAATGGATGCACAGATGGACAAACGAATGCACACATTGACCCAATACTTTAAATATTCGGTTGCATATTTTTATTATTTATATGTGGTGCTATAAAAAGCAAAGTAAAATATTTTGTTTAACTGAAGGTGTACAAAAGATATACATATTTGCTGGGCAGACATGGACAAACAAATCTTATCTGCCCTATTCACCTTAAACTTGGGATTACTAGACAAAATGTTTTATTTTAAAATGTTGCTATAAAAAAGAAATATTGGATATTTTGCCAACTAAAAGTGGATATAAGAATTTATTGGTTGACGCAGAAGATGTACAAATGAACCTGTTTGAAATATGGTGTCCGAACAGTATTCACAATCGTGGTAAGTCCGAAAAGCATCTTTTATTTACAGTATTCACATGGTGCCATTCAAATGACAAAATCAAAGTATGCGTCAGTTGCAATTGCCAGTTATTGTTTATGGGAAAAGTACTATCAGAAGATAATTACCACGACATAACAAGGAAATGGAAGAAATTATGAAAATTTATCAGATTTTTTGCTGATAAATGAGTTTTTAGACTAAAGCAAAAAAAATAAACAGACTAGCGACTTTTGGAATGTTTTATCAGAGCCTTTAATATCTCTTTCTAATCTTTCTTCGGGTCAAGGCACTATGCCTATACGAGGCATAACTACAATTCTATAAAATTACCCGCTGTTAACAAAGTGTAAAATACCATGAGCCAGCAAAACCACCATACAATGATAAATGAATGTACTTGAACTTGTCTGCTTGATTCAGTTCGTTTGCTATTTGTCGTAAACTAACGCTTGAGGATACATTCCTACTCTCGACTCCTCGACTATTGAGGGAATTTCCTAGCTGTCAATTATTCGATGGTAAAGGTGGTTGCTGGTTGACAAACAATAGAACTAGAATGCCACTACTTCAAAGTCTCAGCATCACTAACAATAACAAAACAACAAACAAAAACGAATCTTTTGTGCCAAGAAATATCTAAAAACCATTCCAACAATGTCCCCCACCAACCACCAACGCCACGCAAAGCTATTTATAGTTTTGCAGTTCGTTTAACTTGAACTAGAAAAAAAAATAAGCTCACTGATTCGCTAAGTTGATGATGATTTGTTGTTGTTGTTGCTAGGGGACTGTGCTCGGCATAATATTTTATACCCGTGTTTCGTGTATAGAAAAGCTTAAATGAAACAAATCTGCATTGACGTACATAACACCGGTATAAGGTATATCTACCTAGACTTACCTACTGAGAACTCTGAGTGAGTGAATGCCATTGTCCAATATGAATTTGTTTCAATTAGAGTTTTTGAAAAGAAAACTCTTTATGAAAGAAACTACTTAGCATTGTTCAAGCTATCAATAGGCATTGAGTGGTTTATTTTTTTTTCTTTGCATTTTGTTTGTGTATATGTACTGCACACATGTACTTGTGGAACACTATAATAAGCCATGTTTTTTCATCAAAAGAATTGTTATATAATGGAAGTGACAGATACCAACCATAGAATTGAGTACTTTATATTATTTTTTGTTAAGCTTTTGTGTGTGAATTGCAAAACGTGCGTGCTTAACTGTCACAATTCTATTTTGTACAAAATTAGGTTGCCGCCAAGAGTGTGAATTGAATAACTCATGAGTAGGTGCTGTTTATTCTTTTACACACAGCCTATCTACCACATGTGTCTAGATTTGATTCCATTAAATAATTATGTTTGGGCCTAGTATAATAAATTTTATGTAGGAAATATGTAATTGTGAATCTAAACGAAAGACATAATTTCATAATTTCTTCCATTTTATGATGTTAAAGATCTTAAGCAAAACCACTTACGAAATTGCCTTGACACCAAAGCCTCATAATGTGCTTTAAGTTAGCACCCCATTTTCGATTTTCAAAAAAAAAAGTTGAGCTGTATTGTGCTGAAACTCTTGACGTAAACGTTAAAAAAAAAATCGCAAATTTACGAATGATTCGCAATTTGTGTTAACATGCGCCAAAAGGTTAAGAACAAATTTGTATTATTGCAACTCTTACTACCAAAATTGAACTTTGGGAATGCTGTAGCGTGGAGTAAGCACTGCTATTTTCGAAAAAAAAACACTTAATAAAAAAACAAAAATCGCAAATTTTGCGAATAATTTTTTTTTCAAATTTTAACATTTCTTAAAAGAGAAATTTGTGGGATTTTGTGCTCAATTAGTGCTCCAATTCTCCGAAGATATAAAAAAATCGCATACAGTAGACGGTCGATAGGTATAGTGACGTAATTAAAACCAGGCCTGTTCACTGTTTCGAGATTGTTCACTTTTTCGAGCGGGAGTTTTCTAAGGCTTTCTAAAGATGAATTTGATCCAAAATGCTTATTTCGTTCGATGTGAATGTTTTTAATTTTAATTAAGCATTAATCAAGGCTTTCACTCGGGCTTAAACGAAAAACAGAAACAATTCCTTAGAGCTCTCAAGCTATGTAAAATGCTTGCGCAACATATTTTTATACAAAACACGTTTTCATATTAAATTTTGTGTATTCACTATTGTGGATAGTTCACTATTTCGAGATTCACTATTCTAATTCTTACAGCAAAAAACTAACTGCAAAATGTTCTAAGACAAAGTTAGCACCGCCATTTTGTTTTTGCAAGAAAAGTTGTATTGCACTGTGCCTAGCTTTTGCTGCTTTGGGCCATAAATATTTAAGGGAACAATTTCAAATTGCATTTTCTGCGAATGAAATTCCTTGTCAAATTTTTATATTTCTTAAAAAATGAGTGCTATTTTGTGCTGCCATGCGTCGAAAAAATCGCTATTTTAATGGTCAAAGATAAACTGCGAAACGCTGTAGTGTGACGTAGCTTCGCCATTTTCGATTGTCAAAAAAACTAATTGTGTATTGTGCCCACTTGTGCTGGTTTGTGGCTTAATTATTACAAAAAAAACGCAAATTTCAGATGTAGTTTTATTGAAACTTTCGATTTTCTTAAAAAAATTGTGCTTTTTGTGCTCAGTTTGTGCTGCCATGCGCCGAAATGACAGCCAAAATACTCGCATAGTTGCAACTTTAAATCCCAAAAAGCAATTTTGCGAAATGCGAAGCCAGCTCCATTTTAATTAAGAAAAAACTCGTTTTGTGATTTGCCTAACTTGTGCTGTCTTATGCAATAAATATTAGGTACCTATAGGAAAAAATGTGAAAATTTATATTTCGACATTTCATAAAAAAATAAGATAAAAGCTGTTTTGTGCTCAGTTACTAACTAATTCAATTGTAAAAAAAAATATTTTTTTATAAAAATATGAGGAACCGTCGAGGTTCCTTTAGCTGAATAGATAGGCGGCACCCACCTTTTTACCCCAATCATCGTTACTCCAAATTTGATCAAAAATTCGAGTTCAAATCATCTTACGCATTTTAAGTGACTAAAATACCCGGATAAGTCACAAAGTACAGCAGTCAATAACCTGCTTGTTATTTGCTGGCTTTTGTTAACTACAAAATCAGAATCTTGAAAACAAATGCTGACTGTAGTTTTAAAGTTAAAGTAAAAAATCAATGTTTATTTCATCGTATAAACGTTAAAATTGTGACTTAAATGACTATATTCTTGAACTATGACTTAGTCCTTATAGCCCACCAAAAGTCCATTTTCAAATCATGTGCAGATAAAAAGCTATGCAATTGTCAAAACAAAATTTGGAAAAGTGTGAGGAACTTTTCCTCCGCTGACTGATCGCTTAGTAGATATCACCGTTTCAAAAAATGTCGAAAATGTCAGTTTTAACTGGTGTATGCAATCGAAAACAACTTCATGCTATATAAATCTTTCTACAAGAATCAGTTAAAAGATAATGTTTAAGAATTAAAAATAAAGCTCTTTCGCATGCAATTTACAAACAATAGCTTTTGTCGAAGATGTTTGTATATAATGTGTTCATTTTGTGACCTTCTCAGGAAAGCATTAACATAAATATTGTCCATTAGCGATCATTTTAAATCAAGCTCAATAATACTGGTTTTTATCTTTGCTCGAAGTTTTTTCTTTTTTTTCGAAAAATAATTTTTACTTCTTCCATAGACAATAATTCTCTCAAGAAAAAGTTCCATGCCACTTCTTTACATACGATAGCTCTATTCCAAAGCATTGCAACGTATAAAATGGTAAAAATTCCAAAATACTGGTATTTTTGTGGACATTACAATGGATAACGTGCCACCAAAACTTCCAATTTTTAAATCAAGTTATTTTTGTTAATAATTTTGAAACAAAAAAATAAATATTTCAAACTCAAAATATTGCGAAAAAAGATATTTTTATTTTCCCGAAAAGCCTGTATTTTCGAAATTTTACCATTTTTAAAGTCGCAACATCTTGCAACTGATTGCTCTTAGTAAAAAATCTTGCAATCTTTTTAGGAGAGAGTTTTATAATCTAAAAAATTGGGCAGAAATTATTTCAAAAATTTTATAATTTATTAAAAAAACCGGTATTTGTGACGGTTTGTAAAATAAAATGTACTATCTTTCGATTGAACAGTTTAAAAAATGTTAACATTCCTTAAGATGAGGCACTTTTCCATAATATTTTTCAATAAAGATTTACATAACGATATTTTTCAAATGATCGGTCAAACAAAAAAAGATGTTTACTGTTTTGTAGAGAATGCAACGCTTATTTTAAAAAGTAAAATATTTCTTATTTAATAACTACCTTATAGATGACACGTTTTGGCATTAAGTGATAAGAAAATTATAAATAGTTTAACTTACTTAGTAATAAGTGTGGTCTTGTTCATTTTGTATATACAAGGAAATCATTTTCATCGCAACTGCTTTATCGCAAGAACCTTGAATTGTTATCAGCGAAAGCTATTAACCTACGGAAAATGCAGTTTCAACAAATAGCTAACAGATATCACGTTGACGTTATGAAAATGAATCCGAAAGCAGATTATCAAAAGCCCTAAAACTACTTGACGTCAAGTATTTACTTTTTGATCTGATAATTTTTACAAACATGCAAAACTCTCGCAGTAAAGAACATTCTTCTTTAAAAAAAAAATAAAACTGATAAATTGCTACGCAAAACACTATTCAAAGTCAGGTTGTGTGTAAGGTACCGATAATTTCCATTTTAAATTATTTCAGAAAAATCTATTATTATTATTATTTTTGGTTTAAAATTCCATCAAGGATATTGGTTCAATGCCTACAGTTTTTGAATGCACTAAACTTCAAAATATCGAAAGAATATGACAAAATATCTTATTTTTTTGAGATAAGTCGTAAAAATTTGTAATACCTAATCAATTGTAGACAAAAAAAATTTGCAACAATTTTTGTCCTAAGCATTTTAAGCCCTAAGTTGAAAATGAGTGAGTTATTTAATAAAAACTTATTTTCCTAAACTTTAAAATGGCGCCCAACGGAAATGGGTTCAAATCTAAAAAATGTATAACTTTGATTCCAAGTGATTGTCCAAACACATTTTATTTGTTTGACACTTCAGCCTTTTCGTATACACTCCGACTGGACAGATATCAAAACGGGAAACTCCAAAATTAACTGGGTCACGGGGGGACTGTCCATTCTAACTACCTGAGATCCACCATCATTGCAGACAAAAATGCTAATGAACCTACAGTAGACACATTAATTCTTTTCCTACTCACTAATTGTAACTTGTTGCCTTGTTATCTCTTGCCAAAAATACCCATAGGTATAACAGCGAAGACTTATACTGCAATTAGGTGTAACGAGCTCTGTGACATATCGAAACGTGATATCATCGTGTTTTATTAAGTTCATAGAGCAAACTTTCCAGGATCAAAAAAATGCTGTTAAATTATTTTTTCTGTTTGTCTGTCTTCTGACAAGGACGAATTTTTAATAAATTATGTATCACCGGATGGTGTGCGAGGGGAAACTCCAAGTCCATTACACTATGGTCGTCCCCAAACAGCCTTACATTATACATCCTGACGTTCATGCCCATGTTGCGTTCAACCCAGCATTCCTATAGGTCTTATTTGTCATGGGCCTTAATCTTCAATCTTTCAAACCTATTTCCGACCTTCATAAATCTTCTCCTTGATTGATTACGCCCAAAATGTTACCACACAAAATATATATACATATTTTATAAACATATATATGGAGCCCAATTCAAAAGAATCCCTCACTCGACCATTAGACTATAACTCACCTAGCAGACTCTCCTGTTCAAAATCTGACCCCTGATACATCCTTGTCGTCGTATTTAATGCGTAGCCATCACCAATTCCATTTGTATTAAGTACAACATCAAAGCTAGATTTTTCCAGTATTTTCACGAGCTTTTCCATACGATGACTCTCCACAAACGCACGTGTAAGCATAGCCCCAAGATTAATGTATGCCACCATGTTATTTCCGCCGGTGCCAGAACCAGAGCCAGTGGCACCGGAACCAGAAGCAGCAGCAGCAGCAGCACCAGCACCACCACCCCCACCACCACTAGCACCATTTGTATTTGTATTTGCTTGGCTCTCGAGGAAATGTTGCAAATGCCACGGCAGCGATTTGTCCTCTATCGCATGAATGCCACCCATGTGGATGGTGGTGGGTCCAACTGGACGGGCATTGCCCAATGCCTGATAGCAATTCACCAAAAGTAGATCTGCATTCGATTCAATTTCCCAAATGGACGGTGTGCCAGGACCGAAGAAATTTTTTACAATTTCATCTTGTTTGGGTAGCTCTTCGTGGAAGTAGAGATATCTAGATACGTTTTTTTTTTTTTGTAAGGACGAGAAAAAAAATACATATTGTGAGAGATGAATTGATAGCAAATCGATTTGAAGGTGAATATGTAAACTGAAAAGCGTTTGATTGATGGGATTTTCCCGATTTATATTTTTCTTTAGCTTTTGTAGAAAAAAATAATATAGAAAAAAATTCAAAGGAAAAATGAAGAAAAAAACCCATCAACTGATAATATGAGTGGGTACTTGTGAAGTTCTTCGTTAGAATGAATAAGTTTATCTAGAAGCTTTCAATGAACGAGCAATGATATCGTGACTAGAGGTTTCATTCAATGTGGGGAATGAGTCAGCGTAAGAAATGTGTTCTGATTGAACTATATTGTAAAAAAGAAGCGATGGGTGAATGAATGTTGGTAAGTATGTAAGTGGAGAATATGATACCGTGAAATATGGAAGGCAAGTATTAAAAAAAAACATATTTACAATTCTGTTTAATAAGCGATATCGTAAGATTATAGCAGTGGGTCTTAATTGAGTTTGGAAAGGCTTAGCCGAGTAGTTTTGTATTAAAGGAACAAATCAGACAACACACAACACCATACTATGCGGACTCTACAGCTGTGAACCCTAAATCTAAGAAGCCCACAAAAGTGAAATACTTTTTCTTTTTTTGGGGGTTTGAATACCCTTAAAAAGAAAAAACATAATACTTAATTATATTCATTATTTCAAGTAAAAAAAGCCATAGCTGACAATGAACGATCAATCACGAAAGAAAAGAGAAGATTTGCTAGATTCTATACAAGACAAGTGAAATGTCTTTTGTTTGTCCTTAGTAATCTCGGAAATAACTCGACCGATTTGTATGAAATTTTCAAAACATATTTTGTTAGGATTGGGCATGGTTCTAAAACGTTTTTGAGTAAAATCCACCCACCGTGGACATGACCACTTTTTGTGATTGAATTTTGTTCTTTTTTTTTTTTTTTTTTTTTTTTTTAATTCATTTTTATTTTTCATTCATCTTAAAACTATCTTAAAGCTAGACAAAAATTCATAAAAACTAGCCTACTTATCAATATCTTACAACTAACTTACTGGCCCCATTCGGGCGCTCTAAGTTAAACTAATAACTTAATGCTAATGCCTTTCGGCCTACGAACTATCTTAAAACTAGAATTCATATCGGTTTTATTTTTCACCGAGAAGAATTTTAAAAAACTCGGTATCTATGACTTTATTTTTGTGTTTTATATAAAACTTACAAACTAAATAAAACTAAATTAAAACTAATTAAAACTAATTAAAACTAATTAAAACTAATTAAAACTACTATAAAACTACTTAAAGCTACTTACAAACTACTTACAGACTACTTACAAACTAGAACAGCCACAGCAAGCATTTTCGGGTTTTTATAATTTTTTTGTGTTTTTTATTGGTTTTATAATTTTTTTTTTTTTTTTTTTTTTTTTTTTTTTTTTTTTTTTTTTTTTTTTTTTTTTGGTGCCACCCTGACTGTCCCTGCTTAAAACTAACTACCTAAACCTATGTAAGTCGGCCATGGCATAAAAAATGCATAGTTAACTTTTATATATCCGAATTAACTTCTTGTTCAGGTTTCAACCACCAGAACTGGTTCTCCTGCCTTACCCTATCTCTTCGGTCCCGATCGGACACAGTCCTACTGAACCGAAGGTGCTCCGCTCCGTGTTGTGCGAGGACGTCTCGATCATAAAGGAGCCGCCGGTCTACAGTTCTACGGCCGACGTGGTAGATTAGCGGAACCGCCGCTCTATCCTGGATCAGCCCTCGACTGTCTAAATAGAGGAATGCATCGGGCGGAATAAAGCCGCTTAGACGCACACTTTCGTAATAGTCGTTTTTAGGGTAATAAGCCCCAAAAATTAAGCTGTTGGTCGAGGACATTGCTCTTGCAATGTGACCTCGGATAAGTTTCAGCAAGAAATTATCTATCCTGTTTATGTTGGCGCCGTTGTATAGAACCAGGTTAGAATAATAATGTTTGTACTCCGACTCTGGTGTTCTGTGTAATCCAAGGCAGCGTCTAAGACACTGCCTCTCAAACACCCGAATCTTTTCCATTTGAGATGGGGCAACGTTGAACCAAACCGGGCACCCATAGGCAATCATCGGCCGTATGAGGGCCATGTAGCAAATCACTTTCACCCTGCTGGCAAGCCGGCTGCTATAAAACAACCGTTTTGTCAGGGCAAAAGCTCCCCTAGCCCTGGACAGAGCAGCATTTATATGTCTGTCGAAATACAAATACTGATCCATCCAGATGCCAAGGTACTTTACTACACTTTTACTCGCCAGTGGCTGTCCATTTGGTCCTACGATCACCAGCTTACGCCAGTTCTTTCTCGTATCCCTTGTGGCTCCATGCAACGGAGTCCTAAACAAGATAGTTTCTGATTTCTGGAAGTTGATTTTCAACTTCCAGTCATCGCAATATCGCTGAATCTTCTCGAAGTCACGTTGCAAAAGAATTCTGATGACCTCGACTTTTGGGGCTGTTCTGTACGCAATTAGATCGTCGGCATACGCAATTGCCTGAGTTAGGCTACTTATCAGATCGCTGGTGTAAATGCTGAATAGAATCGGCGAGTTGACCGCTCCCTGCTGAAGACCATTTTTAATATTAAAGGTTGTGGTAGAAGTCACATTGCCACTCTTGACAACAAACTTTCTACCATTGAGCATATCATAAAGCATATATAATAGTGGTTTACTAATGCCAAGTCTGGTCAGCTTTAGATAAAGACCCTCTAGCCATACGGTGTCGAAGGCCTTCTCCAAATCAACCAGACAGGCACCCGTACACTGCTTTTTAGATTTGTTCCATTGGACATCAGAAACGAGTTTAGACGCGGCATGAATGGTGTCATGTCCCGCCTTAAAACCGAACTGATTATCCGGTATGATATTATTGTCCTCTGCCCACTTAGACAGAGCTCTATTGATAACTTTTTCGAATACCTTGCTGATACTCGGAAGAAGACTTATCGACCGGAGATTCGCCGGATTGGAGTTGTCCTTTCCCTTTTTCGGGAGAGGATGCACCACAGCTGTCTTCCACCGCACTGGATAATATGCATTATTCAGAGCGTTGTTAAACAGTGTGGTATAAATGTCTACTGCTTCTTGCGGTAAATGTCGAAGTACAACGTTGGATATGCCATCGACTCCTGCTGACTTCTTCTTCTTTAATGAATCGAAGATGAGCTGAAGCTCCACCTTCGTAATTAACAGGGAACTGGGCCCATTTCGCTCGGCGATTATGGCGTTTGCCAAATGATCTTCATTAAACCCGGTTGAATTTTGTTCTCCTCATTTATCGAATCTATAAAGCTGAACATTTGTAACTTATCTCTTTAGAATCTCAAGCTAGGTATTTTATGACCGTGAGCTTACTGCAACGCATGGTTTTCTCATATGTATTTCAATTTGCTTCTCAATCACAGAATCTAGAAAGCTGAATGATGGTAACTTAAGTTTTGACAAGCTTAGGGAATTCTTTTTCTATTAAACTTCTGTCACGCCCTCTTTTCACATATTTCAGTTTCCTCCTTATTAAAGGTGCCAACTTGAAACTCTGTGCTTAAGAAGTGTTTATTCTTTACCATTACCTTTATAATTTTTTTAGTCCGCCTACCAACACGCCCACTTTTTTTTATTAGTATCTGCGTTTTCTGTTTATTCGCAATGTCAGCAGAAAATTGAAATTATTCTTACTCGGCACGTACATAGGTTTTTAATTTTGAAATCCACCCACTGCCACTGAATTTTCTCTATTATTCAACATCTCATAACACTTAGGTACATTTATTGAAAGAACGTTTCTAAACTTTTAGCAAGACGCCGAAATCAGCCAGAAAAAATTGTTGAACCACTGATCAAAATTTGAACAACGTTTGTAAAACTGGACCTAAGAGCCTTAAGCAGTTTCCGGTCTATTATTTCTCATATTTTTTCTTCCTATAAAACTTCAAAGCATGTAATTTTGTTGTACCTACTTAAAATTTCTTGATCATTTAATCTTACATTTTTTTGGAAAACCGTTCACAAATGCGCCTACTTTTTCATTGGTATCTGAGTTTTCTCCTTACAAAATGTCCCCAAAAGTTAAAACTAAGCTCTTCTAAGCCTTCTTATTTATTGAATATTTTCGATTGTTTAAGTCCCTGAGAGCTGACAATTTGTAACTCTCTAGCTCTTCAAAAAATCTGCCTTCTGCCACGCCCACTTTTTAAGGTCGCATTTTCCTATTAAACGATTCTAGAAAGCTGATCAATGGTACCTAACTAAAATCTCGAGAAACTTAAGAAACTAAACAAAAATTCTGCCACACCCTCCTTTCTCATATTTCAGTTTTTTTGTCCCTGGCAAGTTCAAATTGTGTGTACTTTAAATATGTGCGATGTATTTGGAAAACAACCTACCAACACGCTCACTTTTCTCATTGGTATCTGTGTTTCCCTATTTAATTTCTCCATAAAGTTGAAATTTTGTTATTGAGCACTCTGAAGCCTTAAGCATGGTTTTTGTAATTATTTTTTGAAATCCTCCCACCGCCACGCCCACTTTTACTTTAATTAAAATATTTCGGGTTTCAACAGTTCCTATAAGATTAACATTTTGAAACTAAGCTTTCTAGAATCTAGAGCAAGGAATGTTTAGTTTTTGTGTTGAAAATCTGCAACGTATATTATTTTCCTATATTTTTCTTTTTTGTTTGTTTTTCTCTTAATAACGTCACTAGAAGCTTCAAATTTACATAAGGAGCTCTCCCAGAAAAAACGCGCGCAATTTTTTTTATTTTTAATCCACCCACTGGCACGCCCATTTTTTGTACATTTGTAAGAAGTTTCAGCCAAGTAAGTTTCTACAAATTTATAATTTTGTATTTAAAATCATAAATGATCACAATTTGTTCAAAATTGTTAAAACTAATACAAAATAAAAACATGGTTTGGACTTTTCAGTTATTCACACTTCCTGAATGATACATCATAACGAGTAATATAGGTGCTGTCATATTTTTTGATATTTGATTTTGTTAATATTGAAAGTAACTTACGATGTAATTATCCGTACAAAGTCGGAGCGGGCCAACTAATTATTGTTGTTTTTCAAACAAACTTAACACTTGACTCACCATAAGTAACTGTAGCATGCATTACTTTTTGGGAAAATATGTACGTTGACATATCACATGGCCAAAGTGTTAACCACAGCACTGAGGTAAATTCTTATCGAAAATAAAAGAACTCACAGTTTTGTATAGACAAATTATGTTGGCAAGGATTTAATCGTAAGCAAAATACCGTTGAAGTCTATCACGTAGGTAAGTTTCTATGAAAATACCTACGTATGTACATTTTTGTGGCTTGTAAAACAACCAACGTACACATAAATAAACCGCAAAAAGAAAAGTACGTGTTGGGGTTTGGCGTCAACAATAAAACGTATCTATGAAAATAATAATACAAAAAAAAACCACATGAAAGAGTCGAGCCCCCATGAGATAAACAAACTATATTCACACAATCTGACTACATAACAATAATAGCTGCGTTTTATTATCTCTGGGTCTGGGTCGAGGTTATCTTTTAACATGCATTACAAAAACAACATGGGATCTAGGTTTCTATCGAGGTTAATTTCAATAACCCAGATAGAGGTTTTCACTCTGGCCGGCAGAGGGCTATTTACCATTGTGAATGGATGTCAGCGATTTGTCAGCAGTATAAGGAATAGAGAGGAAAAGAGACAAGTGCTTACATGAAAAACAAATAAACATAAGAAAAAAAGAGACTGATATACAGCACTGCTTTTGCACTAACCCACATCGTTTTATTTTCACGAGGTGAACCATATGGGTTATGAGCGATAATAAAACGCGGCTAATATCTCTGTTTACTATAATTTTTGTTTTCAAAACAAAAACACACAGATACTATCTCTTGTTTTCAACTTACGCGTCATCATCATCATCACTATGGGTAGGTATAAGTTGTTTACCTACTTTTATGTAACATTTGTTATCTGCAGGCAAGAAGTGTTTGCATAACAATTTATCTTAAGGCGTACGAACCAACCTATACTCTTGTGATATCCTATATTTGTCTACCAAAGAGTTGGGAAATTTTTCATAAACAAGTTTTGTTGCAAAAATAACAGCAAACTATCTAAATAAAAACATTTTTTTGTGCAAAAACAAAAAATATTCCTCTGAAAATGAAGTATTTGTGGGTATTAGTGAGTGAGACTCACTAAGTTAATTAAATTTTGTGATAATTTTAAGTAATCTTGTATGCATATACATATGACTGGGAGTTTTGTGATTTATGCCAAAAGAACCTTGTTAATCACGAGGAAGGTTTACTTTTAACCTTTTGATTTCAAAGTACGTTCAAAAATAAAACAAGTTCATTCGGATGTTGAAGCAAGCTACATATTAAACTTATTTAATATCACAGGCCTTGGAGACAAACGATCAAAATGTGATAGATGGCCTTAAATCGAACCAAGCAAGATAGGAAATGGAAAAAACATTCTTGTAGCTTCAAAGGATGGACATAGGCAATGGACAATAAATATATGTGCCAAATTGCCACGTGTACAATTGACAACATGTCCAAAACTGCTGCTCTTTAACAAAGCTGTTTTGTTGTCTTGTTTTTGATTAAAATCTCTTCTTTTTTTCTCGGACGGAAACCAATATTTTCCATTAGAACAATATTAACTGATTTTCATTTTAAAAAGGTATCAAAAACAATTACCTTCAAAATAGTGAACATCACATTTCATTTTACATCTTAATTGGCGCCCAATCGGGGAATTCATTTTTGTTTTCTTGTTATTATTATACTTCTGTTTAATTTAATGTTTACTCGAATTAAAGTTCGTTTAAAAATGTTAAGATTAATTGCTTCTGAATGTAAATTTTATCCATGAACTTTTTTGTATAATTAAATCACAACAACAACTACCCACGAACTACACGAAATAATCTCTCTCTGTCATAATATAATTTGTATATTATACAACAAGCTTAATGATGTAAAAATATTTACCTACCTCAAGTGTCAGGATAAAACGCGTGAATAATAATCAGAGCCCTTTAATTGCATTTAACTGACAACCCCATTTATAAATTATTTATGAAAGGTACGAAGCCAAAAAAAAAGAGAGAAATTAAAATGACGGTTAAACGTCAAGGGTGATGAGATGACGTTGTTTATATGTGTGTGGGTGTATGTTTTTGTCAAGAGGAAAATGATTGGAGTCTATTGAAAAGCAAATAAAAAGAAATTACACCGCTTTTAATGAGTTCAAGTTTGCCAATCGTTTACAAAGAAGTTATTCTCGGGTGTTAAGTTTTTATGATTGATCCCTTATAGCCTGTTAATAGGTAGGAAATAATATCACAGGTGTATTTTTTCAATTAACTGTTTTTATCACATTCTAATTGAGCATACCTACATGCTTAATCAAACTATTAGGCAAGATAAGTGAGGTTATTACCTATAGGTGCCGCCAAAAAGCTGTTTTTATTTCTCTTGCACTTCTCGGGATTTTCCTTGACAGATCATCTTCCTTTTCGAAAAATTAAAAATATATATTGAAAACCCACTTTTTACTCCTGAACGCGAAGGACACTTACATCGTGTGATATTTCAGAAGATATATTTTGATTTGGCGCACATTAGGGAGGGGAGTTTGTGCACACGTTAGGGTGTCCGTTATTTCCCAAAATCGTTTTTAAATAGCAGAAACCCACAAATCAAAAGTTTATGCCAAAAAAAAAATGTTGTCCGAGGTCATTTACACGTGGTTCTAAGCCCATACTTTTCCCATACAAATTTGTATGCGCTCTTTTCACATTTTATTGTTTTCTCTTGAACTACTGCAGATATTCCAAATTTCTTTTATTGATTTTTGTTCTTAAGTTATCCAATTAAAAGAACTCATTCAAAAATTTATTTAAAAAAAATTGAATTTTTGGCTCGATTATTACCATGGGAATTCCCATATAAAAACATCATAAAACTGAACGTCTTAATATTTAATTTTTGTTAATAAATTTTTTGAATGAGATCTTTTAAAGGGATGATTAAAGAACAAAAATCAACAAAAACATTAAGGGTTTGTTTCACAATGTCTGAGTAAAGTTCTGATTTGTTATTCGACAATTAAATTAACCGGAAATTAAATCCTCCCATTAACGAACTTTGCGTTTCACAATGATCGAAGTATTAAAGTAATATGTCAATTAGCTATTCGTAAGTTATTCCAGTTTTCCAGACAAAATATTTTTGACATAATGAAAATATTCAAAACAATAAATAATAAACATCATCAAAATTCAACCGAGACTTCGAAATAGATTGCAACAAGATATTTTTGGTGAAGATCATTAGGAATACATTCGTCTGCTGCATTTAGTGGTACCATACTGCCAAAAAGTGCATTAAAGTACAATTTTTCTGAAAATTTAATTTCATCAAAAAGAAAATTCCTATAGTGAGGGTCGACTAACCACTTCAAATTCATAACCATTTAACGCCCTCTAATCGTGGTTCCAAAACGACGAACAAACGTTCCCGAAAATATGTGTTTTGGGTGTTCAAATGCAAAGTGGTGACTCCTTTTTCCTTGCGAGTATGCATATGAAAGACGTTAATGTGACCCTCAAACCACTGCAGTTTTTATCGCGTTTTCGGCAGTTAAATGGAAATCAAATAGTTCTTTCCTTACTTATAAATGCATAAATATGTACATAAATGTACATATTTGTTTATAGGGACTCTGGTAGTCCAAATCTTTCGATTTTAATATATTCTGAGAAGTTGAATAAGATCTTTAGAAATTCTTGTAGCGACTTTAATTGCATCTATCGGAGGTTTGAACTTTAACCCGCCCGCTGTATCTTAAGATGAAACAATATACAATATAATGATATACAAAAGCACGCAATTAAATAATTTACAGATGCGAGCGTGACCTTTGAAACAAATAAATCTATGGTGTTTGGTTGAAACATGATGACTCCATTTTAAAATTTGCGTCCTTCCGTCCACTTTACATCGAGCTAGAACAAAGAGCATGTTCATAACCATTCCAAATTTGAAGAAAATCCATAAACTCGTTTCGCTAGAAGCGATGTAAAGTGGACATAGAGATGCAAATTTTAAAATGGTGTTATCATGTTTCAACCAAACACCACAGATTTATTTGTTTCAAAGGTTACACTCGCACCAGTAAATAATTTAATTGCCAGTTATATTCGATAATCGGTACTTCATCTGGCCATTAAAATACTCAGAACTTTAATTACTAGTTAGTCTTATTCGCATATTGTGAAACATAAATTAAATTTTTAACTGACGAATAAGTTCAAAGTAGCTTAATTGAAACTATAATCAGATATTGTGAAACAAGCCCTAAGAATAGCTTTAATAATTCGAGAGAAAAAAAAATGAAACGTGAGAAGAGCGAAAATCCCATACAAATTTGTATGGGAAAAGCATGGGCTTAGAGCCACGTGTAAATGGCTTCGGACAAAATTTTTGTTGGTCAATTTTTTTTCTTAGGGCATATACTTTTTATTTAGGGGTGTATTTAAAAACGATTTTTGGAAATAACGGACACCCTAAAGTAGATTACCTAGATAAACTCAGGGCTGTACATAACATTACCTTGAGAAGGATTACAAATTAAAGTGTTTGCAGGTATTTTATAGTAATGATCTCTTTTTAGTAAATCTTGCACGAGATTTGAATTTGCGAGATTTCGATAAAAAAAATTATTTGTTGCGATGTGATTATATTTTTGTTTGCGGGATTTTGTAATTCCAAGACTGTTAATAATGGGACTTTGTAAGTGCAAGATTTCACTATTGAAGATTATAATCTGCAAGATTTCTTAACCAAAACTTTTAAAAGAGATTTTAGAATATGAACTCAAAGTTTAGAGGTCCCTAATTACAATTTTGTTTTTTTTTTCATTAATATTACCTAAATCGAGAAAATAGAAAAAAAATTGAAATTTTAAAAATCGCCAAAAACATTTCGTTGGCATTTTTATAAAAGAATATAAGATTCCTTCCACTATCTCCTATTATATGTGAAAATTAGGCATGGCATATCTTAAAAATTATCTAAGAACACGACCAAAGTCTTTGTTGATTTTGGGAATAACCTACATACGTAACTATTTTTTTTTAAGAGGGCGTGTCAGTAGGCGGACAGTTTTGTTACGATTTATTATGCAATATTTTTGCATACCTGATTGCATGTGTCCTGCTTTATTGCATAGACGAAAACTTCATCTTGGAGATTTCCACTTCAGTGATCTTAGTGATCAAAAAACATAGATAAGTTGTTCAAGCTGGGAAAAAGGACCCATAGATTCATGTGGTATCACAATGGGTCAACTTATTGTCTAAATGTCTCATCAGTTCTTACAACTGACAGCCACTTCAACCTAACCTAGCATACCAGAAAGCATCATCGAAATCGGTTGTGTGGTCCAGATTTGATTGGATTTTGACCAAAACGACTGGGTAATGCCTCACCGATTTAGAAAGGTTCACAGGAATAGGCTAAAAGTAACGAAGAGGAAGCGATTTATATGCTTATACGAAATTTAAATATCTATGTTCAATTTAAACGCTTGTTCTCTACTTTTTCCTCAGCGTAAACTGCCACATAAGCTCTTATGTTGAACTTAAATATGTATTTAAGTTTTGTATCAGCCTACGGCCCAAAATTGCGTAAAACTCTTAAAAATAATGAATAGAGTTGATGAACGAAACTTACAACAAGTAAAGTAAAGTCCGCTTACACACAACTAAATGTATAACGTGTTTTTCTTGGCTGAAGGTTCATTTGTAAATGAGGTAAAATATCTTGAAAAGACTCTAGATGCGAAATCAAAACAAAGAAGAAAGAAGTCGCATGCAAAAAAAATGCAAAAGAATTTAATAGTAAATTGGGAGATGTGCACTGTCTACTCGGGGAAGCTCAGCATCGAAAACAAGTTGATTTTATACAGGCAGGTACTTAATCTTACAAAGGCTTATGGTCTACAATATAGGGTTGACCCACATAATTTCCAAATTTTTAAAATAAATTGCTAAAATCAATAGCACGGTGGTATATTAGAATCGAAGACGAAGATTGACCTCGGGATGAAATACAAAATTTTGCACCTATAGAACAATCATTGACATTCTTAGATCCAAATTTTTAGTGATTAAATCAGAGTTAGTAAATCCTGAAAATATAAATTAGCCCCGAGTTACCTCAGAAGCAGTTTTTCAGTTCTCCATTAACTTTATCTTTAAGTTGTCAAAAATCTATTGAAATCGATGTGTGATGCTATAGGCCACCCTATTGCGGCTATCCTATCAAAATAGAGATAGCGTCACAACGAAAATTGCAAAGATCTGAATAGCTTTCACGTTCGAAATCGAGATGATGCCACAAGGAAAATAACTTTGAGTTTAGTCCCTGAGTTAATTCACCAAAATGATGATGATGAGTTAGCTCGGAGTTAACTTAGGACTTAAATTGACTAAAAATCAGGTTTCTGGAGTTAACATAGGTTTAACCTTAATGACACGAATTGGGTACTCTATCACCTGAAATTTATCTGCAACACAACGCTTAGCTTAACACCTTTAAAATTGCTTAATAAGTTTGACCTTAAGTTCACTCGGCTTCATACTTCAATTTATTCCAATTTGGACTTTCTACTTTTGTTCAAAAGTGACGTTTTGATAAAAAAAACTGCAGTTTGCTATCAGCACAAAGATATTCTTCAGACGAATGTTTTACGCTTAAATTATTAAAACAAAGGAGACAAAAATGAAAAAAAAACTCAGACAATAATTCGATAAGAATTAATTTTAGTAACCTTTATTCTCAAGTTGATACGATAATGGAATCTGATCAGACATGATACTTATTATGTCATTGGCATGTTGATGGAAATATAAACAAAATGTTCACTATTTCAAATAAAACGAAATTTCAAACAATTCTTTAGAAGTCCCCGAAGTGTCTTTCTTTAAATATCAAATAAGCAAGACAGCAAAATGAAATAGGTAATTTTTCACAGCTAACTAACGACTGATCAATGGAAAATTTTAAAGCAATTAACAATTAAATATAAGAATATTTTACCCTTTTTCAAGAGATGCATCATATTAGAACAGCAGCAAAAACATAAGGAACATTGAACGGCAAAACTGAAAGTATATAACAGCTTTTTTTACGGCAAATTATAAAGTAATTAACAGCAATTTAAATACAAGAAGTTTGAACCCTTTATCGAAAGTGCGCTTTGATATCAAATAAGCAAAGCAACAAAAAAGCATAGAACAATACATTTACAAGTATCAAAACCAATGAACGACTAATTAACAGAAAATTATCCACCGTTTTACTTTTTGATCAGCGAATAATGCTTTGCTAACTTGACATTTTTCCGAGTCTGAATGGCTAAGGTGAGAAAAGAGATACTCTGTCACTTTCTAGTAGCCTATGAAAAACATAAGCTGAGATTTGATGCCGGAGCCCTGATGCGGGAGTAACAATTCAGCACATTTAATATACACCCTGATTACAGAATCCGACGAATAAGCTGCGGAAGGAGTCAGACTCAATGTTGACATTTGGCTCATAGTAAAAATGTAAAAATTCAGTCTGATTCGCTCCGGAGCTCATTCGTCGAGTTCTGTAAACGGGCTGATAATATTTCTCCAATGGGAACGAGGCATTCTATACATACACTGATCCTTCATTTAACTTAAGCAGATCTTAAAGCAAAATCAATCATTCACAAAAATTTAATCAGTAATAAATTTAAAATATAAAAGAAAGTCCAAAATCTACGAGTAATCAATATTTCGCTTTAAAGCGTAAAACTTTATCTACTTTATCACCATGAATCATAAGCCCCAAACTTATGCATAAGGCTCAAACTTCATTTTGTTATCAGTTAAGAGATATTCTGAAAAAAATTCCGCAAGTTTTTTAGTTATTTTCCATCACGCACGACCCACCTAAGAACATAATGTAAATACAGACAAAAATATAGCAAAATAATTTATTGACAACTGCAAAGTCACTATTTTTCGGAGAGGAAAAAGTAGAACAACATTTTAGTTTGACCTTGAAAACAGCTATTTTCTAAATGCCTAAGAAAACACTAGCTTTTTTAGTTGAGTATGGAAATTTCTTTATAAACAATTTACTTGAAGAAGCCCAAATAGAAAAACAATTTATAAAAATTTAGAAGAACAAACTGAAGCTATTTACGAAATTCGAGTTTTGGTTTAATTATTTTTACTTTGTTCAAAGTTATACAAACAGAAAAATATATGAGGAAACAGAAGTCACAAGGAAACAACATTTGCATTCTTCTAAAATAAGTTTTAATCGAAAGTTTATGTGAATAAAAAAGTGAAATTTTGAGAGAATACAAAGAATCTCCAAGTTCAAGACGTTAAAAAAAAGAAGCATGATGGCATGGCAAATGAGCAAAATATAATTTTATATGCAAAAAGAGAATAGTGAAATCGATCGATGTGATGAGTGAATGAGGGTTTGAGTGAGAATTTATTCTATTAAAATATATTCTTACCTGGATTTCAATGTGAAGATAGTACTGGCAACTCGTTGGAATAACGACAAGTCTTCACTAAATGGCATAAATACACTCGGAAAAGCCACCGGATGATTAGGATTACCAATGACTTCATGCGAAGTGATATAAGCACCACCGGGAGTAATTCCAATAAGTGGCGCTCTAAATTTATGCGCAAAAGCATTCATCAATGCTGGCCCTGACCAATCCACCACCACTGCATCATATTCTTGCCTATCATCATTGCCCAAAAGACCTTGCATTTGAGCTGATTTCAATTCGGAAACAGCAACAGTTCGCATAACATGGAATACCGTCAGCATCATATCCGATCCACTCATCATGTTCTCATGGTTTTTGAGCATATTCAAAACACTCAAACGATGTGCAAAACTGAGATCAATCAATTCGACTTGTTCGGGGGACACTGACCCCCCACTAGAGGCCGCTAGATTAACGAAATTTTCGGGATCGGTTGTCACGATCGTTAGATTATGACCACGTTTTGCTAAAGACTCAATTAGGGGGCGAAAGACAATTTGGTGATCGCGTAGGGGAACTGGGAGAATAACTAAAATTCGTGCTCCCTCGGTGAAGTGGATACTAGCCGTGAGGAGCACAAAGGTTGTGGCAAATAGAAACTGCACAAACAAAGGCATTTTTCTTGCAACACAATAATTTGTTTTAGATGATAAAAAGTGATTATATTTTATTTGTATCTAGATACTGCACTGTGAGTTTTTTTTTCTGATTGTATTTCACTCAAAATTCGTATTTCTTAAGATCTTTGATTTTTATATTTTTTCAATATATTTGTTGGTTGTTTTTCAAAAACAGCACCTATCTCAACGATACACAAACTAAAACTGATCGTGCAGCATGTTCAGGCAGGCCATAGTCATTTGGCGCACACATTCAAAGCGCAAACAGATACATTAATTGAGTGTAGATACGAACCACTTTGAGTGTGTTTAGAGCTTTTTTTTCCTTTCCTATTTTATTCATAACATAACAAAGAAAATAAAAGAAAAACAATAACAAAAGGAGAAAGAAAAGAAGAAAAAAATGAGTATTCGTTATCTCTTACGTGCGACCCATGTCGGATTTTGGTACAAAATTGTAAGCGCTGAGTGATAAACAGTAGGAGGAAGAATATTGTTTAAAATAGAAGATTAGAATTTTTACTTTACATAAATGGAAACCCCGAGGGGGCGGAAAATTGTATTGAGGAGATTCACCATCATCTGCACCATTTATTGAACTCAAATAATTGTCGTTGGCGAGCCAGGCGGCAGCAGTCGTTATATGAATGGGAAAAGGCAACAAATTAAATCATCAATAAATGCACAATTGTGTTGCCTTTACTTGCTCAATATACAGCAGGAACTGTGGACATTTTTGTTTAGATTGGATAATTAGAAACATTTGTATTTTTGTTAATTAAGAACTATTATTACATACAAAGTGACCTATTTTTCTGTTACAAAATAAACTCAAACTGAGAAAATTCAGCGAAATCTGTTCATTGTAAATACCTAGGTATGTAAGTAAGCAAATGTCAATCATATTCCAAGATTTGTCATGGTCAAAGTTGTAGAAAATAAACAGGAAATTTTTCTGTAAACACTTTTAGTCTTAAATTGAAAATAAACAAGTTATTTAGCAAAAATCAATTTCTCTAAAATTTAAGATGGCGCCCAACGCAAAGTAACTAGAATTCTGAAAAACATAATTAAGGCACCTATAATGATTGGGTACAGAACAGCTTGATCAATTACATCACCGCTCCAGTACTGTAGAGATAGGGGAAGAGGAAATCCCTCACTACCATGTTCTATGGTCTCAAAAAATGGAAACAAAAAAGAAACACAGCATAGGAGTAGGAGCATTAACTGTCTTTTTTCTAAATTACTTAAATACCTACCTAGTTTTGGAATCTTTAATTTGGAGTTTTACTCCATTGGGTGATTTGGTCTCTCTTCGAATCATCTATCAATGTTGAGGTCTACTACTCCAATTGATGTCTTTTTTTCTCTATTGGGACGGTTAAACAGTGAACGTAGAAGGCCGTATTTCAATCACAAAATTTTGAGCGTAGGGGACGGCCAAAAACGTGTTTGACCTACTCTCGATCAGGTACTTCCCGTAGGCAATATACTTATTTCCTTCTTTTACGGGTGATTCACTAATAGTTAACCATTCTTGATTTTTTTTTTGCAAAGGCATTAACTTGCCTTTAAAATACCTACGTTCATACAAGCTTCGGATGTAAAACCCAACAAAATAAGTGGCGAAGTGAGATGATAAAAATACAAAAAAAAAAAAACATCAAAAAGCGTTTAGTTTGAAATAAATCCAGATGTTTTTTTTAGGTCATAATAAGTTTGCAAGATTATTTTTGTTTACCGATCTATTTCAGTAGGAACACTTATTTGAGCGGAAACAATATTATTCGTCGTGTATAGAAAGCTAGTTTGAAATAGAATTAATCGCAATGCAAAGAAGTAAACATGTTTACGCATTTGACAAAGTTATTTTTGTTGAAAACGAAAGGATAAATCACAGATCTAATGATTATTTGTTTTCTTTTTGTTTGTTTCCTTCTTGCACCAAACAACAAAATTTAGATTGTTAAAGCTAAGACTTATAAAGCTTTTCGTATTATTGTACATCTCCTAAAAGTATGCTTCATAAATGTCGAATTGTAGTTTTCAAATTCAAATAAATTAGAGTTTACCTAGGCAAAGTGATCACAGTCTCAGATTTTGAGTGTGATTGTGCATAGATGTCATGGTCAGTCACATTTCTTTAGTGAAATTATGGACTTTTTTTTGAATACAAAAAGATCTACAGTCTCATGCCGGGTCCGGGTTGACAGGACTGAAATATTTTCAACATTTCAGTCACGAAAATGGTTGAATTTTGGACAAAATCCATTTTTAGTGCCATATATGTATACTAGGTGATATAATGGCGCTCTGAAGATACTGGAAGATTCCATTTGTTTATTATAATTTACAAAACTCTTACAACATGTTGGCTAATATTTTGATATATTTTTGAGACAAAACGTCAGAAGCACTTGTCAGTTATTTTATGACAGAAATAGTTGATCTTAAAGGCTCGATAAACACTCGAACATGGTGCGAGTGAAAATGGTTTGAGTACTATGTTCGTGTTGATTTTACTTGGCTACAGACTGGCTCGAGTGCCAATAATTTGGTGTCACGAAACCGAAAATTTGGTCTGACCAAAATCAAAAGGAGTGAGTATTATTTGTATCGATGTTCGAAGACAGCCCTACTTGTTTGTCATTCTAGATTCGACAGTTTGGATCCGAATTCATGATGTTTACTGGAATATTTCAGTCTAGTTTTAAATTTCAATTTTAAAACTTTATAAATAAAAAAGAAAATATTCAAACATCCTGAAAAAAAAAATAAAATAAATGTGAATCGTAAGTCGTAAGAATAATCAAGTTCGGGTTGTTTGGGCTCATTTTTGGTTTCACTCAAATCAAAACGTTAGTGTATCTTGAGTACGTTTTCTTGTCTTAATAAACAAAAACGTTTTATCTGATTTGGTGTGTTATAGTAATAAAAATAGCTATAATAGTGTTATTTTTATTTTAACATTTATTTCGAAAAAAAATAAGTCCTGAAGAAAACATGAAACTTCAGAGGAAAAGGTCTTAGAACCTTTTTACAAAATCTTTTTCTGTTACTTTGGTTCACTGGTACTTCGGTTAATTCTGGTATTGGAACGATTCATTTGTTTTCCCGGATTTTTCTTTTGCGATCTTGTACCAGTTGGGTTTTGGACAAGATCAGATGGTATATCACTATAAGCGTCTTTGAAGAACAGCAGACTTAAACACTCTGGTACATCACCAGATACTACGCCCCTGGTGGCACTCAAAACAGCAAGCTATAGCACTCTAGTATATCAGCAGGTACTACGCCCTTGGTGGCACTCAAAACAGCAGGCTAGAACGATCTGGTATAGATTAGCAGGTGCCGAAGCCCCTAGTGGCAATTAACTTAGTAGGCGCAAGACTCATCACCAGGTACTAAGCCCCTATTGGGACTCAAAACAGCAGGGTAGAACGATCTGATAGGAACCAAAGCCCCTGGTGTCAATTAAGTTAATTGAATGTGGTGAAGTACAATTCTCAGTAATAATTAAGATAGTACCAAAGTAAAAGAAGTGGAGTAGCATGGAACACTTCGTTACACTGACTGCTCAGATTTTTAAAAACTTCTACTTTACATAATTTGCTCTTAAATAGTATACTTTTTGTCTGTTTCTCTTAGTGAGAAACTTTTATTTCGATTGTTTTAGGTTTTAGTTGATCACTGACCTTTAATCGCAGATTTAAAGTTTGTTTTTTTCCATTAGAAGTCAGTCAGTCAGTTGGGCACTCTTCAATCAAAGTTTAGTGGAAGCGCAGTGAACATGAGTGACTTATTGATCTTAGAGCTGATATCAAATTTTGGGAATGTAGGTATAACCAAAACGCACGATGATGCACGTCTGTTCGGGTCCCGTTTGTCAAAATCCCGAATGTCACAATCCCACCACAGAAAATCCCACAATTTGTACAACAATGCGATAGCGTTAATAAATTCTCATTCATTGAATTTCATTTGGTGGCTGACGGTGTGGCCGACTGAGGAGGTGACGATGACCACAATGCATGACCGACAGCGATAATGATTATTTCTATCCGAGCGCGTTCACACGTGGTTTTGTCATTTGTTGCCATGGAACTAACTCGTTTCGTCTCGGCCACATAGTTTTCTCATTTGGGACCATGGTGTTCGTCTCTTTGGGTTCTCACTGTGGGCATTTACATGAGGTTTTCCCGTTTATGGCTATTGTGTCATCTTGTTCTGGTCTTATTAGAAGATTCTATTTAAAACACTCTTTTAATGATAGTCAACAGCTTTCTTGATCTACAGTACCTTGTGTGGCCAGCTTCTAGGATTTTTGATCCCTTTTTGTGGTCCCCTGTACAGCTCATGAAATTCCATTGCTCAGCTTAGCGTTAATTCAATCGGTACGCACCAATGTCAAAAGTTTTCTTGGACCACAACGATTGTCAACAGCTTGAGAAATGACGAAATGTGAAAGTATAATAACTATAATGGTCAAAACATTGGCTAGACTTAAGCGAGACTAAATCGAGATGATGACAAGACGAGCACAATGACAAAAACCACGTGAAGATGTCATGGCAACTAAAGCGAGAAAACCACGACACAAAAATCAGGTATAAGCAGACACCGCGAGATGAACATAACGACCATGCTGACACCCACGTGTGGATGACAACAGCGAGACTTCAGCGAGATGACGCCGAGACAACGATATCAAGTTTGACAAAATTAACCCAGCTGCTTAGGCTGTAGGCTAAATAGCAAGTCCCCCTTCTTCAAGATATCAAAATGTAGAATTCGACTACATAATAAATCGCATGTACAAATTTAAGGAAATGTGACATAAGCCCGAATGGGCCATATGTTAATGTGACTTTGCGATAGCGACATAAGAAAAATGCTCAAATTTGGTCTTATGTCACTTAAAGTGCCATAAAGTAAAATGGGTCTTATGCCAGTGAATTTCAATAGCATACCGTTTGACCTACTTAACATGTGATGTTCAGTTCAAGCGGTCTAAAAAATATTGGATCTTATTCAGCAAAAACAAAATAATGATAAATAGCACCCCGATTGACTTATATTATACTACACCTTTCCAGTCAGGGAATCAGCTCTTAAAATATGTGTTTCCTCAACTATTATGTATGTATATTCAAAGGTAGTCCTACGAATTTACTGCTGCAAACTATTTTGCCTAAAAAAACCCATCTTGATTAGATTGTCAATTTGCTGTATTATATTATCAAAATATATCCATCTTTCAAGAACCTACATACTCCCAGACGTGCATTTTATTTTGTCTTCATGTTGATGGGCCAAATAATCTATAAATCAGGGAGTCATTCGTTACGCTGGGTTTTGTGGTTATTTTTAGCCACTTAAAGATGGGGAGCAAATTGTAAGTTTCCCCACATAGTACCTAGCTGATATGTATATGTAAATGAAGCTTCACACAAATTGGATGCGGGAGAGATATGGAATATAAAAATATAAAATCTTCGTGTAGGGTAGAATGTTGGGAAGTAGGTATGTCACCAGAGGTACTTTCAAATTTAAATAAGTGTCCCTCCATTTGGGCCATAAAATTAGTGAAGATGTCTTATGGGTAGAGATATACCTATACCTATATTTCGGCAATTCACGTTTTTGAGAAAACTATATAAATAGAATGGAATTTAAACGATGCTGATCTTTTTTTCAGGGAAAAAATATTTTATCATGAGGCAAAGAGAGAAATAGTATTCTTGATGATTCTGATAATGCTGAAATGGTGTAAAGTATTCCAAATTTTAATAAATCACACGATTTGATGGAGGTTTTGACATCCAGAGTTTCCTTGAATAAAGTGAAGGATACTTTTGTCCCTGCAATTTATTTGTGATATCTACATATCGAAATTCTTTAAATTGCTGTTGATAAACTCGTAAACTTTTCTTTTGCAAACATTGAAAACAGAACAAAGAGGACATGGGATAGACATAAATCTCTGAAGCTTAGTATAAAACGGCTTAGTTTTGAAATAGGAATTTTCCAGAAAATTAAATGCAAGTTCCAAGAATACGAGCAGTTAAAAAAAAAACCTGGGAGATTTTAATGCCCAAATTAAGAACGAAGGTGTCTTTGGTTGGGCCATTTGAGAACACAGCCTACATGATACCTCATCTCATAACGGACTAGGCTCATCCATTTATGGTCGTCAGCAGCACGGATGATGATATTTCTCCTTTCTGACCAGCCAAGTTCTACTCGAATCAATGCCTGGTTGGTACTAAGCTGCGGCTACGAATTCCCAACGAAGCCCTAAGGTGATCAAGAAATTCTCAGTGTAAATTCAACATTAGGCAACAACAATCAGAAGTGACCGCAACAGTCTATGCCACCCGCCTATCCCTCGAACTTGAGGCGGATCGATTTGGCTCATTTGGATCTCAAAAGCACTGAAAATCCAAACGGATCCAACGCGGTGGCCAACCCACACCACACGATGGATAAAGAATCGGCACGGGGCCAGTTGGATCGTTAGCCTTGTCGTGTGTATGGTCAACTTACGACTGCTGAAATGAACCCGGGAAGACAAGTGGTAGAGATGTTAACAAGCCATTTCAAATACTACTTTGGAAGTACAAGGGCTCTGAAAAACACCACCGAAAAATCAATGATTCGACTCCAAATGTCCAACGGAGCTATTAAAACAGCTTCGTCCGAAGCATTGCGGCTCCACTGATACATCCATGATTCGGTTCCGAATGTGCAAGCAAAAGAAAGTCAGCCGCCTATATATTGTAGCTAAAGAAGATGACAAGAGCTTCTCCCCAGCCTCATGTCGACCGTAGAGGATAAGATAAGAATAAGATGCGCCGGAATAAGGAAAAGCAACACCAGCTGAGAGGTTCAGAAGATGCAGATTTACTTCAGCAGAAAAAAATGAAGCATTCTATATTGAGATTCACAAATTGCTTTGGAGCCTGCAAGGATAATAATGGCAACACCATGGACCATGGAGACATGAAGTCAATGGTAAAAATCTGGAAAGACTATTTCGACCAGTTTCTTGACGGTGATGACAATCAAAATCGCACCTACGAGCAATCTGGTTTACAACTTTAAGTTTCAACCAACCGACCACAGTGAAAAAAGGTTAGCCATAAACTTGAATAAAAATACGATGATAATAAAGTGTCGAGAAACGATCAAAATAGCAACATCATTCGTGACTTCTATTACATTTTTCAGCGTTTCTCAACTAATTTTATCAATGCAAGAGTTACAAAAAATGGGCGCAGGTTAGAAGCATACACCATTTCGATGCTAAAAATACACCATTTCAATGCTATAATATGTTCGGAGAAAAGTATGCGCACGATGATTAGAATCTCAGTACCATATGCCCGATTTACAAATTATCGCTTACTTTACACCAACCACAGAGGCATGTCTTTTACGCGTTGCTCATAAAATCTTATGCAGAGCGTTATGTGAAAGTCGGAAGCATTTTGCTGGTAATTTCATTGGTCCTTACCAATGTGGCCCTAGACCTGTAAAGTCTTCCATTTATCAAATTTTAACGCTAAGCCACATACCAAAGAAAACTCTAGACTTAAATATCGATATCCATCCACGTATTCATCGATTTCAAAGCTGCTTATGACAGGTAAATAGAAAAGAACTGTAGTGTTTATCAGGCCATTTCCAGCTTTCATATCTCTTCTAACTTGATAGGGGAAAAAGGCTCACTGCTCCGTCAAAATTGGTAGGAATTCAATTGAAGCCTCTGGAGCCACTCAAGAGTTAAGACTAGGTGACGCTCTGTACTGTCATTCTGTTGCTTCTATTTTGTGCTCGAGAAGGTAGTTCGCAAGTCGCAACGATTACGAAAATGCCTCAGGCATCAGCTTTAATAGATATATATAATAGTCTGCACAATACCTTGGGTTAACTGACGACATCGACGTGATAGGAAGGATAGAACGAGGAGTCACAGGCGCTTTCCCCAAAGATGGAGTCAGAAGCAAACATAAATGGTACTGGTTATATACGATGCCAAAAGGAAGTGCATATATCCTTCCATCATCTTAGATCAGCTTCTACTGTAGACTTTATCACAATGTTACTCTTGATTCAGAGCAAATGACGCTACAGCATGTTAAGTCGGCCGGTGGCATTGTAAAACGTTATTTGTGTCAAAAATGAAATTGCAAGATGTCCTCAAACGCAAACTGCAAAAGACAGCTGTCCGAAAGTCCAAGACGACATTTATGCATACGCAAAACCAAAGGCGTCAAATGCCTTTGCAAGAAAATATGACTGACGTTGATCAAACAGATTTTGCGAAAGCATGATTATTGCATATTTGATAAAATTATGATCATTTGACGTTGATGTGACGTTTTCGAAAATTGCTGTCAACTCCAAACCGGAGGTTCTGGGAGACCAAGGTTGACTGACCTCATTTTTGATGGTATTGTAGCGCCATTAAAAGTAAAGGTTAAGTAACTCATAAGGGCATGCGCTGCGCATCTGCCTGATTTCGCCAGAGGTCGTGGTTTCGAATCCGAGTCCAGCCTATTCCACTGTCTACTGTGTTTTGCCAGGATTATTCCTTGTCATGATAAAAGACCTCTCATATTAGACGTTCCAACTCGGAAGAAAGTTCTTTTCCTGCTGACTAAGAACACGCACCTGGTTTGATTAACGATGTAAGTCACTAGGCTCACCATTCTGTATGAACATATTTTTGTATTCCAAAAACTTGGGCCCTCTTGCGCAATAGGCCCTGATGGAAATTTGCCACTCAATACCATTTTATTTGGCGGTTAAATTCGCAAAAATATAGACACAATGACAAAAAATATTATAATCTCCCTCTCTTTTTACTTTTTTTACTGCTGATTTGTGAGAGCGGCAAGCTTCATCTTCGACATTAATGTTTACATACAAATTAAACATGCTAATATAAATTCTGTTGATGATTCAGGAAAATAAAAATTATTTTTATTTTTTTTCTAGCTGTGCGATCTCCGATAAGATATTCATTGTAGCACGTCGTCGTAGGCGGTAAAAATGTATCTCGTTTTTATTCTAGGTGCATCTATGTATGAAGGGGGAATATGAAAAACAAAACAACTATTCGTCCATATTTGTCACTGGCTCACAGTTACTCTTTCACATATAAGTAAAGTACATCCAAGCTACAAGCATGCATTCAATTTCCATGCAAAGACATAGGAACCTTTCTGTGGAAAAAAAGATATACCTGATGAGTGATGATGTACCATACATATACAAATTTAAATTCCGGTGTATCATGATTTGTCTGTCTTGATGAGCATTCAGCATTATACGGAATGCTTCTAGTGCAAGAGGAAGGTATTATAAAATTTTCATTTGAAATATCGGAAATTGTAGATGTACGAGATGCCCCCAGTATAAGAGTGTAATTGTGAATTCTAATTCAGTGCTTTTACAAAAAGGGAAAAAGACATATTGAGAAGAAGATGAATTGCGTATAGGTATGCTAATCGGTTTGTTAAAATTCACCAAAATTCATAAGTCCCTCTGGTCATGAGACTACGGAAGGACGGAGTTGGCGAGGGGGGGAGGCACGGTTCAAGATGGTCGCAACCTTAAGAAACTGAAAACCTTTTGCATCACAGAAGGTCTCTTTGATTAATTCCCAAAACAACCAATTTTAAAATTTGTTCTTGTTATATGAACTTTTTGAGTACACAAACGACTTCTGAAACGGCTGCTTACAGTATTTTTATTCTCAAATGGTGACATACCTTTAAAAAAAAATTAGATAGTTAGAAATTGAAAGTTTTAGGCAATCAAATGAACAGCTTTAGTATTTGTAAAATTTCCTTTAAAGCTGCTGAATTTATATTTTCCTTCTGTCAACTCGATCAAGACATAAGATATTCAAAGTATGAACTTTTAACTAAACAAAAATAGATGAATCACCTCGTGCTTAGTGTCCGCATAGCTTTACAAATACTATAGATTTCGACAAATCTGTCCAAAAATGCTTAAAACTGAATCACTTTAAATTTTCCGTCACTTGCACCTACTTTCGAAAAAAGTTATTCCCACCGAAGATGATATACTCCCCTTTCCCTCTTCAACCCTTACTCATTTCTTGATCCGCACCTGCTGCATAGTCACACATAGCTTCACTTTATTGTCATCAATAATATTGTGAAACAGAAATTCTGGAAGCTCACTTCTGCATAAATGCATGACACCCATAGCAACCACAACCAACCGTATCCAACCAACCCGAACCCAACCCTGCGAAAATAGAGTAACACTGTCATTTTGACGAAAGAAACTAACAAAATCTGGTTGAAGGATGCTTTTTCTGATGTGATTGATGAGGCAGCATTGTGGAAATGGTGGAAACTTTCACTTTTTAAACGAATGTGATATGAAGATTCATGATGTATGATGCTCTGATGTGGTTTTTCTTTTTCGATTAAGAAGGATCCCATGAAGCGCATTTTGGATTCTACTTTCCATTTTTGTGTGTGCGTAGGTAAGGATTTAACAATTGTAGAAAAGGGAAGCAAAAATGTTATTTCATTTGACACTTACCGGGGCGGAAACCATCTGAAGCAAATGTGTTTATTTGATGTCACACTTAGTGGGAATCGTTGGTTTTTGGTTCAACACACGTTTGTAAAATTTACATATTATTTGATAGTGCCAAAACCAGGCCTTACATTTCATTTCCCAAACTCTGACCGTTTTGAGCACCTAATCTTTGTCACTGGAACGTTCATACTGAAACAGAAACGTCATCCGATATGAAATAGAACTGTTGATAGTATTTAAAAAAAAATTCACTCTGGAAAACATCACTTCAGGTGTTTTCTACTAGCAGTTCAAATTAAATATTCTTCATACGTCAAAATATCAACTCAAATACTCTCTAAACGTCAAAATACAGTTTGTCTCCTATCTGTCAGGCTGCAAAGTACATAGTGTTGAGTTCCTCTGGAGGAGGACAACGAGTTTATTGGATTAACACAAACTTCTTGAAATCCAAGCAAAATATTAGATTCGTTTGCTTCTGAAAATATCGATTTGATTGCTTTCTAGATACAGAGGCAGATATTCTATAGGAGTAAAAATATAAGGGCTGTTCCTTTACTTTGAATTTCTGTGATTTTCTGTGCATGCTGCGAATTTTAGTTCAAATTTCTGTCAAAGTTCATATAAAAAAAAATTACAGAAGTTTGGACCAAAAATCACAGAAAATCAAAGTAAAGGATCAGACCTATAGTTTCTATCCGTCAATTGCTTCAGTCTATTGGAGGATGACAACGATGTCAATGAATTTTAAATAACCTTTTAAAAAGTCGAAACAAAATAACATTTCATTTTTAACTCCAGAAAATGTCGATTTAAGTCTCCGCTGACCAGTTTACAGATTTTTTCTACCTGTCAGTGTTTTTACTGAGGAACCTCTTAGAAACCTTAAAACTGACTTTTCAATTTATTTCGCAGACGATTGCTCGAACTAAATAAACAAATTTAACAAATACGATAAAAACAAACCAAACTGCAGTTGATCTTCTAATTCGTGCTCTGATTTTGATATCTTTATTTCAATCACAAACGTCAAACCGAACAGGACAGTTAGGACCATATTTTTTAGTACTGAGCTAGCTCAGCGTTAAATAAGAGTAAGTTAATCCCGAACATAATCCTAGATAATCTTGTGTTAACTCAGAAGCAGTTTTTCAGTGGAGGATTAGTTTTATCTCTCAGTTGTCAAAATTCTATTGAAGTCAAAATGCGACACTATGGATATCAGATCACCCTTTCACGCATTTCACTATACAACAGAAATTAGAAGATTTGATTGATTTTTAACACGCATAAGTTAAATCCCTGAGTTAGCTTACCAAATTAAGTGAGTTAACTCAGATTAAACATGGGATTTAAATTGACTGAAATACGCTTTTCAGGAATTTACTCGGAACAAATTAATCTCGTTCTTAAAAACTCAATGAGACAAAATTGTGAAAAGCCACATGCAACTGTCGAAAGACGATTGTCAGATCGAATTATAGTGCCAGTAAAAAATATGTCCGAAATGTCTTGCAAAAGAAAATTTAACGAATTTGTCAACTTCAACGCTGACAGCTATAATTTTACGGGAAGTGTCAGATGCATAATTGCAAACCCAAAATAAATGGTGGTGTTTTATATTTGATTATATGTGTGTAATATTTTGATTTTAAAGTGAAATTTTAGTTACAAAAATCTTCTAAAACAATCTTTAATTACAGAATTAACATTAATAAAAGTCATTCATATTTCAACATGACAGTTCCCATAAAATGATGATTTTGAAATTTGTGAATGAACGAGAAAGTGATTTATTTATAATTGTTAATAATACTAGCTTTTCGCGGCGGAATACTTTATTGAGCTCTATGAAGAGAATTGTTTAGTTTATATTTCTTGAGCGCTCACTGAGCTGACGGAGCAAAAATTTGTTTTACTTCGTATTTGACAGCAAAACTGGGGAAATTCTCTGAGCCCTCAGAAATATAAACTGGACAAATATAATATATATATATAGAAATGTCAGGCCATTGACAGACTGAAGGATATCTGACATTTAGTTGTCATGAGTTTTTATTTGTCATTTGACAATTCCTCATTATTTTTTCATTAGTTTGCAATATTTTATGTTTTTTTTATGGAACTGGAAATAAAAATACTCTGACATGAAAAAAAAAACGATGTACCAACGACGCGACGCCACACACAATGGTCTATTTGTTGAATTTTGGTGACAAAAATAATATTTCAAATTTCATAAAACAAAATTAAGGGTCTCAAAATAATTAATTGTAGGTACCAAATTTCATTAATTTGAATCAATAATTGGTGCATCAAATGATTTTTCGTAAACAACCTTGACAAACTAATGCGAGAAACAGATTGGCACAGCAACTTCAACAGCAACTTTGACAACCACATCACTCATTTTAGAGCCAGTATGGTTTTAAATGGCTTTGAATATATCCACACAGCAACATCGACATCGACATCAACGTTAGACCTAAACCCTAAATTCTATGTTGCTGTGCAAATGCTGCCAACTTTAAGGCGAAGTTTTTCAGGTTTATCAACACACAAAAAATGAAAATGTGACAACTGATATTTTTTTGTTTCGTCTATTTATTTTCGTGCAAACAATCGAAGAGCAAAAATCATTTTGAAACTATTTCCACTCCTTTGTTTGATATTTATTTTTTATTTATATTTGTTTTTATGCTGTCAAAAGCGCTGTTCACGTTGTATTCTATTTCAAGACTTTTGATGTCAAAGTTGCTGTTGAAGTTGCTGTGTCAATTTGTAATCTATTTCACAAGTCTTTTGATGTCAAAATTTTCATTGCTGTCAAAGTTGCTGTTGAAGTTGCTATGTCAATCTGTTTCTCGCATAACAGTTTTCAACTTGTAAACGTCAGCACCATTGTAAAAATTAAAGCCTTTGGAACAAAATATGCTTACTGCTTAAACTGTCTAGGTATAAAGTAGTCAGTAGTATAATAGTATTGAATAGTAAGGTAAGTTGTCTTACTGCAGCTTATATCATAAACGGTGTTCACATGAGGCTCAATCCGCCGACTTATTTTGAAGTTTCAGTATGCATCACATCTAGCTTCCACTTGATTGTATGAAAGTAACTGCTAGCTTCCACTTGATTGTGTAAAAGTAACTGCTGATTCGGTCGTCTATTTTTAACTTTGTAGATATTTAGAAGTCAACAAATTTCGACAGGGTGAAACCTATGTACCAAACAACGTCATAGTCAAATCATTGGTTTACGTGGCAATATTTTCAGATCTGACAGCTCTCTGTACCTTTCCTTACGTTCGGTTCGCTGAATATTCAATCTTAGATTTCAACGAACTTGAACTAGATTCCGACCTCACGTTAAAGTGTTTCGTCAATTTCGATCAAACTTCGTTAGCCGGATTGGTTTTGAAATTTTGCATCTCATGCACCCACAATCAAGATTTCAGTTATTTTATACAAACCATAATTGATTTTAAGGCAAATGTTGATGTTTATAAATCTCAGCCATGGATCCCAGCACTCAGACTTCTTGCTTTATTTTATTTTTCAAAAACTGTTTTTTTTTTTCTAAACGATTTTTTCTACTCAAACCATTTGAATCCTAAATTCTTGTTAACAAATATTGAGTTTTAGTTTTCCGGGTCAAATGAATATTATGTCACTGCAAAATAAAAATAAAAAACTTATAAAATTTAAAATTCCATCATAGTCAACATTTGCGCTTGAAGTAACTGCAACTGGACTATATTAGTTTTTATCTAATTTCCCAACTTCATCCATCGTCACGCAAAATGAATGAAATACACAATTTTGAGAGAACGAAAATAAATCACAAAAATAATATTAAAAAAAGAAAAATAAATAAAAAAAAAAAGTTCCAACGAACTTTACTCAACGAGTTTATACAGCTCTTATAGCCGAAACCCGAAAACGACAACAAAACATACACTAATCTAAGCCATCAAGCAGCGCTAGTTTGCTTGCTGATGGTTCTCGTGCTGGCCGAAATAAAGAAGCTACAAATAGTTATTCTATCTCATTTTTTTTGCTTTTAAAATTAATGTGATTGCATTGGTTTTGAGTTGAGTTTGCTGGATTTAGAGAGTCATGAGGAGATTGGGTGCTAACGGTGTGTGGTTGGTGTGTAGTGTGGGTATATGGTTTCGTTAGTTTTTCCAATGGTTTAAACTCGTATCTACATATTTTTCATGGTGCGCTGCGGAACAGATACCCAAAAAGCAAACGCGTGCGAGTGCGACACAATCGGGTAAAGTGTCATTTTTTTTTTTTTTTTTTATTCTTTCGAGCGACCAAAGTGATACTACATCACTATTCGTTTACAGGGTGGCATTGATACGCAGTCGTTTGTTGGGCCCCACAATGAGTAATTTGCTAACGTCAATTTTATCTACCAATATTTGAAGGTCAAAACTACGCATGACGTTTGCAGGAATGAATGGTTCTATGTTAGTTTTGACGTTTCATAATCTATTATTAGGTAGAATGGGGCGTACGTTGTTTAAGCTGTTGCTAGACAAAACTGGAGTTTACCTGACGAAGTTTCCATATGATAAACTCCAGATTTGACTGGCAACATCATCTATGAATATGCCCCAATATGACTAAGTTTCTAGTTTCCATTTTTTTAATATTATATCCTTTTGTCGCCCGGTGTTTTTGTGGTTTTAGCCTGAAACCACCTCAACAAACATTTCTCTCGCATGTCCCAGTAGTCTTATTTTGAAACAACCTTATCAACTGTTGTTCTACGAAATAAAGAAAAATAATAATTTGAGCTATGACTACCCTTAGAATGTTTAAAAACAGTGGAACCGTTTAGGAAAATGGCATAGAAGTTGAAAGGAGATATCGATGAACATAGAGGTTGAAAAGAGCTTCTTGTATCACAGCTAAGCCCAAGAACTTCGTAGTGATATCAAATATGTGATAATTTGACGCACGTACAAGTTTTAGAGAAGAGGTCATTAATAAAGATTGAAAAGATATTCGGAGACATAACTAATCCTTGGGGCACAACAGAAATAATAAATTTTCGAGCTTCCAACCGAGACACCATAAAAAACCAACTCGAAATACGGTCCGACAGGTAGTTTCTAGTCTAAGGAATAAGGACATGTGGCTATTAAATGCAAACATTTTGACGTCCATCAAGTTGGCTCCACACTTTTTGATTTTAGAAACACTAATTTCGCAATAAATGTTTGCTTTTTTTTGTTATAAATAAGTTGTAGAAAGGAAAAGCTACAGTAAATTGCATTCTCAGTTTTTTTTTCCAATTTCTGTAAGTGTGGTGCTAACTTGATGAAGTCACATTTATTAATTTATAGAAAACGACGAAAATAAGCTTTGATATAAAATATTGGAACTAAAAAGATACCTAGTAGGTGCAAATCCAACCTTCTTTTACAAAAAGTGTATTCAAGTGTTCTGAATTTAGCTTAAAAGGAAAAACTATTTTTATATTTCAAACACCACTTGAGAGAATCCATGAGCCTATAATTTTAAAGATAATGAAGAAATGGATCTTCAAGCCTTGGAGCTTAAAATGTTGCCAAAATACCAGAAACTTTCTGCAGAACTTAAATATATAAATTGGGTGGCGCAACAGCCCATGGAGAACCAGTGCCTAGTGACGTACAACTCTAAACCATTCATTTGTGCGTGTTGTTGGCAGGAATGGAATGGCTAGATGAGAAGTATAATCTTGGAGGATCTGTCAGTTCCTCGCAAGAGGCAGTACCTCGGATAAAATATATTTCTGTTTTCAGGTGACACGGCTGGGAATCGAGCCCACACCTTCGGGATGACAGTTCAACGCACTTACCATTAACGAGGTACTACTACTACTTTCTGCAGTTACAAAATTTCAAAGAGCAAATCATCGTTTTTTTTTTCTTGGAAGCTAGCTAACTCCGACTGGTGATGGTTTATCATCCGATCCGCAAAATCAAAACATAAGTCTAAAATAATGATTGAAGACAGTTATGTTACTGTACTCTTTCGTGAATCATTTATTGTCAAGAGTTAATGGTACAAAGTAGCATAACACGACAGATCAAAGTTGCAGGAAATCCGTTCATTCATTTCTGCTCCAGGTGCTTAAGCCCACGGAAAGATGAACAGAAGAAGAGAAAGACACACTTCTACCTTCATCCTTCTCATTGCTTTGCCCAGTTTTATTAAATTCTCAAATTTCTCACAGTTCAAAAACTATAGCAGCCTATTGCGGGTATATTTTGGATGTTAAGATGAATAAATATTATTTTTCGTACATTCATATTCTTTTTATGATGTCCTAATAAGGATGTCATATAAGGAGTTTGAGTGCTGCTCAACATATTATCCCTTCTGTTGCGCACTTTTCCATATACATCTATGTAGTATTTTTTTTAACAACAAAAACTTTTATCCATCAATTGATCGAATAAAAGAAAAAAAAAACATAAAACAAAAGAAAAGAAAAACAAAAAAATCTTTATAATTGGCTTGTTATCCTTTTATCTTTGAAAATTGTATAAGAAATTTTGTGTTAACGTATGCACATTCACTGACTACATGGTGACTTCTATAGGTACTATATACCCAACCCACCGGAAAACCAAACCAAAACAAAACAAGTGCAAACCTCTTTTGCTGCCAACAAACAATATCTATCCCTTCCCTCCTTCGAACACAAAATATTCCCAAAATTATACCTTTTATCCTCGGAAATTTTGTTTCCATTTTTTATTTTTTGTGTTTTGTTTACATTAGAGTGTACCCAAATGAAATCCCTCGCCCTGACCTTATGCAGTGTATTCAGAGTTTACCCCAACTACACCCCTGTGTATTCAGCATCGTCATATCAGATATGATGATGATGTACCCAAACCGAACCCGGTGCCAGTTTTATAAATGGATTTTCTATATCACACCACTACCGGTACATGAATATACAAACACAAGCATATGCGCGTGGCTTCTCCCTGGGTATTGTAAATATATCTATTCGCTTCGGGCTCCCCTTTTGTCTCTACTATCTTTTCTGCTTGTTCTTGTTTCTGATATTAGGTTGACCAGACTTGGTTTAATTTGCAAGGACATTATAATGTACACAGAAGATGTATTCGAAAGAGCCAAGTATAGAAAACTTTGGTGACCTCCTTTTTGGAATGAAAACTACTGCAAGTTCAGTCTGAAAATTAGTTAAAGTTATAGAATTTTTTCTTGGTGTTTTTTTCCTCTTTCTTCAACCAAAAGGAAAAGAGATGAATCTGTCTTACTACGGTAGAACCAAGAAATGTTTTAATAATCTTCGAATATTCTAATGAGTTTGTGTGGTGTATTTAAAATTATTCTTTTTTTAATCCAGGCAGTCCAATAAACACCCACGACAAACCAAACAATGAGTGAAAACCCAAGTCTGCTGCAAGGAGCCGACGAAGTGTCAATGGGAACCACGGGATTTTTAGAAAATAATTTGAAAGATCAGTGGGGCCTCTTTAAGACCCCTTTAGGCCCACAATAGATAAATACCAATAAAAGGAACAGTTAAAGAAACCAGTAAAGGAAACCAATAAAAGTAACCAACAAAAGAAACCAATAAAAGTAACCAATAACATATCCCCCATTCCCTCCCCAAAAAAACAGAACAATTATGTCACCCAAGACAAGTTTTATCAACTCTGGAACAAGAGCAATGAGCAGTACCCTAGATAATGACATTGGAATTGTCTTAGGCGATTTTAAAGCTAAGCTAAGGGGAAAATACATCTTTGTAGAGTCGACAAGACTGCCACCACACAAATGACGTGGATATCTCTTGATCAACAAACCATCAACCAGATTGACCACATTGCGTTGCGATCAAATTAAGGCACTTCTCTAGTATTGTAGAATGTGGATGTTGGAACTGTCTGCAGAGTCAACATACTATAGACCAGAGTTGATTGTGAGCTCTACGAGAAGAAGAAAAGCGAGGAACACGGCATTCTCATAGGAAAACCTGAAAAGCATGAGAAGCGAGAGATGAATGATGTCAGAACTCCGACCTCAAAATTCCAGGACTTTTTTATCGGATTCGTTTATGCATTGTTTGTCCACGTTTGTTCGAACATTAAACAAAACAAAAAAGTTCTCTGGAATTCGCAAATGAAATCATAGGGGGTTGAGCCAGAATGAATTCGATTGTTCACCAGGACCAGCACCAGTCCCACATAAAAATCAATAACAAAAATTCGTTTTTCCACCCCAAGGAAAACAAAAACTCAACTTTTATTTTTAACAGGTACAAAAATGGAATGAAAAATCATATGAAAAAA